>CM049375.1:15917991-16517991 GCA_026937815.1 Etheostoma perlongum | reverse complement strand
TGCCAGCCAAACAGAAATGGCACTGTCAGGCGAAGGATGGACAAGTGACTTGCAGCAAAGAACGGCATGATGAAAAGACACAACGATTGTTTTTTGATCAAGAGCGTGAGGCTTCTATTGCGTGTTGGCTTTTAAGATCAAATATTTCAACTGAACATTGGCTGTAGTACAAGGCTGTATGGTGGCACGCTTCATAAATATTGTTCTGTATGTTTCACATGAATGCCTTGCTAACGAGACGACCGGGACACCGACAGACATATTCACCTGGAGATGTTTGAAGAAAGCAGACAATAAAATAGTGTAATCCTGTGACTTCATAGAAGCTAAAAATAAAGAATTTTGCATTTATTAAAATGCTCCTGATTACACGAACCAGGCTGACTGCTGTGATGCACCTGATCTTTCTTTCGCTTTTTGTTTTGTTTTCTTTTGTCTCATCTTTGAGTTCTCCATCCAGGACACTTAAGAAAAAAAAAGACAGGTATTGGTGAGTACGGTCACATTCGCAACACTGCTTGTCAGCATTCCAACAATAATGAACTCACCGTTGAGCTGTACGATGGGATTATTTTCTATCTGCCGTGTTTTCATGAGAAATAAAGGATAAGAAATGTTTGGAAAGGGAAAAAACAAGTCTTGACTACTGGCTGACATGTGTGTCAGAATGTCAGAAGGAAACATTAAGAAGTAAACATTATTACTGTAAAAGGAAATTGTAACCATATATTATAGAATCTGGAACAAGGGCTGTTTATTTTAAGACAGCTCATAATCATTGGACTGTATTTTACCTTTAGAAGTGTGTATAAAATTGGTTGAATTCAAAGAAATGGTTCTACATTTTGAGTTACATGGAAATAATGCAAGCTGATACCTTAGAAATAGGTAACATGACCAAGATCTCTTAAAGCTTTAGTGCTTAACTATTTTGTAATAATGAACGTCCATTACTTTCAAGCCATTGTCAAATGAGTTGATACAAAGCTAATTAAGACTCTAGCTTCACAAAACTCTCTCTAATTAACTAGAGACTATAATGCTCAGTATGGGTGTGTTTAGACATTGGCGTCGTCCGGCATTGTTTGCATGCAGAAACTTGAGTAAAGATAATTACCTCTTCTGAAGAGTCCTCATGTTTTTTATTTTATTTGTTTTTTTATCCTCCTTGTCCTCCTTGGCTACGTAGCAACTGTGTCGAGGAGGGGTGGGGGTAAAGCGCAATCACGGAAGACTTATCACGTATGCACAGAATTGTTGTCATTAATTTAAATTCCTCGTGGGGGAGACATAAAGTACGCTCTGTAGCTTTAAAGGTGAAGTCTGCGATTCTATAAAAAGATTGTTGATATTTGAACCTAACACCGAAAGAAATATACCTCCCCTATGAGTACTCCTTCAGAATGTGATTTACCGTTCCTCTTGCTCCCATTGTCTTTCTCTTTATACATCCATGGCCTTTCCCTTGTCCTGTGCACGAGTACGAATGGAATGTAAGTTTAGCTCGAACCTGTTGGTTTCCCATTTACAGAGCCAGCTGTGTATGAACACAGGATATTTTTTTTTGTGATAAAATTTTTATTTAGAGAGACAAAACAACACATGCAGAAACAGACAGACACAAGACAAGGGACCAATCACACGCGCAAACAAAAGAAAAGGCAACCTGCCTTCAAGGACTCAGCAATGTTGTGCCAAGGCTCCAATCACACAAGCCGTCAAAAGATCAATGTACGTGACATGCAAAAGAAAGGATCCATGAACGAATAGATAAGTCATGAGGTGGCTTCCAACGGGTTGCAATCATCCTCTTAGCAGCTGTAAGTCCAGCAAACACAGCACGTTTTTGAGCTTTAGAGAGCTGGAGAGCTGACAGGTCATTCATAGTCAAAACATTGACAGTAACAGGCGCAGTAACATTAACAGTGTTGGACAAGTTACTTCCAAAATGTAATATATTATTGATTACTAGTTACTGTCATTTTTGAGTAATTAGTTACTTTCACCAAAATAACACCGGAAGTTTGACTTGGCAGCTAGTGTGTGAATTTCCCTACCCGATCAATAAAGTCTCCTCTTTATCCACTTTAATACATCATAGATTGTTCATAATATTTGTAAAATGTATATGAATATGCAAAGTAAAGCTATACAAATAGATAATTAAAACTGTAGGAGAAAATAAAAATACTCAATTAAAAGTACCTTACAGTTGTATTGAAGTACAACATTGTTCTAAAGCACTTGAATAAGAAATTCACATTGTTTAGTGTAAAACTAAGGTGGTCTTAAGGAAATGGTCAGTTATAGTGTGATTAAAACTCACTATTTACATTATTTACAGTTCTTGATCTACAGCTAATATGTGAAAAGGTACATAACCTTATTTGTTTAACAAGAATTTAGTTTTACTACGAGCCGTCACAGGAAGTGCTTTTATTTTGAAGCAGCCTACACAGAAGTTTTCTGTTGTGTACTCTTGCTAGCTTACTGAGATGAACATGACATGCTAGATGCAAAACATCAATAAAAAAAAACTTCGTCATGCTTAAGTTGTTCACTTTCTAATTTGTAAAACTTATTGAACAAATGGTCACAGTAAAAGACACGGTCTTCATTCGAAGCCATTCCACTACAGGCATAGTTACTCTCCACGGCTGATAAAATGCAATGATATTATGTGTAGCAAGCCTCAGCATTAATTCCCGACATGTTTCTATCTGTCAGCAGCTTGGACACTGCTGTCCCCACTGACGTACCGTCACCTGTTGGGACACAGATGTTGTTTGTTCCGTCTCTGACTCTGACCACGGGAACAAAGACGGGACAGCTCGCTTCAACGCAGCGTCATAACTCCTGAAAATAATATCGATCTCGCAAATGTATATGTCTCTGCAGTCATCTCAACCATCGATTGCAGCAACAGGAAATAATACTGACAGCTTTTCTTTCCTGTGAAGAATGTTTTGCGGTGTTGGGGAATTCTTAAAAAAACAAAACACCACTAAATGTTATGTTAAAATTCGTTGTACAGTAACTCGCGTTACTGAGATTGTAACGAGTATAATATGTAATTGCGTTACTTTTGTAATGCGTTACTCCCAACACTGAACATTAGTCAAGGTGGAAATTTTGGATACAATATTTTTCCAGAACTGACCAATAGGAGAGCACTTCCAAAACATATGAAGAAATATACCTTCATGTGATGCATTTTCACGGGGGTGAGATATCTCCTTTGTAAGCAATTGTAGTGAATCTGCTGATGATCTGGATTGTGAGATATTTCTGGAATGTTAGACCATACATTATGCCAGTCGAGAGCGGGGTCTGGGCAATTGCATGCCTATATCCTCGCAATAGGAAGGGCAGAGCGGCCAGATATCACCAAGAACTGATAAAGCCTGGATACCATACCACAGTTTTTAGGGTGCACAGTAAATAACTTCCGAATAGGCTGGATTGGCAATGGCCTCTGCCAAGGGACACTGTATGCCTTGAGTGTCGACCTTAACTGAAGGTAAAAGAAAAAAGAGGAATGTGGCAGACTGAATATATTTTGTAAGTCAGAAAAAAGAACACAAGCCAACCTCACCAAAAATATCTTTTAGACAACAAACTCTTTGTTCCCACTGTGGAGCTGTTATTGGCCTCCCACCAATCAGGAGTGCTGTATTATTGAATAATGGGGGAAAAGTGTGCCAGTTACAAGCTATATTGCAGTATGTTTCAACTAATCTCAAAGTTTTGATAAGATGAGAGATAATGGGGCCAAAGAGTAGCTGGCGATGTTTGTTCGAAATGTTGGCAAAGAGAACGACATGGAGTGACCAAGGCTCTGTCAGAGCACTTTCTAAGGTACGCCAGCAGACAGACATATCTGGGTTCAACCAAGTGAGAAGGGGTTTTAACACAAAGGACCAGAAATAATGTTTAAAGTTGGGAACTGAAAGGCCACCATCCTCTCTCCTCCTCTGTAAAGTAGACATCTTAAGTCACGGCCGCTTGCCTTTCCAGATCAATTTGGATACTGATGATTGTAATTTACGCCAATAGCCAGCAGAAGGGGAGAGAGGCTGCATAGAGCTCACAAAATTGACCCTGGGTAAAACATTAATTTTAACCACTGAGATACGAGCTTGAATCGACATCGGAAGACCTATCCATTTTTCCATATCCTTCAAAACACTGTTCAGAGCAACAGAATATGTATGTTTAATGATCTGGTTTAAGCAGGGGAAGACCTCAATGCCTAAATATTTAAACTGCTTAACAACTGGGATGTCAGCAAAGATGCGGGCAGAATCATTTAAATTAAGTAGTACAGACTTTGACCAGTTAATTTTATTGAATAAACTTCCATACTCCTCGCATAATGATAGAAGGTGAGGAAGAGACTGAGAGGGGTTCTCTAAAAACACCAAAACATCGTCCGCAAAAAATGACAATGACAAGTGACATTGGGGTCTTACTGTCCTCCGCCGCATCAACAATGTGAAGAAGGCATCTAATGTTATCTGCTGCCAATCTTGTTTTTAAGAATCCTGTTTGGTCAAGGTTTACTAATTTTGACAAATAGGACTCCATATGACGGGCTAGGAGCATTGCAAAGATTTTTATCTCAGCGTTAAGCAGGCTCAGAAGCTAATAGCAAGAACACTCTGTCCTCGTCTTCTGATCCTTATCCTTTTTCAGGAGTAAGGAAATCAAGGCTGTGTTAATATCCCTTGAGAATTCACCCTTTTAAATAGATAAGTTAATCATGTCAAGAAGGAAAGGGCCTAACTGGTCCCAAAAAGTTGCATAAAATTCAGTGGTAATCCCATCAAAGCCTGGTGTATTCCCTTTTTGCATATTCTGTATTGCCAGTCTTAATTCTTCAATAGAAATTAATTTGTCCAAGTTAGCTGATTCCTCTGCTGATAACTGAGGCAAGTCAAGTTGATTTAACCAGCTGTCACAGTGAGATTTATCCAACGTAACCTCAGATTCAGATACAGATTGGGATAAAATGACAGGGTTAGTTCTAATATTACCATCTGAAGGTTTAATAGTGGGAATGTCTGCAAAATAATCACTGGATCTTAATCTCATAGCAAGAAGGTGACTAGGTCTAGCACCCTAAAAGTAATAGCACTGTCTTGCTCTATGGATGAGGAATTCAGAATTTCTGTTTCAGAATGTTGTTTATTTCCTTCTTAACTAATGATTGTTCTAAAGCTATCCAGTCAGAAAAAAAAATGTTTCTTACAGTGAGTAATTTGGTGAACTCAGCTTCAAGGTTTTGCAGCTCCAGCGACATAGCTAACATACTTTCTGCAAATATCTGGAATTCTGCTATAAACTGAGTGATATAGGATTCATTTTTCAGTAAAGAAGTATTGAAGCGCCATCTAACAGCAGGTTGAGACAATTGACCAATTGTTGTGGCTCAAAGGACCCCTTTATGGTCAGATAATGCCATTGGAAGTAACAGTGCTTTATCAATTGAATGACATAATTGAGGGGATGCAAAAAGAAAATCTATCTTGGAAAAGGATTTGTGTCTACCTGAGAAAAAGGAATAGTCCTTACAGGTGGGATTAACTGTACGCCAAATATCTATAAGCCCTAAACTGCTGGCCCATGATTTCAGGCTTCAGATTTGTAGCCTGATCCTCATCACTTGTGGCCTTTGCGTTCAACCGATCAATATTTGGGTCCCACACAGCATTGAAATCTGCACCAACAATAAACTGTTAACTCCAGATTTTGATTGGTTAACGTATCATAGATATTGCTATCAAAAACATTAGGCGCGTCAGATGACACAAATGGAATTTTTCTTGCACCAAATTCTGTTGTGAGATCAAGAGATCACACTGACCAAGAGGACAACACTTTAAGTGGGAGATTCCGTTTGACAACAATGGCCACGCCTTTTGTTTTTGAGCGCGCTGATGAGAATGCAATTGTGTGATAGAATCTATTGGCTTAACCGCCGGCATCCACCTGCAGTAAATGAGTCTCCTGTAACAATGCAATGTCAACATTCCTCTATTTATTAAGCCCAGAGTATTAGTTCGTTTATGAGGAGCATTCAGTCCACCACAATTCCAAACTAAAATGAAAGATCACCCATTATCAAAAAAGGTGCGTTCTAAATTAAAGTACATGTGGATATTGCTACTTGCTACAATAGTGCATCCAAAGTTAAGTCCCTCAACACACAAAACATGTAAAACACAAAACAACAACAGACAAGACACTGATACAGAAGGAAGAGAAGGCGGGGAAACTGAGAGGCTAACATTCAAATTCGGTCTGTGATCAAGACTGGATACGGGGCAGCAAAAATGGAACACTAGCCCATAAATTCCTGGTTGCAACAGCAACTGGTCCCAGCTAACCTATGGAGAGCAGACTATATTAAGCTAGGTTGACATAGCATTCAGAAACACAGTCTCTGTAATCATATCAATTGACAGTGCAACAAAAATCAGAACACATTAGCTAAGAGAACAAGACAAACCAACTATCCATGTTCATTAGGCAGTCGTTTCATTCCTGATCCTCCTCCACGGCGCCCTCCGTGACAGGATCCGAAGCGTCGGCTCTCCCCGCCGCAGCAGCAGGAGGAGGACGGGGCGCACATAGTTCACATAGTCCTCAGTCCTCAGGAGGTAAATGCTCTGTACTGGGCGCCGTCTCTGATCTTCAGTATTGACAGATAAAGCAGGAAAAAATCCAGACCCTTGACTCGCACTGAATCCATGTTTTGATAGAAGGCTTGCCGCTGCTTTACCGTGTAGTTGCTGTAATCCAGGGGGAAGCAAATTTTTCGGCCCTGAATGACAATCGGAGATCTGCCTGTAAGATCGCCTGCCTGGTTGTGTAGGACGTTGAAAATCAATGTATGGTTAGTAGTGGTGTTCTTCTTTGGGTTGTCACTGTAAATTCGGTGGGCTCTCATAATCTCTATCTGAACATCTGCTAGATTCTGGAACCACTTAGGCAGCGAGTGTGAGAGATACTGGGTAGCATTAGCACCTAGCCCCTCTTTCAGCCCGACGATGTGGATACTGCATCTCTGGTTTCTGTCCTCCATGTCTGCTAGCTTCCCCTCCAGCTCTTGTAAATGACTGTCAAGAATACTTTCTTTCCATGGTGGTTTTTAGGTTGTTCACCAGCTCTGATAGAGACAATAGAGACAAGGCTTGCAGTTAGAGATGCTAGCTGAGCATGCATAGCAGTTAGCTTGTTGTCATTGTCAATAGCCATTTGTTGAATCTGAGAAAAACGTGGTTTGAGGTAGGGTTTCTCCAGGAATGCCTCTGCAATGGCGTCCATATCGCAGTGTTGGGATTTGTTCTTATTTGCCACTCTGCTTCAAGTAACTATAATGAGCACAAAGTGGTAACATATTGACGTTGGAACCATATAAAACAACTGTTTGACAAATTTGGGCCAGGAGCTACACCTTAAGCCGCAATCTCTGTCCAGCCGATCACGTGTCTCCATCACAGGATTTTTTTGTCTGCGCACACAGAACAGACAGCTAGCAGACTCCTAGCCCGTCATATGGAGTCCTTCTTTTTTTATTTAAAAATAATTTTTTGGGCATTTTTAAGCCTTTAATTGACGGGGACAAGTGCATACATAAAAGGGCTCTCCCCTTTTATGTATGCACCTGTCCCGGAGGGGAGAATGACATGCTACAACGGGACGGGTTGGAATTGAGCCCGGGACCGCTGCGTAAAGGTGTAAACCTGTATATATGGGCGCCCGCTCTACAACTGAGCTATCTGGGTTCTCGCAGATTCTATCTTTAACACTCCGTGTGTGGTGTTGGCAAGGTATGGGTGAAAAGGATGTGCCGGCACCACAGAAACAATGTCAATGGAAAGTCAATTGAGAAATAAACTCCCTGTCTCAAAGTCCATTTGGGAGGACTTTCACAGGACACACAGAACTTTCACCCAGGAGACTGCTGTTCATGTCCTGTGTAAAACCAAAAGACAACATTTACTTGTTTTAACCTACATAACAACAATACTTGTTTGAAGCCAAGCCATGCAAAATCTGTATATCATTCAAATATACTAACATTATCACCCACATATGGCGTCAAGGCTTTTCTTTAAAATTGACAACGCAGCCAATACAACTCCGAATCACAGAGACGCCAATTTGCGCGGGACTAATATTATCACACAACTTTTGTGTTTAGCGAAATATGGTAGGTAATTTAGGGTGGACTTTTTACCTAACAAATTACAGACATGGCAGATTTGCATGTGATTACCTTTGAGCTTCACAATGTAGGCTACAAATTACTAGAGGTCCAGGTAATACTAGTCCTGTGCAGACAGGGCTTAAACCTAAATTGTTTCCGCAGTGCACATAAATTTTACACATGCCGTGCATTCCACCACCATGTACAGTAAAACGATGTTAAGATTTTGTGACATGACTGATGGAAAAGGATATCACACTGGATTACAGCTCCTACTAATGTGTTGACTAAAAACCAAGCTTTCAGTCCAACAGGGTCTTCACTTTGCTATTGTTTCATTACAGTTTTATCCAGAATGTGATGTATGTTTGCACCACACTTTCCTTTCACGCACCAAATATTTTCAATACAACGCACAATATACTGCTCATACTGCACACTTTCCCTGAATTGAGAGCAAAGATAGTAATACTGCACTTCCATAAGAGCTTCATAAAAATGAATGAATGAATGAATGAATGAATGAATGAATGAAACTCCGATGCTAGCTGCTCTCCCTGCTTCCAGCAACACTACATTAGAATTGCATGTTGACAAAGCAACAAAGTCATCACTATCTACAGCAAGCGCTTACATTTTGCTGATGAATGGAGAGCCATGCCAGATTACTTGATTTGATAAGCAATACAACCCATCGGTAACATAATACATCACAAATTGTTTTGTCAACAATTTATGATACCATTTATCAAATGACCATCGCAGTGGGCTGAGTTATGGTGTCATAGCTGGCATAATGTCAATACTCAAGCTGAGTTGAGGGCAGTCTGGCCACAGTGATTTAGACATGCTACTCTCTGACCTCTTCGGAGATTTTCTCTTCATTACCAGACAAATTGATGTTGAAGGGAGAAAAAAGTTGTAAAATTTAATGTTTAAATCTTTACAATTAAATATATGAAGGAGATAAAATAAGTGAGATAAAGTCCAAAGTCAATGTTGTGTTGGCCCGCTGCAGTCTTCGGATTCACAGAACGAGCACACAGTTCAGCTTAGGATTCAATTTTGTCTTCAAAAATATGAAAAAAGAAATTAACATTAAAAGATTTAATTAACATGAGTCGATATTTATGGTTTGAATGACCAAATTGAAGATTTTTTACATCAAACCGTCTCTTTCCCCAGCACCTTCCCCCAGCTTTCTGTCACATTACGTCTTTAGAAATTTGCCAAATGAATTTGAAAAAACAACAACAAAAGCACTGCAATCAAGGTCAGATTTTATTCCACCTTTGAAAATCAATTTGAGCTACAGCCTGGTTGACAATTAAAATGTAAGGCCCTAAAAATGCCTTCTCAATTCAATCCGTGTCTCTGATATTGACCACAATATATGGCCCGTGTCCAAGCCACCACCACTCGCTGCCCAATCTTAAAGGTTACTGCAACCACTACATGTAGCCACATTAGCAGGACACTCACCTCTCTGGGTTTATGGTCTGTGTAATAATTTTAAGCAAAGAGAGAAGTGCATTCAGTGGAGACAGTAACAGCGAGAGAGTCGAGGGAGGACAAGTATAGTATGATTGATCGCGCTGAGCAGTGTAGTTGTGTACCTCTCACCTTCCCCCCCTGATTACTGCCTGCTCCTGATCTCTCACATCTGTCTTGACTTTCTAAAGAAACTGATTCTTTAGTTATGATACTTTTCACTCTTGGGATTAAAACTTTGTCAAAAAGCTGTTTTTTTTAAGCAATGTCTTGCTTTACATGTATGCAGGTATATACTGAGGTTTAATTATGTGTAGTGTATTTATTAAGGACATTTAGATAGTTGTAATTAGAGAAGGAATTATTCTCCTTTTGGATGTTTATCACTTCATATTTTCCAGCTGATCCAAACCAACAAAATACAAAGTCAGCGGTTACATTTACTCCTGTCCCATCAACATTTTGGTAATATCTCAACTCTCTAATTGTGCATTTAACATTCTTAAGAGTGTATTAGTCTACCTCCCACACTAAGACTTAAAATGATTTCATAACCACAGGGGGAGTTAACTACACTCATTAGCAGATACAATATTTCATTCATACAAGTGTTATCTACCTTTTAAGCACACACTACTGTACGCGCAATCTGTGGTGTAATCTAACAATGAACATTTAGTCAAGTATTGTACTTAAAGGTATATTTAGCATATTTGAATCCAGCTCTGTGTCATCTCTGTGTGGGCAGTGAGTTCAGATGAACAATGTTTGGCTTTCTCTGTGACGCCAGCGCATGGACGGAGCTTGGAGGTCTGTCGAGATCCGCCAGGTGACAATAAACCTTTGTGTCGCATTTTCTGTCATCGGTGCGCTGTGGCCACAGAGGGAAGCCAAACGCTGGTTATCAGCCCACACTATCATGACACAGAGTTGGATTTAAAACAGAAAACAATATAGTACACTGTTTAAAATACTTTACTATACTATACTACTATACTAAATAATTTTATTTTGTGCTGTTTTATACGTTTACTCCTTAAAATTTATATATGGCCATAGTTACTAGTTTCTTGCATTGTAATTAATGTTTTACTTACAAAACATATGATCAGCACATGAGACATAACATACTGCTGAAGATTAACTACACAACAGTATATAATGTATTAAAAGTCAGCTTTTTCTTGATCCAGTGGCGTAAAGTAATTACGACTGGCCCCAGTGCATGCTATTATTACGGGCCCCAGTACACGCTAGTTATTGCCGCTTTTATGTTGGAAAGGCGTGACTGCTCGGTCGGCTTGCAGACATGCTCTGCTTCTCAGTTTTGAGAGATTTTATCGTCTCGTCACATGACCAAATAGAGACTTGACATTGAATAACATTAACATACATATTAATTGTTTTTGATAATTTATTAGATTGCTACTGACTATTAAATAAATACAATGAAAACCATGAATCTCTCTACTCACCCCCCCACACACACACACACACACACGCACGCACATAGTCTCACTGACCTATATTTACACCCCTGCTTAAAGTACAATTTGCTCATAATACTCCTGAATGAAGGACTTTGTTTGTACTCTGTGGTAGTGCTAAGGATCTGCATGCATCTTCCACCGCTTTCTGAAATACACAACATTGGATATATTGCTTACTTAATATGAACAACTGATACTTTGAATATCAGCTCAAACAAGGAGAAACATACATCAGAATAGTTAAATGCTCAATTCCTTGGATATTAGTTTACCATACAAAACCAAGAAGCACAAATAGTCATGCTTCCCCTCTTTACTTTCACGTGTGCAACTGTAATGAAGACAAAGTGCATGCACACCAGCGACAAATACCAGGAAATAAATAAGAATAAAGTATCCAAACCAAATGAAAGACTGTTCATAATTGGGTGAGTAATGTCTCTGGCACCGTCTGCTCGGTCATTTCCTCCAATCTCCCCGAGCAACAGGGGATCATACAGGCGACACTCAAACCAGGAGGTATCTTGCTGCTGCGTGACAGGCTGTCATCACTGGGCTCCAATGATCTCCAACACCAATTCCGGTACGTGGGAGCTCAGAGAAAAGACGAACATCATCTTCAGATGTGAAACACGCAGCAATTCCACAAATCTTTGAATGATTTGTGACCCCTTTGTGGACAGTGAAATTGTGAAATCATGCACCCATAACTTCTCACTTAATCTGTATTACTCTCATCACAACAGAGCAAGCCACTCTATCAGTAAATGCTAATCTCCTAATTAACAAGCTAATTAGGCAATTACAGCTTTGCAGAAGGATGCCTAAATGAAATATGACAACACAGTCACTTTCTACAGCACCTGTGGGTCTTTTCAGATGTCACAATGAGAAGCATGATGACAAAGTGTTGTCTCTACACTCACTGGGGCTAATTCCTATACTTTGATTAGCTCAATTGTAAAAAATATTGTTATTTTATATAACCTAACATACAACGTATGATTATTTCTATTCAGAGAAGCTGACCTGCAGCCTTTTAAGGACATTTCGTATTATTATTTTTTATTTTTCACAACAATATGATTTTTAAAAATGAAATGTACAGAAAAAAGTGGATAGCACAAGCTCTTGCTTATGTAAACATGGTTTTGTGAGCTTGCAGCGCCACGGTGTCTTATTGTAGGCTGTCACATACGGAAATGAATTATGTTGACATATGGCTGAAAACAACGGTGAACAGGCCTGCAATGCAATGCAATGAAGAATCATGCACTGCAACAGAGGAGAGGAGCCGGAGCTGTACCTTTGAGCCCCTCTTGACAGGTATGTAGTGTGACTTGACAGCTCAGTATTTCAATGATAAATGCAGTAGTCCTGGGACTCTCGTTCACTTAACTCAAGAGTGTGTCGCTCCAACACTACAAGGTCAAAAGAATGAGCAGAACCACACAGACTGCTAATGACAATGTGTGTTCTTGTTTAAGATTTCCAACTTTAATATTGGACACATGCAATCATGTAAACTTTTCATGTTATCAAGTTGCCTTTTGATGGCATTATGACCATCTTAATCCTACTGATGCAGAGATTCACATTTAAAAAAGTATATATTTTAATTTATTTTCATTCTATTCTAGATCAAATTAAATGTTCTACAATTAGTGTAGTTCTTTATAGTTTATTACTGACTATTAAAAAAATAAAATGAAAACTATAGATCTCTCAAACATATTTTTTATACATCTCTGACTCATTCCCATCTAGTTCCTGGACTGCAAATTGAGAAAAAAGACAAACAACAGGGAGCTGTCTTCTTCCTTTCTCTAGTAATAGAGATGAACAGTTATTTTAAGCAATGGCCCACTGTATCTAAGTTTAAGTAAAAGTTGCTTGCTTTTCTGAAGATTAATCCAGTCGCTCAGTTCTGACTCATGAAGATGAATCATTTCCAGGTGGTCCATGATCTACTTTGTACTGACCAAGAACAGCATACTGTGTTTCAGAGGAGCACCGAGACAGTATTATAATGACTACACTTAACTCCGTATTCTAAAGAACTAAAATGTTAGTAATGAGTACACTTAATATAATTGAATGAAAATTGTATTCCATTATCAACCACATTTCTTAAAATTGAGGACCATGTCTGTTCTTTACTGAAAAGAGTGAGTTAAAGTATCATACAGTTTATACTATAGAGTGTAACCTCTCTGTCAAAACACTGTATAGCTTGGAATAATTAAAGGAATGACATGTGGGAATTTTCACCCTGCAAGAGTCTTTTTAGTCAACTTAATTTAGTTGAGGAGGGTAAGCAAACAGTATTTATTTTAGATATTTTGACTAATTTCACAATCCTCTGAATTTGATTATGCTCCATTTGTGTTGATCTCAATTTTGTACCAAAAACGTGTTCTTTTTTTCCTGTTTTTTGCTGACCCAAAGGCATCCATTGCAAATATACAGCACTGTTACAGACTGCCAGTGATGCCCAGTGGCCTCTCTTTTTGTTGACGGTATGCTTATTAATACAATCTGTAAGTTAAAAAGGCTACATAGTGCCATTAAAAGTGAAAACATTACACTCTTGTGTGTTAAAAAACAAACATTTGTATGCACATCAGTAATCAACAGGCTACCAAGACTACCAACTACTACAGACAAGATGTTATTATTTTTTGAATTTGACAGGAAGTGCTCTCCGCCATTGGTGACTGCAGAAACACTGAAGTTTCCATGAAGTTTGTCATGGACTTCTGTTTGGCCCGTCAGTGTGCAACTTTAAAAAGAGAGGAATGAGACTCAAATTAAAAAAAACAAAAAGTGGAAAAGTCTTACTGACAGTTATTGGCTAGATATTCCATGGATAATGCTGACCACTGCACATTTCTTAAAGTAGAATTTTAGGCGGTTTAACACATTTATTGATTCCCTGATGCCTAGTTTTGGGAGACAAAAAAGGTTATTTTAGCTGCTGTAATATATCACATGTGAGCATACTATACTGTACTGTAAATGAAGCTGCAGAATTACCCTTAAAGTCTGTTTATGTTTTTCACTTCATGATCATCATCAAGCTTCAAACTGTGTATTGCACAAGCCCTTCCTTGAAAGAAATGCTGTCATTCTATAAAACTCCAGTGTAGGAAAATCAAACCTGTCTATAACTCCACACTCTTTATTCATATGTGGTTATTATACAAATACCCATAAAATAAAAACAAAGCATTTTTGTTTTCTTCATCTTTATCGAATCCACCATTTAGATGCTCATTGTAGAGGTGCACAGTACTATATTTGCTGCCTTGCATCCAGCTCAACAACTTGTCTGCTGCCATAGCAACTGCGGAGGAGCACAGAGCAGCGCCGCCTGCTTGTGCAATGAATGTCACTCGTGGCAACGACCAATCAGAAGTTGCCGTCCTTTTGTGCGAGCAGTGTGAAGATGGAGGGATGGAGTGGGTGGGGCTCTCTACATCATGCATCTGCCAGTAATAGGACACACGGCTCGTCAGTCTTCGTGATTCTCGCCTGCGATTGGTCGATGCGCTTTACTTTCCAATAATATAAACATGTCTACTGCTCGCCTTGCTTGAACCAAGGCTTACAGGGGACTATGCAGTTCTACATCAAACTGTATAAAAACTCTCATTATGCATTTGCCTGTGTTGATGCAGGCCTAAATCTTTATTATTGGTAGAGAATATGCACATAGCTGCACGTGCACGCGTGAGGAAACGAGGATACCCAGCTGCCGCTGCTGCAAGAAAGAGAGAGGGGACTCTGCCGTGCTTTCATCAATATAATCACCATCCTAAGTACTAGCTCTTAACATTTTGTTTTTCGGTATTCAGGCGAGAAGTGACAAGAATATAGACCCCTCCTCTGCAGGGCGGAGCGTGCATTTTCATTTCGTATTTTGTATTTTTTTCAAATTTTTTTCTACCCCTGTTCCTTGCTCTGACACGTCTGCACTGAGTGAGTGGCATTGGCACACTGTCAATCGCTCACTACCGCTGCCATCAAACAACATAAACACACACAGGCAGAGGCTGGAGCTCATAAATTTCAGCAGGGGCAAGATATTTTTTGCGCATCGCCTTTATATACAGCGCTGTGTCCTAATTAATTTCTTCTCGTGGTTGATTTTTTTTTTTTTAATTTTTTCAAACAGAAATCTCCCAACTTTTTTTGTACATTTAATATTTTTTATAGTCACATTTGGACATCTTACGCTGCAGATAGTGTATTTATTTTTCTTTCTTTTTAAAAAATATTGTCAGTTGTCGCGGGAACCATTTCTGCACATTTATAGTTGGCAACACCTGCAAGATTTTTTTATTTGTTTACACGCTTCCACATTGGATATTTTTGTTGCCGGTGCTTCACTCGGACGATTTGGACATTTTGGAGACGGAACGCGCCGGGAATCCCACGAAGAGCGCTAATAAATGAGAGATCACCAAGGAGCGTTTCTGTCTACACCACCCGTCAAATCCCAGAGAAAAGACAGATTGGCATGAGGATCTGTGCGGGATACGATGGACCTTCAATTTTGACAAAGAAGTGTTAAGAAGAAGAAGCAAGATTTATGCATTTTTCTACAAACACAGTCACGCGTTTTGGCACTTTGGACCGCGCGTAAAAAAGCGACAGGACAGCGAGAACTTGGACATAAGATTTACGCAAAAACATTTCACATCACTGCTTAGGCTTTTTTTTTTTAAAAACGTGTGTGCTCTGTGTCGCTGAAGAATCACAGTCGTGCATCCCTCTTGTCTGCGGCACATGCTATAACCGATTTCGTATATGAGTTTTTCAATTTGTGTGGCTCAGTGCACAGACTCTTTAGCGGCTACTATGGACGATCAAGCCCGGATCATGCAGTCGATCGGCGGTGTCAGTCTTGCTGGCCACTCGGTACAAGGAGGCATGGCACTGCCGCCTCCACATGGACACGATGGGACAGACGGAGACGGAAGAAAACAAGACATTGGTGACATTCTCCATCAAATAATGACCATAACTGATCAAAGTCTGGACGAGGCGCAAGCAAAGTTGGTTGATTTATATGTTTTATTAACTTCGCCACCCCCCCAAAAAAAAAGAAAGAAAATAAGACCGCTGAATGCATCATTATTAAGATGTGGGCCGTTTAACTTAACTCCCCCATGCATAACAATAGGCTGGAGTGGCTTTAATGATAATCATACACTGAGGTGTAGGCTATTTACTGCCTCGCAATGATTTAACACGTGAAGGAAAGTTGTCACTGAGGGAACAACAGCGTTTTATTTAAACTGCCTGTGTGCCAAAGTGAACCTGAGAGAGCTGTTCAAAAAGTTTGTGTGCACACATGTCCTGTAGTCATATATCTGCAGAAATGAAGAAAAAAAAAATTAATGTCCGCAGGCTTATTATTTAAATGACCTGTCATGAACATATATAAAATGGAGGATTATATTGTAGAGAATAGTCTTACTCATTCAAAAGCTTTATTTGGATTGTTTTTAACTTCATAGTAGCAAATGATAACTTTTAAAGAAACGTGTATGAGTTGGAACATTGCAAGGCATGCCATAGTGCCAATTCAATTGAACATCCTCAAAAATTAATTTACTTGTTAATATCTAACATGTGATTCATCAGTGAATTTATTTCAGTATTTTATCTTGTCTTATACTGAAACAGGAAACATGGACTGAACTGTCACAGAATGAAACCAGCACTCTTCAGCGTTCTCTGTGAAATCAAAGAAAAGACAGGTAAGATCTTTGTGTCCAAAAATGTTATGAATATGAACTCAGAGAAAAAATAACTGTGCAGCCTCAATACAATAGCACCCAGAAATTCTTACCTCCCAGTGATCCGATGGCAGCCTGCATCCAGGTTAGATGGGACCTCTGGCCAAATTAATCAATTACTTCTTTTTTTTAATGTCATTGTGTCACACAGAAACAGTCATGTTGTCATAGTAGAAGGAGATTATTTTCACTGTTTCTGCAGGAGTATCTTTTTCCAGCACTGGCTGCTTGGATTTGAACAGAAAGTGCGCTCCAGCTCTCACCCTCACTGCCCTAGCACCGAGCAGGATGGGGAAATCCCGTAGCATATGCTCTACATAGCTGAGATCACAGTGCATTCATGCTTTATAACCTGACAACAGTTGCCACGGTTTCAAAAACAAAGGCAACCACACTCAATCAATAATTGCATTTCAATTACATGCAGACTCCTGTCCTACAAATGTATGCAGTTCAACCTTGTTAAATGCAAATGATAAAATCAGATTGAGAGAAAATTGTTGAAAATATAATACATTTTACAAAAAATGTTGCAGTTGCTTTTAAGACGTATTACATCTGCACATTTCTACTTGAACACTTATATGAGAGGAAGTTGAAATTATAGCAAATGTTATAATGTCTTATAACTTCATATATCTTCCTAAAGCTCAAACTTTGCTATAGTAATTGTTTTAAGTCACCGTTTTTACAGACAGATTTCTGACACTATCCCCAATGTCATATGTTTAATCTGCATCCCTTTAAATTCTTAAAGGAAGACACAATTGATTTTTAGAGATAACAGTTTTTTAATGACCATGTTTATTATGTGTTATATTTATGTTAGTGTCCTGTGTGCTGCTGAACACATGCTTCAAATATTCAAAATTATTTGCATCACTTTGTATTTTCCATGTACAATGTGTATTTCTCAGTCAAAGAAAATTTTGGTATACAAAAAAACAACGCTGTTGGGTTTGGTGTAATTTAGCAAACCTAAAGCCTTGTCAGATTTGTGACCTTTGTGCTGTTTATGAGAAAATTGGCTCGGGAGAGATCATAAAAGTTTATGAACTTCCTTAACACAGGTTGCGTCCACAGGGGCAGGCAGAGGGTCCACACAGCTGTGTATGTGTGTGTGTGCGTGTGTGTGTGTGTATGTGTGTGTGTTTGTGTCCGCCTGTTGAGTTTAGACAATGAAAGAGACAGAGCGAAAAAAGCCAGAGGTCGCAGATCGCACATCACAGCAGCTTTTATTTTGCATGCGACCATTGTCTTGAAGTGAAACTGTTTTCCAGTGCAGAAGCATGGCTGGATCTATAGAACGAAGGAAAAATAATAGAGAAGTGTTTTTTTTTTTAAACTTACTGTAAGTCCTACTAAAAAATCCTACTCCAATTACTCTGCAAGTCAACTAGATGTTTTACAAGGTTGTTTGTTGAAACTAGTACGACGGCTCCGGTTTGAATGTTTCTGCTGTGAACTAAGCTCCGTGAGTTTAAAAAAGCCACTCAAAGTAGCATGAAAATGACAAAAATGTTAAATAAATATATGTACGTCTATGCGTGTGAGCCAGTGTGTGTGAGAAAGAGATGAGACAGAGGAGGAGAGGGAGAACAAGCATGTGTGTGTGTGTGTGTGTGTGTGTGTGTGTGTGTGCATGGTTAACCTGTGGTTTAGAGTCACAGCCTCCCCCTCTTAGCCATTGACAGAGCTCAGCTGGTCTGGTGGCCTTGCTGACCGGCCTGTTTCCCCAGCACACAGTGAGCCTTTCACTGGCTCCTGTAGCATCGTTCACAGGGGCTTCGTCGGCCCTTTCATCTCCGTTCACATGGCACAGGGGCCGCTGATGCCTTTTAGCCATGGGATCCACCGTTGGCTGGAAGTGACATTCAATAACACATTTCAAAGCGGTCCTAGAATCATCGGGGTAATTACTGCGCGCATGTATCATGACATCCAGACGTGTATTGTCTCAGTGTGCAGATGAATATCAAGTTCAGGGTTCAGCTTCAAAGCGTTTTAGTGTTTATGTTTAAACTATTATTTGTGTGCGATCGGTGGTTAGACAAAATTAAAGTGGTGAGAACGCTCTTGATTTTCTTGTGGAGGTAATAAAGAAGTCGAGCAATAGCAAGTTGCTTTATTGATAAGCGTTTTTTTTAAGGGTGTTTGGAAGTTTCGGGAACTCTTCTAACTTGTTATTGTGGAGCTGCAACATATTTCTGCATTGCTAATGCCCTAGAAGTATAAATTCACTTTGATATGCTAATTAGAGAGCATTATGCAAGAAATGAGATTAAGTGGCAGCATGAAGTCATTTGCCTGTCACTAAATTGAGTGTTTTTAGGAGGAGGGTCCCCCCCCCCCTAAATTCTCTTGGTTTTGCATTTAGATAAAGCTAAATGTGAGATTCAGTTAGCAAGTGGAGCTCTTTGTCCTTCAGTGTGTGTGATGTTTTTCATTTTGGAACATGTACAAAATATGGCTATTCAAATGTTTTATTCTCATGTTTCTGACTGTTTTGGGACAAAGGATACATTCATGTACCTTTTTTCCCTGCAGGCTGCGGTGACAAGACAATGAATGTATTGAGTACAAATTTGTCTGCGATTTCAGATGAGTTTTGCAGTTATTCCTCTGTGCTGGGGTTTGTTTTATCCTGCTGGCTACTCCCTTGTCTTGCTCTCATGCTTGGAAGAGAGGCTCCCAGCAGCAGCAGCAGCAGCAGCGGGAGCGGCAAGAATAACAAAGGTGAAAGATTACCTCCATATGGTATTTCTGACCAGGAAAAAGAGAGGTTCTGTTGCAGGACTCCTCTTTGATGTGAGGTTTAATCAATAGAAAGAGATTACAGAAAACTATTACAGGCTAAATCACGGAGTGCCACAGAGAGGCTTAGCCCTCTCCACAGCTCTCTCAGCTGCATGGCGCTTCTTCTGGCTGCGTATTGACTTGTTGTTTTCCTGACCTTTGACACATCAGGTTCAGAAACACAGGGACTGTAGAGGTAGTGGAGAGAAAGAGGGAAAAAGAGCGAGAATGTGTGGCAGATTCAGGCTGATAAATGCTCCAATCCAGAGTTTAAAGCAATGGATTAGGAAGTTACTACACTCACAGTCCGAGCCAATGTCGGCGTTCTGGTTGAACACGTTTTTATTTGGCTTCTGAGAAACGCTAAACGTGTTTTTGTGCGTCGTTGTCGCTCCGTCCACATTGCATATTATATCCTCTGCTCCAAAAGACTGCGTTAATTAAATACAGTTCAGGATGAGTCTGTAATTAACCACATGCAAGGCCGACTAAAAGCATTACCTGGAGTAAATAGGGTTAGGACTTAGGAGGTAAGCATTTCTGAAATCTACAGGAAACATTCATTCCAATGTTGCCTGACAAAGTTAACAACCTCTCTCATTCCAATTGGGTTGCTATTATCGCTATTAAAAGTATTATTATGATTATTATGAATTAATTATTATAGCAGCTACAGCTGAAAAAATATCCCTCTTACAAGCGGGGGAACTTAAAAATAGATTTTATTTGAGTGTATTTTCTACCTTGTGGGTTTCCTGGGTGCTGAAAAAGCTCCAGTAAATGCATGACAGGGAACAGAAAGCTATTCAGCAAGAGAGACAATTGACTTTGGCTGCTTTTTGTCTCAGAAAGCCCCAGTGATGCGGCTGCAGTGACTAGATAGTGTTGTGCCGAATGGCTCGCACACAGCTGGGTTTCTGACTGGCTCAATGGCAGGGACACTAGTGCTTCCTCCTCCAAAGCACGAGGGGGACCGGGGAAGATGTGGCTATTATCTAAGTAGCTCCCAAATAGCCTCTATTTCCCCATCAGCAAAGATGAAAAGAAGGAAAGCCAGACAAAGAGCAAAAGTGGGAGGAAAAAAAGAGAAAACAAGGGTATCCACATCAGTTTCATTTGAAAGGGTGAGTGCGTGTGTGATTTGGAGATAGATGCCTCTGCACCGGTACTGACTGGTGTCTTCACGCACGGCTCCTCATATCTGTGTTTTTAAATTTTTTTTTTTTTTTTTCAGTGCTGTCCCTCCATCTGCACACACGAGCACCCATCTTGCAAACGTCTCCCCCCTCTATCGCTCTGAGCATTTTCTGCGGGCTCCTGCGCGATCAACAGCTCGTAATTGTTTTTTGCACATAAGTTATGCAAATGAGTCTTTATGGCAACTGGCATAACAATTAGCATCCTCCAACAATATTTTAGTAGGTTAATTGCGAAATTTCTGAATTGTACATCTGAGTTGTTAATTAGGCATGACAGAGGTGGTGAAATAGTTATCTTCAGGCGGTGGCAGCCAGCAGAGGCTGCTTGGGATGCAAAAAGGAAGGATTGATTGAAATGAGTTTACAGCAGTAGGAGCGTGGCTGTTGGAGACTCTTTGCATGGCCCTTTTTTGCTTTGTGAGGCATCTGTCTGTCGCTGAATTTAGAAATATAAACCTGAAGCAGACAGGGAGAAGCTAGTTCTAACTCTGACCCCCTGTAGAAATAGATTAAACGTGAACAATCCTGGACTTGTTGTCTTGTCGGCACCAGTTAGTGAGTTTATTTTTTCTCATCTATCACTGCGGGTGCATTCAAAACATTAAAAGACCTTTGATCTGCCTGACAAAGTTAAAACAAATGTTAATTTTTAAAAAGTTTGCAAATTGGAATTTTTGATTGCTCTAAATAAAGTTAATGCACATATAAACACATATTTTAATTTTAATATTTTCAGTTTTCGTCTATATATATGTGTGTGTATATATATATATATATATATATATATATATATATATATATATATATATATATATGTGTGTGTGTATATATATGTGTGTGTGTATATATATATATATATATATATATATATATATATATATGTGTGTTTATATATATATATATATATATATATAAAAGACTTTATATTAGTCATATTTGGATTCAGACAGAAAAAAAAAACATCACCCTATAAAGAAACACACAGTTGCAACAGATAAAATTAACTTTTTTTGATTATGAGAAACAAATGATGTATTTTTGTTTGATAGGTTACTGGTGCAAGTAATCCAGCTTTAAGCTTCAACCGGTACTTATTTACAGCTACAAGAATAAAAGGAAAAAAAAGAAACTGCTCACAGATTGTTTTGTTTTTTTTCAACATGAACTTTTCTCCGAGTCTCCAGTGTCACGATGTACATTACTGTGTCACCCGATGGCCGAGTCTATGTAATGCCATGGAGCCGGTTATTAGTGTAAAAAGGGTTAGAGTGAAAGACTGGTGCAAAGCAAGTTCTCTCCCAGTAATGACTCTGCTATTTATAGGTCCCTATTTCATTAGCTCTAGTGTTTCAGGGAAGAGTTGTCCTCATGGGACAGTAGACACTGTGATGTTCATTTACTCTGTACACATTACACGTGGACAACTAAATGACCTATCATTTGTGAGTGCATGAACACTGAAAACAATCCTGCTTTTGTCAAGATGTTTTCTATTACCTAATTACCTTTTCTAACCTTTCCTGTATTTAATCTTTTTGTTGGATATACTGTTGTTTAGTTATCTGTAGCCAGTTAAATGCTTGTATTTTAGACAGTTTTGGTGTGTGTGTGTGTGTGTGTGTGTGTGTGTGTAACTGATACTCCTACAGGTGATGTGCTTCTGTAGATGAAGTGATGAAGGAATTAGAGATAGAAACCTGTAAATGTACACATTTTAAACGTCATTAGTAACATTTTGACACCGCAGGTGTGTGTGCTTGTTACTTGACAAAAGCCAGAATGATACATTGTTGTCACCTTTCGTTTCTTTACACAAGATTGTTTTCCAAAAAGCAGAAAAAAGGCATCTTTTCTTCCCCATTTGCGAGCTTAAAAATGAAGCCCCTCTTCCCATTGTTCCATATGCCATTGTTCCACATGTTTCATGCATTACAATGATATATTGAAGGCCGAAATGGGAAAAAGACTGCAATGCAATGAAATTTTAATCAGCGTCTTCTGCTGCTTTAATAAGGCAAATAATTCTTATTGGCTGCTGTGTTAAGATTTCTAATATTTAATTCATAACAAACCTTGCATTATTCTGCTTTAGCCCTAAGACAAGCTCCACTCTGCTGCCTGCCAAAAGGCAACTAGGGGGAAAAGAAGGATATAAAGGGAACTGCACACTAAGCATTTTTCCCATAAGTTGTGGCAAAATGCTATCATACTGCATTTGTGAATTTAAATATGTCTTTTGAATCATTTAAAATCATGATTAAAACTGGACTGCTGCTCCAGTTCTAAACACCTGAATATCCCTCCCTTTTGTAACTTTGTCCATAAAGTAAGATTCACAAACATTTTTTTTATTTTCTTAAGTTCCTGAAGTTCAATTTTTTTGTGTCTGAAGTAATGGAAAGATGGCGAGGGGCCAACAGCTAGGTGCTGGCTCATGTTACAACGAAACGGCGGGCCCTGTTTTTGTCTCTTGTTGAAATGGCTTAATTGGTGTCAGAGCCCCAGGGATAAAGGCCTCTTGCTCTGAAACACAGCCACACAGGCCCTGTCTTCCCTCAAACCAGGAGGAATGGCCGGCGTCTGCTGGTGAATGAGGACTAAGCCGTGGCATAACAATACCAAATGATGTTTGGGATGACAGAAATTAATATGCGCTTGCTCCCAGGAAGCTATGATTAATGACGGCGAGGAGGGGAATGCTGTCTCTCCTTTTTGCTCCTCTTTGATGGAAAAGAAAAAAAGAAAAAAGGTTTCTCCTCTCTTTAGAATGTGGAGGTCATCCAGAGTACATTACTGCTATTCTTCAGGAGACAGGAAAGGGCCTAGCGTTTGTAATGAATTTTGGAAGGATACACTAACATTGGTTAGCCGGTGTATTGTCCCATGGTACGTGGCTTACAAAGACACATACCTGTGTGTCATTCCCACACTGCTCACAATTTCAACTGTAATAATTAATAGCCTGGAAATCACACTGATAATTACAGATGCATTCTTCATAACTCACACAGGATCATTTAAAGTGATAATTTGTACCCAAAAAGAAGCAGTTCTAATTTTAATATCGGAGTTAATATCTGACGGTGTCTTCTTTTCATGTGGAATCTTATGTACACACATTGATCCAGAGCCAAAACGCGTGAACAAAATGGTGGTGTGCCGTTGCCATGATAATGATCTGTATCTGTTGTGTCCTAGGAGGAGACACATGAATATTTAATTGTGTCTGCTAGTGACATCCCCAGACCCTTCTGTTCATTTCTTACCTTTTTCTAATGTGTTCCCAACCTACTAGGTACTTCCTCTCGTAGTAATGGAGAATTAAAGCGTGCATTAAAATTATATAAATTGCAATGTGAGGGATTTTTTAAAGGGCATTTGTGCGGTTGAAAATTCAAATGGCAAGTTTTGACAACGGACGTTCTGCTGACACGGCGTGTTTGCCTCACGTTGGCTCCTCAAATAAGCATTTCCTCTGTGTGAGTGATTGATATGTATTCCGCATGCATTTATTTATTTAATTTTTTTTTTTTACATCTGGAAGATGATGTGAGTGCAAGGATATGAGTTTTAAAGCGGGAATGAGTTCCCCTCATATTGATCTATTTGTGTTGCCGGAGTGGCAGGTGCTACACGGAGACTGTGTCAGCTTTGATTGTTTGTGTCAGTGATCCGAGCCGACACTGAGCTCTCTTACTGTTCGTCACTGCACTTGCTTCCTTTCTTGATGAATGGCAGCACACTGCACGGATCTGAACCCCCCCCAAAGAAAACTTGCGTCTATGCTGTCTCACCGACCCTGTGAATCAGCATTGGTCTTCAGAGATTATGTATCACTCATGCCACACTTTGACGTGTCCCTGCAAAATTCTGGGACATACCTGCATTCTTTGCAGCAGATATCCCAGAGGTTTTTGGTCTTTTAATGCAATTATGTAAAAAGCTTTTCGTGTGATTGTAAACATCAGTTGTTGAGAGACAGGAGGTGTGGTTTCTCTCCTTCTCTAAATATTCAAGATTAGTTCTTAACCTGTGTGTGTGTGTGTGTGTGTCTGTGTGTCTGTGTGTGTGTGTGAGAGAGAGAGAGTGTGTGTGTGTGTGTGTGTGTATGGTGTGTGTGTATGGTGTGTGTGTGTGTGCATGTGTATGTGTATGATAGCAGGCCTGCTTGGCTGTGGCGTGAAGGTGAGGTGTGTGTGATGCCTGGAGCCTCTGTATGTATGCAGAGCACGGCGGGCCTCTCACGGGGTGCTGAAGGAGAGCATGGAGTGGCAAAGTTAATTTATTTAATGACTGAGCGTCTTATATCTCCCCAGCCCTGATTAGAATCCATGCTTGATGAGGGAAGCGATAGAGGGGTGTGCACTGCCCCTAGGCCCTAGCACGTACGTTCACGGTTTTCTTTCTCCAGTGCCTTTTTTCCCTACCCCACCCCCCCCCAATCCACTGGGTTTAGAAATAAAAAAAAGAAAAAAAAGAAAAGCACCGCCAAGTAGGATTTTTTTTCCACAATTTCCACTTCTGTCGCAATATTTTGTGATCATGTCTGTACGTGTGATCATTTTGTTACACATTGACAGGAAATGCAGCTCTGTGGCTGATTAGATGTGTGTGTGTGTGTGTGTGTGTATGTGTGTGTGTGTGTGTGTGGCGTGCTCCTTGATAAAGACAAAGTGCTGTGGATCTCTATGAACGTGGGAAAGCCAAACAGAGTGTGTCACTTTGGCAGCGCGGGCTGACAGCATTGTGGAGCTGCAGTTGTAAAAACCATGACCTTCGTCTTTGCCAGCATGTCTCTTGCAGAGCCAAAGCGCTGCCCTGTAGATCTGGGCTGGCTGTGGGAGGGAATACAAACACAGAGAAAGGACAGACAGTGGAAAAAAAGCAGTAAGGCCATAATTGTGAAAGGGGGGTTTGGTTGAAGTAATGAAATACTTCTTGGAGCTATCATGACTGAGAAGGTGAGAGGGAGGGAGAGCGAGAGGAATGGCGAAGAGGGAAAAAATACTCCTCGGCTTCTAACATTTCCACGAGCCATCATCAGTAATGCTGCAGCAGCCTCGCAAACCAGAAATTATTTCTTCAGGCGTCGCTGTCAAGTGTTATTCAAATAACACCGGCCTCACATTTGAATAACAGCCGACATTTTGAATTAATTAATCAGACAAGATAGTCTGGGCCTTTTCTCATTAGTCTGCAGGTCAGGCTGAGGGAAGATATATGCGCTGGTGATGATATACTTGTCTTTAATAGTGATTTATGGAGATTTTGGATTGTACTCGATTTGTCAAAGGGCCTGGTAGCAGAAAAATAGGACAGTGCATATTTCATCACCTAATCTCTGATACGTTCCATGATGCTAAAAGATACAACCCCGTTGTTTAGATGCACAGGAAGCTCTTTTAACGTTCACTCTTCTTGAGTGGAGAGGGCGGGTGCACACACGCATGCACGCACGCACACACACACACACACATATACACACACGCACACACGCACACGCACACACACACACACACACACACACACACACACACACACACACACACACATTTAATCTCCTCTCAGACCTCTCCCATTTTACTTTTCCTATGCAATTAAGCGTGGGATGTAAATTATAACTGTGTCGTACTTTCATTATCATGGTGTAAAAATAGAGTTCCTGTCTTTGAGAGGATTTCATTAACTTACTCAATATTCCATGTCCGCTCATAGAATCACAAGATTGCAAGTTTAACATGCTTGGAATCCAGTGTGTTGTTTATTTTGACGTTAGATAGAAAAGTAGAAAAAAAATAAGTAGGGGTAGGCCTACATATAAATGTATACTATATTTTGTAATAGCCTGTTTACTGGCTTGTGTGACATTTAATTTTAGGCGCATATAGGGTACTGTGTGTGTGTGGTCATGGAGGTGTAAATGAAAATGTATATTTTCAAGTGTGCTAACAATGTGTCACCTGATGAATTGGGTGTTAAATAATAATGAACACATTCAGTTTACCAACACATAGGTTTTTATTTCTGTTACATACACAGGTTTTAATTATCCAGAGTAGACATGCAGCACATGCACTATGAATCTGTGATTTTGTGCTAGTCTTGGTGTGTGTGTGTGCATGCTCAAGTGTCAGTAAGCTACGAGCTGTTGCTATTCTGGCGAGCAGCAGCCCACACAAAATGCACCAACACCAGTGTGACAAAACATTCAAATAAATTGCTGTCAGGCTGCCGAAACACCAAGTGCAGCGATTTTTATCTGACATGTGGAAGACCCAGACATGCAGTCCTGACAAGTAACGCCGCAGCACCTGTGAGAGACAGGCGATAAAAATCAGGATCTGCCTGATCCTCGGCATAACAATACCTATCATTACTTGATATTATTACTCTTCTTTAAGAGAGAGCTCAAGATGGAAAGATAGCACACATGTGTTGGCTTTTCTTAGAGTCTGGGTAATAAATGATCTTAGGCCGTCGTTTGCATAGGTGCACTTAAAGTGTATACTAATTCAACTGAAATTGAATTATGTAGTCCGATGGCATATCAACAAGTACTGAACTGGCTTTTATATTCATGTAGAATTGTTTATTACTCAAACTGCCATGTATCCCCCCCCCCCCCTTGCAGGCTCATTGTAAACAAAGTCCAAGGTTAGGACATTTATTTATTCTAGTCCAGCATCATAGTTCACAGGTGTATTATTTAGAGAACACATATTTTTTATACATATTTTTTTTTTCAAAATGACAACACTTTTCATTTATAATACTTACTGTTTAAAAAACAACAACCTGCAAAACACATAATAATGAATTCTACTATGTAGTTCTCTGCAGTTTAAATAGAATGCAGTCCAAATTCGATACGAATGATGACACTGATTGACTTTGTTTCACTTTTGAAAGCAGCACAGAGGCACAAATAAATACTCGGGGAGCCTGTGTTGTTTCACTTATTTTCATTGAGTCTACAAAATTGACTGAGTAGTTCTTAAATCTAATTGAGAAGCATCAACAACAAAAAAAAAGCTTTTTCAGAAACTCAGAGACAAAAGACTCACTGTGGAATGCGCCATCCATTCTCTACTGTATTGTTATTTTCTCCCTTATAGGTTACTAATGAGGAATCGGCCCTCATTATGATTTTAAGGATGAGAGAGGAAAGCTTTTAATTAATGATATGTAAATGGTTCTGAATTGATTATGTTAGAATATCAAGAGAGATGGGTAGAAGCTGTGGTGTAATATATTTTAATTAAGAATTAATTAAAAATGATGGCAATTTTATAGAGGCTCACAGAAAATAGAAGAATTTATTCTCTGTCACAAGTAAATCAGCCCTTGATTAAATAAACAGACACACGCTTTATTCATTGAACAGTTATATTTATACCTTGCCAGGAAGAATTATCCCGATATTATTAAGAAAACAGATCAGTGTGGTGTGTCAGTGGTCGACCACAAGCTGGGTTCTCTGGGGTTAATGGGGATTTATCTCATTCCTAATTCATGAGGTCCTCCTGGTCTGTGTTAGGTGGATCAATAACACTGTGCTTCCTTTTTGAATTCAGTGTCTACAATTAGATTTTCAACGTGGAACCCAATTATAAGTAAGACACGAATGCGTGTTTTTATCACTTGTGGCAAGTAAATGCGCTCCCCACCCCCCTCCCCCCCAAAAAAGATATCAATCTGTTTATGAGGTAAAACGATTTGTGTGAAAAAGATGAGTTGTGACTCGACGTGGACCCTAGTTAACCTTTTTAATTGCTATCTGCTTTCTTTCATTCATTCTTCAGGGCAGAGGAAAACAGAAGACGTTAGCTGCATTAATGGCGTGCGCCACTATTAAAAGGAGAGAAGTCTTTGTTTTTCTGCTAACGGTGGCATTCGTGCTCTCTGCTAAACTCCGCGATCAATGGCAGAGAGGCTGCTATCACAGTACTCGGAGCAGGCTTTGCTCAGGGGGGAGGAAAGGGGGGTGGGGGTTCTGGGGGGGGGGGGGTTTGTCCCTGGTGGTTCATTTTGATTGGAGCGCAGAGTTTTGTGTTGAAAGGCGAGGGAGAGACAGGCTGTTGGAAGCAAATCCCCCTGGATCAGTTAGAGCTTTGCAACAAAAACACCTTGATATTCCTGGGAACGTTTGCTTAGGGAAAAAAAATGAATTTAAATAAACGGGCAATGAGAGAACGGAATGATCTAAAGCATTTTTGAAGGTTGGTGTGTTCAGAGAAAGCTTGTGTATCTCAGGCTTAGAATTGATTTAGAAACCACGTATCAAATTGCAGTAAAAAAGAAAAGAAAATCGATTTAACTGTATTTTTGTTGATATGTTGTTCCACATTCCTAAATAGTTTTTCTGAATGTATAAAATATATATGTTAGAAGATGGTGTGATTTTACCTCAGGGTGACGAGCAGACTGAGGCAATGTGTGAATCTGTGGCAGCGGAGAGCCTTTATGAGCTAACCAATCTGTTATGGGCGGCAGGGAGGATGTGGTGCTTGAGATGGAGGGTGTGTTGAATGGATTATTAGTACGAGTCCTCCCAATAGCAGGTCACATGTAAAGGCTTAAAGGCATCATAAACAATCACACATGCACACACACACAGACACATCAAATTTCTGCGAGTGCACACACCCACATACACCATGAGGGACATTCAGAAAAAAAACAAAAACATGCAGGGCCACAGACATGTGCATGCATGCATATTTACAACGCATGCATGCCAGTGGCTGGCAGAGCATCTTCTTTTTTGACACCTGCAACTAGTTGCAATACATCACTGTCAGGATCGCTTTCTCCACCTATCCGCATTTGTGCGTTAGTTATCCGAGGAGGCCTTTGTCAGAAGTTGAGCAGTTTTGACATCAGCTCTCCAGTGGGAACAGAAAAGGTGAAGTTGTGCTGGGAGGTGCCACTGCGGGTGTTATTGCCGACTGTACTCCCTGTAACCCAACAGCATCCCAATGACAACTGAAGAGAGGAATGACGGTTTAACATACAAATATTACAGTGGGGCTCGAAAGTTTGGGCACCCCAGGTAAATTTTTTTTATTAATGTGCATAAAGGAGCCAAGAAAAGATGGAAAAATCTCCAAAAGGCATCAAATAACAGATTAGACATTCATATATGTCACAAAAATTTAGATTTTATTTCCATCATTTACGATCCACAGAACTTGTTTCCACAATGCATCAGGCTTGTCTATATGTTAATTGGCAAACCTCAAACGTTGATTTTTGTGGTGAGGAGGTGGAAGAGGTTTTCTTCTGATGACTCTTCCATGAAGACCATATTTGTAGGAGTATCTCTTTATAGTGGAATGGTGTACCACAACTCCAGTGTCTGCCAGGTCTTTCTGGATGGATCATGCAGTCAAACGTGGGTTTTGACTTGCTTTTCTCACTATCCTGCGAGCTGTTCTTTCTGATATTTTTCTTGGTCTTCCAGATCTTGCTTTAACTTCCACTGTTCCTAATGACGGCCATTTCTAAATTACATTACGTACAGAGGATATTGGTATCTGAAAACGCTTTGCTATCTTCTTTAGCCTTCTCCTGCTTTGTGAGCGTTAACTATTTTCAGTTTCATTTTTCTAGACAACTGATAGAAGAACCCATGGTGCTGATTGTGGATGCAAAGTCAGACGAGTCTGGGCATTTAAAATCTTAAGATTAACATCACCTGGTCTTTCCAGACGATAATTGATAACAATCCATGACATTGTCAGGTTTCAGCTTTCCAAAGGGGGCGGTGCATGCTATAAACTCTGCAGGGTGCCCAAACTTTTGCAAATGCCATTTTTTTGTTTTCTGTTACTTTGAAAGTGTAAATGATGGAAATAAAATCTAACTTTTTGTGACACATTATACAAATGTCTAATCTGTCATTTGATGCCTTTTGGAAATTTTTCTTCATCTTTTCTTGGCTTCTTTTTGCACATTAATACAATTTTTTACCTGGGGTGCCCAGACATTCAAGCCCCACTGTATGCCACAATTAATCCTGTAATTGACACACAAGGAGAAATTCCAAATGGCAAATATCTTGTTTTGTTGCGAGTATTCATCATGAGTCACACAGATGAGGGCACTGTGCACAGGCTGTATTTATAAAATAAAGGCAGGGGAATGACATAATAAAAAGCTAGGTTGAGGTTTATTTTGTTTAGGGCCTCTTGTAGCGAGTGAATGTGCTCGTGTAATTGACAGTAGCTGTTGGGGAGGAAGTGAGGGCATGGCGCCTCCTGTGTGAGCTCACTGTGGAGACGAGGAGAGTCTGCCAGTGGCACTGCTAGTGGCGAGCACCAACAGCTCCGGCCATGGCAGAGAGGAGGTGCGGAGTAAAAGGGAGGGTGGGAGAAGGGGGGTCAGCGTCTGAACTGGCTGATGGGAGCCAGAACATGAAACAATGCCGGGGGAACGTCTGGTGGGTTCGCTGCACAGAATTACAAGCGAGGGAGCAGGCCTGCTGAGGCAATTACAGCTTAATGGGGTCATTTGGAAGGCAATTGCCAGGGGTTAATGTAGTATGGAGAGATGAGGTGAGATTGAAGTGAAATTTTTGGCTAGAAAATGTGTTCAAATGAAAAGGGAGCAGGCAGACAAGTTGTGCACTGATGGGGTGGGAGGATGATTGTGGCAACTGGTATACAGTCTTTTGCTGTCACACAGATAGACGCAGATCTGGCGTCTTCCTGCTGCCTAGACCACGAACAAGAGCTCCACTGTTCTAGGTGTACTCCTGATCACTGTCCGTTTTAGTCACAGACATACCTAGCGGCAGGTTTTCTTTTGTCCTGAATAACCCGTGAAAGCATTTCCTGTATTGGGGAACACCAACCAGCAGGACACAAAATAGAAAGCAGAGCGGTTTCTCAGTGATACTGAGAAAGATGTGTCAGAGAGACGACAAGAGGTACCTTAGAGAACAAGGATAAAAAGGATCATTATGCGCGCTGTTACGTTAGCCAGTTCATTACCTTAATTGGCCACCATAATCCGGTGTTGGAAGGGTGCACTTGAGCTTTGGGAAGAAGTCTTTGCCAGGACCTCCTAGCCCGGGTCTCATCTCCCTGATCCCCTGATCTGTAGCAAGCAGACTGATCGGGATAAACTTTGATCAAAGCCAAACTTATTTAAGGTCAGCCATGTGAAATCCCCTGGGAGCCGCTGTGTTCGCCGAAGCGGACTGCAGTGTAGGAAGTAGTACAGCACTGTGCCTTGCTGCTGCTGCCTGTGACCGCGCTGGATCACTGGACAGCAATAGCATTATTGTCAGCCCTTTCAAAGTATTAAGCTTTTTTTTTTTCACGATTATGCTCAACAGTAAAACTTAAACCTCATCCATGGGTGGGGATTCCTTGGGATGTTGCTCTCTCTCTCTCTCTCTTGCCCTTCTCTGTCTGTCTCCCTCTCTTGCTTTCTGTCATCTCTGAGAAGTCTACGCCCCCCTCGGTCACCCTCCCCTTCCCTCCTACACAGGGTTTTGGCCAAGAGCCGGCCACTTCACTGTGGCAGATTTTCCCAGGCTCCCCAAAGGCTATTTTACCAGGATTCCCATTAGGTCCCTACCCATTACCAATGTTCCAAATCATTCACAGAAGAATCTATTTACTTTATGTGGTAATGGATTCATTTGACATGGCTTGCTCTGAAGAGACATTTAACTTGCACTTTCCCCCAATTGAATCTTGCACTGTATTTCCTTGCACTGTATTTTTTATCTCTTACAGTGGCGGTTGTCTCATAAGTGCCTTTATATCGGTCCCACACTATGCTTTCCATCACAGTGCAATATTGCACAATGTAGAGGTGGTGGAGCATTGTGTCAGTGCTGCAGGAAAAACAAGTATGATGCAACTCTGTTGTCATTTAAGAGTGACAAATAGACTGTGGCAGACCATCAGAAAGGGGGAGAGAGTGGAATGGTGTCGCTGACAAACTGCTATGACCTTTGGGTCCTTTGGCCTCAAGAGTGCAAGGCACATACAGTGTTTACCTCAGGTCAGCAGCAATGTAAAAATGCTGGTCCCCCATGGAGAATAGCCCGGCCTATTGCACTCATCACATTTGAATAGGCAAAATCAATTATCAGTCACATAACCTTCAGTCAAATTGGATGCATGTGTCTAAGATAACATAAAAAGGGGGGCAGAGTCTGTATGTCTGTGCACATTTTAAAATACTATTAGTCGGCCATGCAAGTCATACTTAATTCAGAAATGGTCCATAAAGAAAAGCAACAGCAAAAGAGAGGCATAGCGCCTGAAGCTCATGTACGCTTCCCCTGCCTCTATTCCATGTCACCAAAGCATCCCATCAAAGCCTGCCTCCTTCCTGTTCTAAGGTAGGAAGAAAAGAAAAAAATCAATGCTGCAATCTTTTCTTTTTGCCTCCTCTAATCTGTAATTGAAATGGAAAATCAAATGAACGGCAAGCAGATAATTGTTTTATCAATATTCCCTGCCTGCCCTACAAGGGTCAGTGCAGAATGATCATGAGTCGGGGATATGACGAGGACAAAATGTGAAATTGAACAGCTAGGAGGCAATAAATCAGCCTTGACAACTAAGAGTGACCAGCATGTAGCTGCAGCAGGCAGCTCTCCCTTCAGAATTTGTCCTAAAGCTGTCTACACTAAATGGGGAATATTCATCTCATTATTGTTGCACTTAATATTGCTACCAAATATTATTCTTAGAGTCCAGACGGGAAGTCAAGGTCAGTGGAGCTATTATTGTTGTCATTGTTAGTGTGTGATATTGGGAGGATAATAGAGGGCAAAGCCAGATGGTCTGCAAGGCTTATGAAGAAGCAAAGAATAAATTTAGTCATTTGTTAGAGTTGAGGAAGGAAGAGGTTTGCTGTTTGGCTTCCTTTTGACATGTCCATGACTATTACTGCTACAAAAAACACTCAGCAACAATAGCAACATCATCAATAATACCATTTTCTGACAGATAACCTGCCAGTTCCTTATGTTGGCTAGTTGATGCAACTATCAGGTTTTTCTGTCAAACTGTTGTTGTTTGCAGTCGGAAAATAAGAATGAATGTATTCAGATATAACTAGAATTGAACTCATAGAGTGAAGACATCTGTCAAGGCCATGATCTTTCTCGCAATGTTAACAAAAGTAAAACTTAATTTAATTTGTGTGTCCACCCCATGATTTGGATCCACTTTAAAATTGAATGGGTTCATCTTTGGCCCACGCTGACACAACAGGCATGGGAAGAGATAACAAATAACTGACATCAATACTTTGCTGATCATCAAATTTTTCCTCTGAGCCGTGATGATTGAAGACATCAGAGACAATGATATAGTTCTACAACTAATACATTTTTTTCATTATCCATTTATATAAAGTAGTGTAACCATCCAAACTTAAGAAATATTCAGTTAAGTAGGACATATAACAAAAGAAGAGCAGAACATTGTCATAGTATACAAGCTGGAGCGAGGTAATCTTTGGCATTCATGCTTAAAAAATGACCTGAATGGCTCATCAACTATTAAATACTTGCCTTTTGATCTTTTTTCGAACAACTAATCCATAAATGATTAATTGTTTCAGCTCTACAACAATGCACACCAGCTTATTTGTCTTATATGTCTTTAAATAAACCCATCGTGCCAGCTTTCTAAGTCTTGTGAAAACAAACTGTTGCCAGAAAATCGACATCCTAAATCATGTGACGTCCCTTCCCATCTGGCTCATCCAGTTGCAAGGCATTGACAAAAATATGAAATTGATTTGGTTGAAGGGTGTTAAAGAGCCGACAGGAGAATGTCACAAACAATGAATGGTCACAGCTTGGAGGAAAATCAATGACAGAGGTTGAAGCCAGTCTAGAGTGCTACTTGGCAGCGTTGCACTCTTTCTGGAAAAGAGCTGTCTTGTTGCCTTGGTAGTCTGATCAAAAGGAAGACTTGATAGGTTTAATGAAGGTGGATAAAACTGACAACTGAAATAAAGATGTTGTAGCAAAGATTGTTTGACTTTAACATAGGTGGTAGCTATATGCACTGTTTGAAAATAATTATCAATGTACTGCTATGGGAGGACTTTCTATAACCATTCTTTATACGTACATGTGGAATCAAAGCGATTCCTTGGTAGCTTCTAGGGCAATACTCATTACTTTGCAAAGCCTATGTGTACTTTAATGTGTACATATCATTATAGTGTTTGCAGTACAATTTTACATTCTGGAGTTCCATGAATCATACTGGCCTAGAGTCAATGGATGAGAAAAATGTCTGTATTTGTTGTATCTGTTATGTTAATTTTTACTGTGTAGATTGTGATCCTTGAAAGGAGGGAAAAAATGAATTGGCAGAGTGTCTTTCAAGTGGACAAAGTGATGAAAATCCCCCCTACTTTGTTGGGATTGCAGTTGTAAGCTTTGCACCATATGCTACTTTCCTCTTTAGCTGGGATTATGCCATCATTATTGCTGATAAAAGCTGTTTACTGCCTTGGCTCCAAATCGATGCTCGGGGCACTCTCAAACTGGCATTCCCTCTCCAGAAGAGTTCATTCTATGCCAGCTGCTCCGGATTCAACCCCCTTTGTTTAAGATTTCACAGTTTTTGTAATGTTTATTTTCTATTTAGTTTCCCCCTCCTTCCCCTCACACATGAGCTTTTTCCTGCATTAGCATATGTTTGCAACAATTTGACATTTACATTTGATTTGCTTACAGCAGATTGAAGGTGTCTGAGATATGCATATACAATACTCTTGGAGCTACAGTGCTGGTTAACACAGCAGAGGCTGTATAATACAAATAATAAGGCCTGTTTTGAGGGGATGTTTTCTGTACCCAAATGCAATCACTGCATTGCAAAGGCTTTGAATTCAGAGCAGTATCCTAAAGGCTCCCTTCTCACAGTGTTACCAATCAATGGCATAATCAGTCAATGCAGATTCAGCCCGACAGCTGTGTTAAGATAACAACTGGTTCTCATGACTATAGGCCCCAATGACCTTGTGTGCCCCAAATTAATAATGTAAAATCAACACAAGACAACCACCCCCCTGGTTCCCATGCAGACAATGATGAAGTACCTTTTCACCTTACCATCAAAGGCCACTCAGACTAAGCCATGTTTCATGGCATGGAACATAGTTTCACATTTTCTATTTTTTTCTTTTTCTTTTTCTTTTTTTTCTCAACATGGGTTCCATGTCCCTTAAATAATGTCTCTCACTCTTCCTCTACAGCTCCCTAGTATCCAGGGAAATCATACTGATCAATATTTCCCATTTTAGAGGGACTGCAGCAAACATTCAAACAGGATTTACTGTAGCCCTCTGTTAGACTTTAATCAAGCTATAATTTAGATCCAACACACAAAAGGTTGTGTTGAAAACAAATGGAAAGTCCATTTGCAATTCTATTGTTATCCTTTATCAGGTTTGTTACATTATTATCTCACAGATTGTTTTATTTCTATCTATCTATCTATCTATCTATCTATCTATCTATCTATCTATCTATCTATCTATCTATCTATCTATCTATCTATCTATCTATCTATTTTTATTTTTCAGTGACTCTGTGTTGGTGTTCATGCATGTGTGTGTATGCATTCATAATGTCTTCACAGGGCATAAATCAGAACGTGCTATCTCAGTACTTCTTCATATTGGTCAAGGGCCATTGAGCAAAATAGCTTAATGCGCCCTTAACCATTTCAGTCGTGGCAGGAAGTAGAAAGACTGCTGACTGGCTAACACTGGGGCCGGCATCATCTGCGTTCTGTTTATTGTTTAATAAAGTGCATCAGATTTTATGAAAAATGATGAGAATAACAGTTAAGAAGTTTTTAACAGAGTGGATTGAAGTGAAATGATTGAGTTTTATTTTTAGTAAGCAAGCTATTTAAGTAAGCTATCTGTTTTAGTAAGCAAAGTTATCTCACGTTATCTGTTTTAGGGATAGGGGTACATTTTAGGCATAATACATCTAGCTAACCTTGTAATACTCTCAGCAAAAGTTTTCAATACAAAAGGGTTACTGCTAACATTGAAACTGACAACAGTACAAGGCAATTTTTATATGTACGACCATCAAATCAGAGTGAAATGGCTTGACATGTAGAGAACTGAAACAACCTAAAAAATGAGAGAACACAATGATAAATGTAGTGTTTATCTGGTCTTCTAATGCCAAGGTTTTGGCAGTTGATACTCCTTTCATATCTCTTGGGCATTGTGTAGCAGCTCGGTGTTCATGCATGACTGTCGACACACAACCTCAAGCTTAACCCTATTGAGCGAGCACTCCCAGAGCTCCCAAAGGTTTGGCAAGCTCAGGCATGATATGGAGGACTTTGTAGAGCTGAGGCAAATCTTCAATGACCACCACTACATGGGGCATATACAGTACATATGCAAGCATACATTAGAGAAACATGTTGCAACTTTTCCATAAGTCAAGAACTATTGCTGTGTGTACTCACTTATTAACTTGTGAAATCTCTACAAACAACTCTAAACACTGTGTATGTTTTATGACTGGAAATGATATTTGGCTCTTCTACTACTTGAATTTGATGATAACTGGATGGCCAGAATACAGATTGTTGTTGACTCTTCTCCATGGCAGGTGGTGACAGAGCATGTGTGGTCCCCATCACAGGTGTGTGCAATTAGCCTGACAGTTAGCCCTGGATTGCCGTGAAATAAGACCCTCAACTGTTTATGTGCCCGGGTATGTGTGCATGTGTTTAAGGGTCTGCCTTTTGTGTGCGTATGTGTGCGTAGTAGTTACCAGCAAATATAAATTGCTGTGCTTTCACAAGATTGTTTAACATAGCACTGTGGCACAGCACTGTGATGTTATACAGTGCATGGTGTAGATCCAAACTGTAGGGTTCTTGTTGCGATGTAGGATAATCTGTATGTCATTTGTTCAGCCTGCTGTAATTGGGGAATGGACTTGGAAGGGAGAAAAGGGTAATGTATTGGAAAATATCCCTTTCAGCACCTCAGTATTACTTGTCATAGGTCAGTCTTAAAACGTAGCTTGATACAGTTATTAACTCTAATCCAGGCATAAACACAAATCCTCAAGCACCAGCCCAATTAATAATTTGCATAATTAACATGCATTTTAAATAGAGGCTGGTCTTGTCGTTGCCAAAGCAGGGATGGGGGTAATTAGGGCTAACAGAGCAGTGCCTAGGGCTGTTACCCGCGGACGTGCTGCAGTCGTTTCCAGCAATGGGATTGACAACTGCAAGACAAGCTCTATCGGCTTAGAGTGAAACCCCCTTTGACAGAATTAATAGTTGACAAACTGCTCCTAAAGCCCTGGCATTGTTTCTGTCAGTTGTTTGGTTTGATATCACTGTTAGACATTATAAATCAATAGTGTCAGGATTTACTAATGTTTATCGCTATCCATGGTTTATTATTTCATGTGACTGTCATGGACAAATAGTATTTATCATAGCTGTCTATAAATTACTGCAGACAGACTGTTGGTTTACCAAAACCCACTCTGCTCTTACCGGGGCTCATTCCAACGTCCACTTACATATTTAGAGTAATTTATTTTCTGAGCCGTAGGCCCTTATTAACCCTCTGCTTTCTCACACTCCTCTGAGACTTATTGTGGCTTGATTGCTGCGACTCAGCTGACACATTAACACATCAAAAAAGCTGATCAAAGCTTGTTCAAAACTGCTTGTCGCATCTATTTCGAGCCTGGACAAATGTGTTTTCTGAAGGTCTTAAATTCTGATAAACAAAAGTGACAGCGAGTTTTTGCATGTTTTTACAGTATATAGTGTCATTGCCTTGTCTGTCTTCGGCAGAAAATTGTATGTTTAGTTTATTCAGAAATAAGTCACTCTTAAGTGTTGTGGTGAGAAAGTCTAGCTCTCTTCATCAGTGTCACACTTTTATGTGACAAATTTATGACGCATCAATTCCATGAGCCGGCTTTCAATATCACAAAATGATTCTAACCTTTGCATCAGTGCCACACTCATCAAAAACAATTAGAAGCATCCGTTTAATGAGATGATTGATTAGTCAGCTCTCGCAAAACACTTTGTCAACACAGAGCAAGAACACAATTGCTGTATTCAGTGATTGATGCTATCAGGTAACATTACTTACATTAACACATGGACTTGCATTGTTTACATTCTCCATCACAATGAATACGTAACAATGAGACGTTATTGACCGACGCACTTTGTGTTCAGCTGTCCCCAATAAGGTGTATTGATGCGTTTCAAGATTCTTATTTTTTATGGAATGAGCATAAAAGTGGCTCCTATGATAATTTGGTTTAATGTTTTTAATGTCTTTCATATATTTTCTAAAGCGGTGAAAGGGTTTCAGTGAAAACTAAAAAAAGGAAAAGAGAGGGTAAGGGTGAGGCGATGCTGTAGTATTGATCAGCTGGGCCATGGACTACAAGGCCCACTTTCAGCAGGGAGGTCATTAGTTACTCCTGTGTGCTAATTCATCCGCGGGTTGAGGCGTATCCGTTAGAATGCTAATTCACTACTATGATCTGACAGCTGGGGTAGAAAGGGGCAAGCAGGCTGCCGCAGAGTGGGGAGAGGGAGGGGGCTGCAGCAGCCTCCTGGTCTGGTCTTGTGTTTGGGTAAAGGGGAGGACTTCAGTACATGGGATGTGGCAGTGTGTGCTAAAAAAAGGGGTGCCGAACTGACCCCTGCTGTCTTAGCCCCCAGCAGTAATGATGTAAAAGGAAGATGACATTTGGTGTCCACATTTAACTTGCATTTGCAGTCCACTTGAGAGGTCCAGTATGCATGACCTACCTTGATTAAGCCTGGGGCTGCGTAGGACTGTACCCTTTAGACTGAAACAAAAAGTGGAAGCTCACAGGAGAAAGCCGAGCCTGTATAATTGGGCCAAGTAGAGCTGCGGGAGGCAGCCAGTCTCTGCTTTGCCTTTTGTATATTCATGACCCCCTCGACTTGATTGATGGAAGGATAGCATTTGGTGACACTGTCATTTGCAAGTTGAAAAGGTAGTGCAGTGGCTGGAGCAGCGCTGTGGCTGTGCCTGAGAAGGGGCATCGAAAGGAGGCTCATTTCTATGCTGATGATATCCAGCCCCCTCTCATTTTCTTTGTCTCCGTTAGAAGGACATCTGCTGACAACACAGAGTTTAAAAAGAACCAAGTTGAAAATGAAAAGAGGGGGAAAGGATCATACATCTGTGTGTTTGCATGTGAAAAGCACATGGTTCAGCTGCGATTTTAATCAGTGCAAAAGTTTGCTATTTGAGATCTGCATATTATATTTTGATAAAATTGAGCATTTTGAAGCAGATGGCTTAAGAAACATAGTATATAGTAAAGGGAAGAATCAAACAGACCTTTTTTTCGTAGTTTTGGCTTGACCTCGTCAAGGGATCTAATCGTAATATTTTATTTATTTTACTGGTATTTCTTTCTGAGCAGCTACTGTACTCCGTCTGAAGTTCTTTCTATTGCACTTTTGTCAAGGCTGTAATACTTTTAAAATGATTAATGGTCGTTGATTTAATTTGACATACGAAATTAAAGAACTAGAAAGTAAAATATCATCTGGTTATTGTAACAACCATTACTGACTAAGACAATCACATTAACAACATTTTTGTCTTTGGCCTTCTGATCCAGAGTGCCTTAGTGGTGTAAGTCACCATTCATGATTCATTTTGATGATAATCCACAATGTTGAATAGCAACATCACATTAAACATGCAGTGCTAAGAGCCCTAGATGTGACGTAATTATTCTTCGTTTTCATGCCATACATATAAAAATGTATTATTATTATTATTATTATTATTAAAGAAGGAGCTCTTATTTTCAGTTCCTGTTGCTAGTTCTCACCATGCCATAATCCCATTATTTACACTCAAAAGCATCACCCAGTTGTTGTTATCTTAAATTCAGGTTCTCCTCTCAGCAATGCTACAATACATTTACATTTTTATTGCATCCAAATGGGGAATTCTGGAGACTGGGCTTTGCCGTAAAGTAACTGTACAATATACATAAAAGAGGAAAACCATCATGTTCATATTCTGAAAACAGTAATCAAAAGTAAGAAATCAAGTCACCATGTTTCTGGTGTTATTCTAGGGGTTGCAGACTTTTATGAGTAATTGTATGATACAAAAAACAATGTATATATGGTGTTAGGGAGTAACTACTTACATGTAACAGCGTTACATAATTTAATTACAAAAAGGCAATCTGTAATCTGTTACAGTGGGAAAAAACAGTGTAATTAAATGATGACATTGGGGGTTACAATTGAATATTTTCTGTAAAAAGCTAGGCTATATGTTGAATGATCTTAATTTTGTTGCTTTGCATGTTTTTCATGTGCACAATGTCTTCTCTTTGCCTTTCCAGCCAGAGCAAAGTTTCATGCTATTCTGATGCTTTTGATTGGTTCTCCATGCCTCTCAAGCTGTAGAGAGTTGCTACAATGACTAGGGATAAAGACGTGTTTCAGTGCTGTAAATATGAAAAAAACAAAACAATAATTTATACAAATGTTTGAGAAGGGTTCCAACATAACCAGCCTCTGGCGGTTTTAGAAATGAAATTATTATTATTAATCTTATTTTTTATTTGTATTATTTAATTATTTATCTTAATTCATGTGATGAAGGATTTTAAAAGTAATTTGACAGGAGTCAGTGTTGAGTACTGCTGTAGGGTTAAGACTTACATGTCTAAACATTTGAAAATGGTTAACAGTTGAAAACATTTGTTAGACATTTAGAAAAGTAATCAAAAAGGAATAAAATGTAATAAATTACATTCATTTGATAAAATAATTGAAATAGTTACACTAGAATTACATTTTAGTAGTAACCTTACCAACATTATGTGTGTATATATATATATATATATATATGTATATACATACATACATACTGCATATGTTTGAGTGATTATTACTCTGTTTGAATGTTAATAGTTGAAGTTCTGATAAAAATGCAGAACCATATAACCTTTTACTATGTAATCCATAATGAAAACACATTCCGTGTTTTGACAATTAGGTTGACAACTTAGTCTTGAAATAGTATATGTAAAAGTATGTATATTTTAAAGCCAGACCATGCATGGATGTCTTAAGCTGTCCAAATATTTCCCAAGCTGTACTGCGCTTTAAATGTGTAAAGAAGGACAAGAGCTGGTGATAGAAATATCAGTTTCCAAGAGACACTTCTATCCCCTCAGCACTACAACCCACACTTATGAGAGCCACAATTTATAGCTGCAGTGTGAAGTGTTCCCCTGCAACTCCCATCTTTGTATTTACACCAATTAGCACATAAACTCTAATTACCGAGATCAAGGCAGCCGGGAGTCCATAAATGCAAAGCGACACGGATGAACCAAGTAAGCTGACAAGAGAGGGAAGGTGACAATAAATAGGGAAGTATCAATTAGGCATCAATGACACGATGATGCATGTGCGTACTGGGAGGTGACACACAGAGGGAGGTGGGAGTGTGAAATGTGTGGGGGCAGCAGGGTCCACAGAAAGTTGCACAGGCTGTGGGGTCTTGTAACTCACACAGCGCGGTGACACGTTTGACGGTACAACACGTTTCCACATTAACACCACAGCGTAATCAGGCACTTCTCTTGTGTCTACTGAAAAGTAGCATTTATCACAGCACTGTGCTGCTCATAAGGTAACAATTAACACATGCTGATTTACAGGCAATGTCTCAAAAGGCATAGAAGTTGGTTCAAAATAAGAATCGTCATAATTGGAGGACAGGTTTGACAGTTTAAACTTGTGTTTAATTATAAGGAAAGGGCAGAAAACTCAATCACAGCTAGAGAAAATGAAATGGAATCACAGACCACGCTTGAACCTCAGGTTTATCCCAATAAACTGAACTTGATCAAAGACTATAGAAAAAAAAGCATGGCTCTGCACATTAATCTAACAAACACATAAAACCAGACTGGCTCAGCTCTATAAATTAAACTCTGGCTGCAATAATGCTGATCAGGAGAAATTCTGCCAGCATTGGCTCAAGCTGCCTCTGCATGTCTGAAGTCTTGTTATCCCCTTGTCTTGATGTGGAATGGTGTGATCTGTTCCCCTCTTCTTGTGCAGCCTGGAGTTGTTTTTCTTTTGTTAGCAGGATGGCTCAATGATGGATTTGCAAAGAGGCTGTTTACAAGAGAGTGTAGAGCATTAAAGAGCTGCCAGAAGGTCCATTAACATAACTGTTTAGATCAGACGCACAAAACGTATGCACCCAAAATGAAGGTGTTTCTCGCATTAATCTGCCACATCTGCCTTTGGTCCGACAATTAGTCCCCTCTCACTTAGTGGCCTGTGTTTATAAAAAGATAAGACATGGAGTAGCAGGTATGTGGTGCCCAATGTCGCTGCTGAGGCAGCAGCTTCCAGACACCCCACCAGGATTCAAAAAAATAATTGTCAGTCTTGTATATTATAACAGAGTTTGTGCATGGCGTTACTGTGAGGTCTTGCAGACGTGGGATGAAGCACCAGTTTACTTCTTCTTTTTTCTCTCTCTCTATCAACACATGGCTCCAGTGCTGATTTAAAGCCTTGTAAAAATGTCTCATTTTTTAAATACTGTTTGCAAGCGGGCCCCTGGAAGACATTTCATACTCAGCAGATTTACATTATGGCCATTATTATGATTTTATGATGCGGAAGCCTTAAAAACTATTTCCCTAAAAAATGCTTGGGAGAGTATTGGCAAGGGTAAATATTTGCCTATGCTGTGTCTGAGTTAGTTCTCCCACCTAAAAGCCAGAAGGTCCCAGACTCAGACATCAGCGGCCACTTTTTTTCGAAGAGATAAAAGCCTCTCCGAGCAGGGGTTAATGACATGTTTGTCCCTGACCCAAAATCAATCACTCAGCTTTAAGTGGACTTCCCAGAATTTAGAGAAACAATAAAAAACAAAGTGCCTCGTGAATAGATTTCGTACCAGTTTTCAGGAAATCACGACAAAGTTTCATGTCCATCCCCACTCTGCTGTGATTGCAGATTGAATGGATTTGTATGCTGCTAACAGTAGGGATAAGACTACAGGAGTGGATTAAAATGGAATTAGCCTTTACTTTTCCTTTTCCATTATCTTGTGTTTTCAAGACATTACACCCTGTTTTGTCAAAACTTCACAGCATATTCCGTAGACATTTTTCTCTCTGTCTGCTTCATGTCTTAGAGATCCTGGAAGCACTATTCGAAGCAACGCAATGCAGCTGAGACGAATAAAGCATGTGAATTGATTCCTCCATCACCTGGATAGGCTGTTGATTTTGGGGGAGAGTTATCGTTGTTTTTCTAAGTGTGGCGTGGAGATTTGCTGGAGGGCTGAGTGATCGATTCAGCCGCCTGGAGCATCCTAGTGTGTTTATACATGGCTTGTATGGCAGCTTTCATAAGACATTTACCCCATGATTTGCGATGAGCTTATGTGTGAATAATTAATGGCAATTAATCCTTAATTACAGTAATTAGGCAAGTCACAGGAAATTAGGCTGCAGCTGGAGAAGCCCGTGCCTAGGAAAAGGGAGGACTGAGAGAACGTGCCATTTAGTGACAGTGGTGCCGTGGTGCAGGATTGTGTGGCAGGCCTTGCTTGCCAGCAGAGATAAGAGTATAGGAAGACACAGATGCTGCTGACCAGTGAACCTTTCAGTGGTAAGCCAGGGTTGGAAAGCAATCACAGGCACAGAGCACCAACGCACCCAATAAAACCCAACAATAAATGTCCCAGCAGCGTAACCTCTGACCTCGCCTGCGCTTAAATTTCCTTGTTTGCTCCGAATTACATACTAAGAAGTAGTGAACCACTTCAGCGGCTTGTGACTGATGAGCTAACAGTAATTGGTGAATGCTACACACGGTGCTCCTTTTCTCACTTTTATAAAACTAGATTTACCACTTATTGGGGCCCCTGAGGCTGCAGACTTTAGCACCCAATGAGCTCTTAACACCGAGTTTATGAATCTGCTGTGGCTGGAAGGAGAGACACTCCAAGAAATATCTATTTGTACCTCTAATAAAACAATTAGCCTGCTTAGAATTATTAAAGGAAACTACAGCCGGCAGAGTTGTTTGGTTGCTGATTTCATTGTTTGGGTAATGGCGGGAGAGATTAGGTGGATCTGTTCTAGGCAAAGACGGAGCAGAAGAATAGGGACGAGGCTCTCCGTGTCTCGCTCGGGAACTCATTTGTGCTTTTCCATGCTTGCCTTGATGAATTTCCGCTTCTTTCTGCTCCTGTTGCTTTCAATTATACTCTTATTCACAATCCTAATTGATATGCCAGTCTCAGTAGATGAACCATGGACTTTTTACAGTCCATTTTTCTATTCTTAGACTAACGTTTCTCCATGACAAAGTGGGACTATGGATATCACAGATGTGAATTTTCTAAGTCTTTTGTTTTCTCCCAACGTTATTTTATAACATTATAATAAATGTGTTGCTTGATTGAAAACATTTAAATGTTGTTTTTTGTGGTTCCCTCCGCCATTATCAGCTCCCACAATCGTCACCTCCTTTCATGCATTGCATACTTTTTCTTTCCATCTTTTTTTTTTTTTCCCACCGAAGGACTTTTAAGCTAACAGGGAACGTAAGTGAGTTGAGGAGGCATCCAACTGTGATATTACATTAACCCATAGTGCTTGGCCATGTCTGTCAGTGACTGCAGAATAAAGAGAACATGCTCTGCTCTACTCTTTAGCCTTCGCAAGTGCTATTAGAAATAATGAGGAGCTATAGTAAGATAAAAGACGCTCTCCTTGCTCCTGAAATCTGAACAGACGCTCATATTACACCACCAAATACTAAAGCGAGGCTCATTGGTGATGCAAACCATAAGTAAATTGATTAGTGTTAGCAGTTTGCATTATTTTATAAATTGCATTTCTTCACAACCAGATATGGCCTTTTGCTATGCTATGCACTCATAGTGTATATGTAATGAAATCTTTTAATCAGAGCTCAATGGCCATGTTATGTTCCTCAGCAATTCAATAAGCCACGGCTCTGCTGTTGCACTCAGAGGCCCTTAGCTCCTCCTTTATGTATAACACGAGCAAGAAACCAGCGAGCGCTTGGATAATACAGCACCTGAACACCAGCAAGGCTCGTCTCTAACAGTAACAAGGTCAGCATTTTGTACAGGCCCTGCACATACATTCCTCACTATAAGTAATATAAATGAGGTTGTGTTAGCCGTAAACTCACAGCATGTTGCCTGTAAGCTAAAGGGTAACTGCACAACAGCAACGCCTCCGAATCTCCTATTGATCAGGGCGGGCTTTACATAGCCTCCATGGAAGTCTGCAGAAAGAAAGATGGAGCCACCTGTTTGAAACACCTGTCCTGTATGAAGATTTTTTTTGTGTGGAATTTAGGCCTTTATTTTTGAAAGGACAGCGTAGACATGAAAGGGGAGAGGGAAGGGGGAATAACATGCAGCAAGGGAACCAAACCTGCGGCAGCTGTGTCTATGACTGAGCCTTTGAAAAAGGGCCATGCTCTACCAGATGAGCTACCGAGGCACCCCAGTATGGAGGTTTTTTAACAAAATTCAGCAAAGTAAACTTTTGGTTTAATTTAGAAACTGCTAGATTTGTTTTGTTTTTTTCCGTGATAAATGTGACAGAATGCAGTTTACGCGCAGCATTAGCATGTATCTGGAGATGAGTCTAAATGTGTTGAGCGTACAGCTTTAAGTGGGAGCAGCCGAGTGTGTGCTGTTAGGGGCATTCTTCTATCTACTGTGGTGTTTACTCACACTAGCAATTAATTATTAATGCAGAAGCACTGAGAGGTTACAGTGATATGGCGCTCAGGCTTTCCAAGCACTGTCTATATATGAATATCAACACAGTAAGAGCTTCAAAGCAGCCCTCTGAAATGCTTTAGACTCTCGCGGAGAATGCTTATTACAGTTGAAATGGAGCCCCAGATATTCTTTGTGAATGCTGGGAAATATGGAGTATTTTTTTATTATTTTTTATTTGTTTGTCTATATCAAGAGACACGCGAACAAAGAAACAGTCAGCATTTGCAGCTTTACTTGGCGCGCGAGTATCGCAGTTCACAAGCGAGAACTTGTTTTGCGAAAAAAAAATCTGTGAAGATTCGACTCGGAGCGTAAATGCAGCCATTTAACAGTCCAAGAATACAACTCATCATGTGTGACATGTGCACGGGCCATGCAAAGCTAATCAATTTTTCCCATTAATTTCCGAGATGGGATGTCCAAGTATACACGTAAGCCTGTGAGTGTTTTAATAATGAGTCTGGAGATAAACATCAATTGGCAATCTGCTCTTTTTGAGGCGTCTTTGTTGCCTGCAGGGCCCTGCTGACGACACCTCTGTGGATCTGCTAATGGAGGAGGACCTGTAAGGCTATCCCCTGGCCTTTGCCTGACCCCTTTGTGGAGCTGAATTCTTCAGATGGTTGCAGGATCAAGTCACTTAATCTGTAGCACAGACTTAGGCCAGAAAAAAAGACAGGGAGGGCATGGGAGTGGGAGGAGGTAGGGGGGAGGAAGGAGGAGGAGGCGGGGGGGTAGCAGACAAGCGCCTTAACTCTGTCTTTTCTCTGTAAAGAACTGCAAATGTCTGCCTGTTCTGTTATGCACCATTGTTTCATACAAGAGCTGAAAATAGACAGAAACAGTGTAGCAGACGAGCTCTGGCAGGCGCTGCGTTTTATTACCGCCAGACCATAGACTTAGACATTAGTGAATATGGCTCATTAAATGGCATGGAATGTTACCATTTTACATAATTCCTCCTGTATCGTTGTTGTAAATGAAATCCTTTTTCTGTCTCCGACTGCACTCCAGTCACTCTACAGCCATTACAGCTTTCCCATCAGACCCTAGCACTTCTTGAAAGCAGCTATCTATAATTTCAGGTCTATGTCACACACACACACACACACACAAAAAGTGTGCTGTACAAGCCTAATGGTTTGACGTGGTTGATGTGGAAAGGATGTAGCGCAAATAGGAGGAAATCTGAAGAAAGATTTGAGAATTAGGGAATGATGTATTCCAATGGCTGGAGAGCCCATGGGTGGGCAACAAATATAAATAATGTATGTGGCAGGCCTCCTTGAACATAAGCTGGAATTTGCCGCCGCACTTTTTGTTCTCAATCACCTTGATGAAACAATCCCGCAGCAATGGCTGCGTGAATGAGACCACTGACAAGCTGATTTTCCACCCGTGGCATGAGGCTGCTTTCTCCACTTAATGTTCTCCGATAAAGTGTAGCACAGAAGTAAACTAGGAGAGCCTCCACTCCTGACACATGTGACAGTATTTGCATCAATTATGCAGTCTACGGCAGGAGGGAGCAGGGAGGAGATCGGAGAGAAGAGGCTTTGTGACAGACGCAGAGGCAGAAATCAGAATTTCTCTTTAAAATGTGTTCTTCAGAAAATAGGCAGCTTTATTTATTTTATTTGTATAGCAAATAATAAATAGCATTTGAGATCATTTAAATGAAAGCGGCTGCAGCGGTGAACTCGACAATGGAGCAGCAAAGTCTGCAGAGCGTTTTGACACTTCAGACTTTGGCGAACAGAGTACAGTATAATGGAGAGTTCTTTGTCTTCTCTGTATTCACTGTACACTGAATATCTACCCTGAAAAGTAGTGGAGGAGACAGTGAAATGATGAGAGAGACTGGGTTAGAGCTGAGCGGGAGGCTTGAGTCCCTTATTGCTGAATTTAACCAAAGGAGTTGGTTGTGCAAGGTCAAATAAATAGTGCCCTGCTAGAGCTGGCCTAACTGAGAGAACACACACTCTGCTTAATGAGCTCCATTAAGATTCCAAATATAAGAGGCTTTTCAGAAGGCAGATTCTAAGAAAAGAAAAACGTGTTTGAAGATATCATAACGTGCTGGCTATCAAGAATTTTCAGCAACGTGTGTGACAAACTATATCTGCGATCCATGAGTCGATGAATCCCCCCTAATAGCACAGCAGTAGAGGGAGAAAACCTGCTTTTTGGAAGACGGAATAACTTTTAAAACATGTTGCAGTTTCTAACAGCAGCACAACATTTCATTTCACTGTGTCCAACCCTATTTCACATCCTGGTTAAGTACACTTACAAATCTGCTGTGCCATGGTTTTCTAACCTCTCATACGCTTTTGAATCCAAACTAGCACACACACACACACACACACACACACACACACACACACACACACACACACATACACACACACACAATGCATGGCACTATCTTTGTGGGGACCAGTCATTGACATAATGCATTCCCTAGCCCCTTACCCTAACCTTAACCATCACAACTAAATGCCTAACCTTAACCTTCACCCTGACCCTAACCATAACCTAATTCTAACCCTAATCCTAAAACCAAGTCTTAACTCTCAAACAGCCCTTCAAAGCTGTCGGGACCACACAAGTATACTGAACTCCCAGTTTTTGGACCCCACAAATATAGTTAAACAAGAACACACACACACACACACACACACACACACACACACACACACACACACACACACACACAGAGTCACATCACCAGGCCTGTCACTGCCTTTTATCCGTCGTCAACCTTCAGCCGTATGGTTTATCCGTAGTGACACTATAGCAAAGTGCTTGACTGCTTTTTGCCAACAGACTGCAACACTTTAACTGTACTTAGTCATGCATCATTATGGCAGACTCAAAGCGGTGTGTCTGGGAACGCCTGCAGATGGTGGAGGCTGAACCATTTGGAAAGGAAGCCTCTGTGACAATGATGCTTATTGCATGAGTAAGTGTGTATGGACACTGGGGTGTATCTATACTAGGGGGGGCAGTGTTAATAAAAAAGGGTCACTGCAGCTAATTCAACAGGCTAAAGAAAGCAGTATGAGTTTGTGAGATATGATATATGGATTCTACATGCAAGTCTTTGTTGGAAGGATGCTTTTATGTGTGTATTTCTCAGTCATTGTTTACACCAATCGATGCAGACTTTGTGAAATGCACCCTCGCCTCTCTTCTTCATAGAGATTTAACCCTCTTCGCGTCACATTGTTTTCACCACTTTGTTCTCCTCTTCAAACCTTCCTTTCGGCTGAGAATGTGATAGCGTTAACTGTCACTTGTCACTTTCGCTTTATTTAACAGATGACAAAGCTTTTACATTCAGTATTCTGCTCCACACGTGGGTGTTTTCAACAGATCTCTTCCGCTATTGAAAGATAAATGTTCACTTCATTCAATAGAAACCTCATTCAAGGTTCATTCAAAGCCTGACTTCTTTATTCTTTAAGGAAATGAAGAAACCATTAACGAAATATTCACTCACGGAGAAAGAAGAATCTTATCTTTATTCCGCATGACCATGCAGAGCCATATTCCTTTTGACATCATTATGTAAACCAATTTCTCTTTCATATCATTTCCGCTGGGCTGCATTACCACATCTATACACTTGCTTCTTTATTACAAAGTAGGTGGCCCAGAGGAAAATATATGCATTCGTACCCTATGGCATGAAATATGCATATAGGTAGCCTCATTTCATCTCCAATCTGTGTTATTCCTTTCAAAGATCACCGCTGCCTGCAGTCCCTCTTTAATATTTAATTTGACAACTTTTAAATCTGTCTTTATGCGATGATGAAGTAATAGTCAGCTGTCACGAAAATTATTGAATTATAGAATGGGGTTGAAGTGACTCATAGGTTGTAGGCTTCATTCTTTGTTTTGCTTCAGTCCTAACATGAGCTTGAGGGAAAGAATATCCTTCCACACACTAATTCATCTTTCATCTTTATTCATCTTTTCTCCAAACCCCCCCCCAGTTCACAAGGCAGAGCTATGTATAACATTCATACATCATTCATACTTTGTTTACTAGCTTTTAAGTTTGAAGTGGATCAAAATAACACAGCCTGTTGGTGAAGTATTTAAAAGACAGAGCATTTAATTGTGTCTCCATGCTACTTGCCGCTTTTTCCAAAGCCCCTTTCGCTTGTTAGCGGGAACCACAGAGCAATGATAATTACTCCCAATCTTTTCTTAGCTCTTCTGATCTTTAATGATCAGAGATTATCCATCACGCCGGCAGAATAATTAGCGGGGATGTCGCCGCGAACGAGCCGCCCGGCAGATGCAAGCACACCCACGAGGTGAAAAGCGACGCGGCCTTTTTAGCCTCAGCCAGGTGACCGAAAAAAAAAAATGGTTGTGGACAACAAAACAAATAGATAACGGAGCAACTTAAATGAACGGTGCAGCAGATGAATGATCTGCTCCTGCTCCACTCTGTTGCACCATGCACCTCTGCTGGCCTATCCGGCAATCTGGCCATGTTGGGCCCCCACTGTGGAACAGCATGGCACTGGGAGTTGTAGTAGCCAGTCCCCCCATAGCCCAAGGCTGCCTTTACCTTTGCTATGCTACTCAAGGTTGAAGGCATCCCAGTTGGGGTTTTAACAGTGTTGTGCTCAGATTCGAATGGCTCTTATTTTTTGATACTATCTGCCCTGTACAGAGTGAACCTGGAGAACTACACACAACTGTTCATCTTTGGATCATTTATTTAAATGTACAATGCAGATCTTATAGTTCACTATTCCTGCTGTAATATTTCCAAAGCAGACTTTTAAATCCCCACACCACTGTAATGCTCTTATAAAGTAGCAGCGGTAAGTGATTCAAACCGTTTTACTGTGAGGATCTGCTGTTGGCCATACACATGCAGCTTTTGCTGACATTCATTTTGAAACCACTCGGAGCACTTGCGACTCCGAGTAACAATGTTGAGCGAAAAGTGCCTGCTGAGCTCTACAGTGAATATACCTCTGACCCAGACCGAGGAAAGGGAGATTTATGAAATCCACATGTTTAATACATTTCATTTTGTCCAAGGGATTTGTATTGCTTACCACAGTATTTTGGGGCTGAAACACTCTGTATAGTCACAGCTTGTATTGTCTGAGGAGAATAAACCCTGTCTGCTTCTGGCTGCTGAAGATTTGTTTTATGGCACCTCCTTTTGCCTTACACACATCAGCCATGCTGTCTGAGGTATTGCATTTTATTGTGCTGAGGTGTTAGTTATACACATTCGTAATCTTTAATGCATAATCCCCTTGGAAATCCGCTACATAAATGAAAAAGATAACCTGCGTATCAGTGTTGTGAGAAAAAAAGAGATAGCTAGGTCATTTAATAAAGGATTGACGCTGGCCCCAGTGTGATACGGTGTGTGACCTCTGTGCATTCATTGTGTAGCACGGAGCAGGTGAGCCACTGCTTTTACAAGAGTAGTTCCTACTATTCTGAAAAAAAGCCCATTCAGGGAGTGACAAACAGAATGCACCATATGGATTAAAGCGCAGCAAGGGTAGTCACTGAAATATTTGCTTTCCCAAAGTGTTGACACAGTGTGAAAAAAAAGAAGCAGAACCACAGCAGCGCTTTCCCGCTGTAATCAGTTACCAGTTATCGCAGCGAAGTGTTTGCCTACCTAATGGCGTTTCCATTTTGTGTGTGAGTCCGTGTGTCATCGGCTTCCCATTTGGAGCACAGGCAGGAAAAGGATCTGCCTTCTCATACAGTAAGTGGCGGGGCTCAGTGTTTGTTCCGTCCGTGAGAATCAACAAGAAAAGACAAACTGATGAATTGAGTGGGAGAAAGAGAAGTCTTTTAAAAAACCTCACAATGTGGTCAGTCGCTGCTGCAAGAAGCGTGGAGTTTGTTTAGGAGCTGACCACATCCAGTCATAAATACTCTGCCCAGGGAACGCTTGTTTTACATCAAAAATGCACTTGAGTGTAATGTTGACAGATATAGCTTGTGACGAGTGATAGTCAGAATGTATGAGCGCCCATTATGCCGCTGTCAACCTCTGGTGCCAGACTGAAAATAAGCAGTTCACCTCTGTTTTCATTCAGGAGAGTGCAGCAGACAGCACCGGCTTCTCAGCTGTATTTATTGACTTGTTTTACTAGCCTGAAACAGGGTGCTTTTATACGGGCCTGCTCAGTCTTAAGACTCTCCAGACATTTACATTATTCCTGACTGAGTTACACACACGTATAAAGGAGCACGTCCGCAGGCTAGGTTAGATATATTCTCCCTTTCCACCTCCCTTTCTCCCTTGCATTCATACACACTCATGCACCATTTTATTATCCCACCATTTTAGATATTGTTACACTGTACTTTACTTCTGTTCCAGCTTTATTTCCCCAACTCTGAATCATTTGTGGTTGTGCAAGCTTTTGTATTCAGGCTAATAAAATGGCTTTCTCTATTTTAAAAGAGCATAAAAAAACAACTAGAGAACATGTTCAAATACTGAAAAAAATCAGTTTACGGTGGAACTGATCCAGTTGTATAAACGCATATATTTAAGAAGGCTCTAAAAATCATCTTTCGCTGACTTATCTGCACAACTGCAGTAGAAGATAATGAATGCCAGCACCAACCCCCCCCCCCCCCCACACACACACGCACACACACACACACACACACACACACACACACACACACACACACACACTGAGCATAAACCTCCTGCAGTATTTAGATGATATTTCATTTTAGAATAAACCTCTTTTCTCTCCCACTGTGAAGATATTGAACTCTTTCACACAGATGTCATCTTAACCAAAGCTTATTAAAAAGATGGACATCAAAGTTGTGGGTACCCATTTATCTTATAGCACTCTAATTGGCCACCACAGGCAAGAGAACAACTAACTCCAAAATAGGAGGCGTCGAGTGGTTGGGCTAAAGAAGAGGATGTCTGAAGACCTCTCAGTGGATTCATTGCCAATAAATCCTCTGGAATAAAAGCAGGGCTTTTCCTGGGGCGGGTGGGAGGGGGCTATGGAATTTTGCAAATACATTATAAAATGTGATACGCTGAATTAACTGAACACTTATGGCCACAGGGTTTGGGTTCTTTGTTCTGGTGTGTTTTTATTTTTATTTTTGTGTGGCTACGTTGTCCTGCGCCTGACCTGCAACTTTAATGTTTGCTTGACACGAGGCAATACACTGTGAAAAGGTCAGACTGCGCGGTAGCCAGGACTGAACGGAGAATTCATTCTGCCAACTCCAAAACTACATTGTTTTGAATGGAACTGATTATTTAGCCAGAGTTACTGCTACTCCATCAAACACCACACACACACACACACACACACACACACACATACACAGGCCTGAGGTGAATAATGTATTATGTTTTCCACTCAAGTGGGCAATAAAAACACAAAAATAAAGTCATTAATTGTCCACATACAGTAACCAAATGCCATCAAGAGCCTGTGCTCTCATTAACCTGGCACCTAATTATCTGCCTCCAGTCTGAGTCCTGACAAGCCCCACCGTCTGAACCCACAGCTCGGCTGTGATGTGTTGTGTCGTGTCAGCACTCGCCAACCGCAGCCAAGGCACCATTATGTAGAGAGAAGACAATAGCTCCTCGCAGCAAAGGCTCCCTCTGCACGCGCCACCACAATGTTCCTCCTGTTAATGCCTTCCCTTCCAATTAAATCTGCAACTGTTAATTATTGTAATTATGAGGGTGAGCTCCCAGCCCTACCCCCCATCCCCTACGCCCGCCCGCCCCTCCCTCGCCGGTGTGCGGAGACGCTACGGGAGCTGTTGTGTTGCTTCAGTGACGCCTCGTCTCTGCTCCAGTGAAGCCCTAGCAGGGAATTTGGATGTGGAGAGGGACTTGGTGCACATGACAGGGGTGACGTGAGGGAGATTGCACTGTTCATCTTGGATAACTGGGCGAGCAAGTCACAGCCCATGGCCACGCCTCCAGTCTAACTCATTAAATGGTTTGTAAAAGTACATGCTGGGAATAATTAGCACCAAATAACCTTTTTTTGCTACATTGTTCGCCAGAATATCGTACAACACAAACATTGTTGGAGTGTCATCTATAGGTGTACAATAAAACAATGGTCAAATAAAATGAGGTAGATTGTATACTCCCAGCGATCTTTCAGTCGCTTTGAAAACTCCACAATTATTTCACTCTTTTCTAATGGTAATGCAAGACTCTATTCTTGCCCATGTTTCTTTGAGAGACACTTTGCGATGGATCCGATGTGATGTGTTGAGTCTAAGGAGAGATGAAAAAGAGTGGATGGCAGGCCGGCTGCCTGTTAAGTCTCTGCATGTCTCAACATCCTCTTTGGCCTGCTTCTGTCACAAGCTGTTGTTTGTCCCCGACCTGATCTGCACAGCAGTCCTTGCACTGCACTGTGCAGACCTAGCAGTAACCTGCAACATCAGGCTCAGGATGCTTGCAGAAAGAGCACTCTTGTTCAGGTGCGTGCAAACTAAGCGACACTGGAGGTGGATGTGTTTTTGTGAGCTTCAGCAGTCTTCACCAAGAGATGCCCAGAGAATCCACACGTCAAGAGTAGTCTTGGTATAACCTCAGTTGCCTCGTAGCAGAGTCCTTACACGCTAGCGCAGCTAGCAAAGGACTCTGCCTTTATAATTTGGAGCTGAATTTTCTTCTATAAAAGACACTGAAGGAAAGAGCAGCTCCTTCTGCTTCAGGCAATGCAGCCTTTTCGTGGATACACTGCAAAATCTAAATGATGGACTGTCAACTCTCTTGCAGAAATGCCACTGCAAAGAATAATCTCTCTGGCAGTGGATCATGGTTGGCTGTATGCTACCAATGCCGTTTCTTTGTTTATGCGTGCATGTAGCCATGTAGCCTTCACACGCATGCATGCAGACATGAGTGTATGCACACACACACACACACACACACACACACACACACACACACACACACGCACAGAGAAACACATAAAGTACATAACACAAAGTGCTTCAAGTCTAAATCCTTTTTTTTGGGTGCATACAGTGAAATATATGGGATTAATAACGTGACTAGCATTATTTTTTCCACCTCTAGCCTTTAAAATAATGCATGCTTGGCTTAGTGTCTGGATGAAGTTTTGCCTGCGTGTTTGCCTGGTTATCGGTGTGTACAAAACCTGCTGTGTGACCTGGTTTCATGCAATCTCCATCTTCTAATTAGGAGGCTGCAGAAAGGCTGGAACGAGAGGAGGAGTGATTAGTTGCCTTTGGGTATTTCATAAGTGGCTTTCAGTGCCACATTTGCATTATTTGCTTGCGGTCTGAATAACAAATCAGCCTACCTTTGCAGCAAATTGAGGCTAGCAGCTAAAGACCATCAGTACATGAAATATAAAATGAAACAGAAAAAAAAAAGAAATAAGCAAAACATGCTAACACAACATAGGAGTATCAAGTGAAATATTGAATAACGAGACAGAATAACTGTCTCAGACGGTCCACGTCTACATACGACACTTAAATTAAAATGTTCTTTGACTATTCTACTGAGTATATTTTCATCTTGGATTTCACTCCACCGTTGCAGTGATTGCGGCTCATTCTGTGACTAGCAGAGCATGTGAACCATGTGAGCCCTATGTTGGAGCCCCATGCTGTATGTGTCCTGTAGGGTCAGTCAGTGTGCTGATCTGTAGCGGAGGTCCTGTCCACTCATTTGGCCAGTCTCCCCGACCGCTGCGTGCGGCCGCCACCGGCAGGCCTGGTCAGCCATCACTACAGCACTTGGCCGTTTGCCCACATTGAGTCTTAGAGGGCAGGAAACAAAGCGGACACTCACATGTCACACATATAAACACATCACACACACACACACACACACACACACACACACGAGCACAGCGAGTGACGGTGGCTCTTGTTTACCCAGCCCTCCCATCCTCCCTCGCTCCCTCACTCTCCTTTCATCCTCTCCCTCTAGTCTCATGTTGTGTGTCACTTCCCACAAATGTCAGTGCCACCATGGGACAGTGATTAATTTTGGTGTGCTTGGCAAAATGTCTTCAAGATGTTTGTTTAGGTTGTCTTTTTCCCACCCCCTTCACTCAACCCCACTCCTAGCATGTCTTGGGTGAGTGGGTTGAGAGTGGCAAGCCCCCCCCCCCCACGTCACAGGAAAAAGGGTGTGGGTGTGTGTGTGTGTGTGGGGGGGCTCATCATCATCATCATCATCATCGACAAGGGACAAAGGTTACCTGAACTGACAGAGATCTTCTTTCCTGGCCAGAGCCACTCTGCACCAGCACCACCTCCATGCTGCTGTCTGTTTAGTGTGTGCTGGTGGTGTGTGATGGGAGAAGTCTTGACCTAGCACTGAGGGGCTGTAACACTTCACTGTCAGCGCGGCTGATTAGCTTATCACTCACCGCACTGGGAGGAAATACATCATCATTCTAGACAGGGATTCCCCAGTTTAGGGCTCATTCCCTGTTGCCGTTTACTCTGCATTTAATCACCTGTGTCTCCTCCAGTTTTTCAGCCTCACCCCTGAAGCCAATCCTTTCAAAGACAACGTTCTTCCTTTCAGGCGTGTTTGTAGTGAAATCAGAACAGCAACATTACGTGTGTGAAAGCACTGCTCTATGTTGCGTAAACATGCGTGGATACTGTATTTGCAAAAGGAAATGCAGCATTCAATGGGCCACCTTCACCAAATGATTCTCTTCAGCTCACTCAACAAAGAAAGTGAAACTCGCAAAGTGGCAAATGTGCTTTTGCTTCCCCACAGTGTGGTATCAGGTATGGTAATTACTCCGCCATTAACGTTGGGAATAGTTAATGTGTATTAATGTGTTAATGGCATGTTAATTACTGTACATGCTGGTGAGAGAGCCCGCAGGCATTCTCTCAGATTCTTTTGTGCCATGTGGATGTAGGCCAAGCTTAAAAAAGCCTTTAAGAACAGCGATGAAAAAGAATGCCTATGTTTCATTTGTCAGAACAAAAGATTTCCAATGGTAATTTGATCCAGCTCCCCCCAGCTCCTGGAGCTGAAAGTCACTGATCCAGGCGCCACGACAAAAGAGATGATATGAAGTCAAAGGAGACGTGGAACGCGGCTGCAGTGACACTGGCCTCTTTGTGAAATGGATACGCTAAGCCCTCTGTAGTCTCTAGTGTGCTGCTTTGGCAGAGGGTTTTAATAACACGGTGGATTAGAAGCCTTGGATCCTGAGTGCCAAGCCAGAGTTAAAGCTCACCTTGGACGAGCCTCAGTAACAGGCTAGATGCCATGGTTCTCCTCCTCCTCCCCCTCCTCCTCTGAGCCACCTCCCTGCTCACACCGTCTACTCCGCGGATTTAAGAGAGATGACCTTTGCAAATATTGACAGAAAATAAATTCTGTTTCGATTAGTTAGCTTTGGAAGACCTTTGCCGATCAATGCAATTAGACGAACAGCGTGTCGATACGTGGCCGGATCTTTTCACTGGGAGCGCCGGTGGGGAGTGGTGCTGCAGGAGATCAGGGTTACTTGTGATGAACAGGATGTTTTTTGGAAACATCGGCGGAAGTAACAGCAACACGGTGCGTATCGTCAAACCCGGTTAAACAGACAGGACCATATTCTGCAAGCAGCAACATTTAATGTAGCGTCACAGAAAAGCATTGAGAAATTTCAGTGAAAAAAATACGCCAAAAACTCAAATCTCTGGCTATATCTGCACGATGCACTGCTCTTCTCATGTATTGTCTGGCATCTGACAGTGCATTCAGTGCAGCAGAATGAAGTGGAGAAGCCCAGAGCCGAGCCTTCCCTCTTCAGCAGGCCACATTAACCCAGCAGGGCTCTGCCTTTATGGCTCTCCTGCTCACACTTCAGTGATGAGAGTAAACAAGCAGCAGGCCAAAGGTCAGCTAAGCCCACAGAATAAAAGAGGGCACAGGGGGAAAAAGAGGTGGGAGGAAAAGGAGAGCGGCCCGAGGCAGTGCTCAGATCACTGTCAGGGCTTCAAGCAGGGAATGATATACGAGACAACAGCCCAGAACCGGAAATGATTATAAACAGAGAACAGGGGAGAGTATATGAGGGGAAAAGGGCTGTGTTGTCTTTATGTGTCAAATTTGTTACTTCCTCGGATCTGATACTGACGGTGAAACCTGTAAAAAATGAAAAGAGGAGCCGCCCCTGACTGATAGGGATGGATTAATCACAGTGTCTCCTTTTGTCTCAGCCACAGAGGAGAAATGAGGAACAATCATATAGGCAAGTGCCTTTTGTCCCACCCGCTCCACCTGTATTGTTGAATGACAAATGAGGCAGATTATGGACATGTTACGTTATTTTAACAATTTCAGATTTTTTTTCTCTCTCATTCTTCTACATCATTAAATCCGTTCTCGTAATTAAGTGAGCCGGCATCATCAGAGTTATTTGAAATAACCGGACCATGTATAGATTTTTCATTCTTAAGTTCCAACTGCTCGCAGGCTTTACCAAGGTGACACGACTCCCGTACTTTCCCTTTCGCACTGAAATTAATCCCACTTTGACTGTGGAGGTGGATTAAAGCTCAACTCGGGTGCCCAAACTTGTTTTAATACCCATATCATCAGACAAAAACAGGATAAAGATTTGAGCAGGCAAGCAGCATTGGCAGTGCTAGGATGTGACTGTGGCTTTGCGAAGTTACTATACAGATTTGTCAACCACACAGCAAATTAAAGATATTATCTTGCTCAAGCCTATTTTGTGGAAGTCGTGTGATGATGCCGAGCTTAGACAGTGAATCCGCAATCTTTAGCTCCACCAACAAAGGTGCCCACGAGACAGAGATATATTGCACCTTTTTTTCATCTTCTTTTTTTCTGTAATCTATGTTTTCTTATTTTTCTAATTCTTTAGTATATGAGACGGACGCATCATCCCTGCCAACATGTGTGTTATGAATGGCCAGCCATAGCTGCTGTGGCACAAATACACCCTGGTGGACTACTGCAGGGCCGTCTGCTACTAGGGGCAGGCACAGTAATCATTTTTATCCTGCTGATTTCCCAAATAGAAATGGACACGTATGATAAAAATGTCACAGCCACTTGGCATGTCAGTGGACTAACAGGATTACATGTCACTTTCTAATGTCCCACTCTGTTTTCCTTTGCTGTGAATGACCACATTATTGCACACAGGAACTTTGAGGTAATATATGGAAAGAGACTAGTAGCATTTTATGGCCTGTGATTATTTAGCTGAAAGAAACCAGTGATTTATGCCCATTTAGCTGAAAAGCCCTGTAAATCCCCTCAGCTGCTTTTCCCTGGATATAGAGTGAGTGGAATGAAAGTGACAACTGGGTTTGGTGTGGAAATGTACGCTGCGTCCCAGAGTTATATTTAATATACCTGACATGAAAAACATACCTACCTACTTACCACCACCCGCAGCACAAAGTGCAGCCCACTGAGCTTGAGCTGAATCAGAGTGTGAGTAAATACTGAATTAGGAAAATATGAGCTGTAGTGGCAGACAAACCACCAGCTATTAGAGCATGTTGAGGTATGTAGCCATGCAGGCTGGTCAGTCAACATATGAATTATGTGCCATTTTGTTTTCATGCTGCACAAACTGGAATAAAAACAACCGAGCCTGTCCAGAACGAGAGCTTTGGGTGGAGTTGCGCAGATGCAGTGTGATGTGGATGAGGGTTAGTGGAGCAGCGGCATATTGTCCACATGGATGGCTTGGCTTGGCTCTGCAAGCCTGATAGAGCCTTGTCCAGCATCTCAATGTCTCCAACACAAATAGCCACATTCATCCACTCCTCTCACACCATTACACCTCAAAGACCCAAAGCCAGCCGATCCATAAATAGAGGCAAATTTGTTTTTTCAGCGGCACTGCAGTCGAACAAAACACCAACAGAGATGAAAGCATCAGGGGAGTGGCTACAATATAATGCATTTCTTAATTTGTTTTACACAAGAATGTGTTTATAAGGAAGACAGAAAGAAGAAAAGGTTTTCTCTGTAGTATTTTGTCCAGGGGGTGGTGTGCAGGGTCAGTCGGTCAAAGCGTGGTAAAGGGGCTTCTCTGATTGCATGCCTACTGGCTGACACAATAGAGCCACTAATCTTCTTATTTAGAATCCAGTTGCTGGCCATATCTTAATGAAGCTGTAATGAGCTGTTGAAAATCCCTGAATTGCGGAAGGGATTATTGAATTGAAACATCTCTGGTAATCATAATGTTCGAGTAGCCACTCAGTATTTACTGCCCATTGAGCTACATTTGTATCCACTTATTAGAGTGGATTGCCCCAGCAGTGTTCTGTTTGTTTATTCTCTGTAAATCCTGGCATTGGGGTTGCATTGCCAATGCATCAAGGTGTGCATGTACGCTATCTGCTGGGTGATTACGACTCGCTGACAGACCGGCGAGACAGAAAACCAGAGGAAATAAACAGCAGGGTCTGAGAGCCAAAGCAGAATTCATGAATGAGCACTTTACATAAATTGACTCTGCACTCATTTCGCCATATGTAGATTTTTACTCCACCAGCACATTTTTATGACTTCTTAGAATATTGCAAAATCAGGATAGTAAAATAATACAAGATTCAAACCTTATAAGCAAATAGAAATGAGGTTACTTTTTTTTGGAGTTCCCAGCATTCACTGTGTCAAAGACAGAGACACTCACTAGAGGTATAGTTTTCTGTTTAGCATCCTTTCGCAGAGTAGAAGTGCCACTTCACCATTGAGCATTTGTCAGTTTATGGATGTTGCTGTCATGTCAGCCTTCCCGTACACACAGTGTGCAGCGCAGTGTGTAAATAAAAGAGAACAGGCTTAGACATGGGCGACAGAAACACAGCACATACACAGGAGGCACCCAGTTCATACCTGCAGGGGAAATATCACACTATAGCAGACTACACAGACATAATGATTTGAATTGCTCTTAAAGGAGACATATACTCATTATCAGGTTCATACTTATATTTTTCGTTTCTGCAAGAACATGGTTACATGCTTTAATGTTAAAAAAAACACATTATTGTTCTCATAATGTCTGTCTAAACATAGTTGCATTCACACTCTGTTTTAGTCTATTTAAGCCTCAATCCTAAAAAGCCTAGTCTGCCAGTCCATGACTGCCAGGGAATGACTGTAACGACTGTAGCGTCACGTTCTACCTACATTTGGTCTAGTTGTGACATCACAACCGTACCAAGTCCTGATGGCACATTTAAATGCTGCGTTTCTGAATATGGTCTGTGTGCATTTCTCTGTGGATTGAGTGTTTTAATACTTTCACAGTATTTATATAGCACCTGACCTGCCTCATAATAAAAGACAAGGAAATCACAATCTTCACAATATAGGAGGCCTATTTGATCTGTTTGATCTGATTATTTATTATTAGTATTATTTGTTCAAGTTTTACTGTCCCTGGAAAGCATTAGCTCAGCTCTTTGTTCCTGTGTTGTGTGTTGCTGCAGGTCTCAGCATCCGTGGTGCCCAGGAGGAGGACCCCCCAGATCCCCAGCTCATGCGTTTAGACAACATGCTGCTGGCAGAAGGCGTGGCGGGACCAGAGAAAGGCGGCGGATCCGCTGCAGCCGCAGCTGCAGCCGCGGCCTCTGGCGGAGCGGCCGACAACTCCATCGAACATTCTGACTACAGAGCCAAACTCACCCAGATCAGACAGATCTACCATACGGAGCTGGAGAAATACGAACAGGTGAGGTTAGGATCCCCCCTAGAACAGCTCCAGGAGCCTGTTTCTTTTTGTTGCCTGAAATACCACACCTCCTCTTCCTCACTTCCATGAAAAAGCAGAATAACATCAATTTAGTTCTTTTTTCACCATCAAAAGGTTTAGATAACCATGTGTGACTACCAGCTATTTCAATTTTCAGTGTTGACCTATTGAGGTGTATTAAATTGCTTCAGAACATCCAGAACAGCTTTTTGACTGCATTAGCAAGAAATCTGTGGAGAATATGTATGATAGGGGAGAATGTGTTATCAGCTTGGGGAAAAACAATTTCAGTATTATTTAGTGTGATGAACCTGATTAAAGAGATCCAAAGGAGAGCCTTAGTCATCTGCGTTAAATGAGAGTATGATCAGCTCCTTCACCTAGCACTTTGAGCCTGCCATTTAACACAGGCATTATGGGCAAAATAGAAGGTGTAACAGTGATGCCTCAGCAAGCCAGTGAGGTAAATTAGACTAATTTACTCCGGGCTCTCTGAGAGAGGAGGTGGGTACGTGGGGGCACACAACACTTTGCCTGGAGTAAATGCATCTTTCTTAAGGGTGTTTCCAGGTTTTAATTATCTAAATGTAAATACTTAACGAATTTTACTCAGAGTAATGAGCCAAAGTGTGCACTACGTAAATGAGTTATTCTAATTAATCATGTATGAACTACTGGTTTAACGAAAAGCTGTTTAAATTCGCTCTGCATTAGGGCCAAGCCAAATTGCAAATCTGCATTTATATTCAAAGATGACTTCACCTATTATGTCATCAACGTAATGTACAAACATTGCACTCCGTTAAAGCTATTAACAGAAAAAGCTTGCGTGTAATGAACTCATTTTCCGATATGAAAAATGTACAAAACTTTAAAGTCTCAGTCAAAGAGCTTTTCTAAGTTCACTGCTGTGATTTGGGACATTTGCAGAACTCACGTCGCCTACACTTTTTGTCTCTTTGTCACTTGGCAGGCATGCAACGAATTCACCACCCATGTGATGAACCTGCTGAGGGAACAGTCTCGCACGCGGCCCATCTCTCCCAAAGAGATTGAGCGCATGGTGGGAATCATCCACCGTAAATTCAGCTCCATCCAGATGCAACTGAAACAGAGCACCTGTGAGGCTGTCATGATCCTGCGCTCCAGATTCCTTGATGCCAGGTCAGTGGATCGTGCAGTGTATTCATATACTTTCTATATGTTTGTGCGTGTGTTTGGTATCTAGAAACTTGTGTTGCTTCCGTATGACCTATTTCAACAAATTCAGTGGGCATTTTTTAGACTGTGTGCAGGTCGGAAGTTGGTTTTTCCTCTCACTTTTTTCTGGCACAGCACACAGTATGAGCACTGCAGAGATGCATGATTTTAATTATGTCCATGTTCCATGCATTATCCATTTTCAAGATAATCAAGGGCCCCGCACCTGAGAACAGTTAAGACCAAATGAAGTGGAGACCAAGTCATGTGTAATGGATGGAGGCGAGGTCATCAGCAGGTGTTGTGGATTACTCTAATCACTAACAGTGTGGTGCACTGTGGCGCTCTGCGGAGAGCGCCGGGGCCAAACAAGCCAAGTGGAAGCACATTTTGCTATGTCCGCTGCCTGTGTCAAGCACAGTAAACAAGGCAAAATAAGCAAATGCTCACCAACACGATAAGTAGTGCCCTTGGGAGGGAAGGGGACCCAGATCTAGTTAGAGTTTGCTTGTTTCTACTCAAGGTCCCTGCGGCTGTGGCACTTCAGGAACAATGCTCAACTGTGCATGCCGTGATTTCTATAATGTACCGAGATGCACTCCGACTGGGCTTTGCGCTCCATCACAAAGCCCACCCATCCGCTGCACTAAACTATACACATTACACGCTTGGACTGGAGATGGGAGACCAACAGACCAAATTAAACATTGTATGTGTTTTGTGACTGTGATTGTTTGTTCATGTGTGTATGTGCTTGTGACTTTATTGGTGGGAGTTCTTTTTCTGTGTGTCTCGGAGCAGGACACCATATTCTGCTCCTGAGGGCCCTTTGAGCCCATTCCTCATTATTTTCACCATTTATGTGTGAGATTGATTGTGCAATTTGTGCAATCCAAATGGATAAGTTAATGCCCGGTCCCGCTAATAGGCTCGCTCTGCCTTTCTCTGGTTGTGCTCCCCATTCAGGCGGAAAAGGAGAAACTTCAGCAAGCAGGCGACTGAAATCTTGAACGAATATTTCTACTCGCACCTCAGCAACCCGTATCCAAGCGAGGAGGCTAAAGAGGAGCTGGCTAAGAAGTGCAGCATCACAGTTTCCCAGGTGGGTAGTGCTCACTTAACAGTAGCTGGTGGGTAATCAGGGAGGGAAAAGGCTAAAGTCGAGAGGGATAGTTACCGTAGGTCACACCGCCAAGACACAATGTCTTTAGCTAACCTTGACATTGTGACTGCCTAATGATGCTTCAGTCAAGGCTGGTCCCAGTCAATCAGAGCAGGGCCACAGGGAGGGGAGGCCTATATCATCTTGGCCTCAATCAAAAGCACTATGCTGTCCTTACTTAGCCGCCCCAACGCTGGGTCCCCTGCCATTTTCCCCTCTCATTCCCATCTACCATGTGTGCTCTCTCTGTTGCCTGGTCAGTCGCTAAGGTCATAAGCTGGGAAGACAAATGGCATCATCCATTACTTTAAGAAAAGCAGTAAAAGTCTTGTGCTTCAACATGATACTGGCTATTTATTTGTATGTTTGCTGTTCAAGCAACCTTGCAGGGCTGTGCTAATTCTCAGCTATATTGAATTGAATTCAATTTTATTTATAGTGTCTTATCACAAAAGAAGTTACCTCAGGACCCTTTACAGATATACTCTAGACCCCACTCTATAATTTACAAAGACCCAACATATCCTCACCCCCCCACCCCAATGAACAAACATTGAACAAGATTTGGGTGCAACACTGGCAAGAAAAACGTCCTTTACAGTAGCAGGTAAAAACCTCAGACAGAACCAGGCTCTGGGTGAGCGGCCATCTACCGCTGCCAGGTGGGACACAGAGACACAGATTTACACAGATATGATTCATAATCATCATATAATTAAGATTAAATATTGAAATATTATTTTCCCACTTTATATATAAACTTGAAGGCAATATATCCCCCCCCCACAATATTATTATCCTGTGCTCTCTTTTTCTGCTGTGATTGTGACTAGATTTTTTTTATACTCTATTGTTCTATGGTTGTCCTCATGAGACACTATATCACAGAAACATGCATCTATACAATAATCTGCAGTGTTTTTTTCTGTGTTGGGAGGGGGTGTTGAAGGGTATATTGAGTGTAGTCATGAAGAGTCAGATACTGTAAAAGCCCATTCTTTTTTGCCTTCAGGGGGTGGGAAGCACCATCACAGTGTCACAGGTATGTCATAACTTCTCCTGATCCACTGTTTTCATTTTTTTTGTTCATGTATGTAATAGCTTCACAATTTTCCACTGCACAGAACCTCCCTCCCTCACACCACTGGATCAATGCTAATGCTATCATGAAATTAACAGTATTTCAAGTTTGAATTCTTTTTATTTGAATAAAAAAAGAGTGGATAATGAGCATTTACATCCCACCTTTACGTCACACAAGAACAGACTATTTTTGATTGATTCATATTTTTTATGAACTACACCCATATTATCACCATATTATGTGTGTACAAATGTGTCACATGAATTTCTTACCTTTTGGCTATTGTTTACTACATTATTTATTTACTTTTGTTTGTCGTAGAGCGTCGAATAATTGTGTGGTCTTTTGAATCTTCAAACTGAGCTCTGAAATCAGTTTTAGCCCCCCTTACTCGCCCTGTGCTTGCTGTGTGCTTTATAGCGGTTAAAGAAATGGCCAACGACCCTCACAAATGGAGCTCCACTCTGCTTTCTGAGTGCCGCACAAAAACAGGTCACCGTTCCAGTTCCCATGAGAACAAATCAGTCTATGCAGAAATTAGAGGGCTTTTAAAAATTCACTTGAACTCATCTCAGGCCCCATTAGTGGCGAACTCCTCGACCAGCGGAGGCCACTGCAGACATTCTTATTGACTTATTCTTAGTGCTTTGGCTCATTTTAAGTGAGTAACAAAGTCGGGGGCTCGACATGATGCCGAGTGCGCCGTAAGTGTGTTATCCCTCACCGTGCCCCGGCCTTTCAGAGTTGCAAAACCGCTTGCTGTGGCCACTCTGAGGGCTCAGCGGAGTCATTTTTCAAACACCCACAAAATACTTTTTGCGGGCTTTGTTGATTACACAAGCAGTTCATTAAGTAAAAACCATTCGTCGTAAATGGTAGACCAATATTGGTCCGCAGCTATGTTCAATACATCATTGCTGACGAAACACCCAGCATCATTTAAGCAGGGGTCATTTAAAATGCGAGTGATGCACAATCATCTTCCCTGAGAGTGAAGCCTCTTTACCTCAGGAGATCCCTGCAGCTCAATGCCAGTGTTTCAGTTCAGTCTAAATGCTGCAGTGATAACCTTGAACAGAAGAAACTATGTAAATGTCTCTGATTTTAGTACATACTGAGCCCTAAAAGTACAATAAGCTATTGCCATTGTTACAATTAACCAAATGGTAGGATTCCATCCCTCTGTCACTTTGCTGGGCTCCTGAATGAAGACATGCGATTGCATGTGGTTTGTGTAAGAGTTTACGGAGGCCATTAATGATTTAATGTGCGCCAAATGTTCGACATTTTAGGCAGACTCCTGTTCAGAATCATTTGCATTGCTTACATTTTACTTCTCAATATTTCAGATCGTAGTGAATTCAGAGAGGCTTAGGCTTGAGCTCTTGTTCATTATTAATGCAACCTGTATAATTGAGGATAGTACAGCTATTGAGACCACCTTTTGTATTTCTATTTAAGGCTTAGGGCATTGTATTCTCAGGTATATTGAGATCATAGACGGATCATGCATTGCCTTACATTGAGCAGCAAGGAGTATTGACCTGAAATAGGGTGAAATAGTTATGATTATTAACGCAGCACCATGGCCTCTCTAGTGGGCAGCAATGAAGGCAACGGTATCGTTTTCTTGCGAGGAGTCTGCATGGTCATTACACAATCGCTACCTTTGAGGCTGCTGATGTCAGGTAATTCAATCTCACAACCTGGCTCTCACCACACATAGGAGTCAATTGAATGCATGGCCTGCCACAAGATAAAAGGGAATTAGTTCTGTAGATTGGGTTGTGCTCCACACCTTACAGTGCCGTGCATTTGTTCAATATTTAGTTGAACCCGAGGATCACTAGAGCCAGAGTTCAGTGAGCAAGATAGAAATGTGCATGTACAGAGTGGAGCACGGTGCTGTGTCACGTCCAGAGGATTTGACGCCAATGCTGCTGACTCTGTCCGTGCTTGTAACACCATATAGTGGCAGAATACAGTCATGACACACTTTATCATAAAGAAGAAAAGCAGATTAAAGTAATTCAAGTTTATCTTTCAACTTTTCCTAACTTATGAAATAGTCACATTTTAATATAAAACGCTAGAATTAACATGCATCACTGCCCTATTTGGGCAAGAGGAAGCAACCAGTGTCTATCTACCACTTTTAGCTTTCAGACGTAATGGTATAAATATGTCTTCATGTGCAAACACTCCAACTGACATTTTAATAAATGTAGTTCTGTGTAATACACTGTTTACATGAACATTTTGTGAAATTAAACAGACTGATGGGCTTTAGAAAACATTTTCTCTGATTTCGCGGGGTTTGTCCTCACTTTGTGAGCTGTCTGAAAGAGCGAGAATATTGCCTCGTTTTCGACTCCACAATCCACCATAAGCAGGTTAAGTAAAAAGGATGATGGCCAGGGCTTTCATTGCTTCCAATTAAACCTTGCTTGTTAGTTTAACCTCTAGGTAAACCCATCAAACAATTGATGTCAAGGAAACCCTGCCAACAGTGGGCCTCGCCTGAATGGTCATTAATTTTAATTGCCTAGATATTAAAGATTTAGAGCACAGAGACGTGCAGGATAGAAATGATCTCATGTCCTGCAACTCCAGTCAGTTTTTTTACGCAACAGCATTGGCGGGCTGCTGGGGATATTAAAATTTAAGCACATGGGTGGAAATTAAATAAAGCGTCATTAGGGGCAGCTGCTCTTTGGCTGGTCCAGCCGTGGGCTTCAGGGCCTGAGAAGGGGGCAGAAGCGCAGCGACAAGACACTCTAATTTATAGAACCATTAAAAACAAGCATCATATCATTATTATTCCACTGTTATTGCGCAGCATTCACACGTAAGGTTCACCCCTCATACAACTTTTGAGCGTCTGACTGATGTTGGATGTCATCATTTCAAGTCAACTACATTAGCTTTTCCAACTGTTCTGAATCGGAGTCTACCCAGTTTCACTCAGCCTTTAGAGTTCAATCTCCGTTTGGTAAAATATTTTTTTTTTTTTTTCTCCCAACACATCAATTAACACTGACTGCCCCGATAATCTGTGTTTACTGCTTCACATGTCTGCAGGTCTTTACCCTCCAACTCTTGTTTTTGATAATTACAAACAAAAGTTGCTTCCCGAATCACTGAGCATGCATGTGTGCTCTCTCTCTCTCTCTCTCTCTCTCTCTCTCACACACACACACACACACACACACACACACACACACACACACACAAAAAGTGTTTTATTGCTGTATTTATGTTTTGTTTCTATCAACCTAAAGCACAGCTACCAAGGCCAGCTGTTACTTAAGGCCAACTGTTTATTATATTACTGTTAAGGTGGTGTGCATGCTTTAATAGGATTTTTAGTCAAATATTTATCAATGTTTTTTTTTCTTCATTTTTCTGTTCATGTGAAATATGAAATGCTGCCTTACATTACCCTGCCCGTTTTAAATCACTAGTATTAACTAATTATAATTGTATTTACATAAGGTGTCAATCACCTAGAGTCACTGATCTGAATCAGTGCGCTTTAGAGGGTAAAATGTGAAGATATATGTATATTTCACTGAGGGAAATGTTAGGATTTGTATCATATCAGGCCTGATTTAAGAAATATATACATAATGCATTGACTTAAGTGTGCAATAGGAGCCCCTTGTGTTTTAGTTTTGTCAGGAGACAGATCCAAGAGCATGTCAAGCTCCCATCCATGAGAAGACACAAGTGGGTCCTGATTATGGCTTAATTATCTTGTGTACCCGGCGGACATTACTGCAGGGGCTGGGAATTGCGTACTTGATGGACCCACACATGACATCTTGAAACAATCACACTGCTCAGTGCACGGTGCTGTGGCTGCTTGACGTCTGACTCCTCTGCTCCTCCTCCTTATGCTCTACCACACAGGTATCCAACTGGTTTGGCAACAAAAGGATCCGGTACAAGAAAAATATCGGCAAGTTTCAGGAAGAAGCCAACCTGTATGCCGCCAAGACCGCTGTAAATGCAGCACACGCTGCAGCCGCTGCAGTGCAGAACAGCCAGGCCAACTCTCCTACCACACCTAACTCCGGTAGGCACTCCTGCAAATAGACAAAAAAAATAAAATACAAGAAAAACGACCTGCCCTCTACCTCAGCTCTTAACCCGCTGCCTACCTGCCTCACTCTCTCATGCACCATTCACACAGGCGAGAGTGACAGACTCTGCTCCCAGCTTGGGGATCACAGTGTCTCCTGTCTATAAGACAGTTGATGCCAAGCAAACTCATGCATAAAAAGAGCGTTCCTGACTTGTGAACCGAGAACACATGTATTTTTGGCAAAAAAATTCTGATTGGATGCCAGTGGGATTTGTTTTCCCTTGACTTTCTGTCAACTTCCTGTCATTTGTAATGTAATGGTATGTAGTCCCACTGCATGGTAGTGCTTTATTTTTTATTATTCGCTAAATAAAATGACAGATAATTGCTGGGAGCATTTTTTACCTACAATAATAGTATTATATCAAAATTACCTTATATGTAGTTCATATTGAATAAGAGTCATATACAGTACAAACACAAAGCCTAAATGGAGGGCATGTTTAGTCCGGTTTAATGAGTAATGTGATGCTGAGTTTGGACTAGGTTGACCTGCGTCGGGATGTGGTAAGCTTATGAAGTGGTCCCTTTTTCTTGCACCCAGGATTCCAGATGAAAGATGAGGAGTTTCAGCTGGATTCTGCAGAGAGCAAAAACACTCTTTTAACCAACATGTTTACTGGTACTGGTCTTTTCATAAGCTTTTTATTGTCCTTGTCATTTACCATGTGATACCTCCCTGCCAACATTAGATTGGAAGTAGGTGATGTGGAACAATTGGGAGCTTAAGCGACCAACCACATATAGAGCCAGCCTCCCCTCCTCCTTGTGTCGTGTGATTTTCATTTCATTTGTGTCTACTGCATTTGTACTAAAAGAAAAATCCCCTTCAGTCTTTCTGCATATCGTTTTCTTCTGTTTTTCTTCACCCTTGTAGTCGCCTGCTTTATGGGAGTCTTTCTCCTGTGTATTTGTCTGCTTGAGTTGTGGGTCTGTGTATGCAGACACGTGTGTGTGTGTGTGTGTGTATGTGTGTGTGTGCTTTCCCTTTATAGCCTTCTCATGTATTCAGCTACTTACATCCTCCCTTTCCAGGTTCTTCAGGTTCTTTTAACCTCCCAAACTCTGGGGACATGTTCTTGAGCATGCAGAGTCTGAATGGGGATTCTTACCAAGGGGCACAAGTCGGAGCCAATGTACAGTCACAGGTAGGATCAACAATCAGGGACAGTTCCTGACTACCAGCGCAGAGAGCTGTCCTTGTCTTGCCTGTGTACTGAGCCATCCACAGTGCAGTCTGAAGCACGTTAAAGCAAAAATGACAAAAGGAAAAACCAGGCTGCTCATGCGAGGAAGCAGTTTAAATTACCACAGCAAGGCCACCTGTAACCTCCAATTGACCGAAGTGTTTACTGACTATTTCGCTTTGGATGGAATATTTTGGCAGCCAAAATATAATCCCACCCCACTGCAATAATGCCGCGAAGCAATTTCCTGGTCACTATTCCAAACATCTCAAGTAAAAAAAAAATTTTTTTTAAATTGTGCAAATGCATTTGGCTTTGACTTGAACTCTTGGGTTGGTATTGGGTTTTTGGTACTGTGTTCCCCACCACCTTTCTTTCTGTATTTCTATATATTGCTGTCTCATCTTGTTTTAGTTTGTTGATGTCTTCCATTTTGTGAGTTTAATGCAGCTGCACAACTGACACACAATTGCTACCATGCAAAAAAAACTATGCTTATTGATGACTAAAGTAAAATATAAAAGCTAATTTCGAACATTATTGTCATTTTTATAGCCACTGTAGAAGATGTCATAGATCTGAGCATGCTAGTAATGTCAGTATGCCTACCGGTATGTTGTTTCATTAGGAAATCTATTAGCTGTGTTACACATGTGCTGTCTCAGGAGTTGTGATTTCACACTAGTCAGTATCTGTTGCTTCACTGAGCATGTTTGCACTTAGCGTTGACCTGCTTTGAGACACTGAGTTGACCAGCTTGTCCACCTTGTCTGTCCCCCTTTAGGTGGATACCCTGCGCCATGTTATCAATCAGACGGCAGGATACAATGATGCTCTTGGGGGGAACACAATGTATAGTCCACACGGCTTAAATGTGAGTAGAGCTTTCATTGGTTATATGCTGCTATATGCAAGCAATGAAGTAACAGTACCTCAGGTTGCATTATTGTAGATACAGATAGACATAACATTCCATGTGTTTTTAGCTACCCCAAAGCAGATGAAGTATTATGTCACTTTGTCAGCTGATATGAATAAAAGTTTAACAGAACACATTACACAGCTGGGGGAATAAAATCTCCAGCTTTACTTTATTAAACAGCTTTCAATATTTTGTTTGACTCAAACCAAAAATGAGATTTTTTTTTGCACGTCGCACGGTATCTATTGCATTTAGCAATTTTTTTTTTTTTTTCGAAATGCTTCACATAATTTCCCATAGCCTTATCTCCATGATAACATATGAACACGTGATCGCCCGCAGCCCTTTCCCAGACGATGAATTCCATCTTCCTTGATGAGGTTTGATATGGCTCCTTTTTGTAAAGCAGCGCACAATCTGAAGCTATCAGGGTAAAGATTAATTCTGTTGATGAGGGAGGGGAGGGAGAGAGAAATAGTATCAGACAGCTCTCTCTCTCACTCTCTCTCTCTCACTGCACTATATCACAACCTCAGTATTTGCTCTCTTCATATTGATATGCCTGTTGTGTAAAACGCGCGCATAGCCACAGTCTAATATTATTTAAAGCTTAAGCATCAAAAACACTTACACTGCTGCATTACTGCAACAAAAAATAAATAAAAAGTAGTTATCTGAAGAAAGAGTGAACACATTTTATGTAAGCAAATAGTGAGGGGCTGTTGCCAGCATTCCATGCTTTTGGTGTCATGTTGGCTTTGCTGAAGCCTTATTGCTATAAGCTCTTTATACATGTCAGCTCCTACCAGGATCAAGTGTTTTTTCACTTTCTCACAAGGTTTCTCACTTGCATGCACAGTGTAGACCTGTGCCTACTGGCTCACCATGCGCTCTGCATGATCCATATAGGAAAACAGCAGCACTGAGCGACGGTGACAGCAGAGAATCAGAGCAAAGTATAGTAACGGAACATTTTTTGAATCAAGTCAAGTTGTGGTAAAGCTCCTATATTGTAGCAACAAAGCTAAAAGTTCCACAAGGATACATTAGCATAGACTAACCTTTAGCTTTGTTGGTGGTGACGTAGACAGATCCAGTAAAGGCTAGATCATGCCTGGAGCAAAGCAAAGTCTCTCGGAGTGGCCCTGCCCTGTCACTTTCACTCAGCTCCCCCCACCTCACCCAGCCCGTGCCCTCCCTCTCCCTGACTGACAGGAGAATATGTAGAGACAAGCTGTCCGCCGCTGCTGAAATCTGCTTAGACACCGATTTCAGGGACTGCTCCCATTGGTTGGGACACGAGACAAATTTCCGAGATGCTGATGCCACTGTAATGCAAAAACTAATTGCATGGCATAAAAATGTTGATATCAGCTGACACATTAGTGCAACCGGAATCTATATGAGTCTCATTTCCTTTTTTTTTTTGTTGGAGTGTTTTGTTACATTTTGGGGGAATAAAAATGTACCAAGCTCATGTTGCAGAGTATGTGATTGTAATCTCAACCTTTTTTTGTGTACCAGGCTAATGGGGGATGGCAAGATGCAGCGACTCCATCTTCTGTGATATCTCCGACAGAAGGACCCGGAAGTGTGCACTCCGATACCTCGAATTGATCTGTTGTTAATGCATCTTCTCCTCAAAGCTTGGCATAGGACTATTTTCACTGGCTGACCAACTACAGAGGATACACACAAAAAAACCACAACAGATTGTTTTTCCCCCCGTACTTTAACATTTTCCCCCACGCACCAAGCCAAACACATCCTCATACATTAACACCCAGTGTTCTCCTGGTCGTTCAGTGTTTTTCTTTCTGTCTCCATAAATCCGATGTGATCACCATGCTCTTATTTGTTTGTCGTAGGGGTAAGCACACACAAACAGAAAACAGCCTTCCGATGATACTCGGTAAACTTTCAGGATAATTAGCTCCTCCAAACTTAAAATACTGGATGACACTTGCGCATTTAATGTGACATTTTAAGCGCCCATTTGTTTGATTCTTGATTTAATTACCACTTGCCATTTTGATAATTGGGTTCTCTTTCAGTTCTTACAATACATAGATTAAAGCAGCTGTTTCTTTGACTGTAATGTGCTTGCAATCTTGTCCAGCAACTTAACAATGCTACTGTTGACAGCTCAATGGCAGCTTTGTAGTTACTTTCAAGATTTATTTTGCCTTACAGCCATATACATTAGTACAAGGAAATGGCTTCAAACTCTGGAACATAAAGAAGTGTAATTGATTGCTTGACTATAACATGACACCATTCCATATTTTATAATTTGATGTTTAGTATGTACATATGTAAACATTTTTTTTGTACTGCTTATCAACAAATAATACACAGTATATCATTCCTTCATGGCGCACAGGAGCATGCCCCGTTACGCAGGAAAAGTTGTACATAACATAGCTTAAGAGTAATTATACTTCCCACCAATACAAAACACAGCTTTATTACCTCATTCAAATTCATAAAAAGAACAATAATTTCCAGTTTCTGTAGCTTAGAGTGCTCACTTACTACCTCTAAACAAAATCACCACCATAGTTTCTTTTGCTCTAATTTAATGTTTTCCTCTAGTTACTTTAAAGACATCTTGTAACACTGTACACTCTTCATCCTCTATGTAATCTAATGTATATTTTAATCTTTTAATAAAATGCTGTTGCTGTACCGCAACTTAAAATGACAAAAATAAAAAATGAAAATGATAACAATATTAATACCATGAAAAAGAGATGGGGAGGGGGTGTGGGGCAGTGGGATGGTGAAGTTGTCGGTCTGTGACTTTTATGACGGGGTGGGGGGGGATGCGATGAACATTGTTGATAAATTAACACCAAACAGTGAAACTGTTGTAAATACTGAAGAAGAAGAAGAAGAAGAAGAAGAAAGAAAAAAAACATTTTGAATGTTGCTCATCTTGTTACTAAATTATGCAGAAAAAAAGAGAAAAAAAATCACTATAAAAACTGTAATGCATAGAGGTTTCAGTATTCAGAACTGTACATTTCCCAGCTCTGTCCAACAGGGTTCAAAACGTCTTTTTTTCTCTTTTTTCTATTGTATGTGATTCTGAAACAGAAAAAAAGTCATGACAAATGATTTGTGGCAGTGATTCTAATGTATTAAAGATGTTTAGTGTTACTTTCTAACCAGACTACACCCTGGACTGAAAAGTCTTCCTTGTGGTAGTTGTGTGATTTCAAACATGAATAAACCTTTTGCTTTCATGACACAGCAAGTTGTGCTTTCTTTTGTTGAATCAGTGAGGGAGACTTTGCACTTTTCTTGAACACAGACTGACAATTAATTTAGGCCTGTACATCTGCGGCTTCTTTTCCCTCATCAGTTATAAAACATCATGTATTTTCATGTTTAATAGTGCTTATTTACATTTACTTCTTGTACTCATTCATCAAATATAAATTCCCTCTAATATATCAAATAATTTACTGTATTCATCATTTACATGTAGTGATCCCGGCATATATAAGCCATGCACGAGGCCTTTTTCTCTTGTTTCATACGATGAATAGAAGGTTAAGACTTAAACTGGTTTGCAGCTACTGTGGAGCTGACATGGTTAGCGCAATTAACTGAAATGTCAGGCACTTCTAATTCAGGCTGTTTTGTCCGTCTGTTGTGGAAAGGCTGCCTTAATGGATCATCGGCTACCAATTCCACATGGAGATTGACATCCATTTATTCTCATTTTCTCAGCAGACTTCTTCATTCCTGTCTTCCTTCCTGTGCTTGTGTCCAGTGTTTCTGTCTCTCAGTCAGGGATACAAATACAGCTGAAACACAGCTGCAAATAGAGAATATCACCACTCATAATGTACAGCTAATCTGAATGATATGTGTGTGTGTATGTGTGTCCACATATAGTGTTTGTTTTGATTTCAACATGTGAGTGTAGATAGACAGGCGAAAAGAGATGTTACAGCGTAGCATGAGTTTAATTCAAGCGCAAAGCACAGACGTTTCCCGGGAGAGCATATTTGTCCACTGAACCAGTGCAGAACTTCATTGAACACCTTTCTCTGGAAATCATATCTTTATCCTGATATCACACACCCATGCCACACATGTCCACATGCATTTTTTTCATCGCAATATAAATGAAAAGAGTAGTGCCTTTGAGGTCAATCAAAAAAGAGGTTTTAAACTACTTTGCATACCACTAATGTGTTATGCTCATTAATAATGATTGAATTCTCATTGAGGGAGGTTTTGCAACATTGTTTTATTTAACATTTAGGGCATCTGCATAAGCTAGTTTGCTCATTTTAATGATGTGTGAGGCCATTCCTGTTCTAAACTGTGCATGTACATGCTTATTTCCTCTCACAGGAATTATGAAAGCATCTAGAGTTTGGAGTCCACTACTGCGGTACCCTGCCATTTGAAGTACAATCTATTTGCTCATTCTTCCTTTACAAATAGATACATTTGCTTCCCCAAGACTTCAACTATTGGATTTTAAGTACTGCACTCAGCGAAATTGGCCCCAGAACCTTTTAAATAAAGAAGTTACATTTTCCGAGATTATGCCTATTAGAGATTGTTCTAAGGTTCATTAAAGACGACATTTTCTAAGTAAAATTCACTATGAAAAGCATGCATCATTAAATATGGAAATCCAGAATGATATTAGCAATATCCACATAGCTGGTGCCAATTAAATTAGAGAAAGATATCATTTATATTATTAAGGTGGAGTTCATATTAGATTAACTTTAAAATGTAATGTTCTTTCACGGTTTGATTTATAGCTTATAGTGCATTGTTCACAGAACCATGTTATACTGTGTTTCAATGATGAGATTGTTTATATTAAAATGTTAAAAGCTGTAATTGCCTCACACTGTCGCTAAATTTAATTGGTAGGAGGTTCAAATTGAAATTCATAAGCTGGCACATATGTATTTTTCATTGTCAAATGTGACTTTACAGTGGTATACACACACACACACACACACACACACACACACACACACACACACACACACACACACACACACACACACACACACACACAGCCCTTAAAACAGCATTTTTGTCTGCAACTACTTTGTTTTTCACTTAGTGAATCATTCCTAATTTCTAAAAGCCTTAGTGATCTCAGAATGAAATCAGTTAGTCTGAGTGTAGTTCAAGACAAAATGCAGTTATAGCTTTGATCATTGACCAACGATTTGGGACAACACATCTTAATTCATTATAAAGCATGGGGGATATTCCAGAAAGCAGGTTATTGTGGAAGCTGACATAGCTGATTCATTTAATGTAGTTTCTTAATATAAATACTAAACATGATGGCTAATTCAACAGTCTAAACACTGAACACCAGAAGACAGAGATTTTAAGAGCCAGACGCCAGGCGCGGAGCCACATGTTGTAAAAATTTGGGGCTCAGCCCAAACCTAGGGGGGTCTGGGGGCATGCTTCCCCAGGGGAGACTTTTTCTTCCTTTTACGGCAGCTATTTCCACTACTTGTCAAACCATTTGAAAATAGAATGCCTAAAAATCTGTACATAATTTGGGGAAAACAGGAAACAAGGAAACAAATAAAATTGTAGACTTTACATCCCATATGATGTATCTAATTGATTTCCAGCTGTCTTCATCATTCAGAACCACAATACAACAAATGATGAGGGTAGGACTTTAGCATAAAACAGCATTATGAATCTTGAAACCTACTTTTGTTATACTGTGCTGGAGTAGAGTTCACAGAATGGATGTTTATCTGACAAATCTGCTACATTTTAATCCAACCCATAATAATCTGGGCTGCTCCAACTGCAACACAGTAAAGCCCTACATCCTCTGGATGCCTTGGGTTCTAAGTTCCATGAGGCTGGGATCCCCTCGATGTCACAACAGGTCACTTTACACAGAGACAGAGTCTCACTACATTGAATTGGCCTCTTTGGGGACTAATAGCATCACACATGAATAGAATTGGTCTTAATGAATTTTTTCCAAAAGAGTGTCAGCTTTCCAGCCATACCCAATATATGCAATTTCAAGACTGTTTATTGACCCCAGTATGCCAAAATATTCTAACACAGTTTTTAGAATACACAGTTTTAGAATAGACAAAAATAACACATTCATACTGTATAAGAAAAACTGCATGGCTTATACTTGAAGTGACCAGATTTAGCTTATAGGTAGGACAACATTTTAATTTAATTCCCCCTATGTAGCATTTATTAACACAATTCAACCTTGTATGTGTGTTAACACACATAATGTATGCAGATATAATGTAATTTTTAAGTGTTAACAATTATATTTTCTCCTGAGACATATTACATTTTATTACTGTTTTACTGTATTATCATTAATTATCTGTTTACACACCAGCCTCCACTTACAGTATGGGAGTTAAACACGCATATCCACTTGCTTAAAGTAAAGTGTTACCTAAACATAAAAAAACTTAGAAAGAACAACTTTGAATGTAACTGTGCTTGATCAACTATGAGTGACGCAACAGTGAAAATAATTTAAATAGACCTTTTAAATTGGTTGTCTGCCCCTTTGAATTTTTCTTACGTAGCCCATCTGAATGAGAGTTAATGGTGACAATACTGCCATCAAAGTGTGCTGCTGATGCTGAAATGTTCAAACATTCAAATCGTGGATCAAAATAAAGCACTTTAGTTGCTTTGTCAAGACATTACACAGATGCATTTGTGCAGGACACCCTGTTTCTGGAACAGGGCTAGGTTAACAGTATATGTGAAACTGGAAAAGCATAATTGAAATTACTTTTCCAAGACTTGGTTAACTCCCTATTTTATTTCTTCTGGAATATTCCCTTTGCATAATGGTTTTGCTTTGTTAGAGCTTGCTTCATGAGATGCCCATAAAGCCATGAGAGTAGTGTACAGTAGTTTGATTTACTCAGCATGAGCATAATGGACCACAGACTGCCTTCATGGCGTCTATTACGAGATGAGTCCTGAGTGGCCTTTGAGCTTAAAACAGTAGAGTTAATTAACATTTGATCCTACCTCTCTTTACATCTTTGAGAAGTTCATTTTCAATTTCATTTTCAGCCCAATCAACCATTTTGGTGCTGGAAGATTGCTTTGCGATCACCCACAGCCTCATCACTGAACTGATGGTGGCTTATCAGAGCTTGTTGGACAAAAGCAAGCACGTGAAGGCTTGTGACAGGAGACAGATGTTTGCCTTACCTCTTAGCAGACGCGTGTCAGCGAGCAAGGGCTGCCTTTGTGCTGCTCAAATATACTGTCACCAAGTCACGGAAAAAACACAAAACAGCATAAAAAACAGAACCTGTGCTTGTCTGTCTCTCTCACATGCACACATTACACGATGCCAATTGGATTATTATATCATGTAACATTATTATATCAATAGCTGCGTTTATTTAAAATTTGAAGCACTCTAATTTGCCGTCATAAAGACTTCATTACTGAGCCGAGGGGATCATCATTCACTGAAGTGCACACCTTACAAGGCAGGTGCATGTCACTGATGCAGATGATAGATGTAACCTACAGCTTGGAGCACAGTTTCATATAAAGCCACTAAAGCTTCAAGCACAGTAATATAAAACTGGTTGTTGTGACAGCACTTAAATTCATTTGATCTATAGAGGTGCAGCATCTGCTTTTGATTAAAGTTGGTTGGTGTTTAAGAAAGAAATATGTTAATACATGTGACATTTCTATGAATTAACAAACAATACAGAGGATGTGTTTAAGAGGCAAGGATAGCATAGATTGACATCATATGACAGAATATGGCACCCAGCACCCTGAAAACATTCGTAAAACGGTGGTTCATGTGCCAGTTACACCCTAAGACTAATGTTTCCATCGGGCTGTGACTGGAGCAACTATTTTTTTTAATTAACTTTCAATAACTAGATATCATATTTGGAAATTCAATAAGCACAATAATTACTCACAATCCATATTCTTTTCCATGAAAAAAATCCTGGTTATTATTTAGATGCAAAGAAATGTTTTGTTGCTATTTTGAGTGAATGTATGGGTGACATTTCACAAATATGCAGTATATCTGCACAAGATCAGTGTTGCCACAGTTACTTTGAAATAGTAATCTCATTACTGATTACTGATTACTCCTTTAAACAGTGACTTTGTTACTTTACAGATTACTTGATTTTAAAAGTAACTAAGTTAGATTACAAGTTACTTTATTAGTTACATTCAACCCACCGCCTCAACACAAAAATGACAACCAGTTTTGCCAATACTCACTTTATTGGAAGTGCAGTAACGCAATGTATCTCCTGATATTTGATTTCTCTCCATCACTGCATACTCCTTCTCCATGTAAGAAGAAAAAGCTGTTGTGTGAGGCAGCTCGGCATTGACAGTAGTAGGGATCTTATTTGTTATGGCACCGAACAAGGGAGAGTCAACCGTGTTTAAGGGCAGCATTTCCTCTACAACATACTGCCGAACCAACTTCTTCAACTCTCCCCCACTTACTGGTTTTGCACCGAAGTCCAGCTTTTGTTGTTTGGGTGTTGCTCCCTGCTTTGCACCACCTGGGACTTGCTCTGTTGGTTTGACTGTGCAGTGCTGCAATTCCAAATGTTTTTTCAAATTTGACATAGTGTTTTTGCAGCTAGATAGCACTTTGTGACCACCAACATAGAGTGTCAACTAACCTCAATATTGCCATCTTTAGCTGACACAAACTCAAAATAGTGACTGTATTTCCAGCTAGAAAAAGCACATCTCTCTCCTCCCTCTATTGTTGTTTATGTTTGTGTCGCTGCTTGGTACATGTGAACTGTCCTCATGCTGAAAACTTGACTTGTCATATACATGACTTCACACCCCAAGACGCAAGAAGAAAGCAAAAATATATATTTTTACTAAGGAAAATGACAAAAACAGTAACACACAGTGACTTGGATAAGTAACTTAACCTGATGACTGGTTTGGAAATAGTAACGCGCTAGACTACTCGTTACGGAAAAAAGTGGTCAGATTAGAGTAACGCGTTACTGGTGTCACTGCATAAGATACAAAGTTTTCATTGTAAAAAAAACAAACAAACAAAAAGTAATTTAACATGATTATTTGCATTATCAATTTCGAAACCGATTATCAGTTTACAGTTAGAGCAAAGTTCAAAGTTTTATTAATTTTGACAAGAAAAACATGCTGAAAATGCTGTTATTTAAAAGGTACCCTGTGGAGTTTTTGACCACTAGCAGTGCTATGGAGCAGTGTTTGTATGAATGGGTCCCAATGTTATTTGTATGGTGCGCTCACATGATGATTCACATGGACACACGCAAACATACGGGTAGCACTCTTCACATCTGATCAATAGCAACAAAGGTAATGATGCACTGACAAAGCCAATAATGAAGAAGAAGTCTGTAAGATGGCAAATGTGGATGTAAACAATGGACAATTTTTAATATTTCAAAAATCAGCTTTGCAAATGTTTCATGAGGATGGAAATGCATTTGTTAGCTCTTAATCATGCACACAATGCATTCTGGTGAGAAACATTGTGTCAGGGATGGATGAGGCTTGGAACCAAAATGCAGAGTTTAATGTTTATTAAATAAAAGAAGTCCCAAAAGCATGCAGGCCTGGAAGAGAGGAAGCCAGGAATGAGCAGGCACACACAGTACACCACTCAAAAAACACAAACAAAACTCAAAAAGAGTAATACCTGACACCACAGAACAGCAAATCATGCAGCACACAGAACAAAGTGAACCCGGAGGCACAAAGAAAACACAGAGGTTAAATACACATGGTAATGAGTAAACAAGGGACAAGTGACACTTGGGCTGGAGAACAGGTGAAACACAATAGGGCTGGGCAGAACAATCAAAAAAGGCGGGAAAACACAAGAGAGGTCCTCTACTCCATCAATAAATGTGAAAGAAGAGCCATTCAATTTGGGATGGTGATTGCAAAAAAGTTAATTTTACATGTATGGAAAATGGATTCTGTGCCTTCATATAGTTTGTGGCTGCGAGAACTGTCAAATACTTTGCATTTGGAAAGACTGAGATTTAATAATGAAGACAGAGGAAACAAGTTTGACAAGACATGGGACCCAATACTGAATCATCTTAGAAATGTGAACCCATAGACGTTGGCTATTTTAGACCTTACTGTGAAAATTGATATGTGATTTGTAGATGTCAAATTCATTTAACTTTATCTTAAGATGTTTTTGTTTATAGTATCCATCCTTACCATGACCGTGGAACATTACTGTAATCCAAGATGTGCTGTGTTCTTTATGTTCAGTATATTTAGTATTTTTTGTTGGTTTTTATTTTCCATTTTCCCTCTCCCCTTTCCTTATTCTTTTCTTGAAAATCAATAAACATATTTTAAAAAAATAAAATAAATAAAAACACAAAAGAGGAAGTAAAAAGACTAGGGAGAAAAGACAACCTTCAAAATAAAACAGGAAACAGAACACTCAAAACCATGACACATTGGAAATATATGTTTAGATTGTTTACAAGAAAACTGTAAAGGACCTTTAATCATAAAATATCATGACATCGAGGCATTTCCTTTTCATCTTCATGGCCACATGAATTAAAAAGTGTATACTGTTACATATTGGTTGTGTCTTGTCTAGTCAGAACAAATATAGCTGAGCAAATATAGTCTAGTTGAAACAAATTACAAATGTATTAGTTCTTGGAAATATAGGCCATGACTAACCGCACCACCGCTACCTAATGCACTCACAGGGCTCTAAATGTCTTGTACAGGGTTTTGTAAAGAAAACTCAAGGACAACATTTCAGGAAGGCCGTGGGTATTAACTGTGAATTTTTGGTATTAAAATATTGTATGTCAGCTAAAAGTTGGCAGGGCATGCCCATGGACAATTGCATAACTGTTAAGGGTGACGGAAAAATGTGATTAGGTTGGCAGGCCATGGTAAAACGAGTGCTGAGTCAAGGGAACACCCTAAAGTTGATTGGGCAGCGACTGTGGCATGAAAAATGATTCTGTTGCTTTCAAGAATGATGCGGTGACGGCATAAGAGTGGGACACACAGATATCTGTGGGTTGAGGGTGCTTGAACTGTAAAAAAGAATAATAACTACAATTGGAAATAGGTGCTCTGGGAATTTTGGCTTCTACTGTCTGACTTAAAGATCTGAAGTATAACATGTAAATTCAATGCGCTGTGTTCAAATACCACCCAGGCTTTTGTCTCATGTTTTCTTTCACTCTCTGTCTCCCTGTCTTTGCTTGGATCTACATCCTGGCATTCAAAAACAAATGATCCTGTTGTCATCTTCTAAAAAGAAGATAAAGCAGCTAAATCAAATTGTATTCCAAGATTTGGCACATGGGTCATTGAATAAGTATACCAGACAACAAACTAAATTCATGTACATGCTTTAAAAAAATCTATAAAGTGACAAGTCTATCTAAAGTGACAAGATGTTTGTGACTTCATGGCTCTGATGTTTTTCTTCCACCAAAACATAAAACGGCCTGTTAAATATCCTTTGCTGCATTTTCTCATGCCGGAGGTGGGCTGATTAAAAGAAGGATGACAACATGCTTGGAAGATTATCAAAAGCTTCTTCGAGCATTCAGAGGAGTTTTGAGCTGTACAGTCAAAGTTATATTTGAGGTTTATAAACTGGATGAACCTTTTTGTTTGCCTTCATCATTGTCTGCTGCTGCAACACAGGGGTTGTTTCAGCAATAGGTTTGCATTTCCAAGAGTCTGCAGAGAGCAGTACTTTGTTTTAGTGCAACTAGACTCTGAAATGAGCACACTATGGGCCAAAACTATCATCTTAGTGCTTATTTCCAGCAGCACAGATCATAGTATATTGTATATCGTCCTGTCTGCTAAATACCAGGCTACAACCAGCAGCCAGTTAGCTTAGTGTGGCATAAAGACTGGAAACAGAGGGAAAGATAGCTTGGCTATGTCCCAAAAAATAAGTTGTGGTTTTATTAGTTGGTTTCTTGGCTGTTGTCACGTTTAATTTGTCAGGTAACCAGCAGAAACTTCACTGATCACTTTTACACTTTGTATGTTATATGTGAGCTTTAGAGGTGCTGGTAGAGGTATTATTTTTAGGCTGGCTGTTTCCCATGTTTCCAGTATTAATGCTTTTAGCGGACCTAAATAACAGTTGTAACAATAATCTAATTTATTTCTCTCAGCAAGAGAACAAAGCTTCATTTTAATTTTAACTGAAATCAATCCAAACCTGAAAGCAAGCTACTTTGATTCTGGTAATTACTTGAAATGACAACTAATTTTTGCAACACATTTTCCCTCCTCTATGCACTCCTCTATCTAGTGCAATGTGGCTATAGGCTACATTGTGTAATGGGAAGTCATTAGCTTTTGGTCTGATGCAGTTTGTTCTCAGTCCCTCGCTGCTACATTTATATTTCATATCTTATGTTTCACACTGTATTAACAGCTGTGGCTTGTTTTCGCCATCTGCAGACAATTACTTTAGTTTACTTGGCTTTGTAATAATAACATGTTTTCTTCTTGCAACTCTCTCAATAGACAACAAACTGCAAATTCTTGACAGGTGCTGAGGCATTTGCTCAGGAGACATGGTGAGGAGGATTATTACTGCATTATTTAGTTCTCCTGAAATAAACAAACACATTCCCTTCCTGGCATCATGTGCGACTACCAAGTCAGCATTGTGTTTTGCATCGCTCCTGCTCGGAGCAGCCAATTATGATTTACGTCGGCTACCAAGAACCTCAGTGCCCCTTTTCACTACCAACAAGACCCACTTAGTGTTGAATATTTCCCCCGCCATACCCTCTCATTTGCTCAGTATCTCCTCCTTTTATGACCTTTTTACATTCACCTTGCCTTGTTTCACCTACTTGCTATCACCACAGTGGCTCAGGTTCCGCTTCGCAGTCTAGTTTCAGTATAATAACTTGACACTTCACATTGCATTAGTCTTAGTCCCGACAACAAGGTTATGTGACCTATAGTGTCAGAGAGCATACACCATACTTGCCTGGAGTAGCTATTTATCAAGACAGCTTTGGGCCACCTATGATTCAGAGCAGAACAAATACAGATGTGAGGCGGTTATACTGAGGACATATTTGTCCAGCAACTACAATTTTGGCTAGCATACACCATCACGTCTCTCACAGGGACATGAATGGGACATTTAATCCAAAATAAGTCACCAGGATGTATGTCATGACATAGTTACATAGTTACTACAACGTAATAAAGGCGTTCTTGTCAAATGTTTGGAAAATATACTCATGTGGTGGGAAATATGGAACATTTAACATTTTATTTCTTTATAAATGTATACATACATATTTAAGGCAGTTATATTGAGCATGTATTTGTCAAACAATTTTGGCTAGCATACGCCATCATGTCTCTCACAGGGATTTGAATGGAAAATTTTATCCTATATAAGTCACCAGAATGCATGCCATTACATAGTTAAAAACTAAAAGCATACATGTCAAATGAATTAAATTCCACTCATGTGGTGTAAAATATGAGACATGTAACATTTTATTCCTTCATAAATGTATAGATCTTGCTTTTTTGTCTCAACTATAGATTAGGAACAATTAGTGGAAGTGTGGAGGGCCATGCACTGGGTGAATGGGGAGAGAAGGAGGCCTGGCTCTGAACCCTGAGGAAGTCATTAGGAGAACAGTGACCTCACTGGTGCAGCGCTCAAAGAAGTTGCCCACTGGCATGATGTCATATTTTATATGCCATCAGTCATTCCACCACCCCTGGCCATCAAACCTGACGAGTACACAGATATTGACCATTTAAGTTAATGAAGAGCAAACGTGTTGAAGTGAGCTCGCATTTATGTGGATATTTTGTGTTTATTGCAACAGATCTGCAGTGATGATGTTTTGTCATTTTAATCTAGTGATGTGCAAAAAAGACAACCCTTGAGCAACATCCTCCACCACACTCCTTATAGCACATTTGGGACCCATAACAATCCCTCATATTATAAGAGAAATACAGGCTTGTAAAGTGATTATAGACATGACGTTGCAGTTATAAACTCCCTGTATATTCAGGTTGTTAATCTTTGTGAGATGGGCACTCTGGTCTTTAAAAAAATGACCTTTGACCATGCCTAAACCATGTCTTTGTCACTAAAAAGTGTATGCTTAAACCCAATGCATGTTGCTAATGTTTTCTCAATGTGATCAGAAAATGTGTGATTAGCCCATTTAAGACAATCATGTTGATTTTTCACTGGGCATCGGAAACTGTAGCACCATAAATATGATGTATACAACTGTACAACTGTTTTAAGGAATTGTACATTGTATATGTATCTTTTTTACTCAGTAAGCATTTCCCTGTGCATTAGCCCTCAGAGTACCACATTAGACAAGGGTCATCAAGCAAGCTCAGATTAAACGTCATTTATAGCCACAGACAACAACTGAAGAGTGTTGTCTGGCTGTTTTCATGAACCCTCCATACATACAGTAGAGATACGAAAAGTATTGATGTGAACAATATTAAAACTGAAGCCTATGACTAAATGACATGATTTAACCAGATAAAGAAAAACTGTAAGTTTACTGGCAAACCAGGTAGCATTCTAACAACACCATGTACATTTGCATTCATCAACAATCCCTTGAGACTTTTCACATTTCTCTGCATTAAGCTTCAATGTGTTTCAAGAAGGCAGTGTAACCGCGTGGCTACTATGTTGATCTGGGCCACGGTCTGCACTATTGTGCTGAATAATTTATTTTACTGCACGAGAAGTAAAACCTCGATCGCTCATCGACACAATCGCAGCCTTAGTAAATGTGTTCATCTTGTTTATTCTCTCTCTCTCTCTCTCTCTCTCTCTCCCTCTCTCCCTCTCTCCCTCCCTCCCTGTGTCTCTGGGGTCCGGGCGGCCCCTGTCTGCTTCCTGGTGGTGTCTGGGAGCTCAGGTCTATGAGGCACCAGGATCATTTTCCCTCTGTAGCTGTTGTCACTAGCATGGACCGAGCTAATTCATCTTGCTAATGGCAGGTGGGTCAGTTGAGCGCTATAATTGTGATTTCCGTTTTTCTTTTTTTCTCTCTCTCACTCTCTTTCTCTCTCTCTTTCTGTCTCTCTTTTTTGTGTAGCTGTAAGTCCTTGATCTAATAAAAAGAATAGCAGAACCAGTTCAATAGAAGACAGCTCTTTGTGCCATCAACATGTTTTAACATATCATTAGGATGAGATATGCAAATTCAATTGTGGTTTGCTGTTAAAATCAAAATTGACAAATTGTCAGGATTTAGAATGTAGTGCTTTAAAGTGCCATACATATTTGGCTGAACTGATTGCTTGATTAAATATGTTTATTTCAAACTGAAATACCCATTTTGTAAAAAAAAAAAAAAATAAAAATAAATAAATTTTTGAAGCTGTACCAAATTAGGAAAAGGTTTAGGTAATTTAAGCCCTTAGATTGAATCAGTGTTGCACAGAACCAACTGCTGGTCACAAGATAAATAATAAAATACCCTTTCCCCCCCAGAATGGATATAATGAACTCTACGCTTTTAACAGATTTTTTTCTTCTTCCTCTTTCCAGCAGCCAGTGGGAGTCACTAGAGCATGAATCTCCAGAGAGCAGTGGACATGGAATGAGCCCGGGCTGATTTCAGTCAGCAGGAAGGTCGTCACCACACAAATGAAAAACATGAGAAGTGGTTGAAGGTCTAATCAAGTCCTCAGACTGCACTCACTGGGAGCAATTAAGTTCCTCCCTCTCCCTCAACCTAGGTAACCAGATCCTCCTATTGACATTCTCAATAAAAGGTCATTTACTGTATGGATAAAATGATCAACCTCTGTAAGCCTGAGAACCTTATCGCATAAAATGAACTTGAAAATCGTGGTCAGAGCTTTGACCAAAAATGGCACAGTATTCACAAAATTGACAACGACGTAAAATCGAAGAAATGATTCACATAAAAGAGCAAGAGGAATACATTTAATACAATAACTGCTTGCACTGTGTGTTTGCAATCTACACGCAGGATCTTCACTGCATGAATTTCAGGGACCTTGGCACCGAGTCCAACCCAACCGCAGGAATTCATTACCATCAATGCTAGTCTGACACAAATTAAGTCCTGGTACTTTCTGTCTTGCCTCTCAGACCACAATACTTCATCATAAGTCATCCTTAATTTGTATGGTTGTCGCAGGCACTTGTTGTCAAGTCTGTTAGCTCGCAGCTCCCTTTGTCAAAACCTGTCAGGGTTGCACAGACTGGTAGGGAGAAAGGGAGAGACAATTTTCACACTCTGATTCCACCTTGAATACCCACAAAACTCTTGTTTGCCTCTGAGCCAAAAATGTAAAATTGTCCTTGCAAGTATACTTGTCGTTTCACTCTCCCGTCATATGCATTTTTTCAGGAAGTGTGAAGTCACAGTGGAAAGACTGTACATGACACACCACTATAGGCAGAATTCTACACTGTCCAAAATGTAAGATGATGATGCCGTTTTGGCTTTAAAACCCCATTTCAAAGCAGGATTTTGAAGGTGACAACACGTTTCCCTTCACCATTTTCATCCCCCAGGAGGAATCCACCTGTCTCTGTGTCTTCTCTGAGCATCTGGCTTTTACAACACAAATTAAAATTAAATGCTACTTTGATGCTTGCAAAGTAAAATTGAATAAGGGCTGAAAATGCTCTTAAGAGGTGGGATTGGCAACATTTTTACTGCAGAAAATACATAGATTTTGGTGTAAATTATGAGTCAGACTCTCCTTTAGCCAGGGTCATATTGAACAGGTACACATTCTCTTAAGCGTGTCTAGATCATTTCAATCTTTAACACAGTGAAACAAAGTAACACATATTATGGCCTTTTTTGTGGGCAGCTTTTGAGGGTTACCAGCCATACGCCCCAGTCAAAAACACATATGGGAATGGGATGAGAAGGGATGGTAAAATCACCCCTTTTGCATTCTGTCCAAAGAACTGACAAAGTCAGGGATGGATTGGCCATCGGGAGTCTCGGGATATTTGTGGGCCGGTCTATTTGTGTGGGCTGAATAGGCTGCACTCAGGTCTTTGACTGACCGGCCCACAGAAAAGAGAGAGATCACATGATTGGCCCAGTGGTTTGTATCTCATCTGAACACTGGCCAATCACATCCTAATATGGCCTACTTCCATCCAACCATAGAAAGAGCACATTTAGGTCCTGCCTACACCGCAAATAACTCCACAAAGTGCTGGTAGCTAGCTAAAACACAAGAAAAGCATGTCAAACAAAAAGCATGTACATTTTAAAACCCTTGTCTACCAGAGAGGGCAGGTTCACTTATGGTAAGCTAATGATAATGATGTATTAGCAAGCTAAGCACTCAGCTAAGTGAGAGTTTTAGGGGCCGGTCTTAAGGGTTCAGCATTAACTTTTTGTCCACCATCTAAATGGTTAGTGTACGTTAAAATGTTACTTTTTTTTGTCAAGCAAGCAAATCTACCAGCCACTTACATATTGTACTATGTATTGTACATATTGTACTGTGGCTATGGTCCTAGTTTTGAACACTGCTCAAATGTTCATGTGTTGAAGGGGACTGCAAGGACGGTTGGTATCCGTGCAATTGTGATGGGGTGGTCTAGGTCTCAAAAGTCCAGTGTTGATTTTTTACCCCAGTCCAGTCCAGCCCAGGACACAGTCAATGCTAAACATACACAAATATTAACATAAGAGTCCTATGAACAATGTTTGCAAGTAATACAGTAAAAAAAAATACTATGCACTCCAGGACAACATTAAGAGGAAAACAAAAATCAGCTGCAGAGAGAAAAATGTAAATGTGTGATAGCAGGGAGTCAGCCGTCATTTCACTTGAAATTCTTTTGCTGCAACCCCTCTATCTCATTAATGACTTCCACAGCAACACACAGATTCCCCTGGGCTCTTTACCAAAAAACAATAAACACTGTATCACACTGACTCACCATTGGCAAACGACTGCAAACAAAACAAGAATAAAAGGAACCAATTAACCAGAAAACCCATTCACTCTGATTGGTAACACTTTAACTTTTCTGAATGTAGTTGACCTCAAGACACCATGTAAATGCTCTACTTGCCTTCATTTTCAAATTACATAATAAGTATGACAATAGCTTAGATATTGACTGTTTATAAGTAGCAAATATTGGATAAAGCCTAACTAAATACCTATTATATGTGTTTGTTCCCTAAGGTGTATATAATAATAATAATAATAATAATAATAATAATAATAATAATAATAATAATAATAATAATAATAATGATACATGTTATTTGTGGATTGACAAACTGTAAGATCCTTTAGGACATTTTGCTGCTGAAATCTTTCTTGTAAACGTAGCTTCCAGTTTTCCAGGTTGGACTGCACCACTTTAAGCACAACCGCTGGGACCTCAAGGTCACCTTACAAGAAAAAAAATGTACTAAGTTAAAAACAATATAAAAATTGTTAATGAAAGGCACATGGCATATTTACAAAGCAAAGACTCATACCAGCAATTTATCTGAACATATACAGAAATCAAAGAGAATAAGCCAGTTTAAAAAGGTGTGTTTGCAGGTTAGTTTTGAAACTGGAAAGACAGTCGGTGGAAGGGAGTTCCAGATTTAGGGGACTGAGTGACTAAATGCTCTTAACCCAAAGGTGGTCAAACTGGTGGAGGGTTGAGTGAGGTGTATAGAAGTGATGGGTGTGTTGATGTGAATGAGATCAGTGAGGTAGAGAGGAGCGAGGTTGTGAATGGCCTTAAAGGTGAGAAGCAGGATCTTATAATCAATGCGGTATTTAACCAGGTGCCAATGAAGCTGCTGAAGAACGGGAGTGATATGATTAATAGAAGGGGTTCTGGTGATGATGCGAGCAGCAGAGTTCTGAACCAGTTGAAGTTTGTGTATGGATTTGCAGGGAAGACCATAGAGAAGGGAATTACAGGTATCAATGCATGATGTCACCAGGTTATGAACAAGAATGGCTGTGCTATTAGATGTGATAGATGGACCGAGGCGGTTAGTGTTGCGTAAATGGAAATATGCAGACCAAGTGACATTGTTTATGTTTGCTTGGAATGATAGTGTGCTTTCTAGGACGACAGCCAGACTCGTGACCTGTGGAGAGGAGGAAACCAAGGAGTTACTCAACACTACAACTTATAATATGTAATAAGATACCTTCTTAAAGGAACAGTGTGTAGTAGCACCACTTTCTCTCAGGAGAGTTGTATCAATCTTGTCTTGTAACTCTCAGCAAGAAAGTGAATAAACATATTTCCAAAATACTCCCTTAAAGCTATAGTGTGCAACTATTTTATATTAATGGATGTGCGTTACATTGAAGCCGTTGCCAAATGAGGCGATACAGCTCCACAAAACTCTCTCTGTATTTCTCAGTATAGCTATGTTTTCAAAATGGTGTAGTCCGGCAACATTTTCGAATGCAGAAGCTTGAGTGATGCGTGTTATGTCACCGCTGAGAAAGGACAACAGCAGCCACGCGTTACCAGATCTGCCTCCACAGCGCTGCGAACGAAGGTGACAAGGCACTATTAAGTAGGCTTTGTAAAACACTTACGTAAGAACAAGCTTAGTAAAACACAATTTTCTTAAACTGCTGTATTACCATCACGGAAATGTTACAGGAGAATATATAAATATTACTTATGACTACATTATGACCCATCTTCCTCCGCAATCTACACACACAATTGACATGCTTTTAAATGGCAGAACACTGAAATGTCTGCATGTGAGGAACACAAGAGTGCTAACTAGTAAACAGACAACCTGGCATGTATTCCACTGCTACAGTGCTACCACAGAAAGCCCAGCGTGTTGCACGTTGAAGTTGGACCAAATTCACTTACAGACCAGAAGTACACAATATTCTTTGTATTAGTCCCAACACTGCCTGTCGGGCTGCTGGTTGTGTTTCAAAATCAGGGAAAACAATGAAGATAATCTGCCATTTACTTGCTGCCACGTTAAATGTCTTTGTGCTCTCATTTCACATGGCTTTTTTTTTGCATTATCTAGTTGTGAAATAAAGCATGCACGTTTGCAGGTGAATTTGTTGTAAAAAATGAGCAAGCAATGAACTATTCCCAAATAACGTAAAACAATCATTCAACAAATGAAAGCAGATACATGCAACACTGAATTTGTTTTATTGCCCCGGAAACCATTTTCCCCACAATGTAATAAATGCTTTGTGAGATTTTGCACATTGCAATAGAGTTAAAGTGCAAACATGGGTAGTGCTCTGTAAAATATGTAATCTATTTTCTCTGCCTCAGTATTAAATTAACTATAACCTAGACAAAACAGCAACCATGAAATGTGAAAAAACTGAATAACAATAATTTGAGGAAACTCTTTATGAAAAACAAGATAATTGTCCCCTACAGAGTTCAAATTTGGTTGGCACACGCCTAATAAATTAGCTTCAGATTGCTAATTTGATGCTGAAAAAGAAAACTGTCATTGCAAGGGAAGAAACATCCTTTATACTAAGAAAAAACTGCATCACTCTTCTTTAAAGACAAAGGCTTCTCCTGTTTGTGAAAGTTACCCTGTCATAATGAAATCAGGATGCAAATGTTATATATATCATAAAGCAATATTTTTCTTGATGACAGTTGGCTTACTGTAGATGAGAAGATTGATACCACTCTCAATATCTGTATGCTAAATATCTGGAGCGAGCAACTGATTAGATAAACTTAGTTTAGCTTAGTTCAGACTTACAGGAGTAAACAGGTAGATTGGCTTTGTCAAAAGATAACATATCCACCGAGCAGTACCTTAAGCTTACTGATTACCTGTACCAAAACTAAAATTATGTTTTTTTTTTACGGGAGTTAAAAGCTATTATTTGGCTGGGGGCTGTGTTTCTCTGGAGGTTTTGCTCTTTCACCCACAACCTTCACGGTTACCTTTGGACAGAGCCAGCTATATCCTTTTTCCAGTTATATGCTAAGCTAAGCTAAACTGGCTATATTTGCCCTATATTTAGTGGACAGATTGGTACTGTTCTCTTCATCCAACACAAACATGAATTAACACATTTTCCCACAGGCATTTTTAAAACTATTTCTTCATTTTACATAGCTTATAAGTATTGATATTGCCACAGTTTCTGAGGTAGTCTATTCAGTGGAGGTAACAATGCAGCCAAGTCTTTTGAATAAGTAAAGAGCGGTATTATTAACACATTCATGTTGGCACTATCAGCAATGAATCATGGATGTGGTGACGGGCTGTATTTATCTGAGAACAGGACGGGGACTGAAGAGGGTTATCAACAGTTTCACACATCCACTGATTCCTTTTGAAGCGAGATACGCCATAAACACACAAAAAGAAGAACAGCAACCAGCACAAAACGTTGGCAAATTTGTCATCCTGTAATTATTTATGGAGTAGAGCATTTAAAGTAATTACTGAGGTGCTGCCACAAAACAAGCCACGTTTTTTTCTGCATGGCTTCAGTGGGAAAAGCAAGTTTCAGCAAAAGGTGTCACACCCATATACATCTTGTTATGTGGTCATAGTGCTAACTTGCAAAGTGCCAGTCTTACTCATGTCTGAGTGGGCATATGCCACACAAAGGACCCCTCACGCAGAATGGATTCTAGTCACTGTGTATGTAGAAGTAAAGTTGTACTGATGCATTGACATGACATCACAGCAAACGTCAACATCAACACATAGCTGGCTATCTTTGGAAAGTGATGATGATCTTGGCTGTGCTTCTCATCAACAGTGAGAAAGATTGCAATGTACAGCTGTCTGTGTGCCACATCCATTTGACATGTTGACACAGTAGGTCCTTAAAAATGCATGTGTCAGGAAGTCGGAACTAATAGCGCAATGTCTAAGTTCAGAAGATTAGCCAAGCAACGACATAAGCTGTGGCTGCTCTGGTGTTTAGAAGCCGTTTTTTGAAAAATGTGTGTGGCACTCGTATGTGTAAGAAATGAAGGCAACGGGGTAAGGCTCTGCAGGAGTGGAAAATAAGTGAAATGTAAGTCATAGGTAGCAATATTTTGATAAAGTAATCATGCTTCAGGAGCAAAGCTCGGACTCCGATATGAGCCGTTGGTGATTCCACGCAGCTCCTCCGAACGTGGCAGCATCAGATTTACAAATTGAAAATCATTAATAATTCTAACCAGGATGTGATAAATCTGGAATCACTCCCGATGAACCTGGACACACTTTCATAAATCAAAAAGATTACTTGGAAATTTTTTAAAATCTGATGTCAAAGTGTCAGGCTTACTAATGGTTTTTGTAGATCCCTTGCCGTGATATATCATTAATCTGAGATACATTTGAAGTGTGTCACCGGGGCAATATGTGATCCCTCTAATATTAGGAATATGCTGGTCTGTGTCAATACAGGAGATAGAAAGGATAAAAGCGGGTGGGGGTGCTGGGGAGAAAGTCGCCGTGGGTTACATTTTGATAAGGCGGTTCAATGAATATTTCAAATGGACGTACACAGCAACAAGAACTGAATATCCTTACGTGTGAATGTAACAAGAGTGTGCATCATGACAACAGTGATAATGACGATGATCATCCATTGCAATAAAAAACAGATAAACTACTGTAGGAATGATAACGCATTTTGATGCAGCACACGTGTTTCCTTCCTAAATCCCGAGCATATTCACACAATAAACTCTGTATCCCCCTGAAATCCGCATCAGTTCTGAAACACCTTCTTTATTCTGAGAGCAGAGAGTGCTATTGTGACGAAGGAGGTATTGACCGTGATGGTGAACAGGGCATCTCTGTAATCTAAATGTCATTCAGTGAAAAGCATCTTCCACACAGCCAATGGCTTTCATCTGAATGTGTCTCCAAAAGATTCAATTACTTTTTCTCTCCTTCTCTTTCTTTCACCCTCTGATTTCCACCCTCCTTCCCATGCACTAGTTGCTTATCTGCTGTGATTATAGTCATTATGAAGCAGCCGTGTCTGTAGTGAGATTTCATCAGGAGCAGACAGTCTCAGCCAGCTGTCTCTGCACCCAGGTCCTGTTTAGTAAAGGAGCTCTACAAAGGAGCTGTACACTGAAAATGAAATACTCCATATTGATATTTCATGCACTTCATGACTTACCGTAACATGGGAGTGAATTACTAATACACATGTATTCCTTTCCATATATTCTTTAAACATTATTTACATTTAACGTGATGGGCTCCATGTATAAAGCATTGTAAAGGTAATACATTGTGGTAACGCGCATGCAGCTCTAACTGTGTTTCCTATTCTGGTGAGGCAAGGGGAGAAGTATGGCAGCCCGAGGATAGAGGGCTGTATCAGACAACACAGCTGCTCTTTTCATGTTCAAAATCTGTTTCTCGCACGTCTCCGTCTAGGTTTCAGCAGAGGGGGTGGAGTTTAAATATGACGGAACAAAACTCATTTTTTGACAATGACATCAAAGGAGATGGCTGCTTTTGTGTTTGAAGTGGAGCATGTTTGAAGTGTTCTGAAGACTGTGGAGTGGTAGGGCAAGTTCATTGTTGCTTCGCTCTGGGGATGATTATCAGCTGCTATCGGCGCGAATCTCTGAAACAACTGTCAGCATGACATGTGAATAATGATCTCCCTTTTTCACCTGCTGACGCCTAACCAAGTCTGACACCTAAATACCTCCTGCAGTACTACTAGAGTTCAGACATTCGTTCCTCACTGGCTGCAGTTTTAGACAAAATATAACACTTGATTTCAACTTTGTACTTATAAAGTCTTTCTAAACAATTTATAAATGGTTTTGTAACACACCTTAACACATAATCCGCAACGTTGCATTTCTAAGGGGTAATTTCTTATAATTATAACTCTCCGATGAAGCATTTATAACTGATGCAGTCAAGACATGCCTGATAACACAGTGTAACATAGTTGTAATCAAATATCTTCATTATAAACAACTTGAAACCTGCTGTACATGTGTACAAAGAGTTAATTAGTGCTTTGTTACATAGTGTGAAGTTGGTATACATGTATAAGAATATATGAATATATAAGAATATATGAGAATATATTTCCATATAATACATATATATGTATACTATTACTATTTCATATTATTCATTATAAACCATTTTAAGCTCTAATCCAAAGGTTTTGCACATGTGAACAGCCACCTTAAAAATGCTGATGAAGCACTATAAAATAAGCTAGGACTATATCTGCTGATAGAGACAACGACAACATATAAAAAAAAAACTCAACCGGACACATGCATTAATAAATACTTAGTAATGTTGTGGTAACACAAATTTTATTACCCTTAAAATGAGACCTATAATCCAAAAGTGTGCATTTTTTTGCCTTATTAATACTGAACATGCCTAAAAAATGTAAAAAGTACTTGTCAGAAGTGTACACTACATTGAAGTTGATACAAAACATGGTATGTATTTTTGCTCAACATGAAGGTTCCTCTGGTAAAGAACTCTATGCACTGATGAAAACATTTCCTGGTGCAAGTGTATTTTAGTATATTCACCAATGACAGTAATATTATTTATTTATTATTGCTGTCATTGGTGAAGCGCATTTATACATTATTGACATTAGACATTAGATGTCTCACTGAAAAATGTGTACGGATTACGGCTGCTGGCCGATGGTGTGGGTGCTGTAATACAGTGCTCTGTAGCAACCTAGTTTGTAGCAACAGTCTATGGTAGCAACTTGTGTGGTACTCTTGCTGTTCTTTATTTGGTTGTCATGGCATTGCGAATGAGTGATGTTCTGTCAGTTGCCAACCCTCAAAGTGGAAACCTACGACTGTTCGTTTTGTGTTCAGCAATGCGGACAGCTCCATAAAAGCGTGTTCATTTATGATATTGACAATTTGAAGCAGTTGGGGGGGGGGGGGGGGGACTAATCCTGTAGTGGCGGGCCACCAGCGTTCATTGTACAAAGCGGAAACACTGTATTAATGTGGTATACACACACTTGTTAGCCATTCATTATCTTGAAAAGATGACTTTCAGTAAAATGAAACATAATTCATGTTAATGACGGACTCAGAATGTCACTAATGCATAATCTGAACTACTACTACGTATAGCTTCCATGAAAAGCAAACTTTGAGAAAGATTTTAATTTCTTCAGTGTTTTTTTTCATCAGAAGACTGAAGACATAATAATATACAATTAGGTGTGCTTTATGGGCAACTGTGTCATTATTTATACATTTACTGTTTATATACCAGTTATGAGTGCTCCATAGTATTTATAGTTATTAACAAAGACATGTTTAAATCTGTTGAATGTCCTTATATCTGTTTTCAACTTCATTACACTGTGTTACAATCATGTATTAATTGTTTATATAGTGCTTACACATATAATGTTACAATCATTATATAGCCTACTGTGTGATAATAGCTATGTTATGGGTTTTTTATAAAGTTACATTACATTAATACACATTATAAGTTGAAAATAATTTATTAAGTCTGTTTATACTGCCTATAACAGCTTACTAGCAAAGGTTGAAATAAAGTATACGTTTTGTTTTATTAAAATCTTTATTACTCAAACATAACTATTATGGATTTGCTACCGATGTCAAATAATGTGACGTGCACAAACAGTACTGGTTTGTTTTCATAGGAAACTTGGCTCTGTCAATGGCGTGAGTCAGAGAGCAATGGCTGACACTGCCCTTAAATCTAAGTGGTGTTTGATATTAGCTGCCATCATATAACTGTGAGCCCTTAATGGTTACATTAACCTAGTAAAATAGACAAGTTAACAGTCCTCCCAATACGTGGCTAGTAAGCTGTAGATTTAGTTGGGCCTCTAAAATCCTCCTCCGCTAACTATTATTGTACATGGGTTGGCAGTCTATAGTCCAGCCTGTAAAATCTTTCAGGAAGGGTCATTAAGGATATTTCATTATCTCCATATTGCCAAGGTCAGGTTGTCCATATATCCACTTTACGGCTGCTAGGAATATGCTGCGACTGTAGTATAATAGACCAGAAAATGTCCACACCAGGAATGATGGGAAATCAATATTGGGCCCAGCTCATCAATACAAACCCCATTTTCACAAGCAGGAAGAAGGTACTCGTGGAAGAAATGTTGAGGAAAATAGATTGAATCAGAGGGAGAAAATAAAATAAAGCAATGTTTTATTGTTAATGAAATGTTTGTTTTTTTGGTGTACACTATGCTGGGAAGACTCGTCACAGAAGAGGTTTAAACCGGTTTGGCTTGATTTTATTTTAATCTGCCAGCAGTGGATCAGGCAGTCCATAAATGTCCCAGCACAGTCGTGTAACCACGTTAAAGCAGAAAGAAACATGGGTAGTGACAATGATTTGGCCCATTTGTTACAGTGGCAGGGGGCCTCAATCTGCCTAAGGTTTGTCGGAAGAATGTTGATGCCTTTCACTTTGTTGCAGGGAAATGTAGGATGGCGACAAACAAAGGAACGTTTATATCATTACAACGTAGAGAGGCTGTATTGTGCAAACCAGTCAATTCTTACAAAAGCAGTTCTACAATCTGGTCACATGCTTGTATTAATGAATCAAACCCTGAACATAAAACATACATAAGATGCAAGGTGTAAATATTATAATGTGGAATTGTCAGTACATGTAGGCTGTTTGTTAAATAAACATAGCAGAGCACGTTGTGGTCCAACAAGGAATTTACAATGTGCTATGGTGGAGAAAAGAGAAAACAGCCTGTGGTTGTTTAACCAGCCAGTGGTAGCCTTGGGCGCTGTTTGTTTATGCAGCACAGCTTCCAACAAATGAATATCACACTGGCAAACTGATGTTGGAAAAAAGGACTCATACATACTGCATACAAAAGCATCTGCCTTTACTTTCCAAACTACGACGAGCATCAAAACAATCCAAAATACTCCAAGTGATGACCGTTATTTATCTTTCTCCATTGTTGTAAAATGCTTATGTTCTGCCCTGAATTATAGTATGGCACAAACACTGACTCACTACTGTTACTGTACAGTAGACACATTGCCTTTGTTTGAACATTACACATTGTCTGCTGCATGTTAATGGCTTATTGACCATGTATGGTGTAATGAGACCTTGGGTGCAGGGGCAGCCATGATATATGAGGATGAAAATTGGCCTCTGCTGCACTGATGACCTAATTTCAATATTCAGGGACTTGGGGATGGAAATGACACTTTTCACATTTAAGTGCTTTGTATTAGCCCCTGGCTTACCGTACCTCTGCCTAATCCCAGTCCACAGACACAAGCACACACTGCACAGAGAGAGAGTGCGCACTGGCTGGTGTTGACCCGCCAAATTATAACCATTCATTCATTCATTCATTCAACACAGCAAAGTGTACATCCTACAACCACCAGGCAGCATGCACGGAGAGAGAGCGTTTGACTCGTTCCAGGAGTCACCTTCATCTTTTTCCGTTCTGCTGGCTTGATGCATGCATTCAAGAAAATAAAGCAGAGGCAGATTCCAAAAGGGCTCTGTCTCCAGAGATAACCTTGAGGATGTATGGCATTTAGCATTCCACACAACCCCGGCCATGGCTTCCTGAAAGCGGTCACGGCTTCCCTAACGCACATATTTTGATCCCTAGCCTTACGTAGGTACCTTTTCATGCTAAATGGGAGAGTTTCTTATATTGCTCTTCTTTCTTAGGGGAGAGGCTTCCAACTGAAATTTAAAGACTGTCATTGCATGTTAGGGCAAAAGAGGGATGAAGCTCAATGACCTATTTGCATTTCTGCCTGGGAGAGGATAAAGAACATGAGGGTGAGGTAAATAGCGGAAGGTTGTGAAAATGCAGATTTATTTATCATTCATCCCTTATTTCTCTTGTATTAGTGAGTGGAAGTGTCATGTTTGGCACATTCAAACTCTGTGTTCTGCCAAAGAGATGTGACGCCAAGAGAAATAGGTGTTGTTTTAACCTTGAGCCTGATTTAAGCAAACATGAATATATTACGTGCAGTATCCCTCATCCCCCACCTGACGTGCTCGCACTGTATTTTTGCCATTTGCTACTGTATATTAAGGGTAGTTTTTACTGCAGACAGGAATATGAGGTGTCAGGCTCTGCACAAAGGACAAGTGAACCACAGCATGGCAGCTTTGCTTTCTTACTTGACAAGGTAGAACAAAATCCTGAATGATACTTTGTTAGATGTAACAAAAAGAACACTGAGATAGATAGATAGATAGATAGATAGATAGATAGATAGATAGATAGATAGATAGATAGATAGATAGTTAAGATCTGTTTCACTCACCTGATATGCTATACTGGACAACAACATATGGGATGCTTTGCTGGCCACAACTACTCCTATGTAAAGAGTGGTTGAAGTCTGTGTGTGTGTGTGTTTCTTTGTGCCATGGGGATAGCGCAGTAGCTCACGGTGCTACGACAGGTCCACCGTGTGTGGTGTTCTGCAGCATCAGCAGCCGGACAAGGGCCAGACGGTGGATTTATGATGCCAGGGAGCGGAAATGACCTGCTTCTGTCATCGGGTGTGTGCCCCATCACGAGAGGCCCTAAACTATATTGGCACAGCGCTGACAGACATGTTTGTCATCCAGTCAGTTTTGAAGATACCAAGCAAGGGGTATTATTCCTTTGACAAGTCCCTCCACTCAATCTCTCTGTGTGTGTGTGTGTGTGTGTGTGTGTGTGTGTGTCTTTTCTGCTCTGTCTACACTTTCTCTGCATTTTTTCTTTTTATAGTTGTTTGTTTACATCTAACTTCTAAAAATGATTTAGGAATGTTAACACTTACAGACTGATAAGTATGTCACAGTGTTAGTATATTACATTTTAGTAGCTTACTAAAGACAATAGAGCCCAAAAAAGTAAGCACTTAAAGTCTTTTATTGAAACATAATGTATCTATTTGGACAATTACAGTTGTTGAGCTGTAATTCTGTTTGTTTCAAGATAATAGGCAATTGATTGACCTTGAAATAGTGTATGAAAACATCCCATGTGATGTTCTAAACTATATGTTTAAATGTAATTCATGCACAATCTTTATAAACTGTATGAGGGGGTTGATTTCAACTTTCAAGGATTAAGTGTGGAAGTGTTGCATGAACAGTGACACCTTCTGGCTTTCTGAAAAGGCATTTTTCACACTTAAAATGTACAGTACACATGCAGAATTTGTATTATCTGCAAAGGACTAGTTTACACTAAATATTGCACCTGTGTCTTCTGTGTGAGTCTTTTTTTTCTTTATGCAGTTTGTAATTGACACACATACATTCAATTGGTTATGTTCAACTAAGAAAAATAAGGAACACATTTTGTCATATTTTGCTTTGAAAATTGCATGGATTATTACCTAGTTATCTAAAGGTAAGAGACATACACTACCGGTCAAAAGGTTGGGGTCAAATTTCCATTGTGCTCCATTATAGACAGAATACCAGCTGATAGCAGTTGTATTTGTGTTTTTTTTAACCAAGGCAGCAGTTTTCAGATTTATTTGCAATTATGTGCTTACATAATTGCAAAAGGGTTCTCCAATGTTTTCACAGTTAGTTTTTTAAAAATGATCATCATCATCATCATCACTTTATTTATAAAGCGCTTTCACATCAGCAATAGCTGAACAAAGTGCTGTACATGAAGGCAACAAACAAACATAAATAAAATAACAGTCACAAAATAATAAACAGGGGGTGTAAATCTACCCAATAACACTATATAAAAACAGATGGGATCAAGTCTCAGTGATATCAGATTAGTAAACAGCATGTGCCTTTGGAACACTGGATAAATGTTTGCTGATAATGGGCAATGTAGATATTGCATTAAAGATCAGCCACCCACTCAGATCAGCTGGCATTCTGTCTCTAATAGTAGAGCGGAAATATTTTAAGTGACCCCAAACGTTTGATTGGTAGTGTATGTGTGGTCATACTGTATAAACATGCACTTGTTGTTGGGACCAATCATTTATTTCTTATACACATTTTAAATAAGCTCTTTTTAAAAGAAACTGTGTCATGTCAGCAACAATTTCCTGTTGCAACTTTCATATCTTCAGTTTATCAGAGATATACTGTACCTGCATACATATCCATGCCAAAAAACTAACAGCATGCACTCCTGAGAGGACACATGCTAATTGCCTTAGCATTTGTGTTTTAAGGCATCATTACTCACCATTCATTGTGTCTGCCAATCTGATCAACAATCTGTATTGTGACCAATTTGGTGATGTATTTGTTTGTGTATTTTTGCACATTGTACAGACTGAAATTATAGCTAGTGGAGGACACAAAGATCACATTTTTGTAAGCCATATACCAAGAGATAGTTTTTTTTAACTGGAAATGTGTGACCATTGCAGGAAGGCTTAGATTCAAATAATATAAAGAAGACTCCCACTAACAGTGGCAACAAAGAACATAGACTGCCAAGTGGGTAATAAAGGATCCAGCTGTAATTTAATCACGATCATATCTTAAATCAATCTTTTGTCAGCGTAAAATGGATGAAAGATGCTGTAACAAAAGCAATCTCACAACAGTAAATCACTCGATCAGCTCATTAACGAGATGCACAGCATTTATTAAAGGACTAAAAAAAAGAGCACTTCATTAAATACTTTGCACCATCTCTTTAGGAGGAGTACAAAAACTGACTTTCAGCTGTTTTGCCATTAAGCTGTCTGACCTACTTATGTGATTTACACAGCAGACACAAAATTCTGTTTCTATCCACTTGAACTTCCAAAGATTTCCTTCATCACGAAGCAACCATCTACAAAGCCTTGCCTCACCCATCCACTCCAATGAATATTTTATAAAGATGCAACGATTTCCTCCATCTCAGTGTGTAATCAAATGCACACCGTGCTGCAGGGATTTAAAGAAGAGATATAAAGTCACATCTTAAGGAAGAAATCCATTTTTCTCTAGCCTTGCATTCATTTAGGAATCAATGCGCATCTCAAGAGACGGGCTATTTGAATCATACACAAATGCATGCAAACAATTGCAAACCTTTTGGTTATTATTCTGATCTTCTGAGCTTTAAATGCTTTCAGACAGCGAACATTAATGGACATCTTAATGGACATACTTCGAAGGCTACCGTGTAATGGTGCTTAACTCAACACTTATGAAACATGTTGGGAGAGAAAATAGGATTGAAGCAGTGAACAAAACACAATGCTCAAACATGGTACACTTTGCATTCATAGTAACTAGTGTATAATCATTATACAAAACAGACTCATAACTTGATGAATTCAGCCATTTTTTGTTTTCATGTTTGTGATGGAATATTACAATTTGTTTCCATTTCAGAGCAAAACAGAGACAAATGGAAAATACTGATAAGTGATTCATTTATTACACGTATATCTTTGTATAATTATCTAATTTCTCTGGCAGCCAAACTTCCATTAGAGTGAATTCAATGTCCTTTTAATATCTGATCCAGTGTTTTCCTTGGAACTATTGGCACAGTGTGCAATCCATTTGGGTCCTCTTGTTATTTTTATTGTCATGTTTGAAATGCTGTAAAGCTGAACTGTTTTAATTAGTACTCTGCACTTTATGGAGATCATTGTTCACGCTTGCCTAATTATGTTGAGATGGCCCAAATCTCCATCAAAGGAAACCATTATCCTACATCGATGGTAAAGCGATGGGATTCCATCTTCGCCCCCCTAGACAAGGCTATTACTGCTCTGCCTTGGCTTGGACACGCTAAATAAACACATCAATTTCATAGGTCTGGAAAGTTAGAGATTGTAGTTATCAGCTGAGTATGGTTGATGATACAGATACTGTACTGAGCATCACTTTTGGGCTGGTTGGATTGACCAGCAGACCTCTTAACCACAAAGCTACTTCCTGATGGGAAACCAGTAGAAAGAAATGAAATGCTATACTTCCATTACTTACATATTCCTTTGTAATGCCATCCTAATGGTGGTATTTAAGAGCAGAGGGGGAGGGGTATGATTGGTGATGTAGTCTTTTTTGTTTTTGCATGTATGCATCCTTGCCTGAGAGCATAGTGAATGTGATGGTTTCAGATTTGATTAGGCAGCCCAGGGGCCTCCACAGTCCAGCCCTGCAATGGGCCAGCAGGGGCCTTGTACAGGCGTCTCATTGCTCACCATGCCTCAGTGGTGATGTACACATCGAGTGTGACCGCCCGCTTGATTTAAACAGCAGTCCAGCCTCGATGTGGGAGTGCGCTCACTCAGTGCAATATTGTGGCCCATTCATCCAGTAACCACTGGACATTGGTCTCTGCCAAATACGTCGGGCTTGCCATCACATTTGTGTTTGGAGTGAGAGAATCGATGGTGTACGAGCACCATGAGACTTCATGCTTGCGTGCCGCGTTCCCTTAGCACTGCACAAGACACATTTCAACACATACAGTATATTGACAAGAGCAGATTCAGTGCTGTGTCACCGTGTGGAATCCAATGAACTCAAACTTCCTACCTGGATTTATATAGTAAGTGTGTTTGTACACAGGGCTATTGAGCAGCACTAGTTTGACTATGTGAATTGAAATGAATATATATATATATATATATATATATATATTTTTTTTTTTTTTTTTTTGCAAATATAAAGTTGAATTCCTAAGCAATGAAACACACCTCTGCTCACTTCAATACGGTCAAGAATTTTTTTGTTGCATCATTACTTTGTCTGTGTGGACAGGGATGGATATTGTTAGCATTAGCATCTCTCTGTAATCTATATTTTTGCCTACAGTTGCCTCTGTTCTGTACTAGCTTGCTTTAATATTAGTTAGTTAATGGCATGTTGGATTTGTGTATATTTTACAATAAAAAGTAAAATAGATTAGAGTTGTAAAGATTCACAGAATTTAAGGTTTGACTTGGTACAGGATGGTGGTGTTATGATTTATTTGACAAAGTTCTATAACATTCAAGCAAATAAAAGACTTTTCAGACTATAAAGCTTTATCTGACCCATTTCTGTGGATCCACAGTGAATACTTTAGATGTACCACACAAAATGTATTGATAAGAAGATATCATCTAAAAAAGATGGTGAATTGTTCCCTTTACAATGTGTACACTTGTACTGATTGATGCAAGCCATTAAACTCCACAATACATTGATGTATCCCTACAGTCGAGGCAAAATGAGTTTCACTATTCTGTGATGTCAGATAGATCCTTTTGCAGCAAGGATTATTTATGAGAGTTGTTAATTTTTACAATGATACAACATCATGCTGCTTAGTGAAAAATGTCTGTGGAAACGTGATGAAGTCTGACTGACTGACTGACTGACTGACTGACAAACTGACAAACTTGTGTGCTATGTTAGCAAAAATCTTAATTTGTAAAGTAACAATGAACTAAAGCTGTCAGATGAATGTAGTGGAGTAAAAAGTACAAAATTTCTCTCTGAAATTTAGCGGAGTAGAAGTAGAAAGTGGCATGTAAAGAAAGGACTCAAGTACCACGACATTTGTACTTAAGTACAGTACTTAGTAAATGTACTTAGTAATGTTCCACCAGTGATCATGGTGAAAAGGAATATGGTGTGGCTACCTTCACCTACTGTTGGTACCCACAAGTTACATCCAATGGGCTAAAAACAACTGTAACCATGTCAGGGGTCAACCTAGCATAACTCACTTGCGAAGTCACACACCGCAGTTTGGGTTCTGCCCATGAAAGGGAAATGCACAATTAAGTTTTTTTATGTTTTCATTTAAATCTGGTATTCATTGCTCTGCGCCAAACAATGATTGTATTTGCAATCGAGTGGCCGTGTAAATAGCCCATCACACCATTCCTTGATGTGAGAGCAGCTTGTGATAACTGAAGTTATGTTCAAGCAAAGCAAACTAAGCAAAGTTATTTCATTTCCTAACGGTCATCAAAGCAGTAATGAGCAGGGCCAAGGAGGATTGTTATTTTCTTGAGGACCAAATTAAAAAAAGAAAGAACAAAGAAAGAAAATCCTGAGTAGTTCCATCATTACACAGGGAAGCCTAGAGGAGAGTTTGCAGTTCATTAGTCTACATGCTTGGTCCTCCTGGTCCAACAAGGTGAGGGAATGTGGGTGATAAATTGCGCATCCATTCACTTCCAAAGTGCAAGTTGCCATTAAAGGCCCAATCTGGAATTGGAATAGAGCGCCACCTTTAAGAGCCAACTGCTACTGTGGCTGTTTGTATATATTTTGTAGGGCAGGGGACTTTTATAACTCCCAGAGAGAACGGCTGAGTTCCTGAAATAAAGACTAGCAGGTATGTAATAGCCTTTCAATGTAACGCTAGGAAAATGGGCATGGATTCTTTTTAGTAATGCTGTTTATAGAAGAGTTACTGGCAGATTTTTGCTTTATCACCCATATGTGTGCATTGTTGTGCTACAGAATAGCATATGTATTGTATGTTCACATCCTTAGGAAATGTATATACTTTACATTCCGATATTGATTCTGCCTCAGTACCACAGGTATCATCTGCTTAAAGTCATTGGTGAGGCCACTGGTTTGTGTCAAATAAGAGTTAATGCTGCTAGTTCTTATAGTTTAGGACCATTCACTGTGTGGCTTTGATGAAGGTTGACATGTGAAGTATGACATCATGCCAGTGGGCAGCTTTTTTGAGCTCTGCACCAGTGAGGTCACTGGTCTCCTAATGACTTCCTCGGGGTTCATAGCCGGCCTCCTTCTCTGCAGCCCATAGGGTCTCCCCCTCCACCCAGCGCGCGGCTCACCCGACACAAGCAGCTCAACGCTTGGCTAGCCTCTCTCTGCTCATTGTTTTTAATCAAGAAGTGTGAGGCATAAAGATGCAGCAAGTCAGTTCTTCCATGCCCAGTGGGGTCCTTTTTTGTCAGACAGTCAGATGAAGCTGAGTGGAAAAAGCCTCTGTGCTATACGCACAAACACACAGAGGAATTGTGTAGAGAAATTATATCTACCACTGGCTTTTTTGTGTGAGATGATCACATAATAACTTAACATGAATAGAAGCTCTTGCACATGATCTTGTATGGGATACAGTTGTTGTGCATTGTAATCTTACAACAGCATATTCTCCAAGTAATGGACCACAGGCCTAGAGTGATTTTTTCTTACTACTTCCGCATCTAAGGGCAGGATGAGAGGCATGTAAATCAGGCAGCCCATGTACTTCTTTAATATTTAACATAGGTTATTAGACAGGGCAAAGATTTGACCCCCAAGCGCTTCTGCACATCACATGAATAACTAATGTTGGCTGATTATGTTAATCAGTAGTAGCAGGCAGTGATGACCAGGAACGCATCCCCACTGCTGCAGGAGGAAGCTATAATCTCAAACGCATGACAAAAACACAGCCCAAGCCCATCATTAGCTCTGAAACACAGCTACTGCACACTGTGTGCAGCACAGGGTAATTTACACTTCACATGCTCAGCTTGAATTTTCCTTTAATATGTATACTGGAGATAAACACGCTGCATTTGTGAAGCTACTTGCTGTGATCTCCCTTTACAGATAATCAAATATTTGCATAATGACAAGAACTGAAGCTACACCAGGCCACGCTGCATGTCGGCAGCTCCAAATGGCAGCAAGAGGGAAACAGTTACACTTTGATATCTGGAAATCACGTAATGTGACTGCATCTCAAACACTCCAGCTTTTACCAGCCATGCTTGGTAATTTGATTTGCTTGGATATTTGATGCCAAATAGCTCCAAAGACAAGAAAACATATATATGTCACTCATACATTTATATTTGTCAATTTATGTAGGTACAGTAGATAGGTGCAAATAAGGTGTAAATTTTGTAGCATAACATCCCAATTATAGTTCATAACTTCTGTTACAACCTCTTAAGGAAGGTTTAGTCTATAAATCAATACTATTGATAGCAGCTTTCTGTAAGAATATACTTCAGTGTGTCTCTGTGTGCATTCAACAGCTATGCCATGCTCTGACAATTTTATCATATGAGTGAACTTAAGGGGAGCTCAACGCCTACATTCTTTTTTTCAATGGTGACAGTGCTGATTTGAAAAGCTTATTGCTGCATCATAAAGCAAGTGCTTGTCTTCTCTCCCGTTTGTTTTGAGCCAAAGATATAAACATACCCCCTGGAAAGCCATTTAGAAGTAGAAGTGGCTTGATCGTGGCAATATTCCATCCCCATCACCCGAGTTCTTTGGCGTCCACCATAAAGAATTCCAACGAGACAATTTTGCGCAGTGTGGGGTGAGCTGACAGGGAGTGTTATTAAAGCGCAGGGTGCTGACCGCTCTCAAAGTTATTAAAGTGCTGTGAGATTGTGTCTGTGATAGGCCTGCCGGTCGGGATGTCCTTCACACACACAGGTACATTACAGTTGGGATGCGGTCATCGCAGGGAGAGGGGGATGAGAAGGGGTGAGAAGGGGGGGAATGTCTTCATTCCTCCATTAAAGGTAACCATAGTTAACCCCTGGCTTAAGAGTCCCTCTATTATCACTGTAAATAATTCAGAATTATAGCCTCCTAACATTTTTCAACATTGAGTGCTCAATGGTAGTACAGCAAACAGTTAACTAAATGAAATCTATTCTAAAGTGTAGCATGCATATTTGAATTGAAGGATTTTGAATTGTATGACATTGTTAGGTATTACAGGAAATGACAAATGGTAGACTTTGATGGTTTTATTCTTAGCAACTTCAAAGTATCAATGATATGTTCAATTAGATATGGCTAATATAGGTTTGTTTGCTTTTTGCAACACATTTTCAATCCCATCACCTAAAATACGGACGCTTGGTCAGGTGTCTTTGGTGTTGTAATTAACACTACGTGTCTCCTGTAGCGTCATATCTAAACATGTTTTATTTAAACACGCTTGTTTAGGACTAATGGCGTTCTTCTTCATGTGTTTTAATAAATGTAACAATAGGCCTGTAAAGAAAGCTTCTATCCCATTAAGCAGAGGGTATTTTTTCTGTGGAAAGCCTAGCTAACAAATGAGCACAAATACAGTATAGGCTACAAAAACACAATTTTACATTAAAATAAATATTGTAACTATTATTTAAGAAATGCTTGTAAAATGTGGGAAAACACCGAACTAGGGAAGCTAAAGACTTCACTGGTCTGCTGTACAGTACGAATTTGGTTCAGCCCCTAGGTGAGTCTCAGATTTGAATGCGGGGGCAGCTGCCTGTGTAAAATGATAGGCAAATGGTAGGAGGGCTAATGGACTGATTCTGTGTGTTTTAGAAGAGAGGGAAGAATCCTGCAACATCAATCTACTGTCAGCTCCCTCTCAATCTGTTTCAGCTCCGCTCTGACATGACAGCATGGGGGACTCCAGCCCTCGATTCATCACCGGGTCTGGAAATAACAGGACACCTCCAGTTTGTCATACTAGATTAGTCTGTGGCCCGTAACCACTGTCCTTAATAGAGTCTCCAGCGTTTCATCGGAGGTGTCCACCAGACCACCACTGTAGCCCACAAGGGGAACACAGAGGGTGTATCAACATCTCTTGTGCTGGCTGTGGAGACCACTGCAGTGCATCTCTCCTCCACTGTATAACTGACTGCAAGGAACCAAAGCCTTTTCACAGCTTATGCCATTAGAATTTGTTTTTTCTAATTTTTCTTTAATTTCAGCTTGCATATGGATTATCAGTTGTCAAAACTGCCCCCCGTACAGTGCATTTGAAGCCCACAGAGAAACTCTGAAGATTTACACAATACTCTGTGGCCCATAAGTCTATATCCTGCACATAAAATCACTTGATTGTAATCTATAATATTTCTTAATTGTTGATTTTCTGTTACTTTGTGGATCACAGGTCCTGGCAGTGGAATCAGCCTCGATCTTTTATAAGTGCTTGGGCAGCCAGTGTGGAAGTGTAATGGACAGTGCAGGGTTAGGCCAGTACTGTAATACAGTAGTTCCTCACTGATGCCCCTACTGACCTTGACTGGCAGTATGGCTCTTTGAAAATCTAAGTGCCCATCTTACAGTATGCCTGAAGCAATTTAGGAGTCCATACACATTCGTATAAGTCCAACTTATTGAGTATTTTGCTGCTGTTCACACAGTCTGGCAATGTAGAGTTTCAATTATCGCTATGTGACCTGCCATTGTCTGGAAAAAATGTGATCTATAGCCAGGGAACCTGGAAGTTTGCAGAAAGAAATAAAGAAAATATGTGAAACATCGACTCCAAGAGAATTGTTCAATAAATAGACGTGTTTGACCTTGTAGACGGTTGACTTTTTAGACATGTTAGTTATGTCCAGGCTGCCAAGACTAAAGATTGAAAATAAACCTGAAGTGGACCAAAATATCAGTTGATGCATCAACTGATATTCAATGATTTCTTCATGTAATTATTGTCTGCGGACATACTGGATATATGGGCATCAGAGTCAGGGCTCCTGATGGATACAGGACTGGTGGGGGGGGGGGGGGGGGGGGGGTTGCTTATTTAGCCTGGGATGATGTGTGCTGTCTCTGGCTCCAGAGCGGCCCCTCTTCCTGTTTACCTGGGAGTCCTCTGGGGTGAGGTTGAGCTGAAAAGCCCAGTCGGAGCCAGTCAAAGGGAGCGTGGCGCAGTCTTGACCCTGGCGCTCCACTCATTGTGTAGTGCAGCGGTGTAATGAGGCCCTGTGTGGATATTGATATGACAGAACAAAAGGCCAAGGTGCAGTAAGGACAGCAATCCACACGTTTCACACCATTTGTTTTTCACACCGTATCCATCACATTAATGGGTCACCTTTCTGTGACAGCTCATGATTACCTGCTTACCCATGGAGAGAAAAGGGGGAGAGAGAGAGGGAAAGAGAGAGAGAGAGAGAGAGAGAAAACCTGGTAAGTGTAGAGAGAGAGAGAGATAGGCAGGGAGATAGGGAGTGAGGGTTCTCCAGTACTAAGGGTAAAGGGTGAGTTGGGGTTGGAAGGGGGCTCAGGGAGTAGGGGGATGGGAATCTAGTGCCATTTTTTTATTCTTTCATGAAGATTGGCTCCGGCCCTGTCATCATCCCCACAGAGTGAATTTATGACAGGTCAGCTCTCCATGTAGTCAACTGATGGATGGAGAACATCCAAGTTTATTTGGGGCACAGTGGAAATGGCTGAACAATTCCCTTAAGCACCAACAGATATTTTTTTTTCTTTTTCTTTTTTAAGTGATGTCAACACTAATGTTCATAAAAAGAGATATCCAACAAAAATTGTAAATTTGTAATCTAATTTTTCATCTATTTTTCCTTCTGAAAGTACCTTTTTTAATTGTTAAGTTTATAAGGAATTGTAAGAGCGTGATGGATCTATATTGCTTGGTAAGTGAATAATTATTGGCAGTAAAATACTAGAGAGCAAAAGTTTTCTCCCATTGATCACATATCTTGATATGAAGTGTTATGAAGTATGAATATTTGCTCTGTTTTTCCTCCATCTCTCTGTTGATTATTGCCCATGCATGGCTCATTTGCTGTAATGTCCAGCAATTTCAAATGCTGAAACTCTTGACTTGGATACATTTTATTGCTACAACAATGAGTCTGCTGCTGATACTTTGGAAAGGAGATTTAGACAAAATATAATGTTCTTTCTGATAAAGGCTGCTCTGACAAACGCTTTCGCCTCACTTGGAAGTTACAAACTATTGCAGTGTATTTGTTTTCCAAAAGTTAGAACATGGTTTAATTTTAGAGAGTAAGTAGCGTACACTGAATACAAACAAGCTTTTGTTCTCACCACCTCACAGTATAGTATGGTGCTTTCAGTTGGTGTTTTGCTTGGATATTGTAAATACGTTATGTTCTGCTTAGCTCAACAGCTATTGATGCCTTCCATTCCCAAAGCACCACCGCCGGTGTCATCTATGAAATCTTAAGTCACTTAAGACAAGCATTTCAACTTCCAGTCATTGCAAGGAAATGGCAAGATCCCATTTTATGATAAAATAAGACTACAGCTATGTATCTTTGGAAAGACCTTAGCTCAGCATATCAGGTGAGAGGCAGGGGAGGATGAAAGAGGAGCGAGAGAGATCACTTTGTCCCAAATTAAAAGTCAGAGTGTCATCTTTCGGTCTAATTGCCTGGAACCATTATTGGACACTGCAAAAAATAGTGTCCGCATATGCATTTATTTTGTAATCCATTGGTGTGCTTCACTCTGAGCGTAGTCTACAGGGACCAAACCCCAGGCATGCAAACATGCTCTTTTTCTATGAATGCGGGAACGATTGCAGCCTATACTGCAGAGAGACAGTTTGTCATATGTCATAGCACCCAGCAGATATGAGGTGATGGTGTCAATACATCTTGCGTCTGCCCAATGGAGGCCTACTCCGCATTACACTAAAACATGAATAATATGAGTGGAACAACACTGTGTTGGGCCAGGATGAAATCAGAAGGGAGAGAAATTGCTGACAAGTATTGCTATTAAAAGATAATTGTAATCAAGGTGCAAGACGAGCAATGAAGTGGTGATAGCAGATAGACAGACAGCTGCAAAGATGGATTGTTTTAATTTGCACCAATTAAATTGAAGTTCACTGGATCATCTTCCTCAATCTTCATGAATACTTGATTTTCTGGCTGCTACAAAGCTATTAAAAAGAGTGATTGGACTCTTACACTTCGTATACCATATTTTATGTTATACTTTCATTAACCCTTTGTAATAATACTTTTTTAATAAGAGGAACTACTAGACAAACTATTAAGCACATTATGCCCACTATGTGCATGTTATGTATATTGTCCTGTCTGTAAATCAAAACATCATCATACCTAAATGACATCATAGGTTGATTTCCAAAGACTCCCAAAGCAACACATAGCTTATTTATTGCGGCAGTGTGGCAAATTAATCATGTGGCAGTTATCATGTGACCATTTGACTTAAAGTAATGTGCACGATTATTAAACATGTAGTTAGCGTTCTGAAAACTCGTAAAGTTTAGGCAACAGTAAAGTTTGGTACAACATCAGGGATTGGTGTAAAATTAATAAGGCTAAGTCACAAACGTCATTGTGTCATGGACTGTTAGAGATGGGAAATAATGAAGTACAAATACTTCGTTACTGTACTCATGTAGATTTCTCAGATATTTTTACTTGACTATTTATTTTTTTGGCAACTTTTTACTTTTACTCCTTACATTTTAACACAAATATCGGCACTTTCTACTCCTTACATTTTACTAAATTGGCTCGTACCTTTAGTTTTGTACTAAAGGTCGTCTATCTATTGTTGTTCTTCACCTGTTACCTAGGTTACACCTTGCTGTTGATTTGATATAATGGCGATTGTTGAACGTCCTTTCTTATTAAGATAATGTAATTAATAGTGGGTTTATTGTTATTATATACTAGCATTTATGATTCCTATGCATTGTGTATGGTGGACTTTACACTGTTATTTATTTCTTTTATTACCTCACACACAGCCATAGCAGAGCTACCCCCCCATGTTTATACTGATGCTTGATTGTAATAAATCATCAACAGAGAGAAGTTGTCTCCGTCGGTGCTCTGACAGATAAGTTGCACTTTTATATAAAATGTATATCAACATTAAAGACAAGAAGATATCACCACAGCAGTACGTCTTGTTGAAATTCAGGTTTTTAAAGGTTAACGGTGACCAAAACCAATAATGTATTAGTGCCAACCGAGCACCAAGCTCATTGGTTCCTAATGAAGACATAAAGCTTCAAAAGTTTAATTTTAATAAAAGGTTATCTGCTTTCCTGTGAAACACTGGGTACTGTAGTGTTTAGCAGAAATGACTCAAACAGGAGTAAATAGTGAATTTGTTGGGGAATGTTTTTAACACGTGTCAGTACGGTTGGATAAACTAAAAAAAAGACAGTTCCTTCATTGGCTCATTGATCTGTTTCTAATACTTTCTGTGCAACAAATGAGCTCAGTATTAATATATATCAAGCTTAGACTACAGAAGCAATACTTACAGTATATCAATTATTATTATATAATGAATTAATAATTTGTTGGTTTTGGTCTTTAATTGGCATTTGTTGAAGACGAAAATATAGAAATCACCAGCTTTTTACTTTCACAGGGAATAGGTAAGTCAAGGTTTGCCTTTTTATTGTTACTTAACAACATATTGAACAAATTACAAACCTCATCAGTCATTAGGAACACCGCTAGAGGGTGAACATAAGTGGTCATTATAATACCTTCCTTATGGTTATCCAACGGATGAGAGGGGAACAACTTAGAGTTGCACAACGCTCAGGCACACACACACATGCATGCATGTACAGATGTACAAAACTCAGAATCTATGGTAGGTAGCAATATACTGCTCTTTCTTGAACCTTTCAAAGACAGTAGTAAATCAATTGGAAGACTGTTTTTTCTTTCTTAAAATGTCAATCCTCTTATTCTGGTTGAGCACATTTTTATAATTTTTCATGGTCAATTTAAAAAGAATCTAAACAAAGTTAATGTGCCAGTCTGAACTCTTTCAGTCTTAATCGATGCTGATCCTCTCTTGACAGTCATGTTGTAATTTCTAAAGGTCAGCGATCTTTATGTTTGTTTAAGTCTGATTTACACGTACATTATGTTTTAAACAACCTCAGCGGGAGAACACAGACCCTATGGAGCAGAAACTTCATGTATTTAAAGGAAAAGTTATTTGGTATTGGCAGATGTAAATTGAAGTTGTAAATCACAATTTCACACACAGGAAAGGCAGCGTGGTAGTGAGTGTGGTGAAGCATTCCAGTGGGGGCTGCGAGCAACGTTTCACAGTGTCTGCTTCTGAGCCAGACTCGCTCCCGGGCAGGGGTGATTAGTGCTTGTTGGTAATTTGGCAACCTTGACCATGTAACCTTGCTAAAGCTGGATTAACATTTTACCCTGGAAAAGCCAGAGATGCCTTAAAACATGTTCCATTTTTCTGCTGCTTATTATGAGACAACAGCCTACAGAGGCTATTCAAATAAGTGCCCATACTATGCTGCATGAGCACTGAAGGAGAAACTCTTATTAGACTTAAGCATGCTAAGTGTCAAAAAAATGTTGACATATCCATCTGATCACTCACTGAAAACATCACACTTTACATATTGTGAGCACATGAATCCAAGGGGTTAACAGCCAAGGGTCATACACAACTTAACCATGTGTTCAATAAACATGAAGGACATGTGCATAAATATACGTGTATGAAAATATTAGAGGAGTAATTTTGAAAGAAAAGATACTTTCTTTGTCAATTCTATAAAACAGCAGCAGGTTTTCAGTCAAACAAGTCCTGCAAAACCGTATTACGATATGGGTCATTTGTCCCTACCTGATAATGCCACCCACAGGAGCGTTTTTCAATCTGGGAGTGGTTGTGGTGGTATTAACGTTGTGACGCTGAATGTGACGTACATAAAGTTGAATAAAAACTCGTCATTTACTTTCGTTTTCAAACAGGAGTCGAACCCTTGCTTTCCTGGGTGAAAGTGTTTGAACCATCTACCACCCAACCTGCCTCCTTGTGTGGAAATGTGGCATTCTTATACTTTCCTCCCCCGTCATAATTACTATGGCCAATAATTGGCAGCGTCACTATGAATGAAAATCTAGATCATACTGTGTTTACAAACGACCTATGGGAGCATTTTTCGGAGGAGCACAGTCTCTTTATACTTCTGTTATTGTCTTACTGGACTTCTTTCTGTGTTGTTAGGGACCGTACAAAAGTTATTGGGGTGGGAAGGGGTTTGGGTAAACATTGTGCTACACTCACTTTTAATAAGCAATACCTTTATTTTTAATAAGAAAATACCTATATGAATAATAGACAGTATATTGTATACTATTTACACTCTACACCTTTTGTTAGAATCACACAGGCCTGAAATACACACACGCTCAGGACCTATTCATGCACAAATGGAGAGATGTCAGTGCTGCCAGCAGTTGGGAGGGGGGGGGGCAATGCCTTGCTCAAGAGTACCTGAGCAGTGCACAGGAGGTGAACTGGCATCTCTCAAGCTACCAATCCACAGTCCATATGGGGACTTGAATTAGCAACCCTTTAGGTTCCCAACCCAACACCCTATGGACTGAGCTACTGAGCCATCCCAATTCATTTGTGTAACTCATTTTGACATTGATAACTCTGATAAAAGTGCACAAGGACTATAGGACTGTGTACTCCTGGGAACTCTGGTAGCTATACTGGTAGAGCGGTTGCACCCTAAGTCCTTACCGCAGTGGCTGGGGGTTCAAGCCCAGAGCCCTTTGCTGCATGTCTTCCCCTCTGTCTCCCTCTAAGCTAGAGCTATCAAATAAAGCAAAAATGCTTAAACAATATCTTTAATAAAGATTGTATACTCCAATTGGAATTTTTCTTTCACAAAAGTATCAGTAGCAGTTGCCAAATTATGGCAAACACAATGATGGATCCTCTTTATGTTTTTTGACACATTTTATGTTACTGCCTCCAGTTGGTAAGATGCAGAATAAAGTGGAGGTGGACGCTGCTAAAAGATAGTGCGTAATGACGTGCTCGCTGGAGAGATACCATTCAATCACTGACATACCTGACATATCATATACTCCTGTTTTTGTGACATTGGCCTATCTGAGGTAGGTGGTGCGTTGCCCTCCTACGAAAAGCTAGGGCTTATTATTGAGCCTCTTTATCTTTACTGTAGCTAAGTTGTTAATTAGCTAGACCTTGAATTAGATTATTTGCATGTCTGAACAAGGGCTAAGGTATTAATGCTCCCTCAGGACAAACTGTAATAACCTCTTCGGTGGCTCTGAGATCCCTGTGGAGGGGGCTGCATGGACGCTAGCCCCTGGAAGGAGGGAGAGAGCACAGCCATTTCATCCAATTAGCTGTGGATTATACTGCTCCTCTCCCTTTGAATCCTATTTGCTGTGATAAGGTGTTCTCCTACAGGGACAGAGCTGAGCTTTGCTATCAGGAAAAATGATTAATTCACAACCCAATATTAAAATGCAGTGCCTTCCATTTCACACTGTCTGACATAGGAGGAAGAAACAGCTCAGAAATCAATACAGGCACTAAACAACCATCTAGGAGGAGAGGTTGTGCAAGTAAGAAAATACCCCTTAGAATCTAAGAAGCAAGCTGCATTTCATTCTACACATCACACTTATACGGCTCTCCATGGTCTGGTATGTCCTTGAATTATTCAGAGCCTGCTAAACCGTGGGAATGCTTTTAAGACTAATGTGGCACAATATCATGGTCGCTATTGTTATTGCATTGTACCATGCAATTTTCACAAATATTTACCTCTTTCTTCTGATCTTCCCAAGGGCATGTATTTTAATTTTACAATTCCATGCGTCTTGCACCTCTTTGAATAAAGCACATGTTCACATGTGGCATGGAGTCAAAGGGACGTTTTCACACATTTTTTTCTGTTTTGTATTTGGGATAAAAGTGGGGAATCCAGAAACCAGATTTGTATTTTCCAAGCCCTCCGACGCAGCACAAATGATGTTTAAACACCCAGCACCTAGGGTTTAATTAAGTCTCTCTAATCGTGTTCCAATCAGAAGCTTGGACTGATGGGCTGGAATTCCTGATGTGCATTTCTGTCAGTCTTAATTGGATAATTGATTGCCAATTTGAACCTGGCCACACACTGCATACACAATAAAGCGCCTGGCCATGTTCCTTGAGGATTCATTTTCCATCCGAATAAAGATGCTGCTTCGATAGGCACAACTCCAGCTATTGGTCCTGCTGAAAAATAAGCCCCGGCTGATGATGTAGATTGGACATTCACTTATGAATGCCTATAGCATTTTTTAGTGCATAAACACAGTTTGTGTTTGTGTAAATGCATTTGTATCATCCTCTGGCTCTTTGTATTTACACTTGCACTGCATGTAAAGACAAGGGTAGCAGTTCCTGTTGTGTTTGGCAACAGTGACCTTTCATAAAATACTGTTACCTATTAGTTTGTTTACATACTCCTTTCATACTCTCTCATTAAAGTGCCTGGATTTCAATTCTAAGCAACACTTTTAGCTCTGCAGACTAAAAGGAGAACTAGTTGCAAGCTCCTATTAACACTACCTTTTATTTTTCACAACAAACTCAATTAGTCAAGTATGGAGTCACAATTTATTTGTTTACAAGTGAACCTCGAATTTCATTTTTTACACCAAGCTCAACATTGGTAAAGTTTGGCTTACCTTTGTTAACCTCGCAGCTGTAATTGATCTTTTTGTTCCTCCATCTGTGTAAATTAAGTTAAAAAAAAGTATTAGATACATTTTAACAAAGTAAAACCATCACAAAATATTGCCTCAGATTGTACCACAGAGTTGAGTCAATACACAAACAAGTAGGGAAGTATTCATTGCAGGACTTCTGTATTGCACTCGGTTGCATCATAACAGGTGTTTCTATTTTTCCGGTCATTTAGTATGTTTTGCTGTTGTGTTTAGTGTGTTTTGTCAACACTGCAATACCTTGGAAACAATGAAAAGGTGAAGGTTGAAGGGGAGAAAGGGTAATAACAAATAATATTTATCAGGTAAAATATGTGAGATGACTGTGAAGGGCTTCATGGATACAGACACACAATGTCTGTTTACCTGAGCCATGCATATGCCTCTACCTTATACTGCACTAAAGATACAGTATACTTACAGTATACTAGAGGATACATACTCTTAAGCTAGGAGAAACCCACAGTTGAACCTACCGTGATGATAATATGAGTAAATCATATTTGATAATTGTCACATATCTAAATAATTACACTGTAATGTAAGTTAAAAATGTAAAAATGCCATGTGATTATGAAAACATTAATAGGCAAAAACTACACACTAATTTTAATGAGGTATTATTATAATCTACTGAGAAGCTGTAATCTGCAGTGAATGAAAGAGTGTTATTTTCTTCTCATCATCTTTTTTTCTGTAGAAGGGGAAAAAATCTACAATTTGCCATGCATTGACAATTGTGTTTTTAGTGCTTGTTGGTCTGAGACCACAAACAATGGGAAACAACACATATATGACTCATGTCACAGAATGATGGTAATGGGGACCAGATTTTTTAAATATCTTTATGCGGTTATACACATTTTCCTTGTCAGAGAAAATGTCTGGGGAGACTCTGAACCACGATGGTTTGATGGGAAACACATTTGAGAAATCACAGCAGCACCGAGCTGATGATCTTACTCATCAGTGACCATGCTGCTCTCTTCTGTGCATTTGGTTCCATTTAACCTGTGTTTGAGCGTTTGAGGGTGTCCTTCGCTATCAAAGTGTCACCAAAACGCACTGCAATTTAATAGTTTGTAAGAATAATATTTTCTCAGCGTTTTACTGCGGAGTGAAATTCTTTAAGTTGAAGGTGCCAAAATGTTCTGACATGCCAAGGCGAAAGACTCTGGGGGCCTAATTTAGTGTGAACAGCCACGACTGCCTTTGAGTCCCACTCTGGGTGGGCTTGAGTTATTCTAGTCTCTCTCATCTACTCTACATTTCCTGCACTGTTTTGTCACACAGAATTGCTTTTTCTCTGTAAATAAGAATTCGTCCAAGGAGCCAAATGGTACAGAGAGAATTCTCCTATTATAAATGGCCTTTCTCAGCCTGGTAACCTCCCTACGAGTTTTAGCACCAAAGTGCAACCCTTGGTGGGATTGGATACTTTGGCCACCATTTGTACAGAGTGAAGTTTCTTTGGAGTCTCCTTGAGACAAGTGACCAGTGCAGGGCAAAGTGAAGGCCTTATCAGTCAACCCCACAATGGTGCCACCCTATGAATTATATTAGGGACGGATGTGGCTCGCAGAGCCACTGCATTGTGGACCATCTGGGTGACAATAAACATGTCGCCACATGGTTTCCTCCATCATTCAAGTCTAGATAGCAGATCTGGACCTTAACTATAGCTCACTATCTCCTGGATCTCGGCGTGACCTGTTAGAGAGATGGAGGTGAGGCTCAAGGATATCTCTCAGAGAGTCTGCTCCAACACCAGGAGGTTATTATAGGCATGCTGGGGGGAGGCAGCCCGTCTGTCTACTCTGCTGCGCTCTCTCTCTCTCTCTCTCTCTCTCTCTCTCTCTCTCTCTGTATTTCTATTATATATGTTTCACAAATAGGGGAAGGTATTGAGTGCTACTCTTCTGTTGGTACAAACTGATTAAGTTCAATAAATATAAGCTATTAATTTTTGTTGCCGTTGCACACAATCAATCAGACGTGCGGCTATTAAGTACATGGAAACTTTTAAGATGACATGGAGAACTTATTACGGTTAACAATTACGTACAGTTACGGACCAGCGTTAGCGTTCAGTTAGAGTTGTGTTAATGTTTCACTTCCGGGATTGCTTCGTTGCCACCAGAAATTCCTCCCTATGTCCTTCTTTCGGTCCATTACTTTCTGCTTTCTTTGTGTTGAGATTTGAAACCGGTGGATTTATGAGGACTATAGTTAACTGCTCCTCAGATCTCTGCAGGGTAAATCCAGACAGCTATCTAGACTATTTGTCCAATCTAAGTTTTCTATTGCATGGCAAAAATAACTTTGGAATGAACATGTTACAGCAAAACTATTAAACTAAACTATAAACTATACACCAAGGCTATTTTGCATTGGCACCGTGGCTCTGCTTGGTGCTTAGCACTACCCAAGACTGATTTTGATTGGTTTAAAGAAATGCTAATACACCAGAGCATGCTCCTCTCCCATTCAGGAATATTGTGTGGCCCAGCCAGACCCTCCGCCACAGCTCTGTGTCTGGCAATGCGAGACTATTTTTCAGGCCACGTTGCAAATGTAAGTCCAGTATTCACTCTCCTTTGAGCTTTTTTCTCCAACTTCTGAGGAAACTATTTGACTTTTTATCTCGTTAATGCTCCTAATGCTCCACTATGTTCACCAGCTAGTTGCTAACGTTAGTTGTCTGTCGGTTGCTGCTAGCCCAGTAGCATAACGGTATTAGATTTGTTTTGCTGTTGCGTGCTAGAAAACCCAAACAATGAACTGAAAGATGCTTTGGTATAATGCTCCATAGAGCTGGTGAAATCCGCAGAAGATTGGTGACAATCCGCTGTTGGTTAATCACTACAATAAATATAAAGATATTGATCAGTTGCTTTAAAGTACTTTTTTGAATTGATGAATCCTATTAGATTCATCAGATGTATTTCATCACTAAGGTAAATATTTCAAAGAAAGTTGTAACATGTGCAAACCATGATTCAAGTTCAAAGCATTTTCACCAGTGTTTTTCCTTTTTTTATATAGATTGCAGATATTTAGCACACAAAGTGCATTTTGATCAATGATTTTCTGATGTAAGATTAAACAGTAATTGGTCAGACCTGTGACGGAGTGAAGCTTTAAATGTTTGTTTGATTTGGGTCTGCATTGGACTTTTCTTCATCAGCCCGCCACAGGGGCTTTCTTGAACCACACATTGAGAAATACTGGTGTTAGTTCTCATTTTCTCTCTGCTCTAAAGCTTATTGGGTTGTTTGGCAGGCTTAAATGAGCAGAAAACGTATTAGTGCTAAAGCTTTTTGCTGTGGTAAATCCACCTGCTTCAGCAAATGGGTTATTCTCTGCTGTTACTACTGATAGAGAACCATACATGTTAATCATTCACAAGCAAAAGGATTCAATGAGCTAATAAAAATGTGAGGTCTCACAAATGTGCCATGAGGAAAAATTGGTTAATTTGACTTAACATGCTAACGCCTTGATGATGAAACCTAAAGTGAGACTTAAATGAAGCGTGATAAGGCGAGCCACCAAAAAAAAAACGACCAATGAGGAAGTGAAAAGTGAGGCATAAACAATGGCATTTAATACAATTTCATAAAACCACTTATAGCACATGACAGGGGCTCACATGTAATCACTGTAAGTGGAGACAAGGATAGGGGGTGTCGTCGTCATGATGCCAGAACACTTCTCCGTGACACGTCCTGTGCTTCTTCTCATTACTCCCCTAAGCTACATTCATTAACGGTCACTCCCTCCGCTCGGCCATCCTGCACAGCCAAGTGAAGTCACACTAGCCATCACAAAAATAACCTGCTGTAGAAACGCAACAGGATCATTTGTTACAGCTTTCCAATCTTAATACTTCCATTTTAATGAATTAGTACACACTGTGACTTTTCATCATTGTAAGATTGAAATGGAAAAGGGTACTATGCTTGGCTTGGATCCAGGTCAAATCACAACGAGCACATTTAGACACGTCGGGAAAAGTGCTGAGAAAGAAATACATGTCTCTGTATTTTCAACAGACAAACAGTGAAATTCAGCCGACCGCTGACGCTGAAGGACAGTTTTGTAAGGATGGCAGTCAGGGGGGGAGAGGTACAAGAGGAGATGATAAATACAAGAGATTTACAGGTGCTGGAGTGTCAGATGCACTGTGGAAATAGTGCTGGATGTGCTGTTATCTAGATGGGCCAGTTAGTGGCTTTTGGAGGATCCCCTGTTCTGAATAGGGCTGTAGTTTCAGAGGGCAGCTTTTATGGCTCACCAGTGCACTGACCACAGCCCATTAACTCAAAGAGCCTCCACAGGAGCACTGGAGCAGGGAAAGGGGCCGTGACCTGCCCAAGACCATCTTATTACTTTAACACATTATGTCTCCCCCTGCGATCTTTTTATTTAAGTGACTTCAGCAGAACGCATCATCTCAAGCCAAGTCGGGGACAGACAGGGGCTCCTAGACAAGAGGCAAGAGGAGGGGTCAAATGATTTATTGGGAACGTCTGCTATTGGGCGCAATGGAAAGGGAGTGCAAGGATGGACAGTGAGCAAAAGTGCGGAGGGAAACAGTTAGTGATGAACCTGACTGAGATGGGGAGCTGTTTATGGCGTGGCAAGGCTGAGCTGACCCCAGAACAGCTCCTGGGAGGATTCCCAAGTTCTCACTGATGAGCTTTTGCAGCCCTCTGATGGCCACATGGGCCAGACAGTAAGAAGCAGGGGGAGTAGGGGGGCGAGGGGTGGGGGGTAAGGGGGTCCGGGGTCGAGGGAGTGATTCATTTTACCACCATGTCACTCTTTATGGGCCGCACCACTAGAGATGGCCTCAAATGATACTGTCCTCAGGAGGAGGATCAGCACGCTTTGCCTAAGTGTTACAGCAGCTCAGAGGCTTTTGATGTTTGCAGCAGCCAGAGTTCACCATTTACGGGTTGCTGACACTATGTGTATCCCAGTGATGCGTGAATGGAGTCAAAGGTCAAATGACAGGATTGCATTTAAATCTTGAAATCCTTTGTCATTACAAAGAGAGAGGGCAGAAGTAGGATATATGCTAATAATGTGACAATATTATCTTTCATGTCATCAAGTTTTTAATGTAGTTACATTTATCACTGTTTTTTTCTTTGTTAACATTTTAATGCTCACAGGAATTGATATTCAGTGGCAGTAGAAAATGTTTGCTCCTGCTGTATAGCTCTGATACGGCTGCAGGAGCTTGAACAGTAAACAGTGAGGCTGATATCAATGAGCTAACGCTCTGAAATCTCTCCATTGGTACATGTATAAGGACCTGTTTGTGCATGTGTAATAACAGAGTGTAAAAATGTTATTTCCCCTAAGGGATCATTAAAAAGTATTCTTCTTCTTCTTCTTTACCAGCAGTAATGGTGGACTCCGACATTACTACTATATACAGTAGAGTCCTAATTAGTGAGAGTAAACACAATGATTGACTATGCTAAAAAGGATTGTTTTAAAAATGCGGTTTAATTTTATGAAAATCTTAGGGATTCTATGTTGCCTATCACAGATATATAAATTAAACATTGCAAAATAATCGCTTATCAACGTTCTGGTCTGGTAATAATGTTGAAATTCATAGAGCACAAGCATGAGAGAGGCTCTTAGATGAGTTGTCTAGAATATGAAAATAAATATTTATACCAGTTGTATTCTAATTTTGTTGCACCCTAAAGTCCTAGAGTGCAGAAAATATTTTTTCTGTTTAGAATCCTACAGGGCCCCTTAGGTTCAGTAGATGGGGTCATGGACATTGCACCATGGTTGATTTATTTCAACCCATTAGGATTACAGAGACAAATCTGCAATCTTTCCATTTTCAGAGGCTGTCCGCTCTTTTTCACCCAGCCTTCCCCAACAACCCACACATCAAAACTACCATTATGTTCTTGTTAGTTCACACTGTCGATTAGAGAAGGGCAACATAGATTCATGCCAAGGGCTAAATGTGTTTATTCTAATTCCTCCCTCGTCTATGCTTTGTCAGAGACAGACACCCACAAACATAGAACATCTGAACGGCTCCAACAGCTCACATCAGAAGGACTCAATCCTTCAGGAAGTGGAAGTAACCGATTAGATTATGTCATTGCCACAATCTGTTACGAAAAATAAACACTGGGCCTTTTCATTAACCTAATGAAGACGAAGCACGTTGATGAGCTCTTAAGTCAATTAACGATATTTAAAAACAGGCGGTGCAGCCCCAAGGTAAATTAGCATGCAGAGAGTGAGGAGGACCCAGGTTCAAACAAATTGTGCGTGGAACCCTCTGGTTCAAGCCGCTTGACTCTCTCCCCCCTAATGTACACCCCTCCCCTACTGCTCAAACAAGCTTTCATTAGCCATAATTAACTGCATGCTTTCTGTCTTTTCAATGCCAAGAGAGTTCAAGTTGAGACTTACTCAGGGTAAGGATGTGGAGACATGCAAAACAAAAGTGTCCCTTTTATACTGACCAATTGCACTCATCAGTCTTTGCATGGTTTGATGAGAGAAAGATTTAAGAATAATCTATGCGATCACAAAGAGAGCACCAGCGATGGAACGTAACTAAGTGCATTCACTCGAGCACTCTACTTAAGTACAAATTTGAGGGGCTTGTACTTTTCTTAATTCTTTGGTTTTCATGCTGCTTCTGTCTACTTCTACTCTGCTACATTTCAGAGAGAAATATTGTACATCTACATTCATCTGACAGATTTAATTACTTTACAAACTTAGATGTTTGGAAACAAAACACACAGTTTATGAAATATAATGTTTTTCATTATGAATTAAACCCAACAATATATAGATCTACAAGTACAGCTGAAATCATTAGTTGATTAAACAACGCCTAAATGTTTTACCAAAAAAAGTGAGCTCCCATATACTTTCGCCCTCTGGGATGTACCTGAGGTCATTGGGAAGTTAACACTCTCAGTTTTTTGTCCCAAGTGTAAGTGTGATTCTAGGCCTTACTGACACAGAGCTACAGAGGTTAGAATAGATAATTTCTATTTCCGTCCAAGTAAAGCATCTGTAAAATGATTTGAAAACACTACTGTAAGCATATTAGAAGGGCTACACACAAAACTAGTACCCTAGCCACATGTTTCAACTTAAAACCAAAAAAATCCTGAAGAAAAACACTTTTTTTTATGAAGTTATTTCTACAGATATGTCTGTGTGTTTTTCTTAATTTCTTTTGAAAAGTGCAAAGAAAAAAGTCAAAAAAGTGCAAAATACAAAACTTCTCAAATACTAAAACACATCCACATCAATCACACACATACTTGAAATAACTATATACATGAATTCATAGAAAAAAGTAATTCTAAATTTATGAAATGGTGAAATGCAATAACTAAGGCCCTATTTTTGCTTTGCCACAGCTGCAGCCATCACAGAGATAAAAGGGTCTGGTCAAATTTGGTATCAATCAATTTGTCTTATTGGCTAAACAGGTAGGCCAGTTTTGTAACATCTAGTTTTAACTGGAAGAAATAGATGTCAATCTTTCCCACGTTGGTCCTCCCTGAACTCTGCGACATGATTGGCTTCTATTAGGGCCATCTCGGGTTAAAGTAGAGGGATTAGCTGGCAACAAAGTGCAATGGAATCTGCTTACACCAGAGAATCTGCGGGTGTGCTGAGTAACACTGTAGCAGAGAACAGAGACGCGATCAAAACCCAGAAATGATAAACTGTTTAGCTTTCTTTCCGTTGAAACTCGGCCAGAAACTACAAGATTGTCAGGGGACCAGCTGGTTTTGGATAAAATGGCTTGGATATTCTAATTCCTTGGATTGTTGGCGATGTGGGAAAAAAAAGTTTTTGGTAATCTTTCACCACTGTGAATGAAGACACGAAGAAAAAGATATGGATGCACACTCAACTTTAGACACTAGCGGCGCAGTATATTTCTTTACTCCTTAACAGTATTGTAACTAAGTCATCTTATGCTTTGTGTGTGGGCTTAATCAAATCATGAGACTTTACGGTGTGCTGCATGAGCGTGTTTATGAAGATTTAATGCATGCAATTTATGAGTGGAGAAAACGTTTTCTCTTAAATTGGAGAAAACTGTCCCGTCAGCGGGACGGTGTTGCTAAAGAGGAGGAGTTTTCTGCATTGCGTAGTTTTACTTTTAAACATTTTTTTAAGATTCATTTTTGAGCACCCTAGGCCTTTATTTGTATAGGACAGCTGAAGACATGAAAGGGAAAGAGGGGGGGAATGACATGCAGCAAAGGGCCGCAGGGATGGAGTCAAACCTGCAGCCACTGCGTTCGAGAAGTAAAGCTCTATATATGGGTGCCCGCTCCCCAGCTGAGTTACCCAGGCACCCTACTTTAAATACTACTAGTACATATTCTTTAGGATATTTACATACTTTTACTTAAGGAATATTTTCAATGCATGACTTTTACTTGTAACAGAGTATTTTTACAATGTGGTATTTGGACTTTTACTTAAAGTGACTATATGTAACCTTTTAATGTTTTGTGTCATTTTTCATACAATGATCTTACTTCTTTTGTGTTTAACTTTTTATATTAATGAATGCCTGTTACATTAAAGCCAAAGCCAAATGAGTTGATATAAAAATGATTTAGTCTTGGGCTCTACACAACTCTCTCTGTATTTCTCAGTATGGCTATATTCAGAAGATTGTGTCGTCCGGTGACATCAAAATTCGAGTGAAGGAGGAGGAAGGGTGCAGGGCGCAATGAGCATGGAAGGCTGTATCATGTGGATGCGCTGAAAGTTTTGAAAGGAAAAGTGACCGACAACGGGTAATAACACGAGTCAACTGTGCTAAGGCTTTTAACAGGACATGTATTTTTCTTTCATATTAATAACTTTATAATGTGCAATGTGGTTGTATGTCAGTACATTAAATTACGACCTCCTTCCATTTAGCGCGGACATTTTTATTTTTTTTACTTGTGTTTGTGTTGGCGTACTATTTTATTTTTCCTTGTCCCCTTGCAATGTTACCTGTGTAAAGCGTTGTGGGTTTCATGAAATACGCTATCTGAAAAAGTTATTATTACATTGGTTGCTACAACACACTATTATTGGTTTGGCTCGTGACATGGTGACAGTGATAATGGTTTAGCTTACAAGACATCCAAAGAAGGCCAAGTTACTGTATGCAACACGTGAAATGCAATGATGCATCTGTAATATATTTCCTTATTGTAAATGAATGATTTTCCGTCCAAGCTAAATATTCATCGCAACTATATGACCTCCCCGTAATGCTAACTCAGTAATCTACAGTTGGCAATACAGCACCATAAAGAAACCAGATGTGGTAAACACACTACTACCGCTTCTGTCCAAAGGGGCCCCTATAATCATCACAAACTAAAAGTTACAAGTGATCATATTATGCTAATTTTCACATTCATAATTGTATTTTGAAGTTATATCAGAATAGGTTTACATGGTCTAATTATCAAAAAAGTACCATCTTTTTGTCTCATTGCTGCAGCTCCTTTTTCACCCGGTGTGTTGAGCTTTCTGTTAGCTACCGAGTGAGGCATCCCACTTCTGTTCCCTCTTTGGTGGGAGTCGCACATGCACAGTAGATAGGCATAGGCTACTAGCTTATCAGAAGCAGAGTATGAGGGCGTGCTACACTAGACCATTATAACATGTGTTATAAAGTGACGCAGGTTTGTAACGTAAGTAAAAGCTAGACTACAAGAGAACTGTTTGGAGCAGTTTGTAAATAGTGTTTTCTGTTGGAAGTGCCTTTGGGGTGGACTTTGGGCTTTTTCACTCTGTAAACCTTTAATGTGCAAAAAAAAGGTATTTAACGATTGATTGATTGATACCAAGTAAAGGATCAAAATACTTCTTCCACCACTGGAGAGCACAATATGTTTGGAATAATATACTGGTACACAGAGCATGTTGGCTCAGAAGTCTGCTTGCTTTCTTTTCATGGCTTTCTTCCCTTTCATTCGCAGTAAACTTATTTGAAATCCCCCCTGGATTTTAAACCTCTCCCTCTCTTTCCTCCTCTCTCTCTCACACACTCACTCACTTTGTCTCTTGGCTGCAACAAGGTCTAAAAAGATTGCAGTTCATTTCGACCCACAGTGGATGGAGGCCTCATTTAGTGGCTGCTGGCAACTCAATCAGCCTGCCTCACACTGATGAGTGAGCGACTACTTTCAGAGCGCCAGTCAATATGTGTCTGCTGTGATAGAATGTCAGCACCCGTGCCCTGTGTTCTCCTGACCCAATGTTATGGCTTTTTTATTTTGTCTAATCAATGATATATGAAACAACACAGACACATTTGAACAACAGATCTTTTTTTTTTCTCGCGACACATACCAACGCTTGCTGCGATTTCTGTACATGCAACTGCTGCGATGTTCAGGATTGAATAAGCAGTTTGATGTTTTTCTGTATGGCTTTTTTCCCCGGCTGTCTGGATTCAGGCAGAATTCAATATAGATGAAAAACAAGCAATAAACAGTGTAACCAAGAGTGATCCAAATAAATCAAAACACTTGCCTTCTTTATAGTAGACCTGCCTAACAGTGATGGCTCTGAAGCCTGTACCTTTTGTTGCACAGTTCCATCTCATTCTGAAAAAAAACCCACTACTGTAATGAAATGATAAGTATTGCATATTCTTAATGCTTCAAAGCCCAGACCAAGAATAGTGTATATGCACCATGTTGTACCCAGTGAAATACAGTGTTTTCATCCCAGGTTTGTTTATCCTGTTGTTCTGTGCTGTGAGTAAAGAACAGCCTATATTGTGAGGCTGGTCAGATGAGCCGAGCCCAGTGTCCCCTGTGTCCTTTATCTCACACAGCCCACTGCACATGTTCTGCAGTCTGCCGACCTCTTGACCTGCCTGTCAATGTGATGGCCTCTGTTATCTGGAAGCAGTTATTTCTTATAGATGGTCTCCCACACTGCTGCTCTTTTATTGAAAACAATCATTAGAAAGATTACCCCAGGAGAAGTTTTTGCAATATTTTACTTCATATGGAGGTTTTCTATTGTCTATGTACCCATATATAAAGGGTGAGATTGCATGGGATTTCCCCCTTTCTGGTCTTTATATCTCTGCTGAATCATTTGTATCCCTGGTGGGAAAAAAATTTAGCCCCCTCCTCAAAGTGATCAATGCTACCTCACCAATAGACCATTATATACCTAAAAAGAGAAGTATTACTAACTAAGTAAAGCGCTGTAACGTCATAAGTCTATAGTGTGATGGAGCAATAAAATCCGAGCGGCAGTTGCTGGTTGTATTTAGCCACTACAGAGCTCCCAGACGCTGGCTACCAGCGCCAGTTGTTTAGCAGCCAATAGGTCACTGAGAGACGGCTACAGGCAGGGGCGTCGGACTGGGAGGAAAAAGGGGACTGAGTTCCCAGCGCCCTCATATGAGGAGGGCCCAAAAATATGCTAGAGAGAATAGTTGTGGATGCAGGGAGGGGTCCATTGAAAATGTGTTATTACAGCCCAGAATTTTGCGCTATGCCCTTGGCTACAGGGACTGCCAGATGATGGTCCTTTCAGAGGCTCTGGTAGTCAAGTTTAAGAAAAGTGAGCATCATGCGGTGACGAAAGTTACGTTTAGGCATCAAAACAACTTGTTAAGTTTAAGAAAAAGATTGTGTGTTTCCTTGGATCAGGGAGGCTCCAAAATCATGGTTGCAGCTGTCGCCATGGTCCCGCTACACGTCCTGCGATGCCATGTTACATCCTGCTACGTCCTGCTACGTCCTGCTACGTCCTGCTATGCCTTGTAATGCCGCACAGTGCCCTGCTATGCCATGAACTACTACAAAGAACTACTACAAACTACTATTTTTTGTGACTGTTATTGCTACTCTTCATTCTAATCCCAACCGGTCATCAAACACCGCCTACCAAGAGCCTGGGTCTGTCCGAGGTTTCTTAACAGTATTAGTACACATTTAAGTATTTTGGCATGGCTGATCGAGTGGCACTATGTTCATGGTATTGAAAGGTGGATTTAATTCTTGCCTGTTTACTTTTGTTGTACCCCCCACCACCCTGCTTTTTCACAAATTGCACCCTGCTTATATACATCCGTTAACAGTCAACAGTCAACAGTGCTCTTGATTGATGTAGGTGTTGATCATCTGGATGACAGTATGTGTGCCATGTCAGTGTTTCAATCACCAATTGTTTTTTGTGATCTTTTGATTGGAAAGTAAACCCCGCATCTGTATTTATTGTACTGCATGTCCATATTACCTAACCAATATCATAGGCCGATACCTTTTAAGACAGAAAGCAAGACACTGTGCAGGACTTATATTCCATTTCCATCCAGCTGTAAAAGACTCACATTAAAATATCACAGTGTGAATGTATCATATTCCTTTTTACTTTGGGAAACCTTTTGCCAAAAACATTCAATTTGTATTTTATTTTTCATTCACACACTTATTGTTGTGACAGTACACCATGCATGCTACATTAAAGCTAATTATATACAAGTTTAGCAAAGTATCTGTTTTCCTAACCTCCATGTTTACTTGTGGTTTGACTTTGGGTGTCATTTTCTGGCCGTTGACCCTCGCCATCTGGGGTGTCGAAACTTCTCAGCAGAAAGAACGTGAATGCTTTGTGATTTAATGCAGTGATTCTAAATCCTTCTGCACGTTGAGCTGCATTATCACACAATAAAGTCATGTTGACAAAAAATAAAGCTACTTATTTGAATGTATGAAAATCAATGGCTACCTGAGAAACAGGGAAAACTTTTTCTTTGCTTTATAAATTGATGACTATCAGTGTAAATAATTTTGGAAACATTTGAAAAAATTACGTACACATTTTTATTTTAATATAATAAAAAAAAAATATATAGTCTCGTTGAAAGAAAATCTATATTTAAAAGTCCCTGTCACAATATTTTCCTCATAAGCTTCCAAAACAATCACAATTAATTATTACATTCTAAAATGTCACAATAATTGTAAGGTTTATAGTTTGATATGAGCAGCAAAATCAAATACCTACAACCAAACAGCCATGAGATATGGATTTAGTTAACTTCCTGTTTTCAGCCAATAGGAAGAAATGTGGTGTGACTCACTGCTTTTATCAGAGGTTAAATGAATAAATAAGTTATTGGAGTATCGATATTGGCCATTAGATTAATGTGAAGCAGAGGTGGAAATTACATGAGTGGAGTTTAAATCCCCCCCAGTCTGATTCATCCCGTAGACCTTTGGGTTTAATTGAGTATTACCAGTGGCCCAGGAAGCAATGATGACTGCAGACATGCAGGATAAATCAGAATGAGAGGTCAAAGGTCAGACACCTGCATGAGAGAGACATATGTACAGGAAGGGAGCAGCAGACCAGTGAAGCTCTCATCAACGTCCAACCAAATCATCAGGTTACAACAGTGTTAGACTTTAGCCGTTTGGACACTGTAATGTGTAATGGCTTTGCATCTGAGTGCATGTACCTGATATTAGGGAGCCATCACTTCATATAGACCATATACACTGTTCTGTAATTGTGGTGTGCATGTGTTAAAGCTGTTTTTTTAGGATATTAAGAAAAGAAAAACACTAATAGATAGTAAATCAATCAATTCCAATGTTCTCCAAGGCTTTATTTTTATTTTTTATTTTTATGGCTGTACTGCCTTCTTGCTTGTCTCTTTTAATGTGTCTATCAGTAGATGCATTCAGCAGAGATTTTCAATTTATTTCTAATCAAGCTTTATCTAATATTCTCCCGACAGGCAATTAAAAATTCAAACTACCCTGAAAAGCCATTGCTCACTTTTCACTCTCTCCCAGTGTTCATATAAGGATGTTATTTCATTAAAAGCTCTTGTTGATGAGTTTGAGGTAATTTGCAAGCACATTGGATTACCATATTCTGCATTTGCCATTTGCGTGTTGCATGGGTATTGTTAAGATTCGTATTTGTGAGAGAATTTCTTTCGTCTCACTAAATATTTGAAATGTAAAAGAGCTAAAGAAGACTTTGGCCTGCCACTTCAAAAAGGTCCGCAGTTAGAGAGTGGTTTCTCCAAGATGAGACAAGGACAACACTGATGTCCCATGTACACCATTTCATTTGTCAGCAATGTTGCCAATAGAAAGTATATCACCGTCCTGCTTGGCAGACTACCTCACCAGGTTTATGGCCAACCAAGCACAACCTGAACCCTCTCCCCACAAGATAGAGCTTTCAAATGGCAGCAAATAATTGCAAAGGGTGAATTTGTCATTACAAGTCATAATGAGATTCTCCCAGAGAGAGGCTTTGTTTGGTGGTGTGAGAAGCTGCTCCGTTTTAAAACCTCATAAACAAAATGCCACAATGTGCTTTTCTCTTCCTAAAGGATTGCCCACACACTCTTGTATTCTATCCATCATTCCAACTTGTTTATTCAGAGGATAATTGTGTCCTTGTTTATCCTCTGAGGAGTAAAATAATGTTGCTTCAATGAAATGAACAATAAGTTTAGAGTTGGTTTGGATTCGTACGGAGTAATCATTGGATGTTAGACCTTGTTCAACTTCTGTTTTTACTCAAGATGACATTTTTAATTTTGTTTTCTTTTTTTACCCCCTGATTTAATTAGATATCAGTGGTACAAATGTCCATGTGGTAAAATTGAAGTTGGTAAAAACAAAAACATATAGATAGATAGATAGATAGATAGATAGATAGATAGATAGATAGAACATCTATGTTGATTAATCCCTTCTTTGATTTTCAAGCACTGCTATATTCAATTGTGATGCTGATAGGTAGCAGGGGAAGCTAATGTAAAATAAATGCCTGGAAGGGCCTTGATCAGAATGTGCTGGAGGTGCTTGATAAAAGAAGAAGAAGAAAAAAACACATGGAAAACAAACCACCCTTGAGTGCTGCACGCTCTTCGCCTATTTAGGGCAGCCATGTCCAGCAGTGAATTTGAATATGCATGACTATCCCAGCTACCCTTGCAGCACAACTCTGAGTCCAGGCACCAGCCTTTTCAGAGAAAGAATACACATGCATCCCATTTGAATATGTTACAGGCCCTGTCATACACAATAAATACTTGCCCATGAACATGTTTTAATGGGTAAATGATGGTGAAGTACCCCAAAAACAACTCAGAGTGACATTAAGTTCTTAGAGCACAGATGTGAACGATTGCACTTAAGTAGAATTTGATGTTTGAGAGTTTTTAAACATCCAAAACATTTGTTTTTCACCTAATTTACTGGAAATGTTGAATTCCTGCTGTTACAGAAATAGTATTAAATATAAACATTATTGGAAGTGGGTTTATTCACTTTCTCTCCAAGAGAAGATTGATGCCACTGTCATATCTGTACAGTATACAAATCCACTGTAAGCAGTAAGGTTAGCTTAGCTCATTTTACACACATCATCTTTTGTAAAACCGCAACATGTTTTTTCACACTTACAGTAAACAATCCAACACATTTAACAACAGATTTAGAAGTGCTGATAGACAAATGTTGTTACCTTTGGACATAGCTTGGCGAGTGGTGAGACCCCACCACAATTTCACCAAGTTGTAAACAAAGAACAAAAGGAACTCAAAGATTTTTCTTCTAGAACATCATGCACTATATGTATAAATCTCTACATGTGAATGTCTATATGCATGTGTGTGTATCATTAGCAGGTTAATTGTAAAAGGAGTTACAACCATCCCCACCCCTGTCAGCCATTGTTTGGCTAGCTGAAGATGGTGGTTTGTTTGATATTTAAATAGATTACAACATTAGCAGTACTTGTGTTCTGACTGTAAAATCTGCACACTTCTATATACAGCTATGGAATTTCACATGCAAAGTCAGAAAGAAAGTGGTCGTACATGAAATGGATCTCCTGACTCTCAGTTCAACCCTTCTTGGTGAACGTGGTGCTGTTACAACTAGGGATGCAGTGAATCCAGGATTTGGCTTCGTATTCGGCCAAATGTTGGGTTTTTTGATGGGGTTCGGTTTCTGCCAAACCTTAGAATTTTTTTCCACTGAACAGAACCCTACACTTTCATTACGCGTGCTATGCTGGTCGACGTTATGATGCCGCCATTGATTACAGGAAGGTGTTTACGTAGATAGAACAGTCAATGCAGTAGGCTGTAAGAAAGTGAAAATGAAACTGATGAGCAGAAAAAAATTGTTGTTTGGCTTTACTTGTCAGTCAAAAGAAGGTGATTAAAGTTGTGATACATGTTCAATTTGCAATATTGATTTGTCTTGTGGTGGCAAGGATCCTTAACAACATTGTTGCTGTTGAAACATTTGCGTATGAAACATCCGAAAGAATACGAGTTGTGCATGAATCTACAGACAGCAGCCAAACTGCAGCAACTCCAGGTACAGCAGAGGAAGGACAGTCCCAGCTAAACATGTGTGTTAACTAGACATGTTTACTTCATTGATGTGTTTACTGTGTTAATGGATTGAGAATGGGAGTAGGATTCTGTATTTGATTTTGATTTGGCAGAATCTTAACCAGTTGATTCGGTATTCGGCCGAACCCCAAGAATCTGGATTCGCTGCATCCCTAGTTACAACTGTCCCTCTGTTCCAACCATCCCCTGTTTCCCCTCTGTCAGTCATGGCCTTAAACCCCACTTGATGACAAATTTAAATGTAAATGGACAATGACTCAAAGCAATTTTACATAGTACAGGAACCATTCACCATTCACACAAGGTGCCATCTACGCATCAGATAAACACTCACACACATTTACACTCTGAGAGTGCAGCATTGGGGGCAACTCTGGGTTCAGTGTCTTGCCCAAGGACACTTTGACATGGGACCGCAGGGCCAGGTATCAAACTACCAAACTTCGGATTGGCAGGCAACCACTCTGCCACTGAGCCACAGCCGCCTGAGGCGAGGGCGAAAATGCATCTGTATGTTAATATAGCAATCGGCTTATTTTGAAGGAAGCCAAGTCTGCACATTGTACCTCAGAGCCACTGGGTTTCTGCAGAGGATCAGACTCTAGTCCAAGCAACAAGTACTCTTGATATGATACACTACTTGTAAACCAGGGAGCAGGAGACCTCCAGTTTACATTCTGGAGACTTGGAAGGTGGCAACATAGTGGATGTGAAGCTATCTTCCTTGGTCCCTGTGCTAGACTAGCTAATTAAATACTAAGGAAGGAATAAAATCTTAATGAGAAACACAAGCTTGTTGGGTTGTTTGGCACTGACCAGCTCCCTCTTATTAGGTGTACTTGTCCATATGTGCTTGGGTGAAGTGCCCATTAGAGTCTTCCCTAATGGATCTTCATCCATGGCACTGAGATGCTAGTGGAATGTACATTTCGCCAATTTCCCAACTTGGCAGATGAGCGGGCCCTGCTATGAATTTTTTTTTGCCACAATAAATATTTTATGCAAATTAAAATTAAATTCTTAGCTTAGTTTGAGCAATTTCTCCTGTAAGCAGTGTATCTGTGAAGATTACAACATTTGCAGGTTTGTTTATAATTTAATTTTTTATGTTGTGGCTGGCTGTGGGGAAAGACAGAACACCTGTGAGTGTTTATAATGTCCCATCTCCCTCACAGCTGCTCCTTTTCAAAACACCTCACTGGTGCAATAATTTCATAAAATTTCATGATTTACCATCTGGTAGACTGAGCTATAAGCACATGCAATAAGCATTTGTATGGCGCCGGTCCCAGAAAGGTACAATAACTGTATATTTTAACTTAATGGCTTTTCGGGGCATGCAAATTTCCAGAGAGCAGATTGCAGAGATGCTACAATGTAAGTCTAGTCCCGTCTGTCTGCCTCTGTCTCTCCCTCCCTCTCTCTCTCTCTCCCTCACTCTCTCTCTCTCCCTCACATTCCCTCCTATACAGTACATGCCTCGCCTATCATGCACTATAAAACATCCACGCACAGCAGCCCTCTATTCCCTCTGTCTTTGACTGTGAAGCAGCCCATGTCAAAAATCTAGATATCAAACTCTGGAGGAATGAGAGACACAGTAGGAGGTACAAGCAGATTATTTTCCTTTCAGCATCTAATGTCTCTGCATTTAGGTAATTAAAATGATTACTACAACAATTACACCAAGTAATTAGAAACTAATTACACTGGCATTTTTTGTGATTACAGGAGCAGATGAAAATAGTGTTCAAAATTAAATTCATTGCATATTCATGGAAATGAAATTAAATAGTGCCGGGTGGATGAGATAATAGAAGCTCGGAGGATGGTGTTCTGAGGGGTTTTGGGGGAACCGTCTGTGGCTAATGCTCTGAACAGACATTTTGTTAAATCAGTGATAATCTTTTAATGGCCTTAAAAGAAGTTCATATTTAGAATGCTGTCAAATGCACTAAAGGGGTGTGATGTTTTTCTTTTTCTGCCTCTTCTCTATATGGCTCAGGGAATGATTCAAGCTTTCAACGGTACAGCACAATAGAAAACATTTAATCATTATCTTCTTAAACGAAGGAATAAGCAAGACTCTTTATGCCTCCTTTATGTTGCTTCATGCACACTTATTAAATTAAATATCTATTGCTGAATTCATTTCTTTTCTTCTCTCTGCACATCATCTTCTTTCTCTGCAAGTCCCCCCCCCCCCTACCTCCCATCTTTCGACAATAGTCAGGGCTTTAGCTGCTGCCATGATCGTGTAATGAGATTCTTCAGATTAAATAGATTTCCTGTTAAACTTGGGGCCTGGTAGATAGGGTGTCAGGAATGAATGGTTATTAACATTTAAATATATCACAGAATAAGGGAGTGAGAGAGAGAGATTGAGAGAGAGAGAGAGAATAAGAGAGAGAGAGAAAGAAAGAGTGCAGGGTGTGAGTGAGTGAGTGAGAGGATGGGAGAGAGAGAGACAGAGAGGGATGGGAAAAAAATAACAATATGAATTTTTCATTGTTATCAAGTATGGATTTTTCCTCTTCACGAGATTTCTGTAGGACCTGATGAAACCAAAGTAATTAGACAGACACACGTGGGGCACCTAAGAGCCATTACAGCAAAGAAAGCTCATTGTTTATTGTGTAAAGCCAACACAGCTTCACAGTAAAAAGTCCATTCTTGTTTTAACTGCTATTAAATGCCTGTGCTGTAGATTATTACACAGTATTAAACATGTAAATGTCTCTGACTGGTTTGCCTGTGAAGGGACTCGTCATACAAGTGATGGTTTTGTGATCTATCACCACCTTGTCAGCTATTTTTCATATTTCACTGTTCCTCAAAGAGAGGACTTGGAGAAGGAACTGAGAGTGGTTGTATTCAGTATCAAAACATGACTGTGATGGAGCATTTGTCTTTGTTAATGCATATTGGAATTCTAATAGACATTATTACAGCTATACAGGGCAGGGATAAAAATCGAGCAGTGCCACTAGACACTGTAGGTCGTTATATGTCAATCACAAGTGCTGTCATAGGTATCAGGCCTGGTGAACTGATGTAATGTTAAACAGCAAATACTGCCAACTGCAGTATTTAACGCATAAAGAGATATCTTAAAAGATGTTTTACAACATTTTAACACTTTCTGCCAACTGTTAAATCCAACAAGTATTTAAAACCATACAGAACTACTGGTATTTATTCCTAGCCTGTATGATCCATCAGAGCGTTCATAATTCAGTGACAGTTTATTTGGAATCCTTTTTCATTCAAAAATTGAGCGGCAATATAGTTTTCTATTAATTGTAATGTGTGCATTCGTGAATAAAGTAACTATTCTTATTATATTTGAGTAGGTTCATATCAGGGTACCACTTAAATAGTCTGCTTTGCCTTCTTATGATTATTATTATGAAATGAATTATACACATTAAAGGAGAATTCCAGGAGAGGGGCAGAAATTTATGTTTCACTTAAAAAAACAGTATCTTAACAAATAAAGTTAAAGGAGAATTCCGGGCAGTTTTTATGTTAATCTTGATCGCTAGAAATATGCGAGTACTTTCGATTGAAAACCCCCCGACCTGAATCAGTGCAGGCAACACAAGCTTTCACTGAGCTAAAACGGCAGTTAACGGGGCAAGTTTTAGAGTGCCTTTGTGCCTCTTAACAGACACAATGCAATTAATATGCCTGTGCAACATGAATACGGCCCTTACGTAACATCAAGATGTGTTTTCAAGTCAGACATTGTTTTAATTCACCTACCCTGTCTTGTTCTTGTCGGTGGGTAGCTTGCTTGGGTGGGTGTCCTGCCTTTGCAGCGACAAATTGTAGTTTATTTCCCCCCCCCTCAATGAAAAAATAGGTAATTGAACACTGTAGTAGTTATGATCATATCAGTAACTATGTAACTACGTGGAATTACCTATTTTTGAGGAGGAAATAAACTACAATTTGTCGCAGCGTAGGCATGGAGGACACCCACCGGGTGCTCAGGAAATTTGTTTTTGGCTGCAGGAGGTGAGAAAGGCGGGGATGAAGGCTGCCTGTCCAGCTAAGGGAATTACCACACAGATCAACACCGCTAAACCTCCTACTCACCAACAACAGATCAATCACACAAAAAATGGATGAGCTACAAATTCACAAGGAACTGCTGCGTTACGATTTTTACAAAAGCCTGGATGAACACACTTATCAAGTGCAGCTAACAGCTAAGATCTAACAGCTAGCTCTAGCAGCTAATCAGGCAAGCAAGCTTCCCACCAGCAAGAACAAGACAGGGTAGGTGAATCAAAACAATGTCTGACTTGAAAACACATCTTGATGTTACGTAAGGGCCCTGTTCATGTTGTACAGGCATATTAATTGCATTGTGTGTCTGTTAAGAGGCCCCCGTTAACTGCCGTTTTAGCTCAGTGGAAGCTTGTACACATAGCTGCAGATACTGCACCGATTCAGGTCGTTTTTTTTTTTAATCAAAAGTACTTGCATATTTCTAGCAATCAAGATTAACATAAAAATTGCCCGGAATTTGCCTTTAACTTTATTTGTTAAGACACTGATTTTTTAAGTGAAACATAAAGTTCAGCCCCTCTCCCTTCCCATATTAATTTTCATACAGTCCCTTACAGAATATTCTCACAGATGGTACAAAATGCTATGCTTTTACAATACTTCAACCCTAAAAGACAAATTTTTCATAAGCCAGGCACATCAACGAGTGGACAGGTGCTCTATTTACATAACACTGTGACTTTCTGGCGAGCAGCCTTTGTAAGTAAATGTCACATATCCAGTCCCAACTGACATTCATCAAAATTTAGTCCAGTCCAGTCTGTGATGTGTCTGCGTCTACTGACATTGTTTACTGAGTAAATAGCAGGTTTGGTATTTGATCCAAACTGGACAAAAGTAAATGTTGCCTTTCATATTCTCGTTGTTCACTCTGAAGAAGATTTCATGTGGTTACAGGAATGTCTGTACAAGGAATGTACCGTTTATTCATTGTGTTGTCAAATGTATACCTCAAATACTGTAAATCATGATGCCATTCAGAAAAAATGCAGTACAAGGTCACTGTCACCATAAACATAATTATAGTTATCTGCCTGTACAAATAAATTAGTTTTTTGTTGTGTGCCCATTAACAGAGGGGAAATAGATAAATACATGAAACCTATGTCCCTTGTGTTTCATGTTTTAAATGTAACGTGGGCTATGAACTCAATTTGTTTTGTTTGCCAAAATTCACAGACAAAGCAATCTACAGTTTGTTATTCTGCACAGTGAATAACTAACTAACCCCACATAAAGATCACATTAAATATATCTTTTTTATTTAACCAAGTTTTGCAGCTGGGGTTTTTGGGGATAGCCTAAACAGATGCAATTTGCCATTTTCTGTCAGTTCAGAATTATGTTTAGAAGCAACTTGGGATGAATCATAAAGTATTGAGATGTTTAAATAATCTGAAGTATGTTTTTTCGAGTTGCTAAAGAAGGCTCGGAGTGTCCAGGACCCCAAAGGGAACATTACGTATAGCATCTCTTTTCCCTGTATGACCTAGGACTGGCATTTGATCTAAAACTGTAGTAATGTGGAATACACTTTTGAAAGACTCTGGGTTTTGTGACATTATCAAATATTTTTCATTTTATAGTGGGATTGCCTATTTTGTGAAATTAGACATAAGCTAAATGTTGATATTATATGCATGCTAGGGCGTAATGTCCACTGGGGACAGGGGGGACATGTCCCCCCCACTTTTCAAAATACTGTTTTTGTTCCCCTCCATTTTCTAATTATTTGATGTTATTTTATTTATAAGTCTCTGTGATTGGCCACTATTTTAAGCAATAAAGAAAGTCAGAAATATTTTTCTTAAGTACTATTCTTTTTGGCATAATTTCATTATGGTCAACTTCATTATTATTTTATATCACCTCTTATGAATGTATGTAGAAAAGCAGGGTTCACATTTTCTGGCAAAGGACCCTTAGACCAACTGTCATGCCCCTCCAACTTCTCAAACCAAAGTTGCACCCATTTGTGCATAAAGGCTATTCTATCTACAGTTTGTTTATGTAATACACGGCTGTGACATTTGCATTATGTCTTTAATGCGCACCAGTGAAATAATGTACAGTACAAAACTGTAAACTAAGTTGTTATTACATTGTTGTATAAAACAAAACTCCTTGTTAAAGTCCTGCTTGCTTTACTGATGGGACTGATGATGGCAAAGCTGCAGAATTCAGCTATTTGTGGTCCTGAGCTGTAAACTGCTGTCAGAAACTCTTGAATTACCAAACAAACAAGACAGTAGAGGCAGCTTGCTTTCCCTGGAGTTCAGCGCACTACAAGTCATCCTTCATGCTGTGCCGGTCTGGCTCTGTGAATGTGGAAGCAGGTGTGGTGGCAGGACAGTGGAAGGCCCCTCTCCGGCTTTGCCTTCACTGCTGCCCACTTGTTAATGACTGGGCTGTGGGAAGCTAGTCCTTTGTGTACACTGTAATAAAGCACTCAAAGCCTCAAGGATGGCAGCAAGCTCACTTCTTTGGCCCCAGGGCACTCTATGGAGAATAAGACACACCTCATGCTTTGTTTTCTTGCTCCACGGGATCCCACACCAGAGCAGAGCCAGAGTATAAAAGGAGCAGTGTCTCAGTTCTTTCTATTAAAAATATACCTCTGTTCAAACATTCTCTCAGGTATAGAAACCTTATCTTTTTTCTTTTCATGCACTACTTTTGATGTGTGAAATAATATAGCCTGTAAAACAGTTATTTTACCAAGTATCAAAACATTAAAGATAATTCCTGGTGACTAACTAGGTCCTGAGAGGCTACAATTTGGTTAACAAATGTGTGCATAATTTAGGCTCATCACACAGAGATCCAAGAAAGTCAGGTAGCACTGCCGTTTGTGTCACACAGTTATCTTAGCATTAAAGGAAATCTTCAACTTATTTTTTCAATTTAGATGAGAAGAACAATACAATGTTAGATATGAATCTCCCACCACTAGCCAGTCACTTATTAGGGCCCGAGCACTGACATGCAAAGGAACCTATTTTTTTTAAGGATTAGTATTATTCCACACCTCTTCCATCTCTCTCATTTTTGAGAGTCTTAGCATCACAAATTAAATCACAAATTTCTGTAGTGATAGTCTCAGGTGTCGCCAGGGAGTTCCATAGCACCCCCTAACGTGCACCCTGAATTCAACAAAATTCAGAATTTTGTGCGAAATTTGTCATTTTACGAAGACTTGTTTGAGGATTTTAGGATCCACGAAAACACTGAAAATCGTGTAGCCATGTGTAAAATATTAAACTCTTTCATCTGAATTCACATTTAGGCTTGGGAGTGGTATGGGCACCTGGGCACATTTTTGACAGCCTCAAAATATATAAAAACTCACAAAAATTGGCACCCACATAAACATCTGGGAGCTTTGCGAGACTGTTTAGCGATTTGGCTCCATAGCGCCCCTTAATGCGTGGAAGGCCTTAGCTTAGACATAGTTACTCCAATCTTCACCAGATTTGATACGCATATTGTTCTAATCATTGCGGACATAGATCCTATATATATATCCTTCATTAGCTCCGCCCAACTGGAAGACGGCCATTTTGACTTTATGCATTTTCTTGTGTTTTACATTATTTCGAACTCCTCCTACACCGTGATTGCAATATTCTTGAATCTTTGCAGGTAGTATCTGTTGACACTCATGATGAAAAGCTATCCAAAGCATTTTGATGTAAAAGGCAAAAAATGTGCAAGTTACAGAGGACCAACTTCCTGTCTGGGGCCGTTGAAAGAGAAAGTTATGTATCTGGCCAAGATTGATTCCAATTGTTCCGCATAGCGGCTTGAGCTATTTTTCGGTCACATTGGGGAGAGTAGCCTCAGCCTAGTACTATAACTATTGCGACTGACTGCAATGAGAAAGAGGTGGAATGGTCAGCATAATTTTGAACATGCCAGACATGAGAGGGCAAATGAGGAGTTGCTAAGAGTGGGGAAGTCTCCTGGTGAGTTGCTATCATTTAGCAACGCAGCAGTGTCAGCGCAGCAGTGCATAGAATAATTACTTTCTTTTTACTGTCAGTGAATAGCATATAGTGAAAGTCAATGTTTTCTTTCTATCTAGTGACAGTTATCTGGTCGTTAGTTCAGATAAGTACTGGTAAACTTATCTAGATCTAGGAATAGAAGGCATCATGCTCCCTCCTTTTTATTTGAGAAAAACGCAGAATTTTAAAATACATCCATATGTAAGCTTTTTAAGGAAGGAGCAGGTTGGGTCACACACAGACCGAAGCACACACAGAGATTAAAAATCAATCTTTGGCTTTGCAGTGTCTGAGTGCCGCACAAATGCATAGCAGCAAAGATTGGCCAGTACCCCCGACCTGCAAAAAGGCGAGGGCCCGTCCATCACTGCTTGCAGCTTTAATTAACATACATACCTCAAAACTGTTTTTTTAATTTTTTAATTTTATTTTAAAAGACCATTTCTGGTTAACAAGGGTTATGTTCCAAAATTGTTAAGCTAACCCTCCTAAATTAAGCTAAGCCAAGACTCCTGCCTCCAGATAGGCTTACGCAGAGATGTGAGGGTAGTATTAATCTGCTAACTCATGTCAATAAAGTTAATCAGCTTGTCTCCCAAAATGTTAAGCTCAGCACCAAACAGTAGACAGAGACAGTTAGCAGCTAGCTAATGAACATATACCACAATTTAGCAGCTAAAGAGCCAAATATTTACCTAAGGAGTTGGTAAGTAAGTAAGTAAGGTTTATTTAACCATCGGTAGTGGCAGGTCCGCAGCCCCACCGGCACGTCGCCGGGACAGCAGACGCTCTCCTTCAACGGGTGGAGACATCCAAGAGCGCTGCGGCTGGGAAGCATCTTCACCCGCATGTTGGAGGGAGACCGGCCGCAACCACTGGGCCCACTCCCCGCACCGAGGCCAGAGCATACCCATCCAGGAAGGTCGCCGCATCTTGACCTGAGCGCCAGCTCTGCAGCCCTTTCTCCTCGGTCTCTTCTTGGGATTACCAGGCCCCCTGGTCGTAAACAGAAGCCGGTACTCAGGTGAGGAGGGAGGACACACGAGCGGGGGTGGAAAAGTTTGTTTGTAACTTTCCCAACTATCAAAGAGTCCTTCCATAGACTCTGATGTCCAACAACGAGCGTCGATCATAGGTCCAAGCAGCAGAGACACAATCATTAGACGTTAGGGCTGATATGATGACAAAACATACCAGTATAAACACTGAAAGTTGAGACATATGCAACGCAGCAGCGGCCAAGCCAAACACAGGCGCCATCTTTTTTTGTCTTCAATGGCGTGAAAAAAGTGTAGAGACCAAAAACAGACAGAGTAACTCTCAAAATGCTCTACATGCGATCTGTTGCTGATTTTAATAAACCACAGACTGAAGATTTTCCATAATCTAAATGGATTTAGTCTCTCTGACTTGTAAACGTAACTATCAGCCACAAAGCATGTAGTTTGTACAGAATAAGCCTTTAAATCAGACAAATGGCAATTAAAATCCCTCAAATTCAAAATCAATAAAAACATACAAAACGTCATCATTCTGAACCTATCAGCTGTTAAATTAGCTGAGATGCAGTGTGTGCATGACGTCAGAACAAGTTGGAATCAAGTCAGACTCAAATCTAACCGGCATGCATTGGGAGGCAATCGCTGGTGATCAATTCTGCCCAGACCTGGCTTATTTCGAATAAGCCTATTCTTTACATTTGCATGTGGCCTAAAACACAACTGAAAGTGAATGTTAACCGTAAGTTCTGGGGTTGGTTTAGTAAAAAAGCAACCCTATCATCTTAACAGGTGATGACATATCAGTGTTACAGTCACAACTTGTTTCTGATACCTCCAAGATGCCAAAAAGTCAGATATTACATGTCTAGGGATGTGCTGTACTGAATGTTTTTTAGCAATCTTTCCTTACCCAAGGATGTGAACAAGTTATTATATTTAGAAAGTGTCTCCCATGTCGTCAGAGCTAAGCCTGGGAGTCGATAACATCAAGATTTACAATATAATTTTCAGGTGCTAAGAGTTTGTGTTAAGTGTGATCTCATCTGATTTCCAAACTGTACGTCCCTCTTAAATTTTCTTATTTTCTATGGATCAATAAGTTCAACAAGTTCAGCTCTGGTTTGGTTTGTTAACCTCCTGGTTTTTCCATCACAGACCATCTTTCCAGAGTTTATTCAATTTATATTTAGGCTCTCAGAATTACACCCATACATTCATTTGACATTGTCATCAATATTTATCGCATTTATCACGCAAACATACAGGATTTCACTGGTCAGTTATAGAGACAATAAGACTGCAGACCAAGAACTCATAATATTTTGGTTCCAATTACTATTGATTTTACAATTGGTTTGCAGCAGGATGTTGTTTTATTACTAATATATTTAATGTGCAAATCAATAACAACACTTGCTCGTCTCATTCAAAGGATGGCCGTAAAATCAAAGATGTGGACTTCAAACAGTTGCTTTCTGATCCTTCCAGTAAATGACTGCAGCACACTCTTTAACGCAAAGGAATCATTGACTCAAAGAAGGACACACACACGCACACACACTAGCAAACTATTATCTTTACAGTACACACGCAGCAGGTAAAACATGTGGATTTGGCGCTAGGTTGGTATGTTAACACATGTTTAAAGAGCACTGTGACTCTATTGGCTTCCAGCAGGGTCTAACAGAGAGCCAGCTGTGGGGTTTATCTCAACAAAAGGCCGTCAAATGTAAGTGCAATTACTGCCACAAGCAATAAAACAGCCACTGCATTCCATAGCAACGGTAAGAGGGCGCCTAGGAACCTGAGAGCTCTGCCGGCCTTACCGTGTGGGCCTCAGTTTGAGTGATGACGGCACAACATGATGGAGTAAGGCACAGAGAACCAGACCATGTGGAGTACATTTATAATCTGTAATTGATAATGTAATGAAGGCTGTGAATAGGCTCAGAGTGACTTCTCTCCGTTTGCAGTCACTGTCATGGCAGGCTTGTGTTTTTCATGCCTGGATGGGGGTTGCTTGGCGATGCTTGGTGATGTGGGTTAATTTTACCAAAATTACCGCACTTCTCTCTCTATTGCTCTGCTTTCTGTCAGCTTGCTCTTTATCACAGACCACCTCTACCTTTTTTTCGCTCCGTGAACTGTGTGACACGGAATTGACATGGAGGTTCGCGGGCAACAAGATGCTATTCAGCTGTGATGTAAAGTACATCCAGGCTAGAGCGGGAATGGAGAAAGGGAGCAGGCAGGCTTCACCGCTGGGTTTTAGCTTAGCTGCAGGCCTGTTAGATCAAATGAATGGCTCCATACCTCTACACCAGCAAGGTCAGGCTGGGGATCTGTGGTGGTGGAGGTCACGTCACCGTGTGGGAATTGAGGCTGCTCAAATAAAAGTCAACAATTATGAAAGCTGACAATGACCAACCACGTAGGGGTTTTGTCATACAGAACTGAAAATATGGACTTTCAAAAGGTTCCGTTGGAGTGACACATTACATGGCGTTGTTATGTAATTGGAGACATTGGGATAAGATGCCTGGGACGTACAATATAAATGATCATTAAAAAGGAATGGTGCACCGCTGTGTGAGTGAGTGGCACACATTGCCGGTGGACTCTTCAGAGGCTGCTTGCTACTTGACAGTGTGTCTCTCTAAAGTGTCGAGGTTGGGGGGTGTTGGTAGTTCGGCTCTAAACTCTAAAGTGAGATGGAGGTGCACACTGGTCAAATCGAAGGGTAAAGTGGAAGCTTTGGCTGCACTCCTTCCTAATGCCCTACGGCACCTCCACCATTAGCATTCCCCGCTGCGACTTGAGTTCATAAGACTAATGGAGTTGCTACCTGGGGACATTAATTGTGCGTGACACCACTCGGGGGCTTTTGTGCACTCACACTAATATCACTGCGCCTGCCTGACAAAGCGCCCGAAAAGATTACAAACAAACCCCAAATAACTGCCAGTGTTGTGTTACTGTTTGACAGCGGAGTATGTGTGAGTTTGGAATGTGTGTGTGTGTGTGTGTGTGTGGGGGGGGGGTCGAGGAGGCTCAGGCTCACATACAGGATGTTGAACAACCTGAGGAGTCAAGTGATATGTTAAAGAAAAATAAGCGTCTCACCTAAGTGTATGGATGACTTCAGCATTGCAGGACAACTCCTTGACAGCGTTACGGCTCACATCAAACTTTTCTTTGGCTGTGACACATGCATGACTTCATCCAATAAAAATGCATCCCTGGCTGTAAGCAAAAGGCTGCATGTGAAGCCCCCAAGAGTATCCTCAATCCACAGGGCACAGCAGGCAGACAGCAGGGTGTGTGCTTTTGTGTTTGTAAAAGTTAAAGTATATCAATGTACACTGAGCTATCAGTTTATTAGGATCACATGCACAATCTAATGTAATGCATGCAATAAATCCTCTTGTACCTTTGTGCGGCTTAGAGTTTTTATTTTTTGTCTGTATTTCAACATTATTTTTGTTATGTATTCTTGTTAGCATTAGAATGCAATCCATTGCTTTAGATTAGATTGTAGACGTGTACCTGTGCTACAATGTTTACTGTTAGTGAATAAACTGAAAATGTATTTGTATTCACAATGTACAGCGTATGTGTTTAGATCTTTGAAAACATTGGTTTCAGTATACAGTATAAGCAGTAACATTGAGTTGACAATTTTGTCACTATGACAAAGGGGACAAAATATACAGTGTATTGTTTTAAGCCATTTGTCATAACAATAGATCTCTTAATTCAATATTAATACATAACTCATGCCTTGGAAACACACGGTAGGTTTTATACTAGTTTGTTAATTTGTGCATTTTATTGGAAGCATGTTGAGTCAAGTCATTCTCACCTCCATTGCCAACTAAAAACTCCCTGTGACATGTGATGAGCTTAACCCACGTCTTTTCTACTTCTTTATTGCAGGTTAATCCATGTTTACAGTTTAATCCGTAATTTGTCACAAAGTCATTTTTCTTTTTGTGGAGAAATCTGTGCATTTACTTAACCTGTACTGATGCAAGTGTAGGGGGGGCTGTATGACCGGTGTCACTGATCATTCAAAAGTGTTGGGATCAGCACTGCTGCTGTGTCTGTTGTATCAGTCAGTGGTCAGATCAGCGTAGAGGTCAATAAACGAGACATGGGAGGTCACATATGCGACAAATCCATTAAGCCTAATAAGGGGCGTCCCGGCTAATACGGGACATTAGGCAACCCTATGTGCAGTATACTGCTGTATAGTTTACTTATCTGCAATTACATCCACAGTAATAGCAATAGCAGTGTTTTTATAAAGCAGTGTTTATATAAAGACTTTCAGTGTTTTAGTCAAGACAGAGAGAGAGAGAGAGAGAGAGAGAAAGAGAGAGATAGAGAGAGAGAGAGAGGTGAATGAAGTTTAGAAGTCTTCCTGAACGAATTCCCGCTGAGCTTCATATACACAGTCAAAACCCACAATGAAACACTAAAAACTAATCACAAGATCACAAGAATGACAAATCACAACAATGGTGCTGAAGGAATCCGAATTGGATGATTTAGTGCAGGATGTGAAACAATGTTTAGGGATGCACAAAGAAGCAAGAAGAAAATACCAAGAATTATAAAAGCTGTAACTATAATCATAAAGTATGGGTTTGATGAGACGGTGACCAAAGAGTGCCATCTAATATAAAAAGTGTTTAACTAACTCTGCATCTTCAATCACACAAGTTGAAGTAACAAAACACTTAATTTAACAAAAAAACAAACATCTCATGTTCTGTGGGTTTCTTATGAAGAAAGGGCTAAAAGGTTATGGCCTCTCTGCAGTGAGTCAAACCAATTTTCACTTCCATAATTACATTTGTATTTACATTAGGACGCTGAAAGTTGATTTGTCATTTCTGATCCATTTTTTTTGTTCACGTCCATTCTCTTCATTGAAGACACGAAAATCATTACCCCCTTTTGTCATAGCATGTACTGGCAAGCCACAATAAAGCAAGAGTCATGTAATGAATGTCAAAACTATTTCCATCAGATATCGTGAAATATGGGTTCAGACGACCCATTCAAAGAGATAATATGATAATTTGATTTCTCAGATAGGCTGAACGGAAATGCCTTGTCTGGACATTTTGAAAAGCAGAATCCATTACTTATTCTTAATTCACCCTGGCATAAATTAAAGGATTTCTGCAGGCCATTAACTCATCCATTAATACCCAGGGTCAGGATTATTGAAGCCCAGGGTAAGGCAATATGAAGGGCTATTTTTTCAAGACGTGTCATCTAATGATTACAGTAGGGTTCTGAATCCTCCGCTATCAATTGTAAAACGATCTCCTCCTTTTGCTCCAGTTAAACAGCAGGCAAAGATAATAGTCACACGGGTAGATAATCCTGTTGCAAAAAAATAATTTCCATTTCATTTGTTTTGTTATGTTTCAGGCAATTTCTGGGCCACGCTTGATTGTTTCAAAGGATATGAATTGTAAGAACAGGGGAAACTACTGAAAAGAGGTGTAAAATTAGTTTTGTGTCAGCACAAAATTGAAACCCGCTGAGCTATTTTTAATTTGAAGTGTTAGAGTGTATGATGAAGGTCGCTCCAAAATACAGAGGGGTATAAAGAGATGAAAAAATAGGTGCAGAGGTTTCACGTGGGCACAAATTGCTTTCCTACTTGCCACCATAGACATAATATATACTCATCCTAATTTGTTTAATGTGTCCCCACAGTGAAATGCAATTGTCACACAATGTGCTTCTCACCAAAGTTTACTGAGAGCTGTAGATTTTTGCCAAAATACATCCACATGGACCTAAAGCTTGTTTGAACCCCCCCCCCTCTCTGTAAACTGTAGAAATATGTTCAGGTGCTCAGCAACTCTCCACCAATTTGGGACCTGTGTAAAAGGAGATGAAATTAAGGCAAATAAAAATCATATTAAAGAATATTACAGCCTAACAGCCATTAGTCTACAGCTTCCTGTCATCTTTTGATGGATTCCTCACTTAGTTCAATGAATGGTCTAATGACACTGATAGAATCACTTGCAACCAAACAAAAAGCTGGCGTAATCCACAGATGCACGCACGAAACACGGAGCAAATTCACTTAAAATGTTCACAATTATTCATGCTTGTAATTTTTTGATACAATATTTACATCTTGGGAGTAGATATACAATGCAACCCCCACAGTGACAAAAATCTTGTGCATTAAAGCAGCTTCTATCTCCCCACTAACTCCAAGGATCTGCAGCCCCACTCTAACATACTAAGGGGAATTAATTTTACAAGCAGGGAGTTCCTCCTTATTGCTTCCTGGTAGTGCCAAGCGCGTCTGGCTTCAAAAATGATCCTGACATACACATGCACAATAGATGAGCTGTATGAATGCTCACAGCCCATGAATGCAAAGCCGGACCTGCAGCCGGTAGAGTTGAGTGGAGTGGAAATCCTTCAGTATTCACTGACCTCTTTGCTGTTTCATCCTCTCTCAACTATTTCTAGTTTGGGGAAAACACTTTCTATCACTGTCAGGTTGGGCAAGGATAAAAACTCTCTACTAGCAGATTAGCTGTCTGCCCGCTCCCGCCGCTGTACCGCAACAATAAAATACAGGCTCGCACAGCTCCCTTACCTTTAGTTTGAAAGCTGATTCGGGAATTGGATTTATTTTGTTTCATAATTTAACCAGACAATGGCTCCCTCTGTGATAGAGTATCAAATTGTGATCAAGCAGGTTTCACAGACACAGAGAGGATTTACAATGGTATTTCAGGAATTATTGGCCAAATGTAGGACTTTTCTTCGTGAGAAGAATCTTTGAAAAAAGCTCATACCCTGCCCTTCCCTTTTATTACACACATTATCTGTGAATTACATCTCTGCCTGTTTGCCTTGAAAAAGTTGTACTGATATGTGCAAATAAAATGGCATATTTCTCTGCACCCTGCAATGTGACAGTGCAAAAAGATATGAAACCGTTCAATCTATTTAATTAAGACAGCTTAGTAGTGGCACCCGGTTGCAGGGTGTTTAAGCTAATTACAGTATTAATTACAACATTAATTAAATGACATAATTGCCTTTCAAAACAATGGCTCCTGTATCCCTGGTAAGGTAAAGGGTTAATTTACTGTGGAAGCAGGCATGCATTATTTACATGCTTGGATGAATAATACATTTAAGAAGTGGGATTATAAATTTACTGGCACAAAGAAAAGAAAAGCTTAGTAGCTAAGAAAGGCTGATTTAAATATCTGTCTTAAATGAATATTTCTTTGAGTTATGGTCACACCACAGTGGGGTAAATCTGTGTGGTTGCTATCTGTGGGGGCTCAGGGGAATAAACCTCACTGTGTAAAGAAATCAAATGTGTAATTTCATTATTCCCAACGCTGTGTGTGCATTCAGTGTTGTACGATAAATTCAAATATTATTTGCAAATGTACTGTTATGTACTGTTAGATACAACTTGTGTGATTCTGTAGAAATGCATAGTATTTGACTGAGGCCCGGTGAGGCATCATCATCTATATCTTGGCTATATTCTCTGCCAGATAGAGTCTTAAATCCCATTCAAAATCCATCCAGCAAGTCACTGCAGTTGTTAGCGTTTAATACTTTTACATCTGGTGTATTTGTATCTTGTGTATTTGAGATTTACAGTTTGATAGAGAAACATCTTTATACATCTTTATATATGTGTGAATAAAAAAAAAGCAAACACTGTCTTTCCAAAGAATAAAGAGGCAAACAAACACACAGAGGGGGAAAAAAGAAAAAGGAGTAAGAGGTGCAAGCTGAGAAGGTATCACGCTGAGCCAAAAACACTTTCAATTTCCATGGACCAGACATATGAAGAAAAAAAATTACATCTCAGTCTGACGAGTGACTAATCAAGGCGAGCGAAATGGTGCTGCAATAAATTACTCCACTGTGAAATAAACCACACAAACAGACTGATGATAATAAATGTAAATTATTTCTGGGGAGAAATTTCCCTGGTACATGAGTAATATGAACCATCAGGAAGGAGTCTTCCTTAACATTAATTACAGAAAATGACAAGTGAGCTGACAAGTAGGAAGGCTCATTATCTGAAAACATATTCACAACTTCGCAATTTGCGCAAGATGGACTCCAGCTAAATTAATCTCCTTTCTTTGCATGAGCCCCTTCTAATTTTCATGTTATTAACAGGTTTGCAGTATCACTCAGTGCTTGTCACCCTAATCAGGTTTTTTCGGCGTGTTCGGGAAACCGTGGTGTCATTTGAAAAGGATCAGGCCTCATAATGTGCTCTCCATCACGCGTCTGCATCTACAAGGTTGCTTTTAATAAGGTTCCTTAATCATTTCTCCTTTTTGCTCAACTTTTGGCCTGGTTGGCTTCTAATATCACTCTTTTCATGGAGAGGCACCATTAAAAGAAGAGCTGGCTTATCTAAGGACAAAATGCACGGAAAAGAAATTCATTGGGTCATTATGAGATAGCGATGTCCCATAACCTACGTTTAAATGGGATCACATATTGTTTTTTTTTTATTTGACGCTGTCACAAATATTTTGAATGAAAAACAATGATTTAAGCCTGTGCATGAAAATGCTGTTGTGTCAAAATAAACCTCCACTCAAAATGACTCAAAACTTGAGTCATTTGGTTGAATCTTATTTTGTAGCATTTTTTTTTTATTGATTACCAGTGGGGAAATTGCAATTTACACTCTGTTTTTGTTAGAAATCACTAACAATATAATAAAAATAAATTTTATTAATTTAACACTTATCATGGAACTGAAAGACCCTTTAATGTAAAACCATGGTAAGTACAATAAAAGCAGGTGAAGCAATAAAACAGCACAAAACATAAAAATAATCATATTACATATATGAACACTATAGGTTACTACCAATTTGCAGCATTGGAGGAAGTTTGGCTTTTTATAAAAGTGTTGTACTATCACATAATATTTTTAATTCTGTTTGTATCACTAACATCATGTGTATATATATATATATATATATATATATATATATATATATATATATATATATATATATATATATATTTGCTCTATGTTGTTTTGATGTTGTTTGTTGTTTTTTACAAGCTTAGCAAAGTAGTTTTGTCTTACTACATAACGGTACATGTTTAAAAATGTAAGCATTTCATAATATGCACGTGTTGCCGGTAAGAGGAAATGTTCAAACAAACATAAGAGAGAAAACCTGTTGTCCCCAAAACGTTATTGAGAATCCAGTTAAGTTAAATGGGAATGTAATTTTTTTGGTTGACAGGGTTAAATAAAGCATAATACAATGTATATAATTATGTTTAGGTACAAAAGATTTGTTAAGGTTAGGGATAAATTGTGTTTCTTGCTAAATTTTGGAAAAGTTCAAATGTACCCTTAGCATATTACATGATGTGTTTCCTGTATTAACATCTAACTGAAATCACAATCTTTCTCTAACCTTAACCAAAATGCTTTTGCTGGCTAAACCACACCACATGCTAACCTGTGTTTTGTACGCCAGTAGCGGTTGTAGACCATTTCAAATGGAGGGACAAGGCTGGGGCCACATGCAATTTTAGGCATTCCAAATATATTAAGCACAAGTCACCCACAAAAGGTTTGGTTCTACAAAAGACCAACGATACACATCTAAGAATAAACACAGAAATAACCGTTAAAAAATGTATCACAGGATGTGAATAACATCCCTTTATTGGGGATAAAGGCAGAGTTAGAAATGTATGTGTATATTTGCCACAGTTAGGGGGGCCAGAGGGTGGGGGGGGGGGGGAGGGTGTCAAGGCTTAATATTACGGGGGCACTGGCCACCCTTTCCCCCAACCTAGAAGCGCCACTTATGTAATCCCACCACACCCATACAACGAATGCACATAAGTAAATAAATGTATTACTTCGTACACCCGGGAACTAAATTCTGGCAGCAATCACGTTGCTGGACAAAGTGCAACTGGCAAAAGAAATTAGTAGTACATGCACAAGTTAAAGATAATTAACAAGGATATGTACTCCCTGTGCATCTACTGCTAACTGGCATTTATCATAATTGACCCATGTGGTGGTAGCCTTATTTAGTCTCCCGTTTGCATTGCAGTTTTCTGGATTTGAACGCATACATATACATTGAACTACTCAGCTGTTTGAATGAGTGAAATCCATCAGCAATTATATTGTGTTCCATTAAAGGTGACCATGTCAAATCAACAAGCTTTGGGTTAAAATATTTCGTTTTTGATTTTGAAGTTGTTATTTCATTCTATTGTTTCCAAATTCCCTTACAAAGCAATCTATGTATTCATCATCCCAACACTTCTTCCACTTCTCTATCCATCTCATATTGTACATATCAACATGCACAGAGCATATAACAGCAATAACAGTTGTAAGTAATGTTGTGAGTTTTGTCTGGCTTGAATTAATAAATCATAGCAAATATGAGATATCTGCATGTCCAAAATGTAATCTGGAAATTTGCTGTATTGCAAACCCAGTTTAATTCACAGGTAGCCTCATGATAGCTGAAGCAGAAATGCAATATGTCATGCAAAATTAGTTCAGAGAGAATAAGTTTCAGGGGGAGGCAAAATGTTATGAGCGAGTCCATAATGGCAGAGGCAGCTTTATCTATGCTGCTCTCTCACACACACTCTAATTACATTTCACAGATTGTACTACAATAGCTGCTGGTAACCTTTAGTGGATGGGCTTTTCAATAATGCAAAGTACACATTTTCATATCTATTTTTCCCACTGTGCCTCCCATTTATTAATTTGCTGAACACAATAAAACAAAGACTCAACGTAATGTGCTTCTTTGCACAAAAGGAACCCAACAAGATAAAAACACAAAGCCATCTCTCTGTAATGAAGAATGGGCTTGCATGCAAACTAGCAGCATAATGTCTGACGTTTCCAATTTGAAAGGCCATTTGGTTAGTATCTGTAAAATGGGTGCACTCTTCTATTGTTTCTGAAACTTCTTGTTTGTATTTGTCCCCCCATTCAAAATAATTCCTATCCTTTGCTCCTATTTACCCTGTAAACCCGTATAAAAAGCTGCATCATACACAGATAATACTCCAGCATACATCATATAGAAATTTTCAAATACATATGTTTTGCTTACAATACGATTGTATTTCTGTATTGTTTAGCTTTTTGTTTGCCCATCTCTCTCTCTCTCTCTCTCTCTCTCTCTCTCTCTCTCTCTCTCTCTCTCTCTCGCTCGCTCTCTCTCTCTCCATATCTCCATATTGTTTGGAAGGAAGCCAGCTCTCTAGATGCAGCTACACACATCTAACTATTAACTGGGAGATAAGAGGCATGGTGAGGAGTTAGTGTTCATTCAGAAACGATTCTGATAACTTGCAGCAGCATTCACCAGACTCTAAAACCACTGTCCCTATCCCTGATTTTTCCATCCATACTATACTATATGCACAATGGATTTTCAACTATGCAAACTATTGTTAACTGAAAATCAACTTTTAATTCATTGATAAATATAAGATAAAGTATTTGATGAAAGTAGATATCACGCCTACAGGTAACCTTATGGACTGTGTAAAAGAAGTAGACGTAGCCTCCAGGTCTGAGAAGTGAAGCCAATGTGGAAGTGTCTTTAACCTGCATGTTTTCTAATGGCTAGCAGGGGACGACTTCAATGATTGCAAAAAGAAGCAATTGTAAAGTCTATGAGAAAATGACCCTACTTCTCACTTGATTTATTCCCTCAGTAAAGATTACATTTCCAGTGTTTATTTGTACTAAAAGACACTAAGGAATAATTTTTCCAGTAAGTACATTTTGTCTTTAGCAGCCAAAATTAGCATCCTAATTAATTTCACAGTTAACATTAAATTACAGATGATAATTTAACTGATAACTTTTCAAACATGGTAACTTTTTCTCCAAAAAACCAAGATGGCGACGGCCAAAACGTCTCGGGTTACGTATGTAACCCTTGTTCCCCGAGATAGGGGAACGAGACACTGCGTTGGTTACGACACTATGTGAACCGACGCAGTGTCTTGTTCCCCTCGAAGGGGAACTCTAAACTCTTTTATATAGGCTAGCCTATGAGTAATACCTACTGGATTTTGTCTTTTTTTTACATGAGTTAAGAGTGTTGACAGAAAATAGCCAAACAAAGTTATATTGGTTACAATTTATAGTAGATTAAGAATTTGCAGCATGTCCATGTCCCACTAATTTCTATAATATTCTTCAATTGAAATCTTGTATTCACAACAATGGAGTGATGCACAGGTTGGACATTGTAAGTGCAATTTGGCAAAAAAATTTAAAGTCTTAGTTTGTGAATCTGTTTTTATGATCATTGTTGTGAGTTTGTTATATATTCAAGGAATTCAAGTATATTTGTTTTGAAAGTTTCTTTTCAAAAAATTTAAATGTGTCTGAAAATATACATTAATATAAATGCAACATTTTATAGCAAAAATAAATTAGCCAATGTAATCTTCACATAGAACATAAGTTTACTATTGGTATAGTAGCCTAACCGGATTCACTGTGTCTTACACATGTATGTTTAACATTAAAACCTTAAAGTGCTCATGTTATGCTTTTGGCTTTTGCCCTTTCCTTTTATTGTGTTATATATTTAATGTGTATGTAATAGGTTTACAAAAGCCCAAAGTCCACCCCAAAGGGACTTACCATCTCCAACCGAAAACACTGTTCACAAACCGCTCCAAACAGCTCTTTTGTAGTCCAGCCTTTACTTCTGTGATGAACGTTAATATGCAACTCAATACAGTATATGTATTAATGGGTCTCTTCTCTGTCTGTAGATACAAGGGAGTACAGCTGTGGAACAGTTATATCCACATTGCATTTCATTCAACTTCTGTCAAAAATGATTAAAAGAGGCTGACCAGTCTTATGAACCAAATGTAATGGTCTGTACTGATCTGAAGTTTTATATATCTGATTAGTGCAGATATGAAAGACAGATTTGACCCCCCTGTCTCTCATAATCTTTCACACAAGCACACACCAGTCCACTCATCCTCATTATTTACACATTTAAAAAAAAGAAAATGTTTGTCTTGTTGTTTCATGTAGCCAACCATATGCTTGTTTTTTAATGACATAATAGCTTTTAATTTGTAGAGTTTAGGACTTTTGTAATTTCTTTAGGTGGCATTCCTTTTATAAGCCCCTTGGGGTTTTCTTAACACAAACTTTTATTTTGTTGCCTTGATTATATTGTGCAAATAAGTCCTAAAACTAATACTCTACTAGTCTTTTGTCAGCATCAGCCGCCCTTTTTAATGCCCACTCTGGACTAAGGCTCAGCTATTACAATGTGATTTTAAATCTATATTCAAAGAATTCTTTGTCAACAACTTCTGCCAAACAACTATTCAAATGATATACAAACTGTTATGCCGTTTTACATCAGACAAATTAACTCAAGACAGCAGCTTGTTGGTGTTCTCACATGTTACAGTAGACTGAGTGACTGTCAAAAAACTCATACATAGCCTACAGAAGACATACTTCATATGTTCATAAAAACACAAAGTTCAAAAGTTCAAAGACTTTCTGTCTCGAGAAAAGCTCTGTCTCTCACATATTTTATAACTGGAACTCATTTACCATCTTGCATGCAGATATTTGCATACGTTTAGCGGTTCAGTGACAGATATAACTTAAAAATCAGCAGTGAGAGGATTGGTGTGCCAAAAAACAATTATAACAAAGAATCAAAGCAAAAAGAATCAATACCAGCATATTTTCAAATGATGCGGTCTGCAGGTACAATTCTTGAAAGGGCAGATTGTGGCCCTTGGTTAAACAGTTTGCCTCATACCAGAAATAACATGTTCCTTTGATCCAAATCAACTATGGCAGCTGCTACGAGGGATTTTTAATTGAATGATTATTGTATTAAATAGTTGGTTTTAATGGAGCGTGCACCTCTGCAATTATTTCCGCTTTAAGAACCTGAACCCTGGGCAGGTCTTTACAGCCACAGGCGTTTGGTTCGCTTCCAACTGAGTGGTCACTGTTGGTGTAAAGTCAGCCTTTCATCTGCAACAGAAGACCAGACTAATAAGCAGATACATTTATCTTTACTTAAATGCATCTGCTTATTAGTCATATTAGTCTGATATATATATATCTTGACACAATGTATGAATACAGTTTGTCAACAAAAGCTTGGCTGTGACTTTGCTCTGGCAGCAGCACCACTGAATAAATTAACAGCACAGAAGGCCTTTTCATGTATAATGTCTTGTTTTATCCTTTTAACAAGTATAAAAAAGAAGTTCAATAACTACTAATTGAACAAATCTGAGTAACTTCCTTAAATTCCTTAATCCTGTAATTAAGGATCCTCCCCCGCCCCCCGCCCCTCCGCCCAGATAGGATCAATATTTGCCAGAACGCTCCTCTTATCTACGTGGCATGATGAAATATTGAATTTATGATAGAGGTGATAGTGTTGGCCATAGTCTTTTCTAAAGCCAAGCACGATCCCAGATTATCGGATAATTTATGAAAAATTCTGCTGTTGTCTGAGATGATATTTTCCCTGACATTTGGAAGATGGAACGCCCATATGATCAAACATCAGAAGAAAAGCCTTCTAGACTATGGCTCTAAAGGAAGCTACAGGGCTTTAGTTAGACAGCTGCACAGATCTTTTCTGTTAGCGGGTCAAATTTGACCGGTGATTTAATGTACTCAATACTCAAAAAACATTTGTTATCATCCAGTAAAGTTGTTAACCTCATAGCTATCTTATTATGTATTAATGTGCATGTAAACACTGTACTAAACTTTATTTAGTACAGTGGACCTTTTATATTAAAATATACCACTGGTTCATATTTGACAACAAATATATTCCTTTTTAAGAGACTTTTTAAAGAATTTATTTTGTTGTGTTAGAATGTCTGTTTCTGGGGTTATCATGAAGCCTTGTTCCAAGAAAAAAACGTAAAGGGTACATGTTATATATCAGAAAGTGAAACAGGTCCAATTTAACCTTAACACAATAAAACTTTTCATATACTGTAGATGCATGCAAATGTTTCAATTTAGCAACATGAGCAATGCATGTTTTCCCACAAGTTCCTCATTATAAGGTAGCTTCTTTTTATTTTTAATTATGTATATTACTTATATTATGTACACATTAAAAGTCATACATGATATAACATATTATAGGGATGTCAAGTTTTAGTGGTTAGAATGTGTTAAGAGAGTAAACTACAGGCTTCTGGGAAATTGGTTTTGCTTTTTGGGAATTTAAAGCTGCCAATACTCAAATGATCTGACTAACTGACAAAAAACAGTTCTGTACTTACAACACTTGAATCCCACATTTAAAAAAAATATATACAAAATAATAATAAAAAATAAAAATAAAAAAAGCTACAGCGAACAATAAATTGGAGAGGGGTGAAGGGCTAGATTGTGTTGATTGCAAGATGTGTGTCCAGTGATTGGCTTGAGAAGAGGCTGTCATAAGAACAATTCAACACATATCAAATTGAGCTTGTCTTTATCAGAATCAGGCTAATTTACACTAGTGTTGTGTACAAATGCCTCTTATGCTGCTTTGTTAAAGACACAGACACAGTGAGGAGAGATTAATTTGCAGTGAAATGTCTCTGCACTTGTCAGGCAAATGTGGGAGGAAACACTTTCTTAAAAAGAAAAAAAGCATGCCCATACCCCCTTTACAGTTTTCATGCTAGTTTCACTCACAAAAATCAGGTCTTTTCTATGTTTGCTTTGCAGGTAAATTCCATTGACATAATCTTTTATTATATTGTTTCAAATTCACATCCCCTACAAATGTGAAATATATATAAAGAAATGACACTTCCTGGCACAGTAAAGTCTTCCAGGAAAGGCACTGCTCCTAGCCAGGAACACATAACACCCAATAAAACCACAAGTTTTAAACTTCCAGTTTTTGAATGCATTAAACAAATGAGATTTAACATGATAAAGCTATAGTGTGTAGTTTTTGTGTCCCCCATGAGGAATTCAAAGTCATGACACAGTTGCTAGTAGCCAATAAGGACCCGGAGGATTAAAAATTTTTTGATGGACTCTTCAGAAGTGGTCATTTTCTTCACTAGGTTTTCTACGCATGAAAGGTGCTGGATGACACCAGTTTCTGAACACACTGCCATACTGAGAAGTACAGAGAAAGTTTAGTGGAGCTGATAGTCTTAAAGAGCTTTGTATTTACTGATTTATCAATGGTTTGAATGTAACGGATGTTCATTAATATCAAAAAGTTGCACACTAAAACTTTAATTATTAGCCTGTGGGTGTATTTTGTGACCGAGCTTTTGGTTACATTCTGGGCTTACTTATAGACGACAGTACCTCAGCCCTTTATACAAGACTACTATTTCTAGTCATAATTCTATTATCTTTATTGTTACTATAATTGCAACTGTTCATTGTGCCCCCGTTCTAAATGCTTGCTCGGGGAAACTTTTGGAATTGTTGGGTCTTTGTAAATTATAGAGTGTGGTCGAGACCTACTCTGTAAAGTGTCTTGATATAACTCTTGTTATGATTTGATACTATGAATAAAATTGAATAAAATTGATTTGAAGAGTCATCATGACTTCAAGAGATCCTAGCTATACAACCATTTTTGCAAAAAGTTCTCAGTTATTCCAAATAAACTCAATCTTGGTAGCACTTTGGTTTTGTTAGCTTTGTTCAGGGGCGTAGTAATGAGTATTACCCACAGGCCCTCAAAAAGCCTGGAATTAAAAGGTTTTGTTTCAATCTCAAACTTCACAATTTCATTTCAATTCAGTGTTATTTGTAGTGTCACATCATAACAACAGTTATCTTAGGACACTTTACAGACAGCAGGTCTAGACCACACTATAATTTACAGAGACCCAACAATTCCTCCAAAGAGCAAGCATTTAGTGCGACATTGGCAAGAAAAAAAACTCCTTTTAACTGGCAGAAACCTTATTATGGTTTTTATAAGTGAACTACTGAATACATAGTTGGACAGACTGTCTAATCTAAAACCTTATAACAGCATCTCAGGAAATATAATCTGTTTACTTCAGTGTTATGATCTGTTTTACTCCTGATGTCCAAATATTACTTCTGCAAAAAAAAAAAAAGAAGAAACGTCAGCATCATCACAAACATTTGATAACTCAGAGTCATTATGACCAGTCATGAGTTTGGGGTGATAGCAGGTTCTAATCCTCTGTATATGATTACATATTGGGGCTTTTTGTATAAATTTGCAGCTTTGAAGTTTCTAAAGATGTATTATGCTACACCTGTGTTACAACAGACTGGGCTAACAGTGTAGGAAACTAGCTCAACTTAAATCCACAAATTCAGTATATGATTCCTCTGAAATCTTATTCATTTGTTTTTTCATAATGAAATGTAGTGATCCAGTAATCTGTTCGCAGTGGAGATGTTAGAGAAATATGTTTTTCCACCTTTGTCTTGTGCCCTGGGTATAAAAACTCACAGATTTGTCAAATAACCACAAAGGGGGATGGGAGTTGAAAGATCCTTTTGCTATGCCACTGGCTTTAGTTACATGGACTTGTATCAAACTCTGGCTGTTAATTTGGCCCAAATCTCTGTTAAAATACATTTACTGAATAGCTTTTTATATACACATAATGGCTGTGTCATGGCTTACAATTAATCTGATGCAGGTATTACCAGGTGACAATGCCTGTACAATCTAAATTATTATAACAGTTATTTATCCACAGCCAAAGAGGTCATATTCGTTTGTTTTTTACACATTACCTCAAAGTGTTCACGCCAGACAGCCACCAAGTATTGCCAGGCTCAAAAAAAGGATAACCACAATCCTATTAAGGGGAATGAATGGGTGTCACATTCCTCTGATCTGCCTAGCAATGGACAGTGTTCTCTACTGAGACAAATACTACAGATTTTTTTCACAACTGACTTAGTGCTTGCCACATAGCAAAACATATTTACAGTGTAAATGTGTAGCACACATCTTAAATAAAATGTCACTAATCTGTTACACTATGGACCAGCATTTTTCAGAAAACAGTTGATGTGATTTATGTATCACAAATTTGGATTTTCACAGCACAGGAAAGTAGAAATGCCATCTGTGTTAGGAGATCGCTAGTGTATTCCACATTATTGCCTGCAAGACATTACACATCTGCAAGATTACACAAAGATGTGACACACAGTGCTATGGCTGCAGTGCATAGGGGGTCTGAAGGTGGTGGGCAGGGGCTAGGAGCGTCAGTTGTCAGCTTTTTCAAAATTCAGCTGATGTGCTTTACAATCTACCACTAGCCAGTGCAAAGGGGAGCGGGGGGGGCACATGGAATACATTCATTGCACTCACCTACATTGAAATTACATGTAGAGAGAAATGACTTAAATATTATATCAGGGGTCTTCAATGTTTTTTAAGCCAAGGACCCCTTAACTGAAAGAGAGATGGAGCAGGGATCCCCTACTACATACTGTATATTGTATGAAATAAAGTTGCATATTAAAATGGGACTACAATAAAGTGTGGCACATTGAATCCTTATGATTAACTGTATTTGTGGATGGCCACCTTAGTGACTGTCTTACCCATAGGCCAGTAAGCCTTTCTTCAGTCGGGATTTAGATTTGCTAATAATATGTTGAATTCATGTCAAGACATTTTAATTCTTGAAAGAACAAATTAACATTAATTTGGAGGCTCCCCCTGCAGTGATTCCGAGGACTCCCTAGGGGTCCCGGACCCCCTGTTGAAGATCTCTGTATTATTTATTATGTTCAGTTTTCAGTACAACCAGAGATCAGTTATACTATTTCAATCTAGTGGCCAAGTGGCCATGTTAGAGTGGCGGTTGGTGGAGCAGGGGTAACATTTAGCACAGACAACATTATTTCCTTCCTACATATCATGGAGTCAGACAGGACCATTTCTCATTTCACTGTCTTTGATTTAATAATGCACCCATACTCTGGAAAATGAGTAACACGAATGGTCGCTTTATAACTTTTCTCTGAAGTTAGCTTGTCATCTCTCTCTCCCCTCTTTAACAGCCCAACCCAAACTTAAGTCCACCCTCTTCTTTCAGCCACTCTAAAATTCATCACCACACATCTCCGTCAGAGCCGGAGAGACTCAGAGTCGAGTACACCGAGTAGTCCACGCTCAACCAAGCGCCTGTGGACTTCCGATGGGGAAATGCTTGGCTGCAGAGAAACCTGCACGAAATTAAATTCTCCACTTGGCTGACTAGGGTGACTTGTCCTGGTCTGCCGGCCTGTTCCTTCATTATTCCTGGGCTGATAACTGACTGAACTGGATGTCTTGTCTGTTTAATGCCAGCTCAGCTGCTTCTTGGGAGGAACGGGCTTGTCACTCTCCCGCTATAACACACTGTATTACCATCTCCACTTCATTTATTTGGCTTAGATTTTGAACAGCCGTCAAGCAAACCTCCAACCACCCTCTCCCCCCAAAGACACTTGCAATTCACCACTGCTCAACCTTCTGCATCTTTTAGGAAACTATTCAAAATAACCTGTCTAAAATTTTCATTAAAATGTCATTTAGATGTCACACATGGGCGATTGAGATTGGAAACAATAAAGGTGACCTTAATTGTAGTTTTTCATACTGCAAGAAGTGCTCGGTGGATATAGCATTGACTGGAATTGTCTTCAATGGGCATCTTTTATCGGCAAATGGAAAAAAAAACACAAAACAATGAAAAGTGGCCACTGACCACGACAAACAATTCCACAGAAGTTGCCATTTTTTGCCAACCTTTGCTTTAGGAGCATTGAGTTAAAGGTTTCTGCATTAGGGCACTGCATGATTGAACGTTGCTATATGGAAACACAGGCAGGCAGCCACTGTCAAAGACGCGGCTTGCACTTGACCCCGCAGGCGCCCCCCCCCTTCCACACACACACACACACATTTTAGCGGCTCTAGAAATAGCTTTGCTTTATGGCATTTGCAGAATTAGAATGAATATGTCCTTTCCTAGTGCACCGGTATATAGTATATACTTATCATGATTCATAGCCTTAATGCAAGCTTTTAAGTGCACGTGGTGGTGTTGAGCCTCCAGTGCTCATTAAGGCTAATCAATGGCAAATGCTATTGTCTTATTGGCACACGGTTGCTCAAGATAGAACATCAAACATAATCGAAGACTCGCTTTAGAGCAAAACCATCTCAGAGTGAATAGTAATAAGTATTTGAAAAAACAAAACAAGAAAGGGATCAGTATTTGGAAGTCATTAAACATGATGCCCACTCCTTCTGTGTAACCACAAAACCAATAGCATTGTGGGACAAAATGCTTTCCAATGTGACAATTGATTGCTTTTTGAGGTAGTTGTTGGTTGATTTCATAATTGGTATAATTTTTCACAAGTACATGAGTGTCATGCCATGATGGGCTTTAGAATCCTGGTAATGCAGTGGCCCGTACTTCAACCTTCAGATCAATAATGTATTAAAACCAAGAGCTTATTGAAATAATAATAGAAGGGTTTTTGCCCGGGAAGAAAGGCAGGGGAAAGAAAAATTTGCCAAAGAAAAGCGTTTGATTCTACACCAGGCCTTCACTGTGAAGCGCAGTTTCGTTTTCATGCCAGTGCTTTTACTCCAAGAAATTAAAGGACAGAGAAAGTCTCAGTGATGTGAAAACTCTGGACCCTGTGTTATTGACATTCAGTGCAATGTGCAAGCAGCATAAAGCAGCACTTGATAACTCAGAGTCCAAATGAACTGCTTTGAACCCAAACTGTTCATTTTCTTCTTATTTGGATAGCAGTCGGCAAGGTGATGAAATAAATGATCCCAGAACGTTTTTTTTTTTGCCTGTACAGGTAATTATTTGCAGTGCCTAATCAGTGTGTAGCATTTGGCAATCTGTGGCTCCCTGCTGCTATCTCTTCCTGTTGGATCTCCCTGTTTTGACAGTGTTTGAGAGATGAACACTCTGTGAGGTGTCAGGTGAAGACTATATGTGACAGATTTGGAGGGGAAATCAAGAGAAGACAAACAGGCAGCTAAATGCCTGGGAAATGTCTCAGCGCTCAGACACAAGGCGATAAGTGCTGTTGACGTGGACATGACAAGCTCGCAACAGTAAACCTCAGGACACGCAGTCCCACCGGAGGCCCGGGAGTGGACACAATTCTCCATGACTGCTCAATGTGCTTTACAGCTCTTATGAAGAGAATTAACAAGAAGTGGGAAGCCCCCACCACCACCACACCCAACTTCAACCACCCCTGCCTTTCTACTGTAAGCTCTTTGATGTTTCCCTGTTTCCTCCTCAACAGTCAGCATTGGTTTTGATCAAGGTTGGATTTCCTGTGACATATCTGATACATATTATGAAAGCAATACAAGGCCTCATAGAGAGGCCGGGTGTCTCTAAACTTTTACTGTTGCAGAGCTGCATGCCGAACAGGACAATGACAGAAGTACATCTCCTTTCCAAACTGGCAGTTAACAAAAAAAGAAAATCATACATACATAATAATATTAATGGGTAAAGTTTCTTCCTGGTGTTGATATCTTCTCAAAGTGGGTTATGGCTGTAGCCTACACAGTCATGAGAGGAAAGGGAATATTGTGCTTTAATTTCAAGAACATGAGAGTAAGGAGTACAATAAGGAATACAATGTAGAATAACAAGTCTTTCTCCTGCATGAGCACATTTTCATTTGATACTTTAAGTTCATTTTTCTGATACTACCTGATTATATTTTAAGGTATATAAAGTAAAGACTATTGGTATATTGGTATTTCTACTTAAACCTGCAATACAATGCAGTTGACATGGTAACTTGGTAGCAAAATGTTTCTTCCAGAAGCATTAGCATTCATTCAAGTCATGTTTCTGGCCACCTGATGAATGTAATTAGTAGTAGCTCTGTTTTGGTCTCCACCAACTCCTGAAGGTCACTATGTCAACTAGCTAGTCTGTTTGCCATTTGCTTCCTGGGTAAAATTTTTTATTAGAGATTCTTTCTGAAAACAATGCTATAAGAATGGGAAGCGTAGAAAAGAAACTTAAAGTTGCAGGCCAGAAAACCAAAACAATTAGCTAAAACACGCTGCAGTGCTAAATGTAGCTAATTGTACCTATACTATAATCCTCTCTGGGTTCATAACTACAGCACAAGCAACTCATCGCATTCAGTTAAGCGAATCATTTATTTGTCAATATAAAAATATTGAAAATAGCCTCTGGATGGATGGGAATGGTAATGAATGGGAATACTTCCTCTACCACTGCTAGTTTCTAAGTTAAAACAGATGCTGTATGGATAATGGAAAACCCAGTTTGCCTAACCTTAGAGCAAAAAAAGCTGCCTTTTCCATGACAACCACATAACACAGCATTCACCTTAGACGCCACCGGTCCATCTAAATATATAACGCTGAAAAAAAATAAAGGGATGCACTGCCTGGTTCGAAATGTCTTCCAAGAATTGTACTGCGAATCAAAATTGGGATAAAACATTTGAATTACAGAACACAACTGTGATGTCTGTCCTCCTGGACTGCCAGATCATGAATATATATTGCATTATGAAGATGTGATGACATTTAGAGCAATCACATTTAACCCTCTCCTCTTGTGCCTCTGTTTCTCCTCTCTCCACTAATGCATTTTGCAGCAAGGGATGCATCTTAAAAGATTCAGAGAGAAATGTCAGCCAAAGCAGACACTGCTTGATAGCTGGGGTCATTTGAGATGGTTTCTGAATTCTGGAGAGCACACAAGGGTGCCCCCCCACACACACACACACACAAACATACACACAGACACACACACACACACACACACACAAACACTCATTCCTTTCCTATGTTTCCCTATTCCATTCTGTCTCAGCCACCTTCCACTCTAAATATTTCTGTTGGTTTACCCTTGTCCATGTGACTGGAGGTAGCTCAGACGCACTACCGCGAGAGACTGAGAGAGAGAGAGAGAGAGAGAGGGATAGAGGGAGGCTTGACCAGTTGGGCGCTGTCTCCCACCTCATTACCAGATGCAAATGAAACGGGTACACATGTTTAATATTTAGTGGCAGGAGAAATGTCAGGCTGGCACAAGATGGAATTAAACAGCACTGTCAGCGCAAGTGAACTCAAGGCTTTCTCAGCTATTTCACTTCATATTGAGTTACTGTCACAATTTATTTCACAGCAGTGGGACGACTAGTGTGAAAATGTTCTGTGATGCTTTTAAGGATGGAAGGGGAATCAAGGAAGAAGTGTGAAGGGTATTGTTCACATGAGGCTTTGTATTTATTTCTGAGCTCTATGACAAAGCTTTATTGTCTTAACAAAGCCATACTATTCATCAGGACTTCTTTTTTTCTAGATTACAGTTCTGTTGAATTGGACAGCATACTGATAAAACACAAAAGTGAGAGCTGGCAAATGCACAATGCTGTTATGCCCAATGGACTACTGAGCCACAGACCTCCCAAGAGAAGGCTTTGGTTTAACTAATCCTGATGATGCATATCCATATCAAATATGTCATCCACACCAAGAACGCATGAAGGATTTAAAGCAATGTGGCTTTGCCTGCTGCTAGCATGAAAGTAATAGTTATTATAGCTCAAAGAAATATGATATACTCGGAGACAATGGAATATGCTGTCTGCAAAAAGATGTCCAATTGGATTTTGCACTCTTGTGTCACCACACACCAGTGCATATTATCAGATGCAAGGCTACAGCAAGTTAATGTTCATTCTAATCAGCATGGCAGATAACACCGGGTCCCACAGGGACCTAATTAAAGATACTGTATATGAGAGGTTTATTTTTTGCAGCTCTGGAAAAAGAATTGTCCCCCACATTGGTTAATGACAGAGAGGCAGGAAGTAGATTTAATTGTATGTTCAGTTGTTATTTTTATGTAAGAGCACATTTTGAGGTGTGACTTGCAAAGGACTTTGTGACTCTGTTTGTAATAAGTGCTATATAAATAAACATGACTTATTTACACTTTTTGACTGATGCATTTTAAGGCTTCGTTCATCATGTCATATTTAATAAATGGCTGGGTGAGAGGTGGGATGATGGTAGGCATGGTAACATCAAAAAGAAAAGGGGGACATGGAAAGTTATATTTTTAATTAATTGAACGTATTATCATAAGTATCATAATTGTACGAGTGAATTGAAAATGAAAAAGTTTTGTCGTGGACAGGCAGTCAATGAACTCCCACTGCCTTCTAAAAAAATTAAAGTGTTTCATTATTCCAAGGTGAGGGCTTTAAAACAGCATTTTAAATGTTACCCCGCTGTTCAAGATCATGAAAACCTTTAATTTCATGCAAATGAACAGCAAGGAGCATGGAGCTTAATGTAAACGAATGCTTCTTTTGTACTGCTGTAGAAGTGAGCTGGAGAGAGAGGCCATGATGAAAATTCCCAAGGATTCTTTAATTGCTATCTGAAATTATGTAAATCCCTCAGCTAGGCTGAGTGCAATTATCCAGCGCCTCTCGCTGCCAGCTTTACTAATGTCTAACAAAATATCGGTGGCTGACATTTAGACGTGGTAATGCAAATGAGAATTAATTTTTCTTCCAAGACAAAGGGCAGTGGAAAGATCACACCATTTTATACAATAAAGGCAGGAAAAGTAGGGTTTGCAAGATGACAAAAAATGTTGATCAAGAAATGAGCCAAGCATTGAAGCCCATTTTTAAATCAGTGCAGCATGGTACCGAATATGATTATTTCCCCTATTCTGCACTATTAATCTATTTCTATTGCCACAGAGAGGTATGCTGCAAGCAGCAGACATTCATTTAGGGTTAGAATTAATTGCAGAGGGTGCCTCATTTCTTAGTAATGATATGGGGAACCCTCCCCGCTTCCCATTGTTAGAACACGTTCCTGCCATGGCTGTGATGTTGGACTGTTTGGGTCACATTTTTTCATTTATCTCCCCAGGTACAGAGATGGATGTAGGCCAGGCACTGCAGCCTGGTGAGGCTCCCCTGTGTGCAGCTCGGAACACCTGTCCCGCTGCGCGGCAGCACCCCCAATCTTTACCAGGCCAAGGAGGAGCACCATCTCGCCCCATAACACTTTCCTCAGCCCGTTGTCTCAAGGGACAACCAAAGGAGCAAGATGAGGAGGATACCTAAGGACCAATGTTTACTCTGGGATCTGCCGCCCAAAACTGTATTTCTGAAAACCAGAAATCATATTACCATATTACAATCTGCTGACGTGGAGAAAAACTGCCTATTCCTATTTTAGTATGGATTCTGTGGGCAAGACACCCCCCAGCTGTGAGGACATTCACAGATGAAGGGGAAAAAACATTGGGATACACCAACAAGTGCCTGTCTGCAGTGCTTCTACCACACCAGCATAATCCAACAAAGCTAGTAAGCAAGAAGATGCTGACTTGTAATCAGTGGTAACCTGGTTATAGCTTGTGATACCGCTGTGGGATGGCTTTTTTAATACCTTTTCAAATAAAATAAATTATCTCTGAATTTGGTAATATGTTGAATTTGAAAACAAAAGGATTATTTTGTATTTGTTCTTGGGTTGAGAAAATGTTCCTCGCTAGAAAATGATTCGACACAAGCGAAAAAAAAAAAAAGGCTGTTTTTTGGTTTAAGATGACATTTTGGAGTAACATTGTTTTCCTGAACCCCGTCTCCTAAAAAACTATGTTCCCATACCCGCACGTTGTGAATCAGTCGCAGTTTTAGGGTTTAGGTTTAGGGAAAGATCATGGTTTGGGTTAAACTCTGTACATTTCTTACCTCACTTAAGTTACGCAATTAATCAGTTAAGTGTTTTATACGTAGGTAACGTGAGTACGTCAATAATTCAACATTATGAACAGTGGTCTCCTAGGTGAAAGTCTGTTTGTTGACCTGTCCATTCACCCTAATCTCCCAACGTTGACTTTGATCAGATTCATCAAAACAAAATATGTTTCCCTTGAAATCTAATTGAGATTGCAGTTTAGTTGTATGGGAAGATCACTTTTAGAAGTCATGGCTGGTTTTCACAGGATAGTGACACACTATCTAGCACCTAACTAACTAACCAACTGAACCACATTAACAGCTAAAATGCCCGTTAACTGTTAACTGTCATTAACCACATGACTTTTACTGGAAGGTATGGCTGGATAGATGGTATGATTTTTCCAATCCTTTCCCAAAACCATCTCAGTTAACAACTGAATATAATTATTTTCTGTTTCCTATGATGTTAGGATTATATATTCCATTGCATAACATGTCACTATGATATACGGATATTTTGATTTCCTGAATTATAGTCAAATGGGCAGCTGTTATCATCAGTCTGTTTCATATAGAGAACACATCATCACAGGTCACAAGGAATACGCTTTGAAAAATTCACCCCACAGGGCCTTTATTTTGTTCCGGAGATGGCCTGTCCAATTGAAAGCTTTATAGTGCATGCTAATGTTCTCCGCGGGTTCTGCACCTACTGCTAATGTGTTGCATTTGTAGGTATTTACTATTGAATATAACCCCCACAGCACCTCAGATCACCCTCCTTCCTTTCCCTCATCTCCAGCTTTCTAACCTCCATCTTCCCCTGCCCCTCCACCACCTGTACATCCATCACAGGGCTGTCATGGTAGAGGGGCTTCAATGCTCCTTCCTGACGCGGCCATCAAGGCCCTCCATCTAACACAAGCCGACACATCATAATAACAGTAAGAGGCCTTTCCTGTCCAGTGTCATGCTTGGAGAGATTAGTTCCCCTCCACAAAACCTAGGTAATTTGCTTTTGCTGAAACACATTTGTAGTTCGTATTCTTTCAGGTTAACTAGTTCATGAGAGGAGATGAGCCACTTGCTGCACAGTGTTTGCTTCTTTATGCCATTATTCCCCTCAGCCTTTTTTAAGTAAAAACCAAACAGCTTTTCTTTTATATATACCCTGTGTGTGGGGGAATGCATACTTTACATACACACATATTATACTTTGGAGCATTGTCAACAGGGGGGGGGGTGGGGGGGCTCTAACCCCTAATGTTTTCTCAAAAGCCCCACATTTTTTAAGTTTTTAAAATACCTTAAACTTTGTGTCATTTCCTCTCAGTCTCTGTAACTGGTCCGGCAAATCAATGAAACAAAAGTTTTCTGGGGAAATATCGCAATTAATTCTGTGGACTCTGCTCCAGCATTGTATAAAAAATATAAGTTTCAAGATTAGTAATGCTTTTTATGGTACATTTCTTACCTAAATATGTTATGTAGCGTAACTTAAAAAATAGTGACATCAGAATTCAGATTTCAGAATGATTAAGAGAATTGGAGAACAAAATAGGATGGCGGCTCTACCTGATGATTCTGGGCAACTATCATGTTTTTCCCAAATAATGTAAAGATTTTTAGGCATTCTTTAATCAAATATCTTGAAAGATAGTGCGTATAGCTGTCGTAAATGGACCTCCTCCCCATGTCTGGGCTCAGCCCTGAATAATTACAACGTCTGGCTCTGCCTCTGTCAGTCGGTACAAATGAGCACTAACTTTTCCATACATCCCTGGAATGGAAAGCCAAGTTGTGATGCCATAATACTATAAATGTGTTTACCTGGAAACTTCAGACACCTGATATTTGTTTTACTTATATTACATGTTTAACCACACGCAGTAAAGAAGATGACCACTGCGGTACAAGTCAGTCAGTTTATAGCTGTCATTATTTTCTACTGAATTATTGCATGGGTGAGTTACAGATGGGTAAGGGTTTAAAAATGCCACTGACTTAATGGGACATTAATCCACCTATGCTCCTGATATAAAGACTGCCAAATATCAAATTTGGTCTGGAATTTAAAAAAATAAATAAAAGTAATAATAATAATACATTGGATATTAATATTCTGAATAAGCTAAGGGGAAAAAGGGAAATCTAAGAGCAGAAGTTGATTTCTTTAGGTCTTATGTCTATTTCATTCTTTATTAATCACAGAGGGCTGCTCTAAATCCCCTCTGTGTATGAATGGGCTGTGCTCTGTGTCTTCTCACATTTGCTGCATGATCATATTTCATAAACACTGCATTTGAATTTTTATGTACAGAGTATGCAATATTCATGATAAACTGAATATGTAAATAGGTAACCTTTATTTATGAGTCCCTGCCAGACTCGTACTCTTAAGTATTACTTTGGAAGATAAGATGGATTGACAAAAAGGTTAGTTATAGGGGAATACCTGTGTGGCCGGGCGAATGATTGATAATTAACAGCTTAATCTATACAGGCTGGAGGTCATTATTCTCCTGCTTTCCTTTGAATTAGTTTTTTCATTGCTGAAAAAAAACAAATGATCATATTTGTAATTCTAAACAATGGCAAAAAAACATACTTTTAATCATTCCACTGAAAGAGAGACAAAAGGATGTCCTTTGTGCTGCTTGCTGAATTAAATTAGGCTGTTTAGTGCTGCTGTACAGAGCTGAAAATATCTACAAATATATTTGAATGAATCACCCATGAAAGGCCCCAAAACTAGTCAAGTCTGTATCTTTTAGTCACACATTTAATCCTAACGCTACATTCCATTACATTTGCAGCCTGTAAGTGCTCTGGAATTACACATCCCGTCCTGAAGGACTCTTTTTTTTCTTATTGTTTAGAAAGTGGTTAGCATGCCGGGGATGCTCCAAATACGATTTTACATCCACTTATGGAAATCCATTGTTCCTTGAACATTTCCACATACAAACCAATATATGCTTTTCTAAGAGGTCTAAGACCTCAATTACATCAAAGGCAGTTTGTCCTGCTGCTGGGCTGCCTGGTAAGGGCTTAAACAACTGTGTCAATGCTACCCCCTTGTGACCGCACGGCGGCAGAAGCATTTCCTAACAGCTATCTTTCATTGCAAGATATACTACAAAAATAGTCCACTTAAAGAACACAAAAAAAACAATCAACATTTGAACTTGTAAGAAAAAAATGACTTATATAATGCAAACAATTTCAAATTTTCTACTGTTACAACAATGGTCAGTATTTTGCACGTGTCTGTATGTAACACACCTTTGTTACAATAGAGACTTGTTTTGAGGGCCAATTGCCTGCCGTCTTCATTGTAGTTTGAACTATGAAGCAGTGAATAATAAAGATTAAAAGAAAGTCTGAGAGATTCTGTTTGCACACTGGAATTGAAATGTGTCATGATCTCTCTTTCATTAAAACCAAAGACGTTGCAGAAAGTTGCCATGCTGACGTGCAGACAGATGTGCGTGTCAGAGGCATGAGAGGGAATATTTTGGAGGGCACTCCTCCTGCTGTCCTTGCCTAGTCAAGAGAAAAGCATGCAGCCTTTTATTGTATGGACTTGAAAAGAAATAATTAGACACACAGATATATAATTCTGCAAAAGCTGCATGGCTCACCTGTCACATGTGGCATAATGAAAAAGGGGGCTGAATTCTCTGAAGTGTGGTTTGCCATAGGCCGCCACTTTTATTTCCCCAAGTTTGCTTTACCTTCAAAGACACAGAGAAGTTGGAGCACATGGGTTTTTATTCTTTGCTACTGTAGTGGAATCTCGAGATGCAGAAAAAGGGAAAGATTTATACAAATATTATTATAAATAAATTAAAACTGAAGTTGAATTCAAACCTGTGGCAAAATTGTTTAGCAAATACATAGAGTACGGAGTACTGTATATGTACAATAATAGCCGACACTTGATCCTTATGATAGCTGTAGGATATTTTTAGGGCAATAAAAACACCAAACAGTGCTGCACTAGCATGCTTTAAAAGTATTACAATCATGTTTGACATAATTATGGCAATTTCTATTACAAAATAAGATCCTAGTGGAGCTTTTTCTTTAAAGCTCTATAATGGAAATTGACATGACATTTTTCCGTCAACTTCACCAAAAAAGTGGGAGGAAGTCGATCATCAATCAGAATGGCTATGCCAATACTAAGATCATCAACGCTAGCCTGCTGAGAGAACAATGTTGACATATATTCCCCCACTGTAACTCCCAATAAAGGCATTTTATTTTACCAAACTTTAGATTTTTTTTATAATTTCCTAATAATAATAATTATTATTATAACAACAATTAAGTAAAACAACCCCACACAATTTCAATGAAAGCCTATGACTGTCCTGTAAAACGAAGTTGTCAAAGAGATGCAGGTTGGGTCACATGAGCCACAGCCTTCACCCATAACTCACTGTGAGGCGCGGCCATATTAGGGGCTGCACTATGCTGACATCTCACACAGCCCCCCAGGTTAGGCATTGTCAGTCAAAGGCCATGTGATTGCACGAGTCTCCGCCTGCCCTCTCATTGACACCTCCCATTGACTTTCCTTCACGCAGATCAGTGAGCCTAAACCATTTAATTCAGGGCGACCCACCACCAACACTACCGCTATACACCCCACACACACACACACACACACACACACACACACACACACACGCACACATGCACACATGCACACATGCACCGGACAGGTTGATTTGTGCCTACCTGGCAGGCTTCAACACAGCTATGACTTTTATCCACTTAAGTATGTATATTTTACCTGACTGTATGGTTCCATTAATTCTCATTAATAGTCAGTGCACACTGGAAAGCATGGCTCCTAGCACCATGTATGTATGCTCCCACAACAATGTTCAAGAGAAATAGTGTTTGAATTATTTTCCTCCCTGACCTTAGGTCCATGTATGTAAACATGTGACCTAATATCATGCTACAGCGCTGTTATTTATGTCATATAATCATTTCAACTCCCTCAGGATGCAGTCGGCACACAAACATGACCAAAATACATATTTAGATTTATTTGTCTGCAACTGTCCAATAAAACATATCCTTTGAATTTCCATCTCTGGGCTTTAGTCCCAGTGGGAGTTGTTGGCTGAGAAATGTTGTGCTTTCAAGCTTCAGGGAACAGCAATGTGAGCAATGTTCAACGTGGAAAGAGAAAAAAAAAGGTGCACGCTGCCTAAGTGTTGTACTATAAAGAGAGAAGAAGTAGGTTTTCACATTCCAAAAGCCTCCAAGGGTTTATGCTCTGCAGTGGATTGTGGGTGCAATCATCATACTCATCTCAGGAGAGACTATAGCAACCACTCACTCAATCTTGTTGTCTCATTTTCCTTTTCATTTCTTTGTCTGTCGCATCGTTCTTCTCTCAGCTTGTCCATCCTCTGATGCAGATATCTTCAATAGGGGGTCCGGGGACCCTTGGGGGTCCTCAGAGTTACTGCAGAAGGGCCAGCATATCATTGTTTTGAAGTCTTTTCAAAAACTAAAATGTCTTTATGTGAAGCCAACATATTATTAGAAAATATAAATCAGCCTATTTGTGAAACTACTGGCCTATGGGTAAAGTAGTCACTAAGGTGGCCATCCACAGATAAAGTTCATCCTAAGGACTCTGCCACATTTAAGTTTAACATTGAAACACGATTTAGAAATTCATGCCAATTAATATTTGACTAGCTTGGTATTCTATTAACTAAACTAATATGTACAAAGGCATTTGGCTGCCCATATGTTATTGTAGGCCCAGTTTAATATGAAACTTCATTTTAGACAATATATGTAGTAGGGGGTCCCTGCCCTCTCTCTCTTTCAGCTAACATTGAAGACCCCTTATCTAATGCTCTCCTTCCCTGAAAACGAGACATCTGAACGGCATGTTTTCTATCAAGGGGTAGGATTTTGAAAATACCCAAATGAGCCTTGCTTATGTCAGTCCTATTTGTGGGAATACAATGTACAACTTTGTAATGACACAAGTCGATTGTAAAAGGGGAATGAAATATTTTATTATGTGCTTATGAAGAAAAGAAAGAATGTCTTGAGGAAAGCTGTGCCCTTCAGTGTATTGTGGATTTTATCCTCATGCCATCCACACATGTTTTAGGGTGTTTGTGGCAGGACAGGCATCCCCTCTGTAACCACAGTCATAAATGAATTACTATAAAAAGGGTTACTCAAGGGCTGGATGGCTTTTACGTAATTGTACGGTGGTGAAAGGGGGTAAGAGTCTTTCCATAAAATTTCAATAAATTGTGCATTTTCTCAATGACTTGTTGCCCCAGTGAACAGTACAGTAAGAATACCAGACTGGAAGAAATGGAGTGCAAACGCTGGCAGAGGCGATCCAATTTTGAAATGTGAACTGTTATAAAGGTAGCAATATGCTTTTACAGTGTGTGCATATTTAGGCTTATTTAAATTGTCATTAGAGGTTGTCTACACGCGTGACATCTGTGTAAAAATTTGACTGCTAAGTAGGCCTCATATTCACAGAACGTTCAAGGGCTAAATGAAATTCATGACCAGACGGCCATTCTCCCTTGAGTCAAAAGCCTTTCTTATTTAACACGCCTTTAAGTACAACACCAAGATAACTGTGTTACAATATAATACATGTGTAGCTTAAATTCCCTCAATTACCACAGGAAACTCGACTTAAGCAAATTCAATTCAATTTATCAAGCAGACTGGTGCTGACACAGATGAGCCCTTACATAATGCTACTTATAATAATAATTTCATTAAAATCTGGCACCAAATGAAAATATTTCTGTGTAATATTAACCCTTGTATGGTGTTCAGGTCTCTGGGACCCGTTTTCAATGTTCCGATTAAGTTCTAAGAAATACGCACCAACAATGATAAAACATCTTGTTCTATTTTTTTTTACCTTTTTTATAAATGAATTTTCTTGTTTTCTCACAAAAAACGAAAATGGTCATATGTGATCTCACAGGGGTAAATGGCAAATATGAACCATAAATTATTTCATTGGTAATTGAGTAAAGTAAACATCTGTTAAGTATTTTTTACATGAATTGTTATGGCTGTATTGATTTAAAAGCCTAATAATGTAGTGGGACCTGGGAGCATTGGCTGTGTAACAAAAATATGAACATCACACAAGGGTTAAATGATATAGAGCAAAAATCAACAGTTAACCCTCTGAGGTCTAAGGGCATTTTTACATACCTTTTTAAATTCACCTTTTAATGGTAGTTGAAAATAATCATATTCCCATGTTTTTCATATAAAAATGTTTAGAACAAGCAAAGCCAAGTGAGGCCCAAATTGTTTCCAGAGCAATGTTTCAATAGACAATTTGGCCCTAAAACTGAAAAGTTGATGTTTGCTTTTTGAAATTTCTCAAATCTCCAAAACAAACCTACACTCATTATTTTGGCGCTTAAAATACATTTACAAAAGTGGCATAATATATGACTATAATAGCACATAAAAGTGAATCTCCTTGCAGAAGAATCAGATTTGATTGCCAGTGAAGTACCTGCGTGACATCACCTTTTTCTCACTTTGCCCTGCCCACTTTAAAATGCTGAGAAGAGTTTATCACAAAAACAGAAACAGAAATTTTAAAAAACTCTAACTATTTGAAGCTATTTGAACCCCAATAATTATAGAAGTTAAATGAGAAAGTAGGTGTTCAGACCCTTTCAAGTTATGTACATATGTATCTTAAATCCCAATGCATAATTTTTCAAAATAACTGATATTAAAACCTCCCGTCCCACCTCTAAGTCATGGTTGGCAGCTGCTCTCTGGGTATCTGGAATATTGGTTTCTTCCACTTTCTGTAATTAGCGATGATCAAGAGGGATTATAAGCGGCAGTTAACAACATTGAACTCCTCAATGACCCTGATAGATGGTCAATTATAGTGATCAGGTCGTGGCGTTTATTGGATTTAAAGTGGCAGTGATGGGCCCTTTTGGCCTAGTGTGGGTAATTATCACATTTATGCATGATTTAAAGAGACCGTAGAACGAGAAAGACTTGACTTAAATTTAATCATGTTCTTATCTATGTATTTATGCAAGAGTTAACAATGGATGGTCACGAGTGGAATAATGCAATGAGACTGAGATTAGTGTGATAGCCACGTACTGTACAGCCGCTGTGCAGCACATGTCATATCTGAGGCGGGTGGAAAATGTACTGTTTCAGACAAACTTGTGCTAGAACTTGGCTTTTAGCCAGGAACATTTTTGTTAATTTATTGGACTTGGTAAATTTTTTTGAGTAACTAACATCAGTGTATCAAATATGCTTTTTTAAAATGAAATTAACTTGTCTTCACCTCTGGTTTTTCTGTATTTAATTGTGACTTTTACAAGGAGCTAAATTTTAAAAGAATGCTCAGACTTAAACATCTCACGGTCAACAGCCTCTAGTTTTGCTTGCAGGGGGGATAATGCCGATAGAGATCAAATGCTCTAGGCTACACCAATCACAGTTGTCAATAAATTCTTCTCTTCCCTACCCATCATCCATTATTCTCTGCCTGTTCCACGGAAAAAGGCATCTCGGCACTCTCGCTTAGGCAGCCACGGACAGCTTTCTGAATCCAGACACCTGAATATGATCAACTGAAAAGCTGGTGCTCAGCTCCTCTGGTAACAGAGGAAATACATCAGTGCCTTGTTTATTTACTTTTCCCCCATGCCAGAAAAGGTCAGAGTCAGAGGATTATACTGCACGGACCAAGTGGAACTCAATAAATGCCCAGCAATGAAAACAATATCATCCATATTTTAAACAGCTGGCACCAAACAGAGGGAGCCTTACACTAGGGTGCCAATTATTCTACTTCTCAGGGTTTTTGCAGCAAACCACAGTAGCTCAGGTGTATTTCCCAAATAAAATCATTATTTCATATAGTTTTGTGAAAAAATCTGAGACAAGCAACCATATAAGTTATCTAACATTTACATATGTGTATTTGAAGCATGAGCCACTAGCTGTTACTTAATGCTGAGGGGAAAAATGCAGATTTATTGGTGTTTAAATGCAGATGTTTTGCAGGCAGCAAGTGTGGTTGTTTTCATAGCCTGGGTTTGTTTTCCCTCCATGGACTTATTAAAGTCAGCGCAGCACAGTCTGTGCTCTATAATCCTGATGTATTATTAATCATGTCTTACCGTGCAACTCCAAAAAAAACTTCCCTTTTTGATTTTTTAACGTGAAAGTGCAGGGAATTTGAAACGAAGCCAGGTCCTGGGTGACAGGATGCTTTATTTCCCTTCCTGTTACAGAATCCAAATGCAAAGTAAATACAATGGCGGCATTGTTTACTGTTGGAAAGAGTTTCTGGTACTGTGTATGCCTTGTCCGTGTACAGTGTAACACGTGCATGGAGCACGGTGTTGTAGCATCCACTATTGTAGGTTCACACAAACGCTGTCATGCTATAGACATAGCAGTTGATACGTCTGAAAATATGGTGCTATAGATATTTTCATAGCTGATCCTTCTGTTTGTGTCAAGATGTTCTGGTTTTGTATTAAATTGTCATGTAAACAAAAGTTTGCTTCTATTAAGGCCTTTACCCCTCGTTGATTCAGAGGACTAATAAACTTGTTTCATTCACATCTTGTCACATTTTACTCATGGGAACTTTTCTAAATGCCATCAGCCATATGATGTTGAAAGCCAGTACTTAGCTACCATGGTAGATGCCCTGAAGCGTATCTACCATGAAAGCTGAATGGAATTATGTAAGTGTCAAGCTTGGTCATAAATAGGAAAAGAGCAATTCTATTTGAATTGAATTACTCAAATATAGATTTTTATAAGACGATCTGTCTCTGTGACGTTTGATGAGGGAGATCTTTTTGAAACACATATAGATGTTAAATACGCCAGCCATTTCTTTGATTTGAATCATATTTTGTCTTATTCATTATAATTTGGTTAACATTTCAAGAGAAAGTCTTAGTGTCTTCATGCATGTGCAAAACTTTGTGAATATGAATGTCCATGAGTTATAACAGCATGCAGGGTGATCAATAGTCCAAATACAACTCTGCAACAATGTGGAATTCATGCTCACATATACCACCCTGCCATCATGGCAGGTGCTCATGGCATTTTTTCTCCCTTTTTTGTTGCCTCGCTTGGGTAAGATGATAATCCAAGCCTAGTCCACTGACAGGCTGCAACATGATTCACTTGGACAGTGACTGACTGCACATCCAATTTGTTTCAACTCCAGAGCAGCAGCTTATTATCTGAAATGCATGAGATGTCTGCGCATGAGAGGCGTGATCAGCTGGGGCATGCGCCGGGGCTGCTGGGAAAGTAATCAATAAGGGATTGTCTCTTGTAGTTTAGGCCGACACATTATGACAGAGCTGAAAATTAAACAGGCAGATATTAATAATAATGGAAATCAGAGGCTCAGATCGGGGGGAAGGGTAAAAATGTATCATGTTTGCTTGTGGGTGTATGTGTGTGTGAGGTGGGAGGAGGGGGTGTATACTTGGTATATGTTTTTGTTTTTTTCTTCTCTGGAAATATATGTAAAATTTGAGACATGTATGCGACAGTGAGGGCTAAGTATTAATGTATTTGACTGTCAACATTGGCAAATATTACAGTGTTCCTATTTGAACTCATTAGAAACATTCCCAACCACAACCACTGAAGCAGGTTTACATGTATTCTAGTTGTATAGTGTTTCAGGTCCCAAAATTGAACTTTTTGACAGATGTTTTAAGCCACTGGTGGGTTTGCCATATATAACTGTGAGTAAAATTGAATCTAACATTGATTCTCATAATACGAAACAGCTTACATGTCACAAAGGCAATCAAATGAACTCTATCTGATTGTATAGTGCATGCATCAGTCATTATTTAATATGGGCTTAATTAGCCTACCATTATTTTCCATGTGTCCACTGCATGTACACATATGTATATGGCACATGTAGCAAGCATTCACGGCTTGGCTCAAATCGTAAGATGTTCAGCAAAACAAAAAAGGCTTCTTGCTGAGGGATATAAGAGGAGTCATGGGCAGTAAGAGTAACATAGAGAGACAGACAGACAGCTAAAGAGAGATCCCTTTGCCTTGTCAATTAGCCGTAGCCATCCGTTCTTATTGTTTGAGAAACAAACGTGCCATTCTGGGTGTGGGGGTGGGAGTTAACAAACTGCATTACAGGCCATTACAGATGCAGTGTCATTGATTATTTATACCCGTATAAAATGCCTGGCTCCCTGGTGGACCAGTATGTGCTTGGCTAGCTCTGATAAAATGTTCCCTCTAAATCACCAAACATGAGGCAAACAACACACATTCAAATGCATAAGAGAGTTAAGTGACAAAGTCCTGCGTGTATAATAGATGTGAAAATCACTGTATCAAGAACAAGAAATAAACTGTTATGATAGCTAAAGCCTATCACTATATCTTATTAAACTAATAACTCTTTGTGTTCCCTGTTTGTTTTTTTCTGACATCAGATACTGTACGTGTGATATGATTAATTTTAATACAGAGGAAGACCCTTCTTTGGAAGAAAAATTGAATAGTAGATCACTTCCCTCCTGGAGATTTGTCCACGGTGGATATTTTGCATTAGTTAGCAGGGCAGCAGATGGCTGGCTGCAACTATAGTTGAGACGCTCAGCAACTTTTTTTTTAAACTTTTTTTTTTACTTTCACGTTGTAGGTGTCTGCTATGGAGGAGGACCTTCTCCGACCAGTCACCTCACCATGGGAATTTTCCCTGGAAGATATTAATGGTCGCCCTTGCCAAGCCGACCACCTCAGCATAAAGGCCAACGGGACACGCGGAAACGCAAATGCCACACCTTTCAATGCATTGCTTCCTAATGACACTACACTGACATTGTGGCTTCTTCAACAACTCCCTGAAAAACATATATCAAGCGCTTAGTCAACTAAAACAGCCATGTAGTAATTTGACACGCTGCCCTCTAAAAATTTGTTATTAGTGAGATGTATTGCTGCTCGTGAAACGCATCCTTTATCATATAGGTTAAAGGTCCAAATGCCAGATGTCCCCGCAGCACAGCGAGTACAAAAGCATGCAAGAAATTCCCGGTATGTTGAGATAGTGACAAACGCATGCCAAGTGAATTGCAGAGAGGTAAAGCAAGTCCATATTGGACACACTTCCCAGAGCACGGAAAGTATGAAAGAGAGGACAACATCTTGTATCATCTATCTTCCTTATATGCTGAAGCCGTGACAAAGTGGATGGAGAAATTATGATAAATGATAAGACATATTTAGTCAATATCTGTAATTCTCTTTCTTCACTCTGCCATGTTTTTTTTCTCACCCCTCTCACATTGTTTAGTTGAAAAGACACCCGTTCATTTAAATAGCACTTTGAAGGCCAGATTGTGATCAAATTGAAATGGGCATTGTACATGTTAATATCAATATCTCCACCCAGGAGATAGATTGTCAAGGCGCCTCTTTGTGAATTTATATCTTATTTACACAGTGAGAGAACATTGGAATCCCACACACTGTAAGTGTTTCTTTTAACCCGGCTTTCCAGAGAACGCAAATGTGAAGCAGCAGCATAAAAGGACACTTTATTTTTTTTAAGATATAAGGCATTCTTGTAAATATTTGACCACATTGTGAATGAATGAGAATGAAAAAAACATTTAGATTCAATTAAAAGAAAACTACATTGCACACACATTAGCCAATTCAACACAGAGAAACAATGTCCGCATACTACAAGATCATGGGTTCAATCCTGATTTTGGGTTAATGTCGTTATATAATTTTCTAACGGATCATAATAATTAGCCTGGTCCTACCAGACTCTCGTACATTTTATTTGTACAGAGAGTCTGGCCGCTCTCCATTGACAAGTGTTAACTTCCTTGAAGGTGGGTACTCTGTTGAAGTTTAAAACTATTGGATCTGCCCAGAGTCACTCTGGATCTGCCCTAACCAATCTCTAATGTCCCTCTGAACCCAAAGGCCATTTTTACAGTTTGTTGTCCGTCTGGATTTATTTTATAAAAAAGCTGTGGTCTACAGTCAAGATATGAACATGATTTTCTTCAGGATAAACTGGGTTAGTAGAATATTTGGGTTGCAATGAGGTCACTTGAATGTTAAAAATGGTTGTAGGACCTTAAAGACAAATAAAATGGAACATGAATCTTCCAGATATGTATTGATATCACAGATAGATAAGTAAAACCTAAGCCATGTTACTCTCTAAAACACTTCTCATATGTCTTGGGAGTCACACTGTGAAGAAATAATCATTATAACTTATACAGATGACAAAATCCATACATCTTTTCAAAGAAAGTCCAGACGCTTTTGCCCTCATGACATTTACCTATGCCAATAATCAACATAATAATGTCATATTTATTGATATTACACCCACAGCAATGCTACACAAGCATTTGTGTGTCTAAAACAGTTCTTCTATATGCAAAAATAAATATAATAAACATTATAACTCATATAAAGCCCATACTATTTACATTTCTTCAAAAAAGGCCCAACTATATAATTTATAATATATAATATAAATATATGCCAAATCTCAAACCAGTGAGGCCATTATGCTCTATAAAACGGTAGATATCTATCTTGTGTACTATAGCATCTTTGATTGCATACTAGACAGTTTGACTGGGAGTGTTGGCATCTTTCAGCCTCCATACTCTTTGGATGACGTTGTCTCCCATATATGGGCATGCTGGTTCCTGTACTTCCGTAAACAGAGAGCAGACACGGAGCTGCGGGAACTAGCGGCATAAATGAGCCAAAATGCGATGAATTATGATAAAGTGGATAGATCTTGGATGTAACGGTTTAGATTTAATGCTCGACAACCCCGAAAGAGGCTGGAAGTTCCAGGCTGGATAGAAAATCACCTTTAGTGGCTAGAAGGACCTGGAAAAGATCTCCGTAACCGCTAACTCGTCAGGTTTTAGCCGCAACTTTTAGTGAGTCGATAGCTGTTATGGTTATTAAATGATGAACTATGAATCAGAGGTGCTGTTTAGACTCGTGGGCGAGTCTCTCGGTCTCAGAGGGTTGGAAGAATTTTAAGGGGAGCTGTAGACAGTGACAGTGACTTCCGTGAGTAGGCTACACTTACATGTGATGCACTGTGTATACTGTTTACTCACTGATTTTGACAGGGTATTACTACCAGAAATTAATCTTCTTCTTCTTTTTCATCTTGCAAATATGGCGACCGTTGTAGTGTGAGTAGTGAGTAGTGTCCAGTGTTTCACACTCAACATTTTTGACCGCTTTGATTGCAGCATCCACAGTTGGCAGTTGGCCACACTTTGCCAGTGTGAACACACTATGTGCTCAAAATAACAAGTGTAAGTACAGAAGTGTCCAATTTGAGACACAGCATTAAGTTATGCAAGTTCCAGGGATGCGGTATTGTGCATGGAGGCCCACTCATTAGTGTCATTAGTTGCACATCTAAGCAATGAAATCAAACAGAGCCATAATTCTATGCAGGTGAAAAACAGATTCAAGAAAACAATACTTTTCTATATTACAGAAAGGTGATCAGAATATATTAATGGGAATATACACACAATGTAGAGTGTGTATGTTATTGTATTATTGTAAGCTATTGTATGACTTACAATTTATGTATGCTGTATATGTATAGCTATTTTTTTCCTGCAACAATATGATATTGTACACTAGGGGCAAGACTTCATAAGAATTATGCATCAACCTGCTCCTTCTCAAATTCATCCTGTTTTTGTTCTTTGATGGAATCGGATTGATATGTATATGATTGCGTTTTATGTTTATGTTTGATTTTCTTTTCTTTTTCTCTTTTATAGTATGTTGATTGTTCAAGATACATACAAAACCTAAACTGAACACCTGTGCTTCTGCTGCTTTAACAAGTCAAGATATTTTAATTGGAGTCACTGCTGAAATTTATGGTGACCACTGGTGTATTGGCACTGAATAGTGGCCCCATGTAGCCAGAGTGCTTTGAGCTGGCAATAAACTGAGTGAGATGTGTGTCAGTGTGAGCCAGTCGCCCTGGGAACCTGAGAACATGACAGGAAGATGAGTGAAAAGTACCATGCATCACAACGCAACATCTCATCCAAGGAGAAAGACATGATGGAGGCTCATCATGTGTCTTGCATTTTTACCCTGTACTAACCCAACTTTTCAGAATCCATAAAAACATTTCAATTTCCAGACCAGGATACTTGTGATCTAATTACACAACTGAGGGATGATTGAAGGGTGTAGTAATGGACTGAATGGTGACGCTGTGAAACACCTTGTTACAAACTGTTTCCTGGATGCTATCAGTCACAGTGCAGCAGGGAAATACTGCAGCAACAGGTAGCTGACTGTACAGTCAACGGACTCCATCCTCTCTGTGTGCTTTGACACACAAAGTGAGACAGTCCAAAGGGAAGAAAAGGACGAGAACGGGGATGAGAGCAAAAGACAAGGGGATCATACTGCCCAAAAAATGTTTGCAGAGTCGATTTTGAACACCGTTGTTGAGGTTACTATTTATCTCATGCCGGCCAAGTTGGCACGCACATCTGGCGCTGGGTACTTAGTGCAATTATTTATGATTTCCTCCAAGATTTAAAAGCTCTTCGCCCGGCCTTGTAATGCAGTAACTGATTGCACTGCTAATGTAATTAAGGGGAGATTATGATGTCCACGTGGCACACCAGATGGTGGCATTCACAGCGATGGGGGAAGGCACAACTGGCACACCACTGCACAAGGGCAGTGAGGCGCAGTCAGTCGGAGCAGTCCAGACTCCCCACCAGACGGAGGAAAGTATATGTGTGTATGCATGCGTACGTGTGTGCCGTGCATGCACAGATGCATGTGAGTGTATGGGTGTGCGTTTGATGATGAGTTGAGCAATAAAGTGTAAGCTGGTTAGATAAAAGTATGTAAAATACTACCAAAGACGTGACTTAAGCTAGACTGACTCTCTCAAAAATGCGCCATTTATGTCAAATAAAGATAAAGTTTGATCCTGGAAGGTAATATATATTATCTATAAGACATCTATTCTTTAGTACATATGACAAGAATTATAAACTGAATCTGACAGTTCCTACATTTTCAACTTGTGCAATCCTGTGCTTTAGCCAAGAAAACAGATGGCATAAATGGAAAATTAAATCACATTTGGCAACGCTATCATGTTTCTGGACATTTGTCAGCCAAGGCAACAATGAGAGGGGACCAAACTGACCTTTAATTAGAAAAAAGCATGATATTATAGAGTCTTGCAAGGCTGTATCCTATGGGGGCAATAAGGGTAGGCTTCTTAAAGCTTATTTTTATAAGCTATTCAGGAGACACAGGGATTTCTTTATGTGTAAGGGAGGAGGGGTTGAGGGTCCTATATGAAATGAGACCTGCAGATTTCTACACAGCACATAATGGGTTCATACAGGTGACGGGACATTGGGGGCGCAGTAGATTTCCCAAGTTGAGTTAGGGATATTATTACTCTCGGGGTGGCAAAACAAAAATCTCCATCTTCAGTCTCCAGTGTAGTGTCAGCAGATTACAAAACAGAGAGAATGACCTTTACACAGAAAAATAAAGCCTTTGCTGTTTTTGTGTCATTTGGGTGCAAAGTCGTTCACTAAGGTATAATTTTGGTCCAGGGACTCTTCTGTCATCCACTGATTACCACTCAACAACATTGTTTAGACTCACCAGAATATGTGTATGATATTTGTACATGATCGGATGATCCGGTGTTTATGGGGTCAACTTCAACTGAGATGTGTCATAAAGCATGCATGAAACAAAGCGTGAACAAAGAAATCACAGTTTTAATGAACCTTTTCAAAATGCCAGCTGGAATGCTATGCATCCTACACTGGCTGTACCCCCCACAGAAATCTGCCACAGCCATCATTTATCTTACCCCACAATCCTTAGCATGCAATGTGCCGCACATTAAAACACTGTAATAGCTGATGGCTTTCACAGTTAGCACGTGTTGCTGATATCTCCAGACTCTCGATGAGTGTTTCATCACCTATTCACCAATTACTTCAGCAGGTGTACCTCTTTTCAGCCAGTGCATGTGTTGCATGTTGTTTTTTCTTCCTCTTCTTTTTTTTTCACTGACACCTGAGATGTTATTTTATCAACTTCAGCACGGCCTCAAATTCTACATAAAACGAGCATGCCTGTTTCCATAAGCTGTCAACACCTTGATGTGGAAACGTGTTTGCAGGATTGTGTGTGTGTGTTTGTGCGTGCATGCTTGCGTGTGTGAGGTGGATGGGGGTGATGATGGGTGGTGTTACATGATCTGACTATTGTAAAAAGACATTCTCTTCCACCATGCACATGTCTCTGCTACGATAATTGGTCACTGTAATCAGAATCAGAAAGCCTTTATTGTCATTGCATAGGAATATAACAAAATCAGTTGCGACACCCAAATGATGCATTCCAACCTAAAAACGCAAGACAATTTATATTTAGTTGGATAAAAATGTGATAAATAAATAAATAAGTATACGGACACACAGAAACTACTCACACATCCATGATATGCTGCTGTGGTACATGATTTGAAGAGCACTGTTTGGCAGCAGGGTGGGGTCTTTATAGTTGTTGTTCTGTTAATCATATATAATAATTATCAGTTTTGGTGACTATAGCCATCACTTTATTATTGACATGCAGAAACTCTTAGCCTCAATGAGTTATATTTTGTTTCAAAATATATTCTCACTTAGTTTAATTTAGTCAAATAGTCAAAGGTTAAGTAGGTACAAAGTTAAATACAATTTTACAATTTGGACTATGAGATTGCTCCTTAAGCGTTGTTGAACATTTTGAGACTGTTTTTGCTGAGAGTTTGATAAGAGGATTCACACCAGCTTCATGCCTGTACAGTAAACATGAATCTACTGCCAGCAGCCCCTTAGCTTAGCATAAAGCCTAAGCCAAAGGTAACAATATCCACCTACCATCAGAGATGGCAAAAGTACTCACTTCCCGTACTCAAGTAGAAGTACATATAATTGTGTTAAAAAATACTCTGGTAAAAGTAGGAGTACTGATTTAATTTCTTCACTCAAGTAAAAGTAACAAAGTAGAGGCTTGGAAATTTACTTTAAGTATAAAAGTAAAAGTAGCCGTGAGAATGACAAAGCTTCCTGGACCAGACAGATGTTACTAGAGAGCACGCTGAGAAACTACAGTGGAGGCTTTTTATTCTTTATTCTTTATTCTTTATATGCCATTGCCTATATTTTAAATGGTTGTCTGCCAATAGGCCTAAAACATACGGCTTATTTATTGGGACAGAGACTGGGACTCCAGGTTAATAAGTTTCTGAAGGAGTAGCAAGATATGAATTCAAGTGTGATTTTGTGAGAAGTCTGTTTATTCCCATCCAATTAGATTCAATTTGGTATTGATGACACAAAAATAATAACTAACTCCATTGAAATTATTTTAAACTTAGTGAGGACTAGATTAGGACTGGATTTAAAGCTGATTCTGGTTTCCAACTTGGCCCCAGGTGTGTCTGTTAAAGCACCGACAGAGACAACTTCTTTCTGTTGATGATTTATTACAATCAAGCATCAGTATAAACATGGGGGGGTAGCTCTGCTATGGCTGAGTGTGAGGTAATAAAAGAAATAAATAACATTGCAAAGGCTATTGTACACAATGCATAGGAATCATATATGCTAGTATATAATAACAATAAACCCACTATTTATTACATTGTCTTAATGAGCAAAGACGTTCAACAATCGCCATTATATCAAATCAACAGCAAGGTGTAACCTAGGTAACAGGTGAAGAACACAAACAAGCTAACTTTTAAATTTGCCAGGACTACAGACCAATACAACAACAGGCTTAAATGAACTGACAACATAAGTTAAACGACTTACAGTTCTCAAAGACGTACACGATCTCAACTGGTTATCCTCCAGACAGCTGATTTCTCTCACTTTTTTGTCTGTGGGGCGTGCATGGCGCGCCCGCTCGCAGTGTGAGGCGCATATTCTCCTACATGCAATCACAATCACTCCTGATAGACAACCTTTTGTACAAAACTAAAGTAACGAGCCAATTTTGTAAAATGTAAGGAGTAGAAAGTACCAATATTCGTGTTAAAATATAAGGAGTAAAAGTAACACGTCGCCAAAAAAATAAATAGTAAAGTAAATTAAAAATAACTGAAAAATCTGCTTGAGTACAGTAACAAAGTATTTGTACTTCATTACTTCCCATCTCTGCCTACTATCACTATGAAATGTCACTGATGAACATATTTTATGGTTCAAAGGAGCTGTACTCAGCTATATTCAGCACATTAATATAACATCAAACAACTATTTGAAGTACTATGTAAAGATATAATGGAATAATGGCATTCTGAGCTGAGAATGAAGTCACACTCCCTCTGTGTGTTGTAACCAGAGCTTCTTTGTTCTTTGTTTTGATAACCGGTCCAGCTGTGCATGTATATGTTTGTGCAGTTGTAGGTGTTTCACGTATTGGGAAATGGTCTGTGAGAGCCATGTGGGGGCAATCCCAGCCGCTGTTTTTTTTTTTTTTTTTTCAGAGAACAAGATTTCCCCAGTATTTAGAAATTGCATCTAAATACTGTAGTGGTGAGACATCTAAAATCTAAAAAGCATAGAATATAGAATATATACTTAATGCTGTGAAAGCAGGCAGTGGCATGTTGGCCTGTTTACATTTCCAAAATTAAAATTAGAAACTAACACTTGTCTGCAAACACAGGCACGCTTTTGCCTCTTCAATTAACATCAACAGAAAGTGTGGAGGTGGTGATTGTTGCTGGTCATATGAGGTGGCAATTCTCCTCTGAACGTCTCATCTCTAATTAAAAGAAGTGTTATAAAACATAAAAAAAAGAAAGAAGGAAAAAACTGATCACATCATTTGCCGCCATGTAAGCCCATAAATACATTTCACAGTGTGTGGCCCCAATGAAGACACCATACTGGCACATGGCACCATGTCACAAAATGGAGCAACATGTTTTTGATTTGAATAAATTAGGATAATAGTTGCACAATTAAATAATTTATTTGATTGGTATGATGGGGGTAGAAATAATAAACTTGGCAATGGTAAAGCATCTGTCGCCCCTTGATGTTTTGGACAGTCTACAAAGAGGCTTTCAAGTTTTGTACTCTGGGAGATGTACATCCTAATGTTACAGCTAAGCTAATACATTGCTCTTTATCTTACTTTTATCTGATTACAGTAATGACATGGAATGATTAGAGAGACAACCAACTGTCAGAAGGCGTGACCCATAGATACGTTCACGTAATGATGTAATTTAGTGAAGCACAACCTTAATTTAGTTACCAAAGCCAAATTGGGTCTCAAAAGTTATTGCAAAGAAATACACCCACGAGTCAATGTGGCATTGTTGGCAGAGGGACTTTATTCTCTTTATTCCATTCTGTACACAATTCACAATGACAGCGTGAATTGGCACATTTAGCATTCATATAGCTTTCTGATGGTGCTATAATAAGATGTTCTCTGTTGAATTGAATGTCAAGAGTCCAGTGCCTCTGTGCTGCACTTATTGACTAAGCAGCATGCTGGGATTTTTTTCAACAACTCATGATAGCTATAAACACAAAAATAATAATAATAATAATAATAATAATAATACATTTAAAAAGTGAATAACAATAGACAGGAAAAATTCAAATGACTTTCCAAAAGGGATTGTGCATGGACAGCTTACAACAATACAGGCAACTAACATACAATACAGGGAGAAGTGAGGGGGGGGGGGGGGGAGGCCACAGTAAAGAATTGAACTCTGCAATAAGTAAGCCTAAGCAAAACGGCTATGATGTTCTTTTGAAGTTTAAATGTAGTTTGTTTTTGTTTGCAGAAAAAAAAATGACAGAAGGAGATTAAATCAAGAAATGTATGGGTTTTGTTGTATGGGTTTTATTATCAGTGCTTCCGGTAGGGTGGCACGGGGCAAAGTCCAAAGTTGAAAGGCAGCCGGTCACAGCGCTTAGGACATCAACGCTTTAACCAGGTAAACAAAAACCAAACGAGAACTATTGTGGTGTGTGGATATAGTTTCACTTTGTTACGACACAGGAAGTTTCTTGTGGGGTTACAGTAATTACTATTAATTTATCCTATATAATCAAATATACATTTCTAAAACAAAATACACTGTAGTAAGCTGCTGTGAGTCATATGGACCTAAGGTGGAACCTGGAACGTTATCACAGTTGTAACGTCATGTCACCAACTAACTTACCTGCAATGTCTTTTACATGTACAGAATGTTGGAACATGAGCAAAACTCTTGCTGAAACACATCTGAAATAATACAGTCCAGGTTGATTAATTCATTAAAATAAATGAATGTATCATTTACTTGAATAAATGCCACATGCACATTTGAAAAAGCTTACTTCATCAACAAAAGAAGCAAAAGAGGAGGAAGGTGTAGATTATACCTGCATGTGAGACAACATTAAATGTGAAAAGTTAAGCTACAGGAGAATGAACATTTGAAAAGAAATATGCCTTAGAGCCTTACTGCATTATATTCCATTATGCTTTTATATTTTGAATTGTCACCTATGTTTCCCTTTACATAAATAAAGATATTTCCAGCCTAAATTGATGCAGAAAAAAGGTAGAAATAGGTGTATGAAAATTCACCAGCATGCAGGAAATGAAGTGTTTAAAGGCTCTGACACACCAACCTGACGGCCAACCATTGGCAGAAAAGGCTCAGACTTATCAGTTGGCTCCCTTCTCCCTGAGTCAGTGAAAAAAGTGCCTCAGAACACAGCGAAGCGACACCGACTTGAGCCTACATTCTGGTGGGCGGCGGCGCTAATGGTTCTGGGCTAAGTCCAAAACATCCCTGATGTAGACTAAAGATGTTGCGTAATATTTTAAAACACACTTTAACTAGGACAGAAACCGTGTAGAACATATATTATTTACCTTGAGCCTTTGCATTGCGTTAACGCAGAACAGTTCCAATAACCCCACCCCTCCCATGAGATGAAACATGAGATTCTTAGTTATCTCTGCTTAATAGGATCTGTGCAATGCATAGTTAGGCTGATTATTACAAACAACTAAGGTGATTTAGTAATGAATATGTTTTTTTTTAACTAAACATGAAAGAATAAGTAATGACCACTAAAAAGTTTAATTACAACAAAATTTGGGTTTACAGTGTATTGGTCCAAAAGACATCAATCAAAGGGTAGACCAATCACTGGATTGTCTCTTGGATAAGGAGCACACCAACATGATTGTTTGGCTTTAAAAAAAAAAAAAAAAAGCAGTGTGGGCGCCTGCATAGCTCACCTGGTAGAGTAGGCGCCCATATGCAGAGTAGAGTGCGGAAACCCGTACTGAGCATGATGGGACATAAATGTTTTAATGCCTGTTGGGTTCGGTTACTGCTCTGTCGGATGTGGACTGGGCTCGGACAGAAAAAGCAGCCCGATCAGCGTTCTAATGCAGAGGCTAAGTTCTTGACGCAGTGGGTCAGGGTTCATGTCAGGACTGTGGCCATTTTCTGCAAGTCTTCCCCCTCTCTCCCCCCTTTCCTTTCTACACCTGTCATGTCTATTAAAGGCTAAAATGCTCCACAAAATTGTTAAAAATAAAAATACCTTTTACCTTGGGGTCTTGTTCGCGAGTGAGGGAACCATGGAGCGTGAGATTGGTCGGAGAATCGGAGCAGCCTGGTAAGGGATCTGGAGGCATCTGGTACCAGGATGCCTCCTGGGCGCCTCCCTAGGGAGATGTTCCAGGCGCGTCCAGCTGGGAGGAGGCCTCGAGGGAGACCCAGGACTAGGTGGAGAGATTATATCTCCAACCTGGCCTGGGAACGCCTCGGGATCCCCCAGTCGGAGCTGGTTGATGTGGCTCGGGAAAGGGAAGTTTGGGGTTCCCTACTGGAGCTGCTGCCCCCGCGACCCGACTCCGGATAAGCGGATGAAGATGGATGGAAATAAAAATAAAGCAGTGCTTGCTTAGGTGCGCTGAGTGTTGCCTACGGAACACTGTTAGTCTACGTTAATATAAAGACTTTTGGCTTTTGAATATTGTTATCCTAAGTCTTGACAATCTCTTTATCTATCTGCTAGGACCTCTGCAAGGACCTTCCAATACACACAAACACAGAAAAAACAAGGCTCTCCTTCTTGGGATCTCTTTTTGCTGAGCAAAGCTCTTTCCTGATATGACTTCATATGATTGGTCAACACAGCTGTCAGTCAAAACGTCAACAAGATGGCACCCACTAGATTGGTTTTTATACAGAAAGATGACTAAATACAGTAAAAATCTGTTCAGTCTTGGATCTGCGGCTAAGGAGTTATTGTGCAAAGTCTCCCAAAAACCCCTGACATTTCAGGCCAGATTACCAAGTTTGTGGAAGGGCTACAAGGCAGTGGAGAACTCCTTGTAAAGCTAGAGATGTTAACATTAGCTACAAAGCTAAACACACAGTGAGATGCTGGGTAAAAAGTCTGCGGAGCAAAGGGAAGATTACGTGTGTTAATTCTTGGATTCATAATGGGTTTTTTTATTTTGCAAAGACACTGTAATTCGATGTTGGATTAAAAAGCTTCTGGGTGGCCTAAAATGTAGTGAACAAAAAAAGTCACAACACCTTTAGATATTGAGATCCTTTGTTAAAATAGGGCAAGTTCAAACTACAGTATGCTCTGAATATATACAAACTTGCAATGAAATTTAAACTAAGTAGGCTTACCTTTTTAAGCACCCAATATATAGGCAAGCCTTCTACAATTACTACTGAATAAAACAAACCCCGCGTCATTGTGAAAATCCTGCTTTTACTTGATTTGTCACAGAGTTTAATTCCCTACAGTTCCCTTTAATATTATTTTCATATTGTTCATATTATTTTGAGAGTGGTCATATCATTTTTAAAACATCTGGTGACCTGAACTGCTGAAGACATTGACAATAACCCAGAGACATCCTATGATATCCATGGACTGGTTCTCTGGGGTGAGGGCCTCTGGATCCAGTAGCCTGTACTTAAGGGCCAGACTAAACACTGGGTTCTCATATGCAAGGTCCATGGATAAAGTTTGCCCCTATCGCAACAATATTATCACCTGCAGATGGTATGGTTGTTGAAAAGAACAGGATTAGGTTATTGTATGGGTATTGAAGAGGAATGAGATTTGCATAATCATTTCTTCTAATTATGAGTTATTCACAGATAGGGAAGGTCTTAGTTAAGAAAGAACAAATATTTGGATCTGCAACATCTATTTTCGTGGGGAATTCCTACACACTAAATAGGCTTGTAAGAAAATAAAATGTTGTAGGCTAACTAATACATCATATTATAATTGCCTAAGTTACTTCTCTATGCTCCTGTCAGATCTCTCAGCCTGCTCTATGGATTAGAGGCAATGTTAATGCAGAACTTTCTGTGCTCAAGTTACTGAATTGTTGCAAAATTTCCAGTGTATTCTTATGATTCAACCTACTAAAAGAAAAACTTTTGTGTATGTATAGGTAGGTTTAAAACTATATAGGTAGCTCACTCAATATCCCGGTTTTAAGTCTTCCTTCACTTCTTGCAGTCAGTTCAAGTATCCGCACATGATGCGTTAGTGAGTCGGTGTGTCGCTGCTATACCTGATATCCCACGTCCTATTATGAGTATTTTCGCGTCTACACTTATAGCCAGAGCCATTGCATATGGTTTCCTACGCTGACAGGTGATAATGCTGAAGTGTGAGGAACTGTGGTGGTGAGGGAGATAGAGTGAGTAATTGCAACTAAGATAATGAAAGCAAATGACTGCGCCTCTGCCTGAAGTGTTGTTTGTGTTTGTTTATTGTGTGAAGTTTTTGCTGAATACATTTACACTTAGACAACAATGCCAGTGTTAACATCAAAGTTCCATGTAGTTACAGTGTTTTGTTTATGCAAGTAAAATACATTTTTTAAATGAAAATTTTTACAGGTGTAAAAAACAGTATTTTCAGTATTGTAATGTTATATATTGTTCCATGTTCCAGTAATGAATATTACAGACACGCCATTCAAATGTGTATGCCATGTGGGAATACACAGTTTTACTTTGGAGCTTAAAATAAGTTTGGATGGATTTTTCTTGGGTCTGCCTGGATGAGTCTCTAAGTCCCTTGACGTCGCGCTGGAAAACAAAGCTCATTTTGAACAAATTAATGTTACAAAGAGATCCTTCATTCTATTAGCTAATTTGCTATCCTGTTTCATTTGAATAAGTAGGGCTATCTAACATTTGTTAAAGAGACAGTTGTTTCTGGAGTAAATCCCCTAATTTGATCTGCTTAATTGCAATAGATTTTGTAAACATCAAGATTGAATGCAACAACTTTGTCAGTTAGTACAAGAATGCTTTAAGGCTAATCTAATAAAATTGCGTAAGGGAACCATTGCAAAGCCACTTACCCTGTAAAAGGCTTGCATACCCATTAGGGTAAAATTCCCTTGGACAGGAATAGATAGCAATTGATTGGGACTTCCTTGAAAATATGTGATCAGTCCCCCTAATTTGTGATTTGGTGAAGTCATTGGGTGGTCTCCAAATGCTGTTTTTTTCATTGGTCTCACTTGTCATTTGATCCTGGATTAAAGGGCCACTTTTTCTTCTAGATCCTAATAAGCCTCATCAAGAAGTCAATAATGTGGTCATTTTAGCCAAGAAAAACCTTGTCCGTTCTCCATTTAATGACCTGAAGGGTGCAATCCTTATTTAGTTTCACTAGCTGCATTTTGCAGATTTATTTCAAAGTTTTCACATTCAAAATACTCAAAATACTTTTTTACTAGACTGTATGTCTCAATGTTGTTGTTTTTAAGACAATTCTTTCAATATGTATATGCACTGAATATCATGATGTATCTAAAGTTCCTTTCCTTGGGAAAAGACACTATGGATCATTGTAGTATGTTTTCACCAGGTTGAATGCCAAAATTCTGATTATTTCTTACACAGCATTGACATGTCTGAAGTGAGCAATCAGAGGCCCGCAGACCCCATCTCTGCAGTTGGAGTAATCACTTCACCCAGCAAGGCCCCTGATGGCTACTATGTTGTGAGTAATCATTTTGATCTTGTCTTAAAATAAAAAAGTAGGTGAAATATGTATTATATTATAAAGGTTATGCCAGCATTATCACAGGGCCAAAATGTCTTTGATCAAAAGTCTAAGCTGAAATATAATTCTTTTATTTTGGTAAGATTTTGTTTTTTTCTGTGCCTGTAGTAGTTGTTGTAACTGATTGTATAGCATAACTTCAAACCAGGATGTTGGCAGCCTTCCAGGGTGTTTTTTGTTAGAGCTGTTAGATTTCTTATTCATGAAGTTTACTTTGATGATTAGGAACATTCCCTTCCTGACATTGTTGCTGGCTGCAACCAGTACAACAGACAAACCAGAGGCAAAGATTTAATGATGTTTGGTTGATGCCCACCACAGTCCTTTAAATGTACCCCCATTTAAGTGTACCTTATATCCAAGTACCACAAGAAATGCGTATGGATGTAGTGTAGCCGGATTGGCTGCTTTATGTGAACCTTTGGTTGTGAAAGAGTTGGAGGGGGTTTAAAACAGAATAGATTTTATGAGTTAAACAAATCACAAAACAAGCTCCAGGGCAGATTTTTCTTCCTCACTCTCTCGCTTCCTTTCAGACTTCTTCTTCTTTCTTTCACCCTGCACCCCCAAACCCTCCCTCCTCACCCAGTTTTTTGTTATCTCTTCCTGCTCCACCCTACACACCCAGCTTGTTCTAATCTCTGGCAGATGATGGTGGGTTGGCATCAGAAAGGAGCCACTGGCAGTGAAACTGCATACACACCACAAGGTAGAGAAACCCCTATCAGACTTCCTCCTCTGCTGCTCCAGTGCGCCAATACAGTTCAGCTGATGTGCAAATATTGTGCATGTTCTTTAGGGCTAAACGCTAGTTGCTGACTGTTAATGGCACTGGTTCATCTCTGCAAGATGCTCAGTAAATTCTTAATACTTTTTTGCCAACCCCTGAAGCACTACAGCAGCGGTTTAAAATTTAAAAAATAGTTTGTATTTAAGATAATGAATTGTTGACATGTTAAAGGTTACTGTAAATAATGAAATGTCATCTTTGTGTCACCTTTTGTCACTTAATTAATCAGATTAATTAGTTTTTTATCATGATTTACATTATGAATTCAACCTGACACATTGCCACAAAAAGATGACTAGTGCACATTGCATGGTGCAAACATCTGAAAATCACAGACACACTGTTAATAATACCCATACTGCTGTTGGTGAAAATAGCTAAAACAATTTCAAATGTAAGGAGCAGTATTTCAACCCAGTAGTGTATTGTATTATGGTGATATTTTTTTCATGCCAGTGGTGTTGTTGTGTTGATGTCAGTTAGGCAGTTTTATATCTAGATGTAAATTAATTAACAGTTATGGAATATTTTCACAACTTTATTATAAGTTGATCCCCCTCCTTCTCTAGGGCCACCATGAGGTTGAGGCTTTACAATACGTACCATACAACACCCTCTGTCCTTAGACCCTCGACTTGGATCGGAAAAAAATCTTAAAACATCTTAACACCTTAAAAAACGATTGACATTCCCATCAGCCTCAGCTGTACCTTGTTAGTGCTAATTAGCTATTGTTAGCATGCTAAACTACATAGTAAACATGGTAAACGTTATACCTGCTAAACATCAACAATTTAATACTGTGATTGTGAGCATGTTAGCACGGTGACATTAGCATTTAGCTCAAAGTGCAGCCTCGCAGAGACATTGGCATGGCTGTAGACTCCTTGCTTCCTGCGTGTGTGAGAAAACCTTTCTTTTAGTTCGGGTTAGTTTTCATTTTTAAAAAGAAAACATATCCCTCGAATTAAAAAAATATTAAAATCATATCCATGATTAAAAATCTAGTTCAAGTTAGGCTCCAAGATAAAATTCAAGGCCTTTATGACTCTAAAGAACTATTTTAAATGTGTTTGTCCCATCTTCAAGAACATCTTTGAACATCAATATGCGATTCTTTCATCTCCAGACTTGAAATAAACAAAAATATCAACCCTCAGCATCAGTGTGCTAATGCAGCACTGAGAAGGGGGAATTCTCAGGATATTTTGTTGTATTGATTTTATTTTCTCCTTTCATACTAGACTTATTTTAGAAATCCTCCTTAATACTGAGTGCTTACCATACTTACCATACATTACCATACTTACAGCAGATCAAAGGGCTGATTAACTCTTTTGCTCTCTGATACGATAGGCTCACATCTCTGAACTTGAGCAGGTTGTTCCAACACAAGAGAGCACAGGCCCAGATCAAACACTGTTCCTCTGGGATCAGGAGCTGTGCTGAAGCACTAGCAGCCACCCAACATCAAACGCCACGAGTAGACTTGTGCACATGCGCACTCCGTGCAAGGGTTGCAAGTCTGTATGTATTTTAGATTCACGCATTTGACATGGTAGGCTCATAAACGTATTAGGATGGCCAGGCTTATAAACCCAATAGCTGATTATTCATTGTAAAGGGAGCATCTGTACTTTAGAGGTATAGTTTGACATGAACTCATTTGCTTTCTTGTCAAAAGATATAAGAAAAGACAGACACAACTCATGTCTGTAGGCCTAGACTAAGTCCCAAGCTAGGACTTCAAAGCGCTTAGCTAAGCGTGAAGAGTAAAGGGGGGTAAAAGTTAGCCTAGCTCTCTCTAAAAAAACCCTGTCTAAAACTCAAAAATATGCAGGCCCTCTAAAGCTCACTACTAACATGCTGGCTCGCGTTTGTTCAGTTTGTATACAACCCAAAATGTAAAAATGTCTTGTTGTCAGTGTGTGGTTGTCACACAATCAGCAGAGACAAACAATTGTTTGCCAAGAAACACTTACAGGGTGTGAGTCCCTCTAAAAAACACAAATTGTTGCTTTTGCAGTATGTTTTTTGTTTAAAAGAAATATATATGTGTGTTAATAAGTGAGCCTAAAGTAACTGGTAGCCATATTTATCAACTTTAGAGAGAGCCAAGCTGCTTCCAGTCTTTAGCTAAGCTAAGCTAAGCTAAGCTAATAACCCCTCAGCTCTAAAGTTAGTACTATTAGTCTTCCCATATAAATCTCAGCAAGTAGACTGATAACAACATTTCCCAAAATGTCAAAATATTACTGAAAGCCTGTTTGTTATCAGTCACTGCTGTAGTCAGTTAAAGTATTTCCAGCTGAGAGAAAGCATTTTTTTTTCTTTTTTTCATCAGGGACATACAAAACAGTTTCTCTCTTCAATGTTTCTGTTCTTTAAAGAGACCAGTACCCCTCTTATGTCTTCTCCATCTGGCTTTACTCCCCAGAGGTTTGATTGTATACCTTGATATCCTTTTTTAGTCACAGCTGTGTTTCTCAGTGCTTATAGCATAGCAAATGGTGGTGGTGTCTGTCTCCGGAGATCCTTCATAGGAGCATTCAGCACCCCCTAAAGACTTGTTTCTTTAGTGGGCTTTTAGATCACTGTGAGCTTTAGATTTTAGGAAGTGTCAGTTAAATCTGTCATTGCATTCTAAATCAAATGTTACAACCACATTTCAATATCAGAGCTGCAACGTTTGTGATCAGACATGTTGCATTCTCCTCATTGAAGTCCGTGTAATGATGGAGCCACATGCCAGACTTGAAAGTATCAGAGAGGAACCATTGTAACTTTACACATGCTTTTTTCTGCCGTGGCTCAGCGGTTGGCGTTTCACATTCAAGCTGCGTCGCATCCTTGCTGCCGGCGGCTGTGGCAGGATGATGCCTGAGGTGCCTCCTGAGGAGGACCGTGCCCTCGTTACTCCTGAACTTGACTTTGGGTTTCACAAAGCGAGCCCTTTGTTTACGCTGACAGGATGTGCTGGCTACTGACCTGGAAAAAGCGGCCAAGACGGGTTGTCTTGTAAAGAAGAGGGAGGCTGGTGATGTATAGGCTCCTCCTGGGACCTTTCATGGAACTGCTGTTGGAGACGCCCAGCAATCCCTCTCTCCGCTCATCCTGTGCTCTTTCTTGCTCTCTCTCTCATCCCACTATCTATCTTTGTTCCCCACTTTAGTCTCTGCTCTCATCCCAGCTAGTCACTGGTGGTTTTTCATGAATCTCCCCATGCCATGATCCCACCCCCACCCAGTCACAGAGGTCATTCATCATTATTGTCAAGGGGGTAATGTGTGTGGGTGGGTGCAGAGATCTATGACTTCTTCATTTGAATGAACCTCATTAGATTGACTCTTCTTTGTAAAGGATCCCTTTAGAAAATAACTCTGGCAGTTATTTAGGTGATTCTCACATGATAGCCAATGGAACACGGTGCTTCAGCTGAACGTATTTGCCGGAACGATGGAAGAGTCTGTGCAATGCAGTCTGCAGGTTATGTTTTGCTTGATGCATTCTGCTCTGCATACCTACATTTACATAGCAATGTGGTGTTGGACCTTGAGCTTGACATGTGGTTCCTACATACTGTCAATATGATGCAATCTTTTTTTTTTTTTACTGACTCCACTGATCATTTAAATGAAAGAGCCTATTACTATGAAAGAGCTTATTGTACAAGGACAAGATGCTCAGCTCTTAGGATTTTGACTTATTTAGGCAAACACATGAAATGGCTTTAAATGCTCAGTAATTTATATTTTTAGAAGACCTGTCTCATTAAATCACAGAAAGAATACACCCAGGGAGTAGAGCAGAAAAAAATATTAAAGATGCATATATGCACTGTTCTCCGTTTACCTATTTGTTGCTCAAGGGGTACTACGGTAGGTTTAAAAAATTTATTTATCCCAAATAAAATCCCTACTTTCCGACTGAAGCACATTGAAGTTTGGTTTTCCTTGTTAGAGCAGCTCCTTGTCAGGGCATCTTTAATCAGCCTGCTCCCGAGGGATGATATTTTTAGCCACCTTTTTGGAGGCTAAGACTTCTTTACCCACGCAGAGCACTAATGAGATGGAGCGCTAGTGTAGGCAAGTGTTAATTAAGGCTAGTATGCAAGGGAAGAGGCAAAAGCAACACGCTCATGGCATACATACATTAACTTTATCCCACCTCCTGCATGTTTTTTTCTCTCCTTGTTTTTTTTTCTTCTTCTTTCACGTAGGTTGCACAAACAACAGATGGCTGCGATGCCGACCTGTGGAAGGACGGCTTATTCAAATCCAAGGTCAATCGCTACCTCTGTTTCACCAGAAAAACTGTAAGTGTGAATGCAAACTTCTCCCTTTCCCCTATGCATTCTGCACCTCACCCGCAGCATTGTTATTAGCTCTGTTTTCTGCCACCAGAATATCTTAATGCACTTTGCACTTTGATCAGTGAATGTCCCATTTAAAAAGGCCAGCATTAGCAGTGCAGTTTTAAACTTTTACATATAATAGATTTGCATGCATATTCCAGATGAATATTACCTCGGTGAGGTATTTTTTTCATGTTGTACGTCCTTCTGAGGATACTATTTATGTTTATTCATGAAATAACAAAGAGTTGTATTTTAACTATTCCAATTTATTCAATCAACAGTGTCCCTGTGGAGGAAATGGTTACCAACCAGCTGATCCACATATTATTGGGATTGTGAATTTGAAAAGACTTCTTTTTATGAACAAAATGACTTCACAAAAAGCACTTTTGGAATAATTGTGCTATGTATAGAGCTCCCTAATTGACTCGTCTGTGGCTGAAATGATCTTTGAATGTTTCTCATTAATGCTGTTGGGTCATTTTTGGACTCATCTCCTGCCTGCAGCCTACAGCTGATGCGTTGTTGCACGGCTGTCAACTGCTCCGTGGCCATAAATACACCTACCTGTCTAACCTCAGCTCATACAGCGTACTATTGGTCTAGTCAGTTGTTTACATTGGTTGCAGGTAGATAATGCAGAAAGTGTAAACAAAGACTGCATTTTTGTTATCATTTTCTATCAGCTTCAATTTTAGGACTTAATCAAATCATTATTATTCTTTGTTTTGTTTTGTTTTTTATTTTGTTTACAGTATTTCCTCTAAAAGCCAGGCAACTTAGCTGTGCTGCTTTGTGCCTGAGCTCAATCTGGTCCTCCGTTGAGTACATAGCATACAAATAGCCTTCCCCTAGTTCCTGTATATTATCTTAAAATGTGTGTCCACATTGTTTTAAAGACTTTGACACAAACGAAACATGACAGAGCCATCAACAAAGGCTATTTTGTCTGCCACTCAATGGAGCTCCCACTGTAATTGTCTATGACAAAAACAGATTCTGTAAAATTAGCCCCTGAATTATGTGGGGGGAAGTAAATAGTTTGTGATTTGTCATACTCTAGGTTAGAGGTAGAGAGCCCCTTTTGTCAGGCCCTGATGGGAGAAATCTCTCCAGGAAAAAGGGGGGAAATAAATAAAAAAGGTTCCATGCATAGTAATAACATTCATCCATATTCCTCCTTAAGTCAGTATAAAAAACTATGAATAAAAAATGTATCTAATGGTAATGACTGTCGGGCAACAGTAGCAGTGAAATCCAGTCTTTTCGGAAGCATCAAGTCACGCCTGGCTCGCCCCACTCACTACTGCCGTTGTGTATTATTGCAATTTATTATGGCAAAAAATGAAAATGTAATGGAAGGCAGGGAAGAGTCATGCTTGAAAATGTCAACTACACAGTCCCTGATTGTTTTTAACCAGTCCCATTTTGTTGATTAGACTGCCTGCTCTGTCTCCCATCATCCTGCCGCTTCTCGCCAAAAGGTTGAGAATGATTACAAGTTCACAGATGCATTCTCTCACTGCAAAAAAAAAGAAAAACGAAAGCTATTAGAGAGTAATTACTTCAGCTATTTTGTCAACCCTTCTCTTTAGAGACTTCCCGAGCTTTTAGTAAATCATTGAGTCTATTATCTCTACATTTTCTTTCCTGAGCACTCCAAAAAATGGCTAACCATATTTTTTTTTTTGTTGTTGTTGCTCTCTGTCCTTTTTAAGAGTTGAATTTGCATACGCGACTCTACATTTCCTGCCTACGCTCTATCTTTTAGGAGCCTGACGTTGTTGTGGACATGAAGCTGATTGACATTAAGGACGCTTTGCCAGAGGGCTTCACACCTGTGGGAGAAACATGGGACACAAGTAAGTAAACAGTCAATACCGACCACAGGCTCGCTCCCCTCCTCCTCTTGTTTTTTCACTCTCTCCGACCAGCTTATGCGGAGGTCCTCGGGGGCAGCTTTGCTTGAGATAGTGAATGTTTTATGGGTGCAGGTTATCTTAATTTATGGCAGACTGTGGGAATAAAATAAACATTTTGCCCTGGAGGTACAAGAGAAGAGAATCATGAGTCATTGTTTATCTCAGCTGGAGCTGTGCTTTTCTTTATGAGGGGCTTATTTATTTATGTATTTATTTGGGGAGAGGACGAGTGGATGGGGGTTATCTAATATTAATGAAATGCATTCCCCAATGCTTTAGTGCTTTTTGAGTGCTATGTATTTCCCCCTCACTATCCATGCCTTGGAAATGTAATAATATTTTTGGTGTGGGGAGAGAGGACAGCTTGTTTATTATTTTTATTATCATTGCATTTACACTGCACTTTCTAGTGTTGCAGGGGAAATAAATGAGTGAGGCATAGATGCAATATAGGGAATCATGGCAATGTGGTTGTTGTTTTTTTTTGTTTTGCCACAATGAAGAAAAGAGATAATGTTTTGTTTGATTATGTTGTAATTTCATGTTTTATTACTTTTATGTGAATCCATGTTTAATGTATACATGTGACATTATGTATGAGTTTCTATCTAGAATATCCAGTTTAAATCCCTGTTGTGTACTAAAGCTGATGGAGGATTCACTTGCTTCTGTCCTACTAAAATGAATAAAATAAATTATAATAATGCATGTGGATATTGTTGCTTTCCGCTGTCCAGTTATTACACTTTAAGCACAGCAAGTAGGCTGATATTAGCTTGTCTCTTATTCTGAGACTGATAATGAATAAATAGCAAAGCATAAGTGGGATTTGTGAATATGTACAGTATATATTATACAAATTCCTGTCTGACACCCTCATGTGTTCCTGATCAGAGGAAACTGCCATGAGGAAGAAGAGGCTCTGTGTGAAAATCAGCCCTCGTGCGGTTGCTGTGACGGCGGTTTATGACATCCAGATCACAACAAAGTCCAAGTACCATCTTGTTAACTACACCTGCATAGGGTGAGCTGTTTGGCACAGGAAATAAATTAATAAATGAATTGATAAAGTTTTGATTTCTAGCTGTTTAAAACTAAGTGAAACGCTCTCTGTGTGCCTCTTCATCTTTACACAGTGAGATAAACAGTATGGGGCTATGGTGCCGAATGGGAGATGTTTCTCAGCATCAGTCATCCCAGGAAACGTCCAGTACAGCTAACAATGACGCTCCACCCAGAACAGCAAGGTAACATCATACGTTCAGCAGTGCCTCTTCATGTTCTCCTCTCCTTTCTTTTTGATTTCACACCCGCCATGCTCTTGAACTCATGCTCTGCGTCTGTACCACATGTACGACAGTGACGACACAAGCAATTGATCACTCCCGTGAAATCTGCCGTAAAAGGTTGTGGCCGGACAACGAGGTAGCGAGGGTGAACCTGGAGAGACAGGATAACTAGACAGGATCCCCTGAACAAGAACACAAGTTCAATGAGGGCTAAACTCCTGCTATTTGTGGGCTGTCCCGGGAAGCAGAGGCAGGCCGCTCCTCTGACTGCCGGTGACAGGAGTGTTGTACTGTGTAGACACAGAAGAGGAGATGTAGCCTGGAGAGTGAACGAGCGACAGCTGCAGAGGAAGGGAGTAGAGCTCCAAGATCTCCACCATGCTGAAGCGTGTGTGTTTGTATCTCCCCCCCACCCACTCTGTTCATGCTGCTCAGGCTTCCTCCGCCTCAGGCCTCAGAGTGAATGGAGCAACCCTTTGTACTGTGTCCAGATCAAACAGCTCAATTATTTAACGCAATGAAGAACAAGGGATTTCCACAGCAAATTGTAAATAAACAATCAAGAGTCCTTTTGGTGTGGCGGTGCTGCGGAGACAGAAGCTTTGGCACGGGGTGCTGATGGGTTTTGCCAGCTTTAAGTGCTATGCTTTGCCATCCTGTGCCACGCTGAGTAAAAAGCCACTTAAAAGGCACAACAGGCCAGAGCGGTGGTTGCCAGCAGGCATATTTAAAACAGAGCTTCTGTTCACATGGCCACTCTGTGGGATGAGAACAATAAAGCGGATAGGCGTGGACTCAAAAAACCAAGTTCAAATAGAGCTTTTTCAAAACGTTCATATTTGGGAAATCGATGGTCAATAATTTTTGATGTGTCGAAGCGCTGGTGAGCACTCAGGCCCATGCGTTCGCCTTTGCGACTCTTACCGGTAATCCTCCGTTCTTTTGAAGCCCACTTTCAAGTTGGTGAGGCTCAGAGGTTGGAATAAATTGCACCTCGAAGCGACTCCTGATGCATGCTGAGATCACAGGCTTCTGTTTTTGTATTAACATTAAAATTCATTCCACAGTCAGAGAGTCTTCTTTTGAGAGTATTTTCATCCATAATGCACATGACACATTCGGACAGGACTGTGGGCAATTTAGACAGCGGCAGTTCTTTGATTATTCATCTGGCATCCTCTCTGTGTAGTTACATGCACTTTAGACAACCATACATACAGCTATACATATTTCTGCAGCTTCTTTAAAGTTACATATTTGATAGTTTGCCACAGTGATTTATAAACAGCTTCAAAACTCACTGATTGCTCAAGTAAGTTTAGTAGCGTAACTGTCTGTGTAGTATCACCCCACTATACTTTATTCATATTCAGCAAGAGAAAACTCTTTCCTCCATGCCTTCTTCAGGCTATCTATAACAACTTTATGGCCTTTGGAGAATAGCACCTCTTAAATTTAAGTGCTCTTTACAGTCGGTGGAAAAGATGTTTTAAATACAGTCAATAATGTGTAAATTTTTAATAACCCTTATAATTTTGAAAGCTGCAGTGATCCCTCTCAAATGTTAAGTTGCCTCAGGCAGAGCAAGCTTGTTAGAGTTGTGCACAAACGAACATCGCAAATCAGGTTGTTATTTTTTTTATTCAGCAGCGCAGAGCTGCCATACACAGTAACTGCAGGGTGTTGCATCATTATGGAATTCACAGGGTTATCACATCAAGGCTAAGGTGTTGTATTTGAATTGTTTCGGTATCGTTTTGTCTGTCTGAAAACAGGGCATCTGCAACTTCTGAAAAGATTTCAAAAACATATTCTTTTTTTCTTTAGAAACTCTTAGAAGAGTTAGATTTAATTTACAAGGGTGCCCAGATAGCTCAGTTGGTAAAGTGGGCACACATATATAGAGGTTTACTCCTCGATGCAGTGAGCCCGAGTTTGACTCCGACCTTTGGCCCTTTGCTGCATGTCATTCCCCCTCTTTCTCCCATTTCATGTCTTCAGCTGTCCTGTCAAGTAAAGGCCTAAAATGCCCAAAAACAATCTTTTTTATATCAGGCAGATGTTACATACGGTGGCAAACAACTTAATGAAACACACGCAAATAGACAAAACACAAGCAAATTAAGAAAACATCATCATCATGTGCAAAATTTAGCAAACACGCTGCAAATGATGCAAATTGATTTTTGACCCCACTGAGAGAGAGAGAGAATGAGGGAGAAAGAGAGAGACAGAGAGAAAGAGAGATACTGAACGGTGTGCACCGTTGGGAAACAGTGTGCAACTGCTTTAAGATCATAGACTGTAAATATTAAGTCAATGTTTGTGATATGTTTTCTCTCGTTTGGTGGGTGTGTCTCTGGTTTATTCGCTCAGGTCCCAGGTGATAGTGAGCAGAGACGTGTCTGTAAACACGTGGTAATAAAAAGGCAGAGATCTGTCTCCCCTTGGTGTCGAAAGTCAAGCTGTTCCACTTACGCCTGGAGAACTTCCGTTGTGTAATCTGGATGCAGCATTTTTTTTAAGTTGCATTTGTTTTAGGGGATTGTATGCTTTTCTTTTTGCATTGTTTCTGTATTTTCAGCACATTTGTGTATTTGGCTGTGTTGTGTGTATTGGCAGTGTGTTTGCTAAATACCGTACATGTGTTGTCAAATGTATGAAGAGGTTGTCTTAATTTCCTTGTTTTTTTTCTATTTGTGTGCATTCCATTAAGTTGCAGTGCATTTGCCCCTGTTGGCCAACGCAGTTACACACCTGTAAACTAAGGTGGAACTGTTGCAACAGTGAACTATGGATGGGAGGGTGTTATGCTATTATGATATTTGTAGGTTTCCGTCAGCATTATCAGATCTATAGCAACTACTGTCACTATTGCAGCTGCCGTAGCTGGGAAGCTCTATGTCTCATAATGGGCAGATGTCGTTTTTAGCAAAAACTTAAATAAAGTTATGGCTAAGAATTAATTATTATTTTACTTTTTGATAAATCTATTATTTGTTCAGTATATAAATGTAAAGTAGTTAAAAACACCCACAAAGACTCCTGCCAAAGCTGACCTCACCAACTTGTTGGTTTTGTCCGCCCAACAGTCTTAAAGATATTCCATTACCTCTGCCAAGGAGGACATATTTTTGGCTCAGGTTGTTGGTTTGTCTGTCAGCAGGTTCCCAGAAAAATTACCAGCCTAATTTTTAGGAAATTTAGTGTAAGGGTGTAGCAATGGCTTGATAGTGTTTTAAGCCTCCAACATCTCCTTCCAGGCAGCACTGCGACTGTTGAAGGCACCTAACCGTAACCATAACCATTGCCTAATCCTAGTGCCTTCCAGGCAGAGCTGCCTGAAAGGGGACGTTGGTGGCTTAAAACAAAGGACAGGAAGGAAGTTTCCAAGGAAGTACCCATTGCATTTTAGAGTGCATCCAAATCACAGGGCGCATACACTAATTATTTTCACATGCGTTATTATTGTAAGATAGGGCATTAGTGCTGAATTTATGTGATGTCGGAATAATCAGAAAAATAACGTCCTGATAATATTTCATGTCATGCAAATACTGGAAAGACCTGTCAACACGTTGTTTAAACGCTCTGACCAATAAAATACAATACACCTTCTTTGTTGCGTCCATGTTGTTTCCACATTACCACTTAAAGCTCATGAACACACAGAAGTGGCCTTGGCGGAGGTCTGTGCTCTCTCAGTTCCATTCCAAGCTAAAACTAGCAAATGTTTGGAATTTTGATTGAAAAATTTTATTAATCGACTATCAAAATGTACTTAATTTTTTTCATTCAACTAATTGATCAGCGCACAAACAAATAATTGTTTATTGGCTGATCCATCCAACCATTTTCGGCAATTGTTCCAGGTTGCATTCATTTAATTAATTATATCATGACGGAATTATTGTTAAATACTGCTGGGAAGTAGTAGTTCAAGAAAGTTCAGTTGAAGTACTGAAGGATCAAGGATAAACACTAAACCTAAATACTTATTTCTTATTGGCTCAGGCTGTCGCACCCTATTGAGCCACTTGAGTTGTTTTGGTTGCAGGCTTGTTAAGCAGTCTGACGTTGCAAATGCATTTGAACCTTGTGTGTTTAATGTCTCTTTATCAAGTATGTCTGAAGCTTCTCAACCAGAGGCTGTGTTCTGTTTTGATTCATAGCCGCAGCTTGATGTCAACCACTTTGGCATGTTCTCTGTCAAGACCGACCGTATCAGCCGCTCCCTGACTTTATAATGTGGAAACCTGCGCCATCCGGTCAGCCCTTTTAATGTGTCCAGTAAAGTATCTTCCTCGTTCCTTCTCCTGGCCAACGCTGCCATTTGTTCTCCTGATAAAACTGTCATTGCTGAGGCTGATATCTGACCTCTACAATGACTGCTAGCATAAATTAGCCTTGTCCTAATATTGCAATTTCTTTCGCTTCACTCAGAATCAAGGTTTTTGACATTTCTCTTAGAATAATAGGCTATTGTACACACAGACACTTTTTAAATCAAACTGTACTGCGATAAAAATGTCAAGGCCGAGTATCTTTTTTTCTTTTTTCTCATTGCGTCTGTAGTCGGCTTTTTTTTTAACACATGAAGCCTAGAGAGTCATCAGTGTCAGAATTGGCACGCATATCAATACGTTTCGGATAGCACTGTCTTCTACCCGTGACACTCCACGCTTTGCTGCAGCTCTGCAGGAGTATTGTATCAGCTTTCATTGCTCGCTGGTTAACCAAGACTTCCCACTTCGCCACTCTTGAGGAGAAAGAGACACGGTAACTGTCAGTGTGTCGCCTGACACATCTCCCATCTGAAGTGCGGAAGAACAATCATTCCCCAGCTCAATCTTACTCATTACTTTTTTCTTGTGTTCCCGAAAAAAAGTTGCGAAAAGTAGCATAGATCAAGCAAAAGGGATGCGGAGCGGTGCCAGGAATGATCGAATGATCAGCCGAGATCTGATGGGCTCAGACTGTTCAGTGATTTGCCACCAAACTCAGAGAGATCCTCTTTTCAAACACCTGACACCGATCTTAAAGGAGGATAATGATGGGTGAGAAAAGCAGCTCCCACAAAGCAACTCTGTCGGCACATAGAGGAAGGTGTGGAGATGTTGTCAAGGGAAAGGCTAGATGTGTGTCAAAACAAGAGCCTTCAGCTCTCTGTATTGCAGCTCTGGCTCTTCAGTGATATTACTCTCATCCTCATCTCACCTCTCCACTGACTGCCGCTCGTCTGTCCCCCACTGTCTCTCATACTTTCCTTTTCCCCTGTCTTTTTTTTTTAACACGGACACATCTTGTCTGTATTCAGCTTGGTACAACCTAAAGAACACCAAAGCAAGAAAAAAAACTGCTGAACTGTAATTCATGTTGTCAAGTAATCCTCAGTGTCGTGGTTTGCTTTGCTGCACTAATATGATTTTAACTCCGGCAGATTTCATGGGAACATAAGACTTTTGATCTGCATTGTAATTGCGTAAATCTTTCATGCCGTGTTCCCAGTTTTACTATAATTTGATGAGGAACTACACTATAATTGAATATTCAAATTAGGGAATATGTGTCAATATGGCTCTCCTTGCCTGAAATGAGGATTAATTGTTGTCAAAACTCCAGTGGCCAACATAACGCTGCTGTTGATTAGCAAATGCACTTGCCATGTTTTTGTTTTAAGAATTAGTTGTCTAATTGATTTGCCATATGTTACCCTCTCCAATGCACCTAAAATTGTATTTAGAAATCACCAATTTGGATTGAGACAGTTTTGTGTTTTCAAACAGATGGGAAAGCAACCCTGGAGGTGGCCTGTGGAAAAGCATTTCACGAGCACATTTCCCCGGTTTCACACCAAGTCTTCAGGGTTCTTAAGTACCACTTTCACTTTTTCAGATACATAGATAAATAACCAGACTTACTATGTTGTCTCTGTTTATCCTGAGTACTAATTTAACAACACAAACACACACACAAACACACACACACACATTATTAGTCTATGGGATGTCTCTCTTTGCTTTGAAAGATGTGTACCTTTCTTCCTCAGCAGTGGAATCAACCTTTGAAAGGTAAAAGAAGCCTGCGTTGAATATGGCAAGCATTCGCACAAGATTGATGCCAACCTTTTAAAAATTCACCATTGGCCTGGATTTAACATGGCCAAATGCTGATGTAAATGAGGAGGAGAAAAGTCGACCCTTCCATTGCAAATAAATCTGAGTTGCAGGCTTCAGCTCATAAATACCACAACCTGTCAGAAGTCTTGTTTTATTGCTCTTGATGGAAATTATTGCATTTATTTATCTCAACCGAAGAGATAAGGCTCAGAAAGCCACAACTCATACACAACATTCATGGAATATGCAGATCTGCCTTCAGTCTTGAATTTGTATTTTTACATCAACATAAAACAATTATTATGTTTTCCAGAAACAAAACATGATACACAAAACCCAGTTTATTATTTGTGATTTGTCTGACATGTGCGTCATGTCTTTTCAGAATTCATAATTTCTTATTGTTGTCTACCTTTAACGACAAACTCTTACGTCTGCATGTCCTCCAATTAAAGCAATTCCCCTGTATTAATGATAATGTCAACTGCGTTGCATTATCATTATAAGATCATTTGTTTTATAATGCCATCCCGGAGCTCATTCTACCTTCAGAGCATGTCATGTTATGCAGCTCTCTCGAAGCTGTGAATTATATTTTTTTTCCTGCTTGCTGTGGATTTATCGATCCATAGGGGTGAGTCACAGAGTGTAATTCATGATAGCTTGATTGATGAGGATTTCAATCGTATATGGTTTGTTAACTTCAACTGCCCACAAAGTGCATTCTGTGCTGTTTTCTGTAATACAAGGCCATGAAATGGTAAAAAAAACAAGACTTCCCTTGAATAATGGAATCTCTCAGTTCCTTCAGAATTTACAAGATCCTGCTTAAATCCCTCCCGTTAAAGGTCTGTTCAAGCCCCTGGGCAGCTGAGGCACGCTTTAACTTTTACCATATTTCTCCTCTTTACATTCATCCTGTTATTCCAGTGCACTGTTATGCTAAAACAAAAATCTTCTGTGTAAGGATTTTCCATGCATCCATGCTTCATTACAAAATATAATATATTATTTCATTAATATATATAATATACTTCATTATAATATATTATATACATTATATTTCATTTTAGAGCAATGTGTCTTGGAATACAAATGTCCTTGCAACACTAAGTTTGCATGTGTTTGTATGCGTTTATGCCGATGGTCAATAAAATAGTGTTGATCAGTTGAGAGAACATTGTTTCTTTCTGCCAGGGCGAGGACCACAATCAGGCCGGACTATGAGCACCAGAGTAGTGGGAACTACACCATGACAGGTAAATGGTCTTACACTTTAAAAATGCCTCAGGGTTGTTAAACTGCTTACTCTTACTGCAAGACAAAAAGCTCTATGGTTTTGGAGGAAAGGTATGCTTTCTAAGTACACCCAATGTTGTCTCCACGTGTACATGATGGCGGCTTCTTTGGTTCTTGATCTACAACCGCTCTATGTCTAGATCTACTCAGTGACTGTACAGAGCTGTGCTTATCTGAGTGAACGTGACTTCCCAGAGGAGCACGGCATTACACTCAAGAGAACATTTAACAGCTGTCTAAGATGATCCGTCACATGCCATACTTACATTTGTACCGTGCATTGCACTGGACAAATTCTCCTTCTCTTTGTCAAGGAGAGAAACTCGACTAATAGTACAATGCTCCAGGACTAAAACAGAAGAGAGGCTAATTCGGTAGGGTGCAGAGCTTAGCTGTGACAGCCTCAGACCCAGAGCTGGCTGAGACGCTCCAGCTCTAAAGAGCGTGTGATCCACACGAGGTGAACGAGGCAGGCAGCTTTTTATCCAGCTGGAGAGAGACACCATGTGGTGAAGATTCCTCCTGCTGCTAAAGCAGAGGCACACCCAGCATAAAGCCATGTTACAGCCTGCCTTTTAAATACAAGGCTCTGTTTTAAAAAGTGCACATGATAGAACTGTATGACTTTAAAAAAAAAAAAAAAAGTAAATGGCAATAAATGAATAACACTCCATTTTGTTACAATGACGTATCATATTATAAGTTAGTCGAGGCAAGTGTGCAAAGTGTGGCCCAGAAGGAGCAGACATTAACACACAGCTGAGTGGTTTGGGCATTGGGTGTGCGATCCCTCCACTGGGACAGGGTTTGAGTGACAGTGAAGAACATGCACATACTGTACAGTACGTTGCCAGCAGTCATCACGTATCTCCAGAAAACTGTCCTCTGCAGCTGTACAGACTCCCTCTTTCTCCTATACCTTCATGCGTCCCTTCATGATAAAAGAAGAGAGGATAATGGATTTAGCCTGAGATGATATCTTGGTCTTTTATTTCTTGAGACTGTGTAGTCGTCGGCATCACACTGTGAATGTGAGAGAACGCCACTTCCCTTCATTAACAACGTGATAGCCTGCGGACCAAGAGTGAGGTCGTACCCGACAGACTATTTGTGTTAATTGTTACCAGTTGTGTGTGTTTGTGTGTGTGTGTGTGTGTGTGGGGGGGGTACGTGGGTGTGTGTGGGTGCAGGGATGTGCATGTGTGTGTGGGCTGACAGCTGGCCAGGTTCGAGTTGGTCTAAAACCATGTGCGCTCTGTCAGGGTTGTACAGGCACCTTCTTTAGGATTGATGAATTGCCTGCTTTCTTGATTAAACCCTCCGTCACTTCCCAACAAAACAAAAACCCCAACAGGAAAAAAAAGAAGAACCGAATGAGTATCGGGGAGGAGAGGTAACATGTCTGGGAAATCTGTCATCCACAGTCATATCATGTACAGATGTGATGTGCAGGCGCTTTGACATTTATTAGCTGAATATTAAAAACTAATTCACATTTATTTTTGCAGCCCTCTTTTCACTTGACAGTTCAAGCTCATTTAAAAAATTATCAAGTTTCCATAGCAGCCAACCAACCAACCTTTTGCTTTTCTTCACCACGTTGCTTTGATCCATGCCAAGTCCCTTTGCCAATTAGATCTGTTATTCATACATTGACAGGAAAGCAGGATAGTTTAAAGGTAATTAAATGTGCATACGTGAAATGTGTCTAAAAAAGCATATCTTTGATAAAATAAATGGGGTGGTGTTGGGAAAAAACTCTAAAAAAAATCCTATGTGACGTGTTGCATTGTAGTCTCTCGCCATTACTTCCAGAACAACATATATAGTATTCAGCAGGCATCCACCTGATAAGAAGGTAAACGTAATAAAAAGGTAATACATTTACATATCTATTGCATTAATCAAAAATAAATCCTGACATTGGCCCTGATCTAACGTAATATGGAGAGCAATTATTTCCCTATCCATTAGAGGAACTTCAATTAACAGACACTAGACAGTTCATCCTTCAGAGGAGGGGAGAGGGAGGGAAAAAATAGGTGGCGCAAAATTAACTTGGGTTTGCAAAATATCTTGGCAGGATGACAGTGATTTTTGATTTTCAGGAAACAATATTAGAATTCTTATTAAACTATGTGCATCTGCTTTTAATTTGCTGCAAATAATTGGAAAATGCAATGGAGCTTTCCAATTAAAGCTCTACTTTATGCTGTTTAATAATACCCTCATAATATTATAGCTTATGAAATGACAGGTGAGTTGGTGTATGAATAAAACATAAAGCCCTGTAATAAGAGACAGAAAAAAAAACGGGACAGTTGTTGGGGGGCTTTTAAATGCTCGACATAATTTGCATATATTAATCTCCTCTTTTCAGCCTTATCAAGTATTCCACTGTATTTGAAGTTAAAATAGTCGTGACAGGCAGGGGTACGCTTCGTTTTTCCAAGGATTTATTACTTGTATAATTCTGGATCTTTAATAAGCCAATATGACTGATCCTCTGAGTTCTGTGGAATTTGGTTAATTGTTCCAGATGGTGCTCACTGATTATACAAAATGACTTTCTTTCTCCTCTTTTTCCCCCAACTACACCATTTCTTGATTGACTAACATGGAGAAAAAAGATTATTTTTGGCGCCGCACTTTCATTAAGAGGGTTCTCATCAGGTTTCAAACAAAAGTTCCATCTTATCTCCCTGTGTAGTTCTGGGCGAGGCTGTGCAGAAGGAGGCAATCAGCCGGCTCTTATCTCACAACTGCGATGGATCTCAACTGCTTCTGCACCGCTGGGGTTATATTTTAGAATAACACAATTATTTAGGCTGAGGGATTAAAAAACACAACCTCTGGATAGTGACACAAACGTTATTATTAGTGTACGCCGTTCTCTTCTTTCCCCTTTCTCTTCTCTTTCTCTCCCAGAGATTGATGAAATTACTAAGCAGCGGGGTTGGTCCTCCACTTGCAGCTCAGGCTCCATCCACAACTCACTAACATTCTGTTTTGCATCAGCTAAACCGAGCTGAATGAATCATTTATGGAAGTGTTATGGGGGAGTATCGGCAGATTTACTGCCGAGGTTTTACTTTAGATGGAATGGGTTTTCTATGAAACCGATCTTGATGTCTGAAGTAATGCCAAAGCTTACATCAAGACATGAAAGGAACGCTCTTAAAACCTCCGTTTTGCTTCTTAATTCCCCTGGTCAGCAAAAGGCAAAACAGAGAGAGACAGAGAGAGAAAGCAGGAGAATAGTATTTAAACCTAATGTATACTCACGCACGCACGCAAGCACAAACACACACACACACACCTCCTCAAACTGTTTACTACTGTCAGCAGCTAATGATATGAAGTAGTGCTGAATTTCTCCTTAATAATTTGATGGCTTGAAAATTACACAGTGTTTAAATTTGCCTTCATTCTGATTTACATTTGAGCAATTCATGCATTTTCCATGTTGAAATAGCAGCATAGTGTCAACACTATGTGGTGAATACTGCAGAAAAAATCACACCAGTGTGCGCCAGAACAAAAATGCTAAAAGTCTACTTTATTATTAAAATCCTTTAAATTGTGACCAAAGCGAAACAGAATATTTTTTTAAGATTATTTTTGGGCATTTTAGGCCTTTATTTATAGAGGACAGATGAAGACATGAAAGGGGAGAGAGAGGGGGAATGACATGCAGCAAAGGGCCGCAGGGCAGAGTCAAACCTGCGGTTGCTGTGTCGAGAAACAGACCACTTTATATGGGCGCCTACTAGATGAGCTACCCAGGCGCCCCAAAAACAATATTTATGTGTGTGTGGACTGTAAATGTGCCTCAGTCAAAAAGCTCTTTTGGATTTTTATATCTTAAACACTCTTTCAAGTTAATCTTGTTGATGTTTTTCTCCTTCTGATGTGTCAAAAATCCTATTGGACTATAATGGTTATTTTGGGAACATGATCGATCCCAGTGTGACGGTGCCATAACGTATTTGGGGATCAATCCTGAATGAATTGTAATGGAATTTTTGACTGAAGCCCTCAGGCATTTTTGGACCTTTATTGCAGTCAAATAGGAGACTTTAAATGGCTGTGCATTTGCAGGCCGGACTGGACTCTGGAGTCTCATCCCTCATTGCTTTCTATCCATCCCTGAGATAGAAGCAGTGCTCCATTAGTTTCAGTGTCCAGACGTGGACAGCCTCAATGGATGGGCCTGTCACAGCTTCCTCATTTGCCCCATGTACAGCAGGGTTTGTTATCACACATCTAATTAGAACTTGATAAAAAATATTTCACAAAAATCCAGTCATTAAATATAGTTTAAGGAGATTTATGGTCAAATATGCCTTAAAGATCTTTTAATGGCTCTGCTGACTTGTTAAGTTTGTAATTAATGATCTTCTAATACATACCGTAGTGTGATTTAGAAAGCACAATGAGATTCTGGGAATGAAGTCGTTTTGGAAAAGGGCATCTGGGGCTCCCAGAAGCTATATTAAATACTTCTGCTTAGACTGGTTTGCTTAGAGCCATTAAGTCTGCTGTGAAAAAAGTTCACACACATCAGCGTCTTCACATAGATGGGGCCTTTTTATGTTAGGGTGCACGGAAAAGTGCAAGATTATGAAACAGTTTCTTTGTCATTTCATAATAGGCAATTCGTGTGTACAGAAAGGTTCTGGGCTCCTCTGTAGTGGTACTTTTAAAGTGCATATTTTGGAAAATGGCTCCCTTCAAAGTCCCCTAATCCACACACAGTTAAACCAATAAGCAAATGCATATGTATCAAACTGTAAGTGCATTATTCTAATAACAGTCGCCTGTTTCTTTGGAAGAGTAATGGTGTCCTTATTAGCATAATTAATGACAAATGGCAGAGCAGCATTGGTGGATTGGTTCTAGGGGATGATAAATTGGTGAATGCCCAGGTTAGTGGCTGCCAAGGAGGCCTCTTTGGCTGTCATCCCTCCCGCTTCCACTCTGGCACAGTTCATTACTCACCGTGTGAGATGCCACTTTACATTGCCTGGTACTGTGAGCATGGAGAACTTAATAATGCCACCACAACCACACTGGGCCTGCTGCTTTACCCACAGTCCAGAGGGCAAGTAGCTCAGCGAGGGCTAGGGGTTGTGGGGAGCAGGCCGACGTGGGAATCCTGCAGCTGCACTGATCAAAACAGATCACAAGTCAGCCGCTACTTGAGGGGAACTGGGGCCATATGACCCAGTCTCCAGTGCTGGGTGAGTGTTTCTTGTTAGGATTTCTGGGGCTCGCCACATCCCTCGCATCATTACGGGTTAGTTTGCCCACAGAACCGCTAATTAAGAGGGGATTTGTGTAATTGTGCCTTCTGCTGAGTCCCATCCGGTGCATGCAATTTACTGTCAGCCCTCTGCCAGCTTTTACACTTGTCCAGAGAGGCGTACCGCATTTATACACAAATTCTGCTGCACATTTACCAGCAGCCACAGCTGGGGATCCATGCCAGTGCCATGGCAATGTCTTAAAAGACACTGTGCTGATGATTAAAGTCTGATTGTCCACTTAATTTCATGAGCGCTCTCAATAGCTAGCCAGTGAGAAGGGATTCTCCAGCACTGACTGATTAAAAAAAACAGTGAATAAAGGATTTGTAATTACACCAAGATCACTGAGGACTTTTGGTACTTTACATGAAACAGCGCTTACATATTTGCATGACATTTAGAGTGCTTGTATTGGAGAAGTTATCACACATGCAGACACCTCCTCAGAGATTTCGGTGTTATGCAGCAGTGTTTGTGGCCAGCTCACCATAGGTGTTGCTGGCACTGCCCACTTTCTGGAAGACTGATGGACCAGAGCCCAACTGGGGCTGCCTCCTGGCTCCTTACCCACAACCAGATTTCAAGGACTGCTTGTCACAGATGGAAAAGTAAGTGGGTCATTCTACATAAGCTTGCCATTTTGCATCCCTCTGTTAACAAAATAATAGCACTGAATTTTAATATTGGAGAATTTCCATTTTTCTCTGATTTTTTTGAGAGAGTATGTTTCAGGTATTTACTCAACTGTAAACTTAAATGTTCAATACTAGCTCAAAGTAGACTGTATATAAGCATATAAACATTGCTGTTAAGCTATATGTTGCGTTTATCACATTTCACAAACCTTTCTAAATGAGTTACTAAATCGTAAGATTAAACACATATTCAGAATATTCATCAAAGTGGACAAACAGCAAGCTTGTGCAAAAGGATTCAACTTCTTTCCACTCCTTTGGTGCTCCTCTTCCATTTTCCCTCCACAGTTTCTCTTAATACACCTGAGTGGGTTGCAGCCTAAGCCTGTGGTGTGTAACTATAAGCGCATTCATCCGCTGGATGTCTTGGATAGTGCTTGGATAATTTGTTTACATTTGGATGAGATGAAATAGAGATGAGATGAATATTTTTGTATTAACTAACTGACTTGCTGTCAGGAGAATTGCAACACAAGCTTGCACACCCCATAGTCCGACTGCCGGCTGTGTGCAGCCCGTTTCCCAAACAAATGAAAATAGCCAATCAGAAATGCTCAACATCATTTCAGTACGTGATCTATTTTAGTATCAGTGACAAGCTTTTTAGAATGTTAATTGACTCCCCAGTAAACATGTACATAATTCAAAAGTTACACTTCCTCTTTTGCTAGTGAGATTTTTAATACATTGAAAAGTTTTTTTTTTTTCCACTGGTCTGTCTAGAGGGCTTGAAAAAGCAGGAAAAAGATAAAAGAAAAAGAATGGGTTTCATAGAGCCATAGTCATTAAAAGAATCTGAAAATAGCAACTCGCTATCATCTGTTCTCATAGCACGGGTCAGGAGCTCTGACACCTCCAAAATTCCTCCTGTCAGGGTAGGGGGCCATTTGTATTCTCTCTCATTAGGCAATTTGACTAATAACCTGCCGTGGCTGCAGAGCTACTGAGGGACCCGGAGCCTCGCGCCTTCCTCTGTTGCAGCAGCCCGAACACACACACCCTCTATTGGAATGGCACAGATGGCATGCCCGGGCGACAAAATAAACTACAATATGTCTCCGAGATGCTGTCAGGCCTGGGCACTATTTCTCATGTCAGAGAGGGGCTAAGGGCTGTGAGTGGGCATAGGGGGTCCTCCTCCAGCTCTCTGTTCATCTACTCACCATTATCTGCAGAGGTGACAGAGAGCGGGGTCTGCAACTAGAATAGCATTTCCATGGACTGCATAAAGAATCTGCCCTCAAATTGAGAGTCACACCGACAGGAAAGGTATGGCAATGTCTGGACCGGCTACACAAAGAGAAAAGGAAACATCCAATTGTTTGGAATACGAAATGCAGCAGGTTCCAGATGAAGCTCAAACATGTTTTTGAGCGGCTTTACTTATTATCTTGTATTAATTGATGGTACTTAACAATAAGGATCATATTGATCATTAGTAAAACGTGGTAAAAGATGCTCATTCACACTAGCAGACTATTGCCCCAACTGTGACTTTCTCACTTAAAGTGATCATATTATTTATATTTTTCAGATTCATAATTGTATTTAGAGGTTATATCAGAATAGGTTTACATGGTTTAATTTTCAAATAACGTTTGTGTTGTACTACACATTGCTGCAGCTCCACTTTTCACCCTGTGTGTTGAGCTCTCTGTTTTAGCTACAGAGTGAGGCATCACACTTCTATTCCATCTTTGTTGGGAGTTGCACATGCGCAGTAGCTAGGTAAGGATTACTAGCCAGTCAGAAGCAGAGTATGAGGGCGTGCCACGCTAGAAGCTAGGCGAGCATTATAATGTGGTTACAAAGTGACGCATGTTCGTCACGGAAGTAAAGGCTGGACTACAATTCAATCAGGAGAGCCATGTTTGCAGATATGCAAATAAGGTTTATTGTATAGCTCAATAAAATGTTCACATTCTTTGGCGATTAGACTCCATCGCTAAATGAATATTTTGTATATACATAGGGGAAGAGAACCATCAGACCCCTGATGGAATCTAGACACTGGTGGTGGCGACGAAGACTCCGGACTGGTCAGCTGGAGTAGATGAATGGAGGTGGAGGGTTGCACTCTTTGCCTGCAATGACAGCTGAATAGCAAAGAAAAGAAGAAACTGATTTTTTAAAGCAGGGCTGTGACTCTGTGATTGTCCCTTGCAATTTGTGTACGATTCTGATTGGTGAAGCAGGAAGGTGAACGCCTACAACAGCTGATTCGATTTAGGTAGAGCACTGATTAAGAGTTAGGTCTTCCTGAAAAATTTACACTGAGCTACATTTCAACCAGGAGAGACTAGTTGCAAATATACAACAATTATACAGAGCATGATAAAATGTACAAAGTTAGGTCTTCCTGAAAAAAATTACACTGAGCTACATTAGAGCTATTTTGAGCAGTTTGTGAACAGTGTCTTCTGTTGGAGATGGTAAGTCCCTTTGGGGTGGACTTTGGGTTTTTTCACTTTGTAAACCTATAACATGCACAAAAAGCATATATACCGTAACACAATAAAGGAAAGGGAAAAAGCCCAAAAACATAATATGAGCACTTAATTCATGTGCAAGACAAATTCACCCAGGTAGTCATACTAGACAGAGATTAATGCAATTCTGCTGAATTAGTGAATTAGTGAAAGTGTTACTCTTTTGTGGTTCAGGTAATATAGGGTATGCTCGATCACACGCATATTCTTCCATCAGTCAGTGTTGGGAGTGCAACTCGGTGTGGTGTATGTGTGTGTGTGCGCCTGTGTGCATGACCATGTCTGTTAGAACCCTGGAAATGCAATGTATGGCGCTGCTGAAGTCCTGGGTGACAGTGCATCCAACAATGGAAGAGTGAGGGATTAGTGCTCAGCCCAGCGTACGAGGGAGCCCTTCCCGCCCTGAAACAGCCATTCATCTGTGCCCAGGGGCTGGAGATGACAATGCAGCCATTGCTCATCGCACCTGACGGAGCCATTAATAAGGCAATGATCCACACGGGGCCTGTGCTGACTTCGTTCTTTACACTACAATCACTCAAGCCACAGGGTCCTCCTTACTTAACGCCACCTATGCGCTCACCGCCACCACCATCATCATGATCACCGTCATCATCATAGTCATTGTATCAAAATGTCTGCCAGATGTTTTCATATTGACTGCGTTCGCATACTCCGAATGCCAAATAACTACCTAATGCCCTATACAGCAATACAGTTACGGGTTAATGGACTGTAGCCGGGCCATTTGAGCAGCTAAAACATGCTTCATAGTGGAATTCCTGGTCAGAAGATTGGATTTACATTATTTTTGCCCTTTGCACCCTCGGATTTCTCCGTGGCATCCATTTTTTTTTTTACCAAGAAGTCATTTCCCGCGCCTCTCCATTTATCTAGATGTAAGATAGCCTTTCTAGTATAGATGGTGGAGGAATACAAAGTGAGATCTGGTTTTAAATGTAATCCTTGAGCAATAAAAAAACTCTGTGGCCTTCAGCTCTGCATTCATCTGTCCGCGCCGCGCACTCAGATCCATCAACAGCTACAATCTCGGCTTCCCATTGCTGGCTATTGATTCAAATGTATTCTCCCTGCCTCTGCCTGGTGTTGGTGCTCCCAGCGACACAGTAGTGCATGTTTGTTCACTTGTTTTTATGAGCTTAAACAAGTCATTGGACCTACCCAGTCGCCTTGGTTTGCTTGCTGCTTCAGATATATCCACATATCCAAAGGCTCAACTGGGAGGTGGGTGTCAAGGCTGTGGAATTGAAGAGCACGTGGGTGAGTGGAAAAGGAGGCTAAGCCTTTCATACCTCGCATTTGTTTTAGCCACGCTAGCGGTAGCTCTTGGGATGGCAATGATGGTGTTTTGGCCCATTGGCTGGTCCGCCACTTTAACCTAGACTGAAATATCTCAACAGCTATTGGATGGATTACCATACAATTTTGCGCAGACATCACTGGTTTGCATACAATGAATCCTAATAAATTTTGTGATCCCCTGACCTGTGGTTTTGTGTGAAAAACATCAGCAACTTTTGGATGGATTCCTCTTGAATTTGGTACAGACACATTTGTCCACCTCAGGATGAGTTATAATAACTTTGGTTATCCATTACATTTTTACATCTAGCGCCATCAACAGGTCAAAATTTCAATATTTGGTTTTTGACTATACAGTATACCTGCTAAACTAATGTTAGTCCTTGTTAAAGTAGTGGTGAACCTGGTACATGGTGTAAACCTTTAGCTTAACTACAGACTCTTAGCATTATGATTGTGAGCCTTTTAACATGCTGACATTGGCATTTTGCTCAAAGCGCCACTGTGCCAAAGTACAGCCTCACAGAGCCGCTAGCACAGCTGTAGACTCTTATTCCGACTACATTTTTACTGTGCAGGATGAACAGAAGCCAAAAAAAACGAAATAAGCTTCCCTGTGGTCATGCGGGTGAGGGTCATGCTTGATTACAAAGATTACATTGTACTATTTGTGTGGAAAATGCCAACCCGTGGATCTGTATAATAACCAAGAAAGGAAAGCAAGTCACATAAGTGTCAAAGTGAGGGATATTTTAAAATTTCATACTTTAGAATACTGTTGTCAACTGGAAAGGCCAAAAGGAGTGTCAGCTCCAAGGCGATGACTCATGAACAGCTTTGGCTTATGAGTTCCTTTTCCTGTGCCAGCGGCCTGATGGACTGTGGGTAAAGGAATATCAGTTGGAAGCTTGGCCTCTTGATATTTGGGGCTCCTGTCGAAGCCAACGGCAGCAAGTTTTTTGCCTTCAGATTTGGGAGTTTTATAATGAAGCCGAGCAGCTGCAGTTTTCCCTTTCAGTCTGGAAAGGAGAGGCTTTGTATCCCCTGTCACCCTGTGTTAATTTGGGCCCTAATGTATTTTATAAACAAAGGGCTGCTCTCTAGCCTGACAGTCATGACACCTTGATTCCAGTGCAGGATGCATGCAGTACGGGGTTACACCATTAATAATCAACTGGCAGCCATCACACCATTTTAACCACGATCATTATGATAAAGGGCATACACTTAATTACAGGCCTGCTTAATTATAGCTCTGTTGAAGCTCGTTTGTTTGGTCAAATGCTAATTATACCACCACGCTCTTGGCAAGTCCTCATTTCAATCCGCTTTTTGCCGGCTGAACAGTGTGGCTTATTTTCATGCAAATTTGATATCTGGTGAATGTTTTGTCTCTCTTCTTTCCGCTTTTCTGTGCGTTGTGCAAGCGTGTCTTTGTCTCCGAGGTGAACATCTCTCAGACAAGACGGAATCGGGAATAATCAAGAGTAATTAAACTGGAAGAGGGTTGGGAAAGGGCTGGGCTGGAGGAGAGAGTGGAGGTGCTCAAACACAGCAGAGAATAAAAAAGCCTTTCATCTTCTCTCCATAGACGGAAGGAGGGGAGGTGTCGGGTTGGCTGGGGATGTTGATAGCTTTTCTGTTTCATAAAGCCATGCTTAGTCTTATGAAAATACTCAGGATAAAGAATTGGGAGTAATATTTATTTATTGTTGTCAACCTGAAACTTTTTTTTCCCTTTTTTGCAGCTCTTGACGATGTGCCCTTTGTGATCTCTGAGAAGTTTTATGGAAATCCCAAAGAGGTAAAAATTCATTGATGAACTAGTGACAAAATGCAAAATGATAACATGAATATGAAAAGGGCCATGATAGATACTGTACAGTTACTTGTCCCGCAACATGTTGTGTAGTATTGGCAACATGATATTTATAGTTTGTCCTTTTTTACAGTATGCAGCCTTTGGTTCTTTCCTTTCCTGTCTTTTCAGTATTCTTTTTGTCCTTTTTGTCCTTTTTCACAGTATGCAGCCATTCCTCTCCTCTCCTCTCCTCTCCTCTCCTCTCCTCTCCTCTCCTCTCCTCTCCTCCAGACTGAGTGATGAATGTGTGCAGTCAGGCAGAGCTGGCTCAATGCAGTCCATTTGGCTGGCTGGCGGCGGTTGTCACTATAGCCCCGTTTGTATTGACACCGAGAAGGAGAGGATTAAAGATTTTAAGTATGCTTACTTAGCCATGAGCCTAACCACCATATTTCTTGTGTGTGTGTGTTTGTTTTTTCTTCTTTTTCTTCTTTTCTTCTTCTTCTTTCTTCTTCTTCTTCTTCTTCTTCTTCTTCTTCTTCTTCTTCTTCTTCTTCTTCTTCTTCTCCCTCCTCCACTCCCTGCTTTTGATTTCAGATACAGCAAGTCAATGTAATGGACATTACGATCAAATCCCTGGCAGAGATCGAGGAGGAAGTGAGTAGAGGCTGCAACGCTCGGCTGACGCCGCTGGCCCAGAATGCAAAGCAAACGGTCTTGGGGTTGTAATTAAGTGTCTGAGACAGGGAGGCCCTGTTGGCTCCACTAAGCCCCAATTGAATAAAAGCATGGCCAGGCTAGGCAGCCATTCTCTCTTAAAAGCTTTGTCTCCTGTTCCGAAACACTTGACTTTTATTCCCCATTTCTTCTCTCAAACAGCTCAATCCAGCACCTTGCACAGTGCTGTAGATCTCTAGGAGATGTTTTTCTGCGTGTTTTACTGTTTTTTAAAGTTTCCAATCAGTTTCATCTTCAGTAGGCAAAAAAAGTTAGGTATCATGTAGCAAAGCAAATAAAAGTGCTACAAAGTTCTCACTCATTTCTGATGAAACACTGTAGCCTGCAGGCATTCATAGGAAGAAAATCATCTGTGTGCAGCCCGAATGTTTGTGAGAGCAGGAGAAAGAAAGAGTTGGTTTGTGCATGCGCGTGCGTGCGCGTGCGTGCGTGCGTGCGTGCGTGCGTGCGTGCGTGTGCTTTAAAGGGAGTGACAACCCCCCTTCTCTCTCATTAGCACGGTATCTTGGTATCAGATCTGCCAGGAAGTGACATACCACTGTAAAAGAACAGGTGCTGTTGGGTTTGAGATGTGTTACAGAGCAAACACTCCCTCATCAAACCGGGTGTCTGTTCTGCACTCTGCCTCTGTCTTCTGTCACATACTATCCAAATCACACAGAGTCGCCATCTTGTCACATGGTCATCTAAATGAAGCTCATTGTCAGCAAAGGTATTAATGGCATGTAACCTATGTGTGTGTGTGTGTGTGTGTTTTCCAGGGTGAAGACAGGCTGGCTGCTCATCCTATATGCTCTTGTCTTTTTTTTTTTTTTTAACCCCCTTCTTCGTCTCCTCTACTCTCCTCTCCTCCTTCCTCTCTTCTCTGAGAGTGTGATTAGCAGGAGGACACATGGCGAGCTGAGCTGGGGAAGGGAAGGGGCATGAGAAATCATTAATTACAGCCGCGCTGGAGCTGATGAAGTAAACGTTAGATAGTGTAACACACAGGATTTAGTGAAGTGGACGACAGCACAAGATTAATGGTGGGGCCAGGCTGATGAGGATGAAGTCACAGCTTAGCTTGATAATTAGTTTCCAAGTGGAAACATCCCTCACCATTGTGTTATTTTTATTTCTCTCCTCTTATTATTATCACACACTGATATCTGCAAAACATGAGAGGGGGGTAAATATAGTCAGTGGTATTTTCGCAAACATGCTGGGCTGCAGAGGTGTTTTGTTGTAGGAAGTGATGTGATTATTGTATTTTTTCTTTGTCTTGGTATTTTTGCTTGATTTACTCTCAGTTCAATCAGTTTTACAGTCTAAATGCAATGTACAATAAGTTCTCTATATTAAAGGTATCTGCAGAAGAGTCAAATCATTCTTGATAATGTAGAACAAAAATCCCAGTATTTAGTTTCAGAAAAAGCTATTTTTTTTGTATGAAACTGTACCTGAGTTTTTGAAATATTGTTGAACATTGTCTTCTTGTTTTGTCCAGAAGAGGTCACTGTCCGTGCTTCTGCTGTAGAGAATCCCCCCCCCCCTCCTTTCTGGAAACTGGAGGCGCTTTCAGCACAGAACCTAATTGCTTCTTTCTAAACCCATTAAACAATATACATTCACGGAAGAGATGTACTTTCAAGAATTATACATATGCACATGTAATTGAGGAAAACTGTTGTAATCACAGCCACAGTTGTAGATAAGACCATTTCCTAACAGGCATCACTTAAGCCATGTCTCGGATGATGTTGGTTCCAGCAATTAGGCATTCTTTTCATTTCCCAAATGACTCACAAAACTTGCGGATATTATAATTGCTTTTAGCCACGCATATCTAATTTGTGTCTTTTTAAGTGTTAATTAGTACGCGATTTAAAGTGACATCTTTATGTAGTTTGCTCTGCTGAAAAATGTTGTTGGCGGCTGGCTAATGATTTTTCAGAGGGAGTATGCTGGTGGAAAAGAAGTGTATGCACACACGACAAGATTTTCATTAGCACCTATGTATGATGGGCTTTCAGAATTTGAAGGGAGTTGTGTGTGTGTGCGTGTGTGTGTGTGTGTGTGTGTTTCTAGGCCTGTGCTTGTGTGTTGCCATTGAAGGGAGTTATCTGTGTGTGTGTGTGTGTGTGTGTGTGTGTGTGTGTGTGTGTGTGTGTGTGTGTGTGTGTGTGTGTGTGTTTAGGCCTGTGCTTGTGTGTTGCCATTGAAGGGAGTTATCTGTGTGTGTGTGTGTGTGTGTGTGTGTGTGTGTGTGTGTTTCTAGGCCTGTGCTTGTGTGTTGCCATGTGAATGTATGGAGGGACAGTAGTGTACAGGGGATTTGTGAGAGGTGTGAGAGGGAGAGCTCCAAATAGAGGTGGAATTAATGAAGACAACATGTCACATATTTTTGGCAGTGGAGCAGGGACAGGAAATGAAGCTCTGCTCGTCTGGGTGACTGCCGCCCATGTTCTAGTGTGTCACTGTCCTGTCAGCCTGTGTATAAAACTGGCAGACATTGATACATGCTCTCCCTGATAACACCCCATTCCCCCATCCATCATTACCCCCCCCACACACACACACACACACTTACACAAACACATGCATGTGCACACAGGATTATTTATTTACTGTGCCAGATGTTGAGACTGAATTTTTGTGTGGGGGGGGGGGGCTGAATTTCTTCACAACTAACAGGCGTGTGATACGTGACAGGTTCTGGGTAACTTGCAGCTTCGCCTCAAGTAGATGAAAATCAGGGAAGGTGGTATTTTGATCAAGAGAACCCGGTTTGAGCCATTGTGGCTCCTCCGTGGCTTCTGGTGGAGATTTGGAAAGTTATTTCAGTGATCATACAGCATCACCTAGTGCTGCGTTGCAGTAGCACAACTGTCTAACTTGGGGCGGTGAGCACCAATTTGTGTCATAAAACTTCCCTGGCCAGGGAAACTGCACCCACAACAGAACAAAATCATGTTGTGTTATTATTTTTAAAACAATTGGACCATAAACTAAACATTATACTGTTTGTTTTTGTAGATTATTTTGAATTGCCTTTGTCATTCTCTTTAGGACCTTTCTTTTGATTTCTAAAAAAAATGGATTTAGAGAATCAATTTTGGGAGAAGGATTATGTAAAATCATATGATATGTATACTATTAGCACTTTTGGGAAGTGCTAATATTTTTGTGAATGAACCAATCCAACTTTTTCTCTTGTAATGCTGATTCTCATACCTTAACTCAGGGTATCTGTATGTGGTACCGAAGACCAATCTGGTGCCAGTGCTTTTTTTCCCAATTGTAACATCTGTATTCCTCAGTGTGAAACCCAGGAATCATTTATGTGTGAGGTAACTTAAGAGTGATTGCTGTGGACCCAAACACTGACTAAGTCAATAGCTTAGCACTGCATTAACAAAGAAATAATTATTACTGTGGATCTGTCACGCCGTGGCCTTTAGATTTGTATTCGGGCCAAAAGCCATCTGTCGTTACCTCCATTTTTACTATTTGGGTTTGGGACAAAATAGACTTCCGGCACCAAAGTTTAAATTGTCTACTCAGTAGGATACCAAAAGTGCATCTTTTCAGTAGAGGGGAGTACAATAATGATTTATAGCATCAGATTCAGATTTATTTATAGTTATAGTTCCTAGTTAAGAAAAATGAAAAACTGCTCTCCACCAGCCACTTGCAGTGCAACAGGAAAAGACAGCAATCATACAGACGTACATAAGAACATGTAGACGGAAATATTTAAAACCAGATTAACCCTTGTGTTGTCTTCTCGTCGACCGTGCAACATGTTGTCCTCCCTGGTTAACCCTTTTGTAGATGCTTTTTTTATTAGGGTTTTGATGCTTTTTGAGGTCTCTGCCGTTTTTTTCTGCGCTTTTTTTTCACTACCACCGGATTTGACACTAACATCAATTTACTTATTTGTTACAGACGTTTTTGTATTGAGAAGAGCATTGTATGGAACAACCCATGTTATGTTTGGGCAGTTTAGCTGAAAGAATGCAAATTTCTAATGTAGAAACTTTGAGAACGGGTTAAATTTGACCTGAGGTCAACAGGAGGGTTAATGCCACATAAGCCAAGAATCGAAGTTCAAAGCCTTTTTGCTTGTTAAAGAGTCATGTCCATGACATGCCAGAAGGGGGCAGTATTTGTTTGTATTTTCTCAATATTCATTCAGGAGAGTTGTCCAATCACTGCTGTATTGCAGGCCTGTAGTTTCAACGTGCGGGAATGACATGAAATCAAACCATTTTTAATTCTTTACTTCAGCTTAATATCATTTTCCAACATTCAGAGGATTGTTTAAATCTTTGTCAGTTTTATTTTATAATGTATCATGTAATAATGATTAATATGATGCAGGTTAATGATGATTTTGTCCTGTTATGACATTATATTTGCATTTATCAGTGTGTCATTTTTTCTTCTTTTTCAGTTTTACTACAACTTCAGCACAGAGCGAAGCGTTGCTGTGTAATGTTTGCACCCTGGCAGACCGAGACACAAGGACTGAAACACTACAGATACAGATGGACCAAAGGGCTCATTTGTTAAATAATGTACTAATAAAATTAAGAAAAGGTTTGAGACCGCACCATGGCTGCATATTGTGTAATTTAAAGTGCACATAGTATGCTCATTTTCAGGTTCATAACTGTATTTAGTGTAAGAATAGGTTTATGTGGTTTAATTTTCAAAAAACACTACTACACTAAATATTTTTGTTGTACCGCACATTGCTGCAGCTCTTCTTTTCACCCTGTGTGTTGAGCTCTCTGTTTTAGCTACAGAGTGACTCACTTCTATTCCATCTTTGTTGGGAGTCGCACATTTGCATTAGCTAGGCAAAGGCAACTAGCCAGTCAAAAGCAGAGTATAAGTGCATGCTACACTAGCAGCTAGGCAAGCACCCCTAGCCCTAACCCATGTGTTACAAAGTAAAGGCTGGACTACAATAGAACTGTTCGGAGAAGTGTGTGAACAGTGTTTTCTGTTGGAGATGGTAAGTCCCTTTGGAGTGGACTTTGGGCTTTTTCCCTTTTTAAACCTATGACGTGCACAAAAAGTTATATAACACAATAAAGGAAAGAGAAAAGCCTAAAAATAATATGAGCACTTTAAAACAAAAAAATATTTTTACCTTGATGGATTCTATGATTCAGAACTTAAAATATTTTTGACAGTGTACGACTACATTGAATTTTAAAAGATTTTCCAAAATACTTGTTTTGAAAGTGACTTTTCTAAATGTGGTTTGTCTTAGCTTAGCCAACTCAGATTAGTCTCACAATAAGCGCCATGCTCAAAATAAACCAAACTAATTAATATCCCTGGGCAGATGAATTCTGTTATAGCTGTGACTCACATTGTGCTAATCAGAGTAGCGGGGGCCGCGCTGACAGTGAGCTGCAGTCAGGGAGGACAAAGAAGAGAAGCAGCCTCATCACACGCCAATAGGCCCCTCTGATGTTCCTTTTCCAGCAGAAGCATCTTTCCATCACACAGTTCATCATGGGCAGCGTGTAGCAACGAGCAGAGCCTTTTTTTTTACCCCAGACGCCCGCCCACGTCAGCAGGGATGCCTCTCCTGAGAAAGAACACAACATTAAGTTTCAGTGCTGTGAATATGTCAGTATTTATTATTGATATATGGTATTTCAAAGTTGTGTTTGAACATTTTGGGGGGCCATATTATAACTTGGGGATCTTGGGGTTGACCACCGTAACATTTTGAGCGTCAAATACTTAATTTCTGGCATTAGGTTGAATTTTTGATGCAGCGATATGTGCCTTTTCTGCATCAATTTATGGTGAAAATGTCTAGTCACGTAGAGGGAACTGTTATTAATTATTATCCTGTATTTTCACTTCATTGTCGTATTGAACGGTTATTTACTTTTTTGGGGGTTGTCTTTCTTATTTTTTGGGGGGGACAAATCTACCTCTTCTGAATATTGGGGGGGCTTGTGTCTCCTGCATCCCCCCAAAATCTATGCCTATGGGTATTTCTACCTACAGCTTTGTGGGAAATGATTTTTGAAAGAACAGCAGAAAAAAAATCACCATTTCGTTGAGTTTTTGCAACATTTTAATATTGACAATCCCTCATATTTCTGAATATCCAAAGACACGTGACTTTACAGTTGAATACCAAAACATCACTATCTTCTTACTCCTGCTTGCATGTGTCATTTGCAACTAATTAAATTGTAAGAATCCATTTGCACATTTTCGCAGGTGTAATTAGTATCAGAAACTCATTAATGGATTAATGTCCCCGTTGTTAATTAGACTCTCATCCTGGTAAGTTTGTGAACTTATGGATTCTGTTAACAATGCAGGTATATCTTCTTCTTTCTTTTTTTTTTCCTAGGACAAAACTCCTAATGGCTTTTAGTATTCACAGGTGTTTAATGAAGCGTACAGCAGATGACAACCCTCTGCGAGTACTCACGTTAACTCCTCTGTTCTGCCACTGAAATCAGAGCGACGGTCTGGAGAATCCTCTGCAGAGGGAACAGCTTTCACGCTCCTTCATGAAGGTGACACTCATGTCAGTGATGCCCTAGAGCACAGCGACAGGCTCCAGCAGCGCTCCTCCATGCTGCGCATACAGTACAGTAGTCTACATATTTACAGTACACCATATGTATCCAGATTCACGCAAGCTGTACAAGCACAACTCAATTTTCTAACAGTAGTATTTGGACTTATACATGTGAGGAAAAACTTTCCAACAAGTAACAATATCACTATTATTACTGACCACAGAATCCGTTTCAGGTATTTTTGATTATATTGTTACATCTCCCAATGTCTAGACTATGTAGTTCATAGCATATAATGTATGAAGTCATGTAAGTTGGTGTGTGAAATTAAAAGTGGAGATACACAACTGCATCCTGAAGGATTTTATTATTATAAATCTCCCATGAAAAGACCAAAACAATGAAGAACAACAATGGAGGAATCTTCCCAACAAGTATTGTCTGTGGAGCCAAAGTCCAATACAGTAGCTTATTCCTTTGTGCCGTGGAGCTCCTTTGTTGTCCAAAATCACCTAAATGAGCCGTGTGGTTCCACTGGGTGAAATGAAAGGAAATGTTCACTGTGATTGTGAGTCCATTCCACAAACTTCTGTCCTGCTGCTGTAAATATTCACTATCTCACCAAATCCACAGCTGAAAATAGTTCCTAACAACTGTACTGTTTATTCATGTTTCAGTAATGTTTTAATACTTTTTTTTAGACTTTTCCTTAAACTGGAAGTGTGCAGAAGAGGATTAGGGCCACATGTGAGAAAAATGCATTTGAGTTCTGAGTTTAAAGTCAGAATAAAAAAAAAAAAAAAACAGAATTCTGACTTGAAACTCAGAATATTTTTCACATGTGGCCCTAATCCTCTTCCTTGGGAAGTGTATATTCTTCGTCTGTTTTGAAAGATTTACGTCTTCAGAACAAATTGGCCTGGGGCTGAGTGCTACTGCTAGACCTGGGTTGAAAAGTATCAAGAAGTGGACTACTGCATTGTTGCTTTTGGTCTTTTTATTGGAAATGTTGAAAATAAAAACATATAGAATTCTGCCAGCCTTTGGCCATTTTTCTGCAGAACTTAAACTGTAACATCTGAGTCTTGTGCTCAGCGTGAGCAGCATTCAAGGTGTTTCTGTTATCAGCAGGTAGTCTGACGTTCAGATGCATGTCACAGTGTTTAGATGAAGCTTATCAGCGGTTTTGCATTCATGCAAAAAGAAACAGTGTAGCCAAACTCTCCAGATGGGCACAGAGCTTTCAGAACCACAACTCCCTCATGAGCCCTGCCCAGCATCACCCATCAAAAAGCTACCTCACATGGTTTCACTTTTCCTTTCACTCCACTTTAGGATATGGAAGGTAATAATGCTTTTCAGAGACCACATTTTTAGAATTAAAATGGAAACAACCTTTTCTTTTTGCGTCTGTGGTGCTATGCAGCAGTTAAGTGAAGGCTGGAGGAGTAGTTTAGGGCTGTTGTGTGTCTCTAAGCAATTCACATATGGCAAATCTGTTTCAGGGTATCTTTTTAAACTCCCTTGCTATCTCTAGCCTACCAGGCCTACTTAAGACTACTCAGTCACCGCTGCTGCATTGGCTCAGCCCACGTTGAGCTGAACTGCAGAGCAACACATCAAAGCCCCACCCTCTGCGAGTCAGCCAGATGTCCCATGATCATTTTTAAACTCACACCCCGGCGCATGACGCGGAGCAGTGTGTAAGCATGTAGACAGAGGTGGATGGGCCGCTTGGAAATTGGAAAAGGAAGCCTGTATTTATGAGGTGGTTTGAGGTGCTGTGTTAAGACAGGCTTAGCCTGCCACTCTCCCTCTGACAGGCCCGTTTCCCCCCCGAGCAGGGGTGACCAGAGACAGAGAGAGGTGAAGGAGTGAAGGCAGGAAACCTGTCAAAGCAGGTCCAGACCAGACATGGACCCATGGTGAACAGACGCGCAGGCAGGTGATGCAGCAAATCACATTGACAGAAGATCTAAAGCCTAATGTTCACAGTATTCCTATTTTCATAACAAGAAATAACAGGAAGCATAGAAATTGTGTTTCCTAATTTGATTCCTTCAGCCTAGTCCATGATGGGACAGGCTCAACCTTCCAATAACTGAAACAGGAAAAGCTTTGTAAAGAAAATTCCTATTCGAAAATAAACAAAACAACAGTGAACACTTACTCTGCCATTTACCAGTTGCCTGTCTTGTTTCTTCGTTCCACGTTGACGTCACCATATGTTTGAGTGCCCCACTGAGATTTCAAGCAGGAGGTTGGACGTGTGGTCTTCTCCGTACCCACCACCTTAACAAGCCCCCCGGGCTGCACTCTGAGGGGAGCCTCACATCAAATCTGTCTCTCTGTACCTCAGCTTCAAGGTAAGATGAGTGATCTCCCAAAGCAGGGATCCCCTCTCCTCCCCACTCACTCTGCCACGGCGGCCAGCCCATGTGAGTCAAATTAATGTAATTGAGCAAGGATGGAGTCGGGTGTGAGGTGATCTCTCTCTTCATCCCGTCCCTCTCTCTCTCTTTCTCTCTCTCTCTCGGATATTTCTGCACATGTTTTGAAATGACCAGCAAGCATCTCTTTTTTTCCCCCCCCTTCCCTCTAACAGTGCCTGTAACACAGAAATCAATTAACTCCTTTCAAGTCAGATCAAAGGCCCAATGCAAGGTCCAGGTCTCTCCACAACCTGTGGGACAATTAGCTCTCCCTTTGGACAGCGACCAAGCTGGGCAGATGAAGGGAGACTGCTGCCACTGTTCACATGCGTGTGAAGCAGTCATAAACAAATGGGAAGTGATTGAACATAATTTAGCATTCCTGTAATTTAGCAGTTAGTTCATAAATACAACCTGGGGACTTCAGGACTAAAGGAAAACTAACTTTGACTTGTGTGTATATCTTAAAGGATGCCTGTGCTATAAGCTGCCATGTGGCTGGCACAGCCATGGACAGCTTATGGGACAAATGGGCCCCTGGGAACAGACATGTAAAAGCTCCCCAGCCCCCCTACATAGGAGCAAGACACCCCGACTGAAAGAGACACACAACAACTACAAACAACGCATAGTTTGTGTCTCTTTAAAGTTGTTTTTTTCTTGTCTCTTTGCAGTTATTTTGTGTTTCTTTGTTGTCATTGGTAGTTGCTTTCTGTCTCTTTGTAGTGTGTATATTTGTGATAATATGTTGTTTCTTTACAGTTATTTTGTGTCATTTTGCGGCCCTTTTTGTCTTTATGCAGTCATTCTGTGTATCTTTGTGCATGTTTTATTTCATTCCAGTTGTTTTGTGTCTCTTGATAGTTGTTTTTTTGTCTATTAGCACTGTTTTTTATCTCTTTGTTGTCTTTTATTGTGGTTGTTTTGTGTCTTTTTGCAGTCATTCTGTGTAGATTTGTGGTAATATTTTGTCGTTTCATATTATTGTGGTCTTTTATGTTTCTTTGTAGTTGTTGAGGTTCTCTTTGCAGCCTTTTTTGTCTCTTTGCAGTCTTTTTGGGTGTCTTACAAGTTGTTTGTCTGTCTTTGTGGCCATTTTACATCTTATTGTGGTCTTCTTTGTTTCTTGCAGTCATTTTGTGTATCTTTGTGGTAATTCTATGTTTCTTTGAAGTGATTTAGTATCTTTATATATTTTTGTCTGTTTGCAGTCAATTTGTGTGTCTTTCGAGGAGTTTTGTCCCTCTTTGCGGCCATTTTGCATCTTGGTGTTGTGTTTTTGCATGTTTAGTTGTGTCAGTTTGTGTCTTTTTGTGGTTGTTTTGCATCCCTTTGCAGTCCCTCTGTATCTTTGTGAGTCATTTTCTTTTCCTTTGCAGTAGTTTTGTCTCTTTTAGATTTCATTTGCATTATACTTTTTGGCCATTTTGCATCCATTTTTGTTTGTCTCTTTGTGGTTGTTTGCATCTTTGTGTGCTTGTTTTGGCTCTGGCCCAGTCTGCCCCTAACCCCTTGGGCCTGTGGCCCTGTGTCCATTAGGCCCGTTCAGTAATAGATAGATAGATAGATAGATAGATAGATAGATAGATAGATAGATAGATAGATAGATAGATAGATAGATAGATATTTATTGTTCCCTAGAAAAATGGGAAATTACGGTGTTACTGCAGCAAAATCAGTCACACAGCACAGAATATAAATATAAATGAAATACTAGGAAAAACATACATACATACAATATACATGAAATAATAATAATAATAATAATAGGAATAAAAGAAAAGAAAAAAATATTTGAATATATACAGGATGGGAAAACAAAATGTGCAACTGCTTAAATAATATGCTAAAATGTAAATAAACCAATTGTGCAGGTTGCATTAGTGCAGTAGTGTGGTGTCCAAAAGTCTTATCTAGCACCCAGTGATGACATGTTAAAAAGTGTTATTGCCTGTGGTAGGAAGGATTTCCTGTAGCGGTCCGTGCGGCATCGAAGCTGTCTCTTTGAGAAGGAGCTCCTCTGTTGGACCAGTGTGGGGTGGAGAGGGGGGTCGGGGTTATCCATGATAGATAACAGTTTGTTTAGTGACCTCCTCTCCACCACAGCTTCAAACGTCTCCTGTTTGCAGCCGATCACGGAGCCAGCCTTCCTGATCAGTTTGTTCAGTCTGTTTGTGTCGCTGGCTCCGATGCTGCTGCCCCAGCAGATGGCCTCCTTGGGCATGGTTTTGGCACAACATAGGAGTGTGACATCAAACTGATTGGACATGGGGGTGCGAGGGGAGCTTTCGTCCACAGACAGGTGCACTGACCCTGTCCACCCCTGAAGGTGTCACTTGTATTTTATTGGACATTTAGGGCCGACCAGCATTTTTTAACAACCACCTGGATGCAATAAAGGGCCAGCTCCTGAGCTCTGGCTGCCCAGAGGATTTCCCAGCAGCTCCCGCGGGACCTCTGGCTAGTTAAGATGTTTATTAAGCTGAAAGTGGTCCAGTGGGAAAAACACAGCACTTCTGAGAGATTCGGGCCAGCAGTTTTCTTGTTAGTAGGAGCGCTCCCCGGAGAATTGTGTTTCTTTTCCTTTCAAACCCCGAAGGGGGGGCAGGGTCAGTTCACAGGGCACGAGGTTGACCAACTGGTAACTAGGCACATGAACTCAGGAAGGGGGATATCTAGAGACCATCAAGGTCAGCTTGGAGCTATTCCCACAGTTCCCAAACTGAGTGTGTTAGCTAAACACATTCTAGCTAGCTCCAAAAGGAAGTTCTGTATAGCATTTAGCAATGTAAATTCCAAGAAATGGATTGTGGAAGCACCAACAAATATAACAAAATAGTAATTGGGGGTCAGTGGCCGGGCTAGCAGAGTTGGTAGAGCGGGCGCACATATATAGAGGTTTACTCCTCAACACAGCGGCAGTGGGTTCAACTACGACCTGCGGCCCTTTGCTGAATGTTATTCCCCCTCTCTCTTCCTTTCATGTCTTTGTCTGTCCTGTGAAAATAAAGGCATAATCAATCCCTAAAAATATAATCTTTAAAAAAAAAAGAACAAAAATAGAAAGTGGGTTTCATGAGTTGCATCTATCAGTGAGGAGGTTTTTCTCTCAAAAAGGGTTTTCTGAACCTTTGTCTTTACACTTTTAAAGTGATTAAATGTAAATAATAAATGTAAATGAGGTGCGTAAGTTGTTTCTTTCTTTATAATGCACAACTGAAGTTCTTTGAAGAAAATGTCCATCGAGAAGATTGCCGCGTGACAGATCTTGACCGCACTAAGCTCTGCTGGCCCTGTAGTTCAAAGTGCTGTTCTTTAGCCTCAGGCACGCCGCCCTAATAACTTCAGTTAGCCCGTTGCTGTCACCAGCCACACTCTGCTCAAAGGAAGACAAAAGTTTGGAGGAAACATAGAGGAATATTTCTAATTTGTTCTTTACTACCCAGCTTGATTAATATTACTGCTTTTTCATGTTTAATTTTGAACTTTCTGGGGGCCAAACAGCAGAGCCGCTGGTTAGCACATTGTGTACTGAGCAGCACATGCAGCCAGTGATGGGTTTTTAGTGCTCTCTGCCTAATGTTCAGGACAGATTAGAAATGTTCGCCTGTGACAGATGCTGTCTAGATCGTCACTACCAGATCCACCCAGCTGCAAAACATCTGGCTGGATTTCTACCTTTTTTTACTGAAGTGCAGCCTATTAATGACACACCCACAATCATACATGTGCATACACTCGCACTCAGTGCACACAAAACACATCCAGTGTGTTCCATTGAGAAAGAAAAAAAACACAAAAATGTAGATGTTTTGTATTTTATATGTATTTATTGATGCATATTTTAATAAATTTCTAATTTGTCATCTTTTTTTCTGCTTTTTTTCCCCTACCATTGCTAATTCAGCACACGCATCACAGCCAGTTTATATGTAGATATGTATTTAGAATATCTTTCACTACTTCAGCCACAAAGTCTGCAAGCACATGCAATTTATTCACCAAGGCCAGAATTTATGCATTCCACATGAGGAGCGCATAGCGAAGGCCTATACGTTTGTTGTTAATGGCACACATCCTAAAATCATGCTCCTGGCCTCCTGCGGCTTTCACTTTTTTGTGTCAGAGGAAACATTATTTTTGCGGAGACAAATCCACTGAATAACATGATCGTCTGATGAAAGGCGCTGCAAATCTTGCATGAGCGGAAGCACTTTTTGCTAATGATGAAAACAGTCATGTAACAACAAATGCCATGTAACCCGTTGTGGCATGACGTTCTAAGATCCAATTGCTTGTATGTACATGAGCCAGAGTTTTCGAAAGCCTTTTCTCACAGCGCAAATGGTTGTTTTGTTTCCGTGTCACTCCTCCATGTACTCAGCACCTCTCTGAGGGATATTGAATGGTCATTGTTGGGGGAAGAATTAATATTCTTTAGGCACTCATCAAGAGTTAGAGAGAGTCACAAGTTGCATTCTCAGGGAGAGTATGGTTTAATTTAGCTTAAAATTTCCCAAGCAGTAAATTGTTCCTCATGTGTCTCAACAGCTTAGGCTCACATGCAGACTTGTTTGGCCATTGCCTGTGTGTGAAGTGAAACAGAAAGGAACGGGAGATCCCCACATCACAGATTTTGTTATTGCTGGGTTTCATAATACATCATCTGTTACCGTCTGTGATACAACTTACAGCAACTTTTTTCAAATGTTTTGAAGGTAATCCTTTGGAAAAGGAAAATTATTCATTGTGTTTTAAGAAAACATTTGATGTTTGTCTTTTTATATTATTATTCATGCATGACAATTCAAAAAAGACCTAACCCAAGTTTACTTTTTATGACTTTAACACAAAAAAACTGTGAAAAATAAATGTAATTAATGTATCCACAGCAAATCATTTTTGTCTATTGAAATAGAAATGTTAAAAAAAAAAAACATTAAAACAAATATTTTGGCAGAAATTTGTATGATATTTTCAAAAATAGAATTTGTGTTCATTTTGGTAAGTTGAACAAAAACATATGACATATATACAATATGAAAAAATATTTACGAAGGAGACGGTTGTTTTTCTTACAATAATGTGTATTTTGTTGTAACTTTACATAATTCTCTAAAGATGGTTTGTCATTGCAGATGCAGAACAAGTTATTGCTGCAAAACAAAACATTTTCACCTACAAACGTCTATTAAGAAATATATATATATATTCTGTAATATTTGTTTATCACAGAACAAAAAAAGTGCAGTGCAACTCATGGCAAGCATAGCAGAACAGAATGGTTGAAAAATAAACACCAATATATTACATTTACATTATAAATAAAAACCTACAACTAATAAAATACAAGTCAAAATACAAATACTCTGATGAAGAAGATATCATTCATCATAATATTACACTTTGTGGAAATTAGTTTTTTGCAGTTCAGTGTCAGAAATTTGCTAAAAGTTTTAGGGGGAAAAAACTTTGCATTCCTAATGATTCCAAATGTACGACAGACACGTTTGACTTTTGCCCTTTTCAAATTAACAGCATATACAAGTCAGTAGCAGAAATACCTGACATAGTGTTTTTCCTCTATTATTCTAATCATAAATACACTGACAGAGGAATTAAACAGGAAGGCTCACCTATAAAATACAAATGATCTAAAAGCCTGCTTGCAAATGTTTTATAAAGTATCTAAGATGTAAAACAATAACACAAATTACATGATATAATTTAATAACAAAGATAAACATATAATTCACTTTAGTGTGATGAATTGTACACCGACCTAAAGTTTAGAAAGAGTCCAGCACCCTGACCATGAAGGTCTAAGACCAAAATATTGTATTTTGTAAATAAATCTCTTTCTAAGCTCCTGATCTGCTCCTTTTGGTCAAATCCTACGCACCTGCCCGACATTAGAGGTGTGCAAAAAAGCTTTTCTACGCTGCACACCAACATGAAGTAAAGTACTAGAGACAACTCCAGTATTGTGTACTTCACTGAAAGATGAACAGACAACAAGGACGTGATATTCACATGACTTATAAGAATAATGTTTAATTTGTTCAATAAATACATTAACAGCATGTAGGACTCCTTTCTCTAACTGCATTACAGTAGTTATTACATTAGTAGTTGTATTTTTGAAGTCATGAAAGGGGCTAACAGAGTAAGTTGTGCTGCCTGGTTGCGTCCAGCAGGGGGGGGTATTGTAATTCAGATAGTGGCTTTCAAGGCTTTAGGGGCGACATCAGCCTACCACTGTGAAGTGATGAGTGTTTAGACTGAGTCAGGGGACGGCTGCAGGAATCTGACTGCATCACCACATGACACCACACTGTTTCTGAGCTTTGTAGCTAATGATTAAGTGATCTTCTCCTAAATGGCAAGAAGTGTGAATACATTCAACAAAAAATGCTTTGTACCAGATTTTGATGAAATGTTTGTTGTTCAATTTACACTCTCTTCTTCTACTATAATAGAAGAGCTTATTACTCGGAGGGATTTTTGAGAGTCATACACATTACCTGAAATAAATATAAACCTACCTTTTTATCTATCTATCTATCTATCTATCTATCTATCTATCTATCTATCTATCTATCTATCTATTTATCTACCTATTTTACTATTCTATTTGATCTATATCTATCTATAGTTATATTATTCTATTATCTATATCTATCCCTTTTAGAAATGTTAAACAATTACATGCATTATGGTTTTAAACTATACATTATTGTTTGGTCATACTTTTTTAAATGCCGTTAGTATTGGTTATATCGGCAGGTATAAGCATTGGTATAATTTCACATGTATTGTTATTAAAATACTGGTTGGGAACAGTGCTATATTATTAGATCTTATGTTAATGAAATTACAGCTCCGTTTGGCTCTGTGTCAGGCGCAGGTAAACACTTCTCAGGCTCACTTTCCAACTTGGATGTCAGCTCACTGTCACACAGGGCTTTGTCAGGCCATCTGTCAAGAACTCAATAAATTTGTCAGTGGAGAAAAAAAAAAAAAGAAGAAGAAGAAGCTGAATCCAATAAATCATAACGTAAACAAATCTAGCCACGGGTTGACAGTGCTGTATTATACTTTGGCTTAATCCTGGGGGAGTTGGGATTATCCTGCAGTATCATTTTTTGTGGCTGTCTCAGTAAAACGGGCCGTGTGTGGTTGAAGGCGAATAAAAAGTAGAAATATGTGAGAGAGTGGGAAGAAGGAGATGTGACTTAAAAGAGAAACTGTTTTATCTTTGCGCATTTAAGTGAAATCAAATACATCAACAACACCTATGAGAAATATACAAATTGCACAAAAGCATATGGAACCAATTTGTGAATTCAATTAAAAATCAAAAAGCAGTTGTAACATGCTACTTCAGTATTCAGGGGCCCTTAGGCCTGCGGGGCCCTGCGTCCCGTCCCCTATTTGTTATAACAGGAGTGCACCGCGTTTTTGCTTCCGGTGTGAAATAACAATATTCATTTTTTTAGGTATGAAAGCAACTGAAAAAATGCAGAAAACGTTAGGACTCGGCAAAAAAAAGAAGAAGAAGAAGAAGAAAGATGACATCACAGCTGATTAGTCGCGAATTGCCGACGTGCAAACCTTTAATAAGCGTCACTGTTAAAGCCCTTCTTACAGCCACAGTAATGATTTTACACTATATAAGCGGGCTAAAGGCAAAAATAACAAACGACCCCCCCCCCCCCAATTCGTTCAATGTATTGCAAGAAAAACTGCGCTGCTGTCTGTCTTTAAGATACTCGGCAGCAAACACATTAGCTACTGTTTTGTTTTTTTATTCGAACTTTTTTCGGGAAAAAAAAATAGTAAGCATCATGGAGAGGTTAGAAACACTCATTAAAAGATCAAAGTCAGTTAACTATTAAAGTGCTCTAGCCATGCAATTTAGGGAGCCATTATGTCTTCGGTTTGCTGAGTTTCTCCTTTGAGGATGTTAAGAGTTTCTTCCCATTCTCACTCAGGCCTACTTTATTTATTTTTTTATTTTGCTTTGCGCTTTGTTTTAGCCATAATTGAAAACGCTCACATTTCAGGTCAAGCTAAAAAATAAAAATAAAAAATAATGGCATAGGTCCAACGTCTATTATAGTCCAGGGCACATAGTTAATTTAATATACCATGGCTTTAAGTTGATGATTATTATTGTCCATGATATGGCCATACATTGATTATAGCCTCCGGGTTTGAGGCCTGACACAGAGTGAGCCGTGTGACTTATTGGGAAATGAATGGATCCTGCGTGGCTTATAACAGCGTGGAGTTAATGTAATTAAAGTAGAAAAGTGGTCTATATGTTTATATTCTAATTTGATTGATGCGTTTGTTTGGAAGAGATTTAGATGCAACGAAGTCGTGAAATAATTCCATGTAGCCTATTTAATTGTGTTAATGTATGTATTTATGTATGTATGTATATATATATATATATATATAGATAGATAGATAGATAGATAGATAGATAGATACATACGCACACATTATTTTAAATAGGCGTAATAACACAATGTTCTAATAATTGCTGGTAGTAGATATCTTCGTTTTCTTAATGCACTCTCACGCAATCTTCCGTTGTGAATGTCAAATCCACCAATTTGCATGCAAAAGTGTTCGCGATTTCTCACTCACTCGACTATTTAAACCCAAGATCATATTTTCGCTTTTTTGCGATATAATTTGCTCTTCTTCTGCATTCAAAACTTTATATGTTCTGTTTTAATTAATGTCAAGAGTCTCAACACTCAATGTGAAAACTAAACGAGATCCAGCAGCAGCGTGCTGCTATAATGGCGCATTCTAATGCTCTCTTACCTTTCCGACGGATGCAACAGTTCTGCTTACTTTAAAGTCGATTGCTTAACTTTAGGAGACCATTGCTTTTCTGTAGGCTACTGCACACCTGCTGCAACGCCTTTTTCTTCTTCTTCTTCTTCCTGCCTTATAGCAGCAGGCGTGGGAGGGCTTGTCATGTAGAGGCTCATTAAAACACCGCCGGCTAAAAGTTGGCGGATTGATTTATTGAATGAATGTTTGATGTCCTCATTCACACAAGTGACCTGGCCGATAACTGCTGAATGAACCGAGGAAGGGGAGGGGGGTGGGGGGACTATAGTATATTTGTACAAAAATTAAAGTATTGATTATCCTATATTGTATTGATATAGCTCAGCTCATAATGCTGCTTAGAGGTAAGATAATCCAATATAGTACGAGGCGGAGGTAATTGACCCCATGCTGATAGAAGTGCTGGAAATAGAAGAGGGAAAAAGTCAGCTAAAGCCGGGGCTGGATGACTTCATGCCTGGCAGCTATACTGATTTTAACACAGCAAGTGTAGGCCTACATATGTGTGCTGTAATGAAAGAAAAATATTAAGATTCAGTATTCATATTATAGGCATGTTTATCGGTGCTTTAAACATCCCTGTGACAATTCTAATGCCATTCTAAAAAAATGTGACAGTATAGGTGAAAATATTAATTTCCTGTGTCTTTGGCTCCTCGGTATCTTTTTCCATACATCCTGCAGCAGTTCTCTGAGTGACCGGCAGAGGGCAACGCCAACAGTCCGTTCCGTCTTTCCCAAAGTGGGCTACAGGTCATCGCCTGGATGCTCCACAAAGGGACGTGAGCAACAGCAGCTATAGGCCTTTGGGCTGAAGGTAAACGCGGCGTATACAGCCCTACTGTAGCCTATGCAATCTATGGTAGACACTTACTCAGGATTTCGCAGAAAAAAATGTGCATCTATTTTTTGTGTCTTTCTTTTTTCCTTGCAGCAGACTGTGAAGATATGTGAAATATGACAGCCTTTTCCATGATATAATGTACTGCAACTTAGCCTATTGTTAAAATATAGCCTAAGCCTTATTATAAAGTTAGGCCTAATATTACCGCTGCGGTCAGTCAGTCAACTCTCTTCGTGTCTCTTAAATCTTTAATTGAGCATTAGCCTTTATTTTAAATAAAAACTAAAATAATGAAAAACCTGCATGCATGAGCTGTTCTGTGTAACATTGCTTTGTTTCCTTACATCGTGTATCCCATGCGTCCAGTCGTGTGTTTTCCTGCCTGCCTCTGTAGCTATAGAGCTTTTTTTTATTTTTATTTTTATTTTTTTTAAAGAACTATATAGCAACGGTTCTCTCGTGCAGCGTGACATGGGAAGCAGCGCAAAATCCCATTAGCAGCCATGTAATATCAGACAGGCCTCAGTGCAACAGTCCTCCGCACCTCTGCAAACGTCTTGATCACATCTCGACACAGATATACAGATATATCTTTTTTTTAAATGACTAGTATGTCGCGTGTTTGGTGGGTTGTTCAAGTATTCACATTGGATTGGTTTTATTCTGCTGAGGGCTCACACCTCATGGAATAAAATATATAGATGTTGTGATCTTGCAAAATAAATACAGCAAAGGCCCTATACGAATTACTATTATACGATACTGAGTTTAAAGTCAGAACTAAAATACATTCTTCACATGTGGCACTAACTCTCCTCCGTTTTATTATTATTATTATTATTATTATTATTATTATTATTATTATTGGTGCTTTTCCCGGAGCCAGAGGGGGCCAGAGCCATGGCTCGGTGCTGGACACAGGCCGCTGTTATCACCGCGCGGATCGCCAGGTGCATCAGCTGAAAGGGGACAGCAGCATCCTCCGGAAACAATGCACAAAAGAGCATGCGAGGCTCGTCTGTATTCGTCAATACTGACGGAAATATATCATGGGCTATTAATTCATGGTGCAATTAGAAGGTATAGCCTATATTATCTCGCTTTGATATTTTTAAGTTAATAAAAAGTAAGTTTGTTTGTGTTTAAATCACTACCACGCAATGCAGAGTAGGCCTATCAGAAAGCTTGTCACATAATAGGCTACGTATATATTTACATTTGAGCGCAATGATATCGCTGTTATTAGTTAGTAGTAGTAGATTACTAGTAGCGTTGCTATTATTATGATATAGCGTTGCATTGTTGCTTCTGTGGGCAGCAAGGCCTCTGAAAGATCACTTCTTTACTTCTGCTGTTCTTTACGCTTGAATCAATCCGTGTGCGTGTCCGTGTGTGTGTCTGTTTCTGTGTGTGTGTCTGTTTGTGTGTGTGTGTGTGTGTGTTGTTGTTGGTATTGGACTGTGTGCATCCGCACTGTACTCTTCTCCAATAGCATCCCAATGGCAGTGAATGGGGTGGGGGGGTGAAAAAAAGTGTAGCCATGCATGCAGGAGTGGGAGGATCCACTCGCTTCAATCTCGATCTCAGACTTTTGCAGCGACAGGCACACAACCAACCAACCGTCTCTGTTGCTTTCCAAAGAGTTACTGCCACTGGGACATCTACACACACACACACACACTTGCTTTTTTGGATTTGTTGTCAAGTTGTGTTGCTATTTACTTTTTCTCACCTTTAACAAAACTGTTGTCCCGTGAACAAATCCCCGGCAGGCAGCTCTCTCCCGTCGGCTCGAGGACGAGAGGATACCGCTTCCCTCCAGTCCTCTAATCATATAACAGGTGACTGCTGAGAGAGTTTTTCCACCTTTATTGTGTCCTTTCTGTCTCTCCACGCTTCTCCTGACACATTTGGGATTGGTGTAGCCAGCTCACACTGCCGTTACTTTGTAACTATTGCGAGCAACAGAGTCAAGTTTTTTTTGCATTTCATAGTTAGGCTCATTTTCTAGTTTTGCTCCTCCGAGCTGCAGGCTGTGTCACACGGAACTCGGGCGCTTTCAACAGGTTTCCAGCCTTCGCTTCCTCGCTTTGCCTCCAGACAGCTGTGTGTGCCCGCCCGGGATTCTCTTCAATCCAGTCTGACCGTATTCTTATGGATATTGCAACAGGTCTGGTGTCACTGGAGCGCCTCTCCGCGGGAGAACAGTCCGAGACGTGCATCATGCTGGACGGCATAAAAATGGAAGATCATACCTTGCGATCGGGACAAGCCACGCTCGGAGTCATGCTCGGTGAGTCCCAAATGTCTTCATAATCTTCTTTCCCTGAATAAAACCTCAGCAAATCTCTGTGAACTGCGAGCACAAGGTCAAACACAGGACTGTTATTCCTGTCTGGATAGCATTACTGTGCGTGCCTGATTTTGTTTCCTGACACTATAACGTCCATGAACAGTTCAAATTTGCGTATGCAAAGGAGATAAAACTACAGAAGAAGGAAGAAAAATATGTATTATATATTAAATTATATATATTGTCATGTTATTGTGAAGGAAAGGCGTCATAAGCGACCCAGACATTCAAAGGCTGGAGGAGTGATCTAATCTGCATTTGATATTTATTGGAGAGAAAATATCAAAATCATTTATTAAAACCTGCTTTTTTATTTATTTGATTAAACATGATTCACCTCAATTGATTCTCCAGTGGGCGGGCCTTTTTTAAACGCTTTATGGATTCTAATCTGACATTACAGTCCTTTACTCAGGCCTTGTTTCTCTCTTTTCTGACGCCCCCCCTCCCCATGCAACTCCTGCCGTTTGTTCCATGCAGGGACTGACTGTCACCATCCCTCCGTGTGTGAAGGATGCCAGCGTCCCATCTCCGACCGCTTCCTGATGAGAGTCAACGACTCGTCATGGCACGAGGAGTGTTTGCAGTGCACCGTGTGTCAACAGCCCCTCACCACCAGCTGTTACTTCAGAGAAAGGAAACTTTACTGCAAACACGACTACCAACAGTAAGCACACACTACTCGCGAGGGGAGAATCTCTCTCTCTTCTCTCTCTCTTTCTCTCTCTCTCTCCCTGTCTGCATTTCTTCAGAATTCTTTCGTTGGTGTGCAATGATTTAAAAATCAAAAAAGGCATTGTGATGTCTTTGGCTGGCCTGGAGGCCCCGTGTGTGTGTGTGTGTGTGTGTGTGTGTGTGTGTGTGTGTGTGTGTGTTGTTTGTCTTAATTCTAACAAAATGTATATATATACATATATACATATATGTGTATATATATGTGTGTGTGTGTATTTGTATATACATTTCCCAACCTGTTGCCAATGCTTGTTCCGCCGGAGTTAAAACATGACGTGTTTCCTGCCAAATTATAAAATCAACAGTTACAAGTGGAATGAAATCTGAGCTTTTATTATTTTTCTTACTTCATCTAATAGTCTGAATAATGAGTGTGAGATAGATGTGGAAATGTCTGCCGCTGAGTGCTCACACTGGCATTAGCGCTCATGTATTATAGGCATATTTGGCCTTCTTAATGTCGCAGTGGCCCACGGTTTTTCCACACTTGTGTCTACGGAACGAGCGCATTTCTGAAAAGATGTGATCTCACTCCGGCCCGAGAATGTGCAGGCGTACAATCTCGGTTTGTTTGAGTCCCTTTTCTATCAGATATTTCCTGGTTGCATCGTGTGATCTTTTCCCATCACCATCAGCCGCTTTCAATTCATTCAAAATATGGAAATACATAATTTCTGTTTGCTTTCTTTACTGAGTCTGATACCACAGCGCAGTTCATAGTTATTTTCCGATCAGCCCAAATTAATTTCCCACTCTGAAAATCTGATGCCTCGATTTTGGTTCATGTATTCGATTTTAAAATGGTGCTTTATTTATTATACCATAACAGTTTTTATTTTATTTTTTTATTTTATTTATTTTAAAATTTGAGTTTATTTCGGGCTATTTTTTTAATCGGATATGACGTGTTTTTGCGTGCGGCATATGATGCATGGCAACAATATAACGCTGTAATGAAAAACCATATGCGCCTTTTACTCCACATTGAGTTAAAAGTACCTGCAAACTGAACACGCTAACAACGTTGATTCCGTGAGAAAAAATAATTAGGCCTACAACTTTAGGCGTATGCGCACGCGTGACCCACGTAGTCAGTGGCACACACACTCGCACACAATTTTATGGAAATAATAATATTTTAGTTTCAAATTGCACGTTTCACAATTTGAAAACATAACAAAAAATCGCACTTATTTTGGATTAAAAAGCTGGCAGACTAATGTGATTAAATGCAGATTGTTCATTTTGATCATTTATTTCCCCAAATTTAACACAATCCTAAATAAACCAACAGCATTATTACTTTTTCAGTCACTAAAATAAACAATTCAATAAATTATAGATACATAAGAATTATGTGGAAATTGTGCTTTTTCTTTCAAAGTGAATTTTAAATAAAGTGTTACATTCTATATAAGGCCTACCACAAGAAGTGGCATGGTAGCCATTAGCTTTGGAGTAAGGCAAATTAGTACATTTAATTAGTAAATGATGGCATGAAAGCAATAGAGATGGCAGGTATAGTGAGGTAAATATTGAGGCTATAGTGACAAAAACATTGCTGAAAGTTGCTGTTTTGGCCTGCGAGGACCCTGGGGTGCCCTGTGTTTCTCATTGCATGAGTGCTTTTCATGCTTGTCACTACATTTTCAGCTTTTTGTGTCCGGCCTTTTTAACAATTCTACTTCGATTACTGGGACATTATGGCTCTCTGCTAGATACCTTGCAAGCAACAAAGAGTTACATCTATTGCCATGCGTGCCATTCATCCAACTCTGTGACAGGAGTGTAGTCGGCGGATAACAATGGAAAATTCATAGCAGTCACTATGGGATACCAGAGCCACGGCGTCACGGCTCAGTGGTGGCTTGAAGCTGAGGCAGTCCGGCAGAGAGAAGGATCTCTTTCTCATGCCTGTTATAGCGCCGGTCTTTTGTGCTTTTTTTATTTGTTTTGTGTGTGTGTGTGTGTGTAAGTAGAAGAAGACAGACATAAACAGATTTATTTTGTATCCAAATATTCCTCTTTCCTGGCATTTAGTGTCTTACATGCTTTTGAAGTGCCATATTTGGTATAAAACCGACCATTTCCCTCTTTTCTCTGCTACACGTTGAATGCTGTGAGCTTGTGTGGCAAGTCGGATCACCCCAGCCAAACAACCTGCTGGGTGACGTACCACTCTCACACACTGTTATTCATTACATCTTTTTAATTCTTCACCCTCCTCCACCCCATTTATTTTTTCAGGTTAAAGGTTAGCTGGAGGGTCCTTCCATATACACAGAAAGAAGTATCCCTTTTTTCTGTTTATTCCACTCGCATTGATGGGATACTTAAAGATGTAATTGGCACCTTTTTGACTTTTATGACACCCATTTAAGATGCATTTGTCAGCTCACAAACTGCTTTGGGCCATGAAGAGAGCTCCTAACCTTACTGAGGTCTTCGTGCCTAATTACATTCCTACAGCAACTGATTCATGCCCCGTAATCAGCTCTCACTAGCTATAATAAATCAAGGAATTGGCAAGCAGTCTTTTTTGCACCTTTGGAACAGGTTTAAGTGTAGACGGGGGAAAACAATTGTGTACCGTGTTATTAAAACTCCCACCAACACAGTTCAACACATCTTGCTCCATATAGTGCAATTATATAGTAACAAGATTGGATTATGTTGTCCTCTTTTTGTGCCGTGCAGCTGACCCGTGTTTATCGTCCCTGTCTGGATATGAAATGTGTAAATGAGGGATATTTAAAAAAAAAAAAAAATTTGGTTTAAGATTCAGGGTTTAAAAAAAAATCGTATATGTACCGATGTCAGGCATATTTTCCTGGGGGGAAAAAGTAATATTGTTAGGAAGAGGAGAAATACAGCAATATAGCTGTGACGTTTGCGAGAATATTTGAGAACAAGTTAGAATCGAAGGCAAATAGGCAGAGCTGTCAGTTGGGAGGGAGCCATAGCCGTAGAGGAGGAACAAGCTTGAACGAGACGGGCGGTATGTAAAAGGTAGAGTGGAATTACACCACCCCGAGAGAGTTTGTTGTGCCCTGGTGTTTGGAGGTCAATTATACATCATTAGGAAGAGAGAGATCTCATTTTCCCCCCCAGGGAGACCTTTCCTTTAACCAAGCAGATGCTTTGAATAGGAGCTATGTAATGAGGCCTATCACTTGACCAAAGTGTTGGACAACACCCCTGTAATGGACTACCTTGTTAGAAACTGCCATGGGCTTCATCTACAAAAACACAACATTAACTCACTATATTATACACCATGCTGCCTACTTTTGGGTCCTGCTGATGCATAAAAATCTCACATTCCACAGTGGATTTTTTTTTCTTTCTCCATGCTCTATAAAGTTGGACTGGTGAGCAAAATGTTATTTTAGGAATGTTTCATTTGCAACTTATCCAAATACATGAGCATGCAGATTTTTCTCCCCAATTTTCAAATTCTCGCATTGTAAGCAAAATTAAATTCAGGTCACGGTAGTATGAGTAGTAGAAAAACACAGCAGCGATGAAGCCATAAAACGCAGAGCTCCCAGAACCTGTCTCACCTCCCGTGTATTCTGGACGATCCCCCGGTGTGCTGAGAGGTGCTTTTTAGAATTGTTTGGAGTGCCCTCCTGTGAAATTGTTGTTTTTTTAATTAGCTGTGCTTGGGACTCTCCAGCAATGTGTTCCGGACAGATGCTGACGGCTGGCTTTCTGTTTTAGCTCACCAAGTGTGTGTTTTACTCACTCTAGGACACTCCTGTGTGGCTTGGCACTTATTGAATGCTAATACGCACACCAAAAACAAAACAAACAAAAAAAAACTAGGATGTACTTTGAGTTGCCAACCCAGGTGGGCAGTTTTCAAGAAGCAGCTCAGATCTGTGGGTGTACGTTCCTTTGTGCAAGCCTTTCTAACTTTCAGCTATACTTTCCTTCCTTTTTAAAAAAATTATCCCTATAAAAGGGATAAAAAAAAAAACGTGTCTTTAGCCATTGCTATTGGGTAAATACAAAAGGACCTATACAGAGAGACAAATCTAATGTTAGAAACACTAAGCCGGATAATATTGCTTCAGCTTGCTGGGATTTTTTAGTGCTCGGCAAGGAGCTAGTGTGAAGCTGGCCCCGTTCCTCTGTACGGAAGTATTGGGTTTTATGTCAACATGGCTCAGCCTGTCCCAGCAGCATACTAGGATGCATCATCTGTCATCTCACGGTTTGCTAACTGTCTCCCCCTCCCCAGCATATGTAGACCCATTAAAGGACCTGTTGGAGGGGTATTTATTTGCATCACTAGCTGCAGCTAGGTTTTTGTTGTTGTCGTCCTTTCCGGTTCCCACAAATAGCCCTTTGAGTGATAAATATTTGATTTAAAAGTATCATTTTACACCAACTTTTGTATATATGAATTGCGCTGTTATATATTTCACACCAGCTATGTCTTTAAAAGCTTCGATAGCCTTCTGTTTATATTCACTTGATGTTTTTAGTGATGCTGTCAGTAAATCTTAAATATTATGTTGTAAAATCAGGTGACTTCACGGAGGTTTGTATTCTAAATGCTGCTATGTATTTTTGTAGAAATGAGTGGGAGCAAAGTGTGTATCTGTGTGTGTATCTGTGAGCGTGTGTGCGTGTGTGTGTGTGTGTGTGTGTGTGTGGGGGGTTATAAGTATACTAGTGTTTGTGTATGTAGCAGCAGTTGGAAAACAAAGCACTTTGCAGGATGCTCTGGGAAGCCACAGAGGCTCAGCCACGGTAATGGCCATCACCACTGTAGAGGCCAGACTGGTGGCGAGGGATGACGAAAGAGGTCTCTGTGGCTTTATGTGGGGGAGCTGTAGTGCAGGGGAGGAGAAGGCTCTGCAGAGGGAACTGCCTGGTGTGCTCACATTACATTGGATGATAGCAGAGGAACTCAAGCATGCAATTTGTTGGTAGCCACAATTTAACCTCATCTCCTAAAGCCGGCTGTTAGGCAGCCAGTGGGACATGTCAGTCAATCGGGAATGCTAATCAGTGACGGTGCAGCGAAAGCCCTCGGCTCGGCAATTTTTATTACCGGCTCCAAGTCCATGGGCCTGCAGGTTTATTTTTACAGCATGACAACTCTTCATAACAAAAAAAAGGAAGGCAACCACAAAACCATTAAATGCAATTTACAAATTAGATTTTGGCTAAATCTGTGAAACACTGTAATAGGTTTGTGAAAGTAGCCAAGGCGAGAAATACACACACTCAGCAAATGTTTTCAATTTCAAATTGCCAGATTACATGTTTAAATGAGAAGAATTAACTTTTTTTACTGGTTGAATTTTTGCTGAAATTATTCATTTCATATATAATTTATGGTGTGTCAGATGAAAGTGTAACATTTACAGAATTATTCCCAATATTTTTTTTAATCACGTGTCTTATCTATTTGTTTCTGCATCTATAGTTTGGAAAAAGCCCATACTTGTTTCTCCAGGCAGCCTGGTCGAACGTGCATGAGAAATTGAGACATGGCCTCTGCTGCTGGCTCGCAGTATTGCTGTTGGCCCCAACTGTGTATATGTGATCCCACTCTGGAATGTTTTTCCAACACGTAGGCTTTTCACAGATACACTAGAGAGGACTGGCATCATAGTGGCAAGTGCTGCATTCAGACTGTTGTGTGCCCAGGGCTTACTCTCACACTCACGTCACACATTCTAGCTGTACATGGGAATGGGCAGAGCAGTGTGTTTGTCTACATACACCCCATGTTTTTGTGAGGGTGTGGGCGCACACGTGTGTGTGTGTGTGTGTGTGTACACTTGCTTCCTCTTTGTCTCCAATCTAAGCTCTTTGCACGTCCTCATAGTCACTCATCTTAGTTGCAGTTGCTGCATGTCTGAATTTCAGCAGTCTAGATTTTTGTACAGATACAGCAAAACACATTTCTTTGTCCCCCCCTCCCCCCCTTTTAATCTTCATCAAATGAGATTAGCCCCCCAAATACCGGTATTCCTGCCCAAAGTGACTGACAGAGATTTGCACTTTTATCATTAAGTGTGACACTAAGCTGGTCGGAGCTTTGTCTTGAATGGAGGGTCTGACGGAAACGGGGGCTCCTAATCCTTTTATTTGTGTCAGGCCCAGAAAGAGGGAAGAATAGAGCCGGGGTGGGACGGAGCTGCAGAATGCCACGGCCCTTAGTCCCCCTCCAGACCCGGCCTCCACAGCCAAGTGAGCATGAGACTCATCCTATGAGGTCTAATCACTCGAGCGGACGCATACACACTCATGCGCACACAGACACACATTTGTGCATCTACAGTATGCTAAAATGTTTGCTCAAGCAAATGCACACAATCACCGTCTTGTGTACAAATACATATGTTCACCCACTTGTGCGACCAATCACAGATGCACACACACACATGCATGGTCATTTTAGAGTGTGTACCTGTTCACAGCAGAGCATGACTGTCTGGAAGTGCATGGATTGCAATAGCAGGAGGGTTCAGTCTAGGATGAGATTAATAAAGTTTGCCGGTTCCCTGGTCGAGGTCCAACGCTTGGCTTTTGTCTGAGGCTCACATCGGGTTGTGGGGCTTCAGCTCCTTTTGTGTGTGCACCCTTGTGGTAATCCATCTCCAGCGGGAGTCCCCTGGGGCACTTTATTTACTCATTCAACTGTTTGGAAGTCTGTTAGACTGCAGATCAGATGCAGTGAAACCAATGTGATTACTTTAACCAGCGCTTGCAGATTCCTGCCCAGCATCTCCTCTCACCCTGGGCTGGTATGCTCTGCAGGTGGGAAGGGGGTCCACACTGGCTCATCCTGCTCTGTCTGTCCTGTTTACTGGCCTGGTTTTAGGGCTTATGAACATTCTGCATTAGTTATTGAACCTCCTGTGCCCACAGACTGTAGAGCTGACTTGAGTCTTTTATTATCCTTGTTTATTTGAGTTTGTTATTTCCCTCCCCTTGCATCTGAAATATTCAAGTTCCAAAAACTGGTGGCTGACTGAATTTTGTCTCTTCATCCTAATTCAGCATCAATGCAAACTGTGGTGTCACATTGTAAAAACTAACATCTATGTTTTATTGCAAACAATGAGATGGATTTGGTTATCCATCCATCAACATAAACCCAGAGCTATGTATTTGGGGCTAACCCCCGTGTTAAACCGTTGCAGGCTGTCAGGCTCTCTGAATTTACTCTCCGTCTCTTCCCGCTGGCTGGGGAATATGGTTGAAATCAGCTGCCAGGACCAGCATCTACAGCGAGCGCTCCCTAAACTTGCAGTTTAGAACCGGACGCTCATTGGTGATGGCTGCCTTGGCAAGAAAAATAACCCCATCTGAAAACATTGCAGATTGGGTTACTATGCGTCAGACTCACTCTCCTCCTCTCTGACCAGCCCCCCCACGGCAAACCAGCATGATTTGTGCATGAGGTCCCGTGACCCATGGAAGCTTCAAAAAGCAGCGAGGGGAAATATTTGGATGATCCTGATGGGGGAGTGGAGACATGGGAGGGAGGCAGAGATGATATGGGCTTGGTAAGTGCAAGGCTATAAGCGGTGTAAGGCAAGGCAGATGTGGAGAATCTGCAGTGCAGCCGTGATGACAGGGGAGTGTGTGTGCGTGTGTGCAGAGAAGATAACTGCCCATCTTGGACTCTTATCAAGACACCCACCACCAGTGCCCCATAGGACAGTTGTAACACAGACGTCACGTTCTGTATAAAACGGTGGCAAACAGTAGAGGAAACTGCAACAAGGGGGTCTGGAAAGCAATGCAATAGAAAAAGCATTTTATCATCGGGTACCATGCTCTGATACTGATCGTCTGCACTTCACCCCCCTGCTGTACACCCCCGATCTCTTCTCCTCTCCCTTTACCTTTCCTCTGTCGGTTGGATATTAATGTTTCCCAGAAAGCTGCTACAATACGTCTTCTTGGAAAATTCCATGACTCGTGAACGCTGCAGAATGATCTGGTGTCTATGAAAGGGATTGATAAGTAGGATAAAACATAAAGATTTTTCAATGTGGTTTGTGTGCATATGTGATTTCATAGAGCTCTCAAGATGGAGATTTCTGTTCGGTTGCCTTGATTAGAAAAATGTGTTGCTGCAGGTGAAAGCTGAGTTGTTTGCTCCATTCATCTAACTGTTCTCCTCTAGCCGATAGTATTGTTTGAATCAACCTCATGGCCTCATAGTACATTATTTATACACAGAATTTGCCTCTGGGGTCAGTTCACTAGAAACCCCATTGAACAGAAATAGCTGCTGAGGCTTGATGCAAACCCAAACTCAGCAGTCGAAAAATGCAAAGCTTTGGTCTGAGGCAGCTCCAATCAGTCTTTGGCTTCTATGCTTGTCGCTGCCTCCTCCTGAGAGTGGGTGGGTTGGCTGACCCCTAGGGTGTCTGTCTGCCTCAACGTTGGCCCTGCAGGCCCAGCCTCACAGGGGAGTGCCAGCCCCAGGCCGGAGTTGTGCTCTGAAACCAGAGCTCCAACATTGTGTTGTGATCCCAGCTGGAGAGACAGCTCTGAGCGCAGCCCTCTCGCAGTGTGCAGCCGGGGTCAACGGTGGCCTCTCAACCTTCATCACTCCACTGTGCTTCTGCACAGCACCAAATAGGACTAGATTATTTATTGACCCGCAGTCTTCGGTTCTTCTAAGACTCTGTCTCGCAACAAAAATCAGAGAACTGAAGTTTTGATGAGGTCATGTTATCAATTACTTCTAGCTTGGTAGGTTAAACTAAACACAAAATGTTAGTTCTGCCTGTGCAATTCTCTAGATGAAGGTTTCACATGACTTGTGCTGTCAGTAATAGCTCTCTGTCAGTGAAATGCAATGTCGTCTGTTATGTCTATGCTGGATTGTCTCACTTTTAAACTTTAATCTGTGAAGTAACCCGAAAATCTGGTTTTAGGAAAAATGCCACTTTGAGTGTTTGTGGTGTGAATGGGTCTTCAAGTCAGTGTTTTTGCAGTTTCTCAATACAGCATGTTTATCGAATGTTTTCTTATGGGTTCCAGCTTCACTTTGCATTTGATTGTGTTTTTTGCATTCCTGTGTGAATGTGCTTGCATGTGTGCAGCCATATGTGTGTGTAGCGTGCCCGTGTGTAGTGGGTCTGTCACTCGGCCAAGCATTGGACATGCTGTTGGCAGGCGGCACAGTCTGTGGATTCTCCCGTTGGTCATGCTGCTTTGGAGGCAAAAAGAGGTGCGTGCCACCCAAACCACCAGACCCCCCCTTCCCCTTTCTCCTTTCTCCTTTCTATCATCAGCAGACCGGCCTTCTCCCTTCTCTCCATGCTCTCCTTTTCTTGGGCCCCAGAGCCTGGGCTGTGGCCTGTGGATGAGTGCTACATCCTGGCTGTCAGCACAGGGGTTAGCTGGGGATTGGCCTGTGGTGGAAGTGCAGTATCAGGCCCTGTCTGTCAGCTCCATGTTCCACTTCCTCCCACTCCTCAATGCAGGCTGCAGTCAGTGGCACAAACATACGGCGAGTTGTGACTGACTCCCATCTCTGGCTTGAAAATGAAAGAATTGCCCTTCAGAATAGGCATATTCATAACCATGCCAATAAAAAGGGGCTGTTTAAAACCCTTAAGTGCTCGGGTGTTGTGTTTTTAAACAGACCGCGAAAGCTTTGGCAGATGGTTTACTATTTCACCCAGTATTTATATTTCGTGTACGTTTAACTGTCGCTTTCTGACTTCCGAGGAACAAGCACTCCTGTAATTGCATACAGTCACAGCTCCCTTGCAAGCATTTTTTTCTGGAAAAAAAAAAACTAATTCCCATTAACGGATTGGTAAATGTTTGCAAAATGTCACTCAAGATGTTTCATAAATCTTGTGGGTTAGATATTTTCTGCCAAGATACTGATTTTTATGCATAATATACATGGAGCCATACCTTCACTCTGTCTGTGGATCACATTATCTGATACACACACAGGTACATACTTACACACACGTGGACATACATCTGTACTGCACATGGTCGCAGACAGGCCTACACATGTCGGAGGATTTGCGACTATAATCAGATTAATTGGTCCATCTCTCCTTGGAAACATCACATATACAGTACACACGAAGGATTGTAGTAGCTTTCAGCTGGATGCTGCTAACACTAACCAGAGGCCAGGCAGCAGGCGCTAGGTCGGCAGGGTCACGTTGCGCTCTCTGACATCAGCATCTCTTTATGGCTTACATGTTCGAAAAATTATTACAGCACTTACAGCCTTGTTTTGTCTGACAGAGAAGGAATTTCTATCTGTTCCTCTTCAGGGTTCCAATTTATTTAAGCTGCACCTTTTTTAGTTAAATGTGACAAAGAGAAACATTTTTTTTCACAACATAAACATGAAAGTCGGTGTTGCTTGGCAGAAGCCTCGGCCGCTTCAAAGACAGTGGCAAAACATGCCTGGCCTTTGCAACGAATATTATAAGTACATTAACCATAATCCTTATTAGCATTCTCCAAGCTGCATGTAGGTTCAGCACCTCAGTACGCAGTGTATGTTTTTCCTATTTCCCACAAGTATGTCTATGTGAGGGACTATCTACATATGCTGCCATTCATGATTTTATTATAGGTTTTAGCCTCACCACAACTCATACATAGGAACGAATAAAGCTTTCTGTCTTCCTTTTTCCTTTTTTCAGTGTAATTGACTGTTAAAGGTATACTTCTAGTTGCATGCATTTAGTTATTATTATGTGGTAAGGGCAACAAAAGTGTCATCATTACTAGCAGTAAACAGTGTCACGGGTCATGCCTTGGTGCTTCAGATCAATGATTACCAACCAAGGGGTAGGCTACTAGTACCCAGGGGTAACTTCAGCTGTTGTAGAAAGGAGTGGAAAGATTATGGAATAGAAAGAAATTTTAGAAAATGAAAATTATTAATAAGAAAAAAATAGCTAATAGTAGTGGATTAACATGTGAAATAGTAGGCCCAATTTTGTTTCGCTATTTAAGGGATTGGGGGGGATTAGGGATTAACCTGACATTTTCCCTCTCCATCCCCGAGTAGAAGAGAGATTACAGGGCAGAGGGGTTGTTTAGTTGAACATGTTAGCCTGACATATTGCTCCTCTATCTGACTGAAGTTTGTGCATGTTAGAATCTACTAGGGGTGTGACGAGACGCTTACTCCACGAGACGAGACACATCACGAGATTGGGTTCACGAGAACGAGACGAGACTTTTTTAAAAAAAATTTAAAGAAATCCTCCATGAAATATATGAATGGAAAATAGTTTTTTTATTCAACTGAAAAATCACAAAATGCAAAACAATTTAGGTGCATTTTTAAATCAACTATTAATGATGAATGTTGTTTAACTTTTTTTTTACTATTTTAATGAATTATATGCAGTAAAGGACGTGCAAACACTGCAAAATGTTTTGTATAAACTCTACCAACTGGCTTCTGCCCTGTACAATTTCACACGAGAAATCTAACTCCTTTCCACAAACCGAACATAAAAAATAAACAGTATAAATAAAATAAATGTGTAAATAACAGAAAAATAACACTTTAAATGCAAACAGTAAGTGTATCAATAACCAAAGTACTGCTAAGGATCTTCAATAGTAATTTCACGCTCCATCACGCTGACATCACATCGCCTCACGAGACAACTTTTCACCTCGACGAGAAATCTCGTCGCGTTTTAATCTCGTCGTAAAACGAGATCTCGTCACACCCTTAGAATCTATGGCCCCCGACTATGGCTCTGAAATATTAGTAGCCTGACTGTGTATTGATAAATCCATGGCCATTCCACATATTTGTACTGATGCAAACTTAACCAAACCAACGTAATCATTTCCAATTAAGTTTGAATAAAATATTGTAACAACCGCTATTATATCCACTTTTATATCATTGATAGTTGAATAACATCATGTTTAAAATTAATTCAAATGAACACTTTCAGAGCAGGACGGCTGATGTCAATGAGGGGTTAATTGGGTTCATCTTGACAGGGCTGTGCGAGTTTGGGAATCACTGATTCAGGGGGGTAGAAATATGAGCAACCAAGCACCAACTTCCTCCCGAAAATAATGGTTGTACACATTTTGTGTACTGTCATTTATCGTATCCATCTCCAACTAACAGTGGAATGTGGTTTACCAAATAAGAAAAAATCAGATAAGTAAGTAAGATAAGTAAACTTTACATAGTTCCTTGTGATTGTCCAAATGCTCTGTCTGCCTGCTCTGCCTCATGTGGTAAACGTCGTGCTGCTGGCGCTTAAGACAAGCGAAACCACCCATAAAAACTTATTTTGCAAATTGTGTTTCACCCAGCTCTGTTTTTTTTCACACATTCTGGCACTAATGAGCTCAGACACACCCTAAACAACCACCCTCTCAAAGAGTACATCTAGTGTGGAGTGGTGGTTTTGTGTCCAGAGGAAGCCTGTGGTTCTGGAGCCAGAGAAGGAGTCGTGCCCTGCCGTCCCACTGAGATGACAGGAAGATAAGAAAGAAAAGTGGCCTCTCCGCACAAAAACATCCCACCAGGAACTAACCTAACCTGGGGGAGAAATGGAGAGCTTCAGGATCCTTGTCAAACTCTATCCTCACTGGAAGAAAATACACAGAAAAAAACCGACTGTTTCTTCATTAAAATGAGGATTCCTTGATCAATGTTGACTAGCTATGTCAGTTATCCAGTAGCCATCAGAGTACACTGAAGATGTTCTTGCGGTATTGCAAATATCCATATTAAGTTTACACTACAACAGCATGCCTCTGTATGTCACAACTTTGGCTTTGTGACATGGCTTCTCCTAACCAACAGCCGCAGAAATAAAGAAGGGGGGGCTAAGTATAAGCGACAGACTCTTGGCAGACACAGTCTCTGCAGTTATAACTTAGAAAACCGCTTTTATTTTGCAATATTCAAGAAGGCGAAGTGAAAAGGTAACCATTTCTCCAAGACGATGCGTAATGAGGGAACCGTAGGGACGGAGAAACAGCGAGCGGTTTCTGGAAGCAGCACTAACACACAGATCAGCAGCATTAAAAGAGATTTACACCCCCCAGCTCTTAAACAGTTTTCTTTTGCTCAATGGTTCCTCTTTCACAGATATTTCAAGGAAGTAATAAACTGCACTGACAAGCGTTCGAGAGGCTTTGAAACATCCCTCATGGGCAACAGAGGGTCCATCACTTGTATCACTGTGCCTCTGCAGTGCATCGTTATTTCTGTAGAAGTCAGCCTGTTTCTCTCTGTTAACAGCATTTGGCCCGCCATGGATACTATGATCATCTTGTTGTTGTTTATATCAAAGAAATTTTGCATAACTAACTATAATACATCAAACGTTACAGTTCTTCTCAAGGGTAAGTCATTTCAACATTTATCTGGTTGTGAGCGGCGCTTTTGGCGTGTAGTTAAAGCATACAGACGGGTTTTCCTGACGGTTAAGTTCTTTTGAAGCTGTCTGCATGGTCCAGATTGAGGCCCTGCACAGTGTAAGATGTCATACTCCCACTGTGCTGACCAACATGCTCTGTAGGTCTGGATGTGCCCATAACATTTAATGGTACTTTGGCAAATGCTAATGGAAACTCTTACTTAGCCTAGCAATCACATTTTATTCCCTTCTCTCTTTTTCTTTTATTTATTTTTTTTTATTTACCATAATTATTTGTTTGGGTCTTGATATACTTAAGTATGAACTCACAGCTGAGAGAGAAGAGTGGAAAGAATATGCATTATCTGCTAATTATTAAGATTAAGGGTGGGATAAATAAACCAGAACGAAAGGGAACATTTGTCTTGAGTAAGGCACAGTTCCCCCACGCTCTGCTACCCCACAGCATGGGTCTTTGTAGTCTCTCTGGGATAGAAGAACATCACAGAGTGTCCTTTTGGATGTGGAGCTGGGACCAGGATTGGCAAATGACTCAGGAGGAGGAGGAAGAGGAAGAGAAGGGTAGGTCATGCCATGGCACGTACGTCTCTCAGTGTGGGATAAGGAAACATCTCGACCTCGCACAGGTTCAAGAAGAAACAGCCTGCTTCTGATTAGTCACTCTGATCCGCAGTGATAAACCATTCCTGTGGTCTCCTGCTCAAAGAAACATCACTGGCAACGATTGAGTGTTCACGGGCGGTTTATGTGTTCGTATGCACACGCTTAGACATGCAGGGTTTGAATGTGTGCTTTTTTTGGTCAAATATGTCCAAAAATGAGCTCTAAATAATTGTTATCGTTCCAAAAATAGCTCAGATTTCTGGTTGGACAGGGACGGCAGTTATATTTGTACATGCTTAAAATGAGATAACGTGTAATGTTCTTATGGTCTAGTTGATCAGAGTTGTAATTTGCCATCCTAAACATGAGGGTTTGTGGTGATTTAATTGACTATGGTAAGATAGTGCACATGTTAAAATAGCAAAATAGATTCAAAAAAACATGCATGATGTCTCTTCATGCAAATCTACAGCCCACAACAGTTCAAAGCCATAACCAGAGACTGATGGAGGAGTTTTAAAACTTTTCACTCAGAGACTCTGTTGTCCCCTTTGCCCTTGCTGGCAACATGGCAAGTATATCTGTTGCTGCACTTCCGCGCAGATGCCTGGCATCAAGCCTCGGGGTGATAAAAACGTCTTCAGAAGGTAAGTGTTTATGGTGAGGATCCATAAGGTTAGCAGGATCAAAGCTCTGCTGAAAGGGCATTAAGCAAAAAAAACAGGAATAATAAACAAAATAGCCAGTTAGTCATTACAATTAGATTTATGGCATCTAGAAACCATGTCAGGGAGAAGCAGGTTTCTGTCGGGCTGTTCTTTATTGCTGTGAACCCCCCCCCCCCTCCAAACACTCCCCCCCCAAAAAAACAAATCCCAAACAGGCGAGTCAAGTAAAAAGATAGCAGCGAGGAAAGAAGGGAAGCCTTTGAGATTTCACACCACAAACGGTAGAGTAGATCTTTTTTTGGGCACTTTATATTGCTCTTGTGTTATTTTCTCACCGATTGGATGAAAATCGTGTTTGCCTTTATCATTCTCATTGAATTTCGGGGTTTTTGTGGGCGAAACACTCAGCAACCCCCCCATCCCCATCTGTCTTGCAAAGAAAAGTATTTTAGTTTCAGACAAGAGCCTTGTGTATTGACTGGTTGAGTGAGTTGACTGTTTAAGCTGGGTACGTTCAAAAATGCCCTATGAACCCCCACTGACATTTAGCACCTGATTACACTGAGGGGCACAGTTAATGAATATGTTTCTTTTTTCTTTTACCTTAGGGAGTTTTAATTATTTGTTTATTTTTGTTTCATTTTCTTGTGTGTTCGCATTCAGATCAGGTTTTAGGAGTTTGGCCACTTCTGGCCAAAGTGGGCAGACATGTGTTTTTTTCTTCCAGTGTAGCCTGTAGGAGTCCTGCAGGAGTGGGAGTGGTGTACCACCCTGGCCCGTCATGTCCAGTCATTTGCTTGAGGCTACAACTTTAAGTGGGAATTATTGCTTTGGAGATAAGTATGGAGATAAGCCGGTCCTTGCCTGCAAAGATGTATGAGGTGTGTGGACACTGCGAGAGGTGCACCTGACCTGGAAATGAATGGTGTGAAGGTACAAATGCAGCACATAAACCTTCTTTTTCATGTGGGTCCTGTCTTGTAAGGCCACACAGATAGAAGAAGGTGCAGACAGTTGTATTTTTGAGGGATTGTGATATTTTACCTGGTGTTTATGGTCAAACATGAATACTTTGTCTATTGTAGCGCTGAAGCTTTAAGGGACTGTAGGAAAATTATTGGTGTGAGAAAGGGGGATGAACCTTACGTTTCACTTTTTAAATAATCATGGTAAGCGTTTTAATTAGTATTTCATACGGAGCCTCCAGTTGAATTGAAACGGCAACTATCCCTGCAATATCTCAAAATAATATAAAAGTATTGGTACGACTCAATAATAACTAAAATGTATCCTTATCATTTAGCTCTAATATGTTAATTAAAAGTAATAAGAAATATCAATCTTGGGTAAGAAAAGATTAATAAGATTGTGGTCTCCCAAAAAAAAAAAATCAGACCTCAATCCCTGCAGCGAAAAGACAAAATAGATTACCCTCCCCTGCCTAATAATTTTAGTACAGTCCCTAAATGCTAATTAGTTAACTTTATAAAAAAGTGAACATTTAGTATCTCCGGCTACACCGAATGCAAATAAAATCCAGCACTCATGTCTAAAAACTTTATTTTCTTCAAGTGAGTTATGAAGAAATACACAATTAAGAAATTGTAGATTTTGTTTTCTTTTTTCAGAAAAAAAAAGTGATTAGGTTGCTGCTTCACTAAGGTGTGTGGGAGAAACATTCCTCCTGCTTGGTATGTTAATTCCAGCTTCGGGGCCTGTACCAGCCGTCATTCTTTGAAGTTTCTCATCCCTGTTGCCTTCTCCCCATCAGGTGAACTTGTGGCCTCTTGGCATTTTTATTTATTAGACAATCCCTCACATGTAAAAGATGATAAAATTGACATGTTACAGGCAGTCGACGCTTTCAGCATGTCGAAGGGAGCGCTTTGTTAACACCCTAGCAAATTTGAGCATTACATTTGATGACACCTTCATGCCAGAGGAGTTTGCTCATTGGATGGCTGCCAAGACACTAAAACAAGCCAGACCAGGTCATTAGGATCTTACAACCAGTGTCAGTGAAACACGTACAGGATCATTTTGTATGTACCTATCTCTATTCCCTTTTTGATTTACAAATCCTTTCAATCCATTTGATTTACTGGCGTGTCAGTGTGCGCAGCACATTTCTGCTGGTTAGCTACCTGGAACATTTCCACTCATCTGCCAATATTGCTTTTTTTCTTTTTCTTCTCTATAACTCTACTAAGAAGAATCATTGTCAGTCAGCCAGCTAATGTCCAAAAAAGGTCACCCGCTGTTATGATTGAAGTGAGCACTGGTGGTTTGACCCAGCACACAAAGAGTTATAGGTGATAGGTGGTATATACACCCCGTAGCTTGTCAGTCAGGTTGGGTGTGTGTGTGTTTTTTTTTTTTTAATCATTTCATCGTTGCTGGGGGGCTCTCCTGAGACCCCTGCAACGTTTAGCAGTCTGCGGCTCAGGACCCCGGGGCTCGTCTAAGCTTCTGCCTGTATCCGTGGCTGCCATTATTAGCTCTGCTCTCCAGAGCACGCCGCTCATCTCTCCCCTGAGAGGGCGGCTGAGAAATGAAGCGAGCTGGCTGGGGCACGGCAGCGGAGGGCCAATAGCCCGACATGGAACAGTAATTACTCCATTGATATTCCTCACACAATAACACTGTCATCTCTCATTTGCATAACCTCGGCTCAGTTCACCACAGCAGATGAATGCATATGATCTTGTCAGGAGGCTGCGGGAGTTTAGATGGCACGTGAGCGGAGGGGTTTTTCACCTCCTTCGTGGTGCCACTTTTGTTTCAAACATGCGGGATAAACAGTTTGATTGTTATTTAAGTTGGCACCATGGAAGAGGAAACCACCTCTCTACTGTTCGGTATATACAGAGCTTTTTGGCTCAGCTGTCTTTGTGGTATTACGACATAAAAAACAAAATGGAGAGAGGAGGCTGTGGTGTATCAGGTTTGTAACAGTGCATGTGCATGTGTGAGTCTGCCTGAGAGAATGAGAGTGTGTTGAGGGGGTGGGGTGTCAGCGGATGTCATAGGGCCCTGTCTCAGTCCTTGGTTAATGGCCATTGGTCATAGGCTGTCTCCCCTTTATTTCTTTTGCTCTGCTGCTCTATCCTTCCAGGTCTCCCACTGGAGCGGCACCCTCAGGCACCGCATCATTTATTGCTGTCAGGAATCACAGGGGAGAGGAGGGGGAAGAGAAGAGAAGAGGGGAGGGGTGTGTGCAAGAGGAAGGGATACAGGGAGAAGATGTGCTGCAGAGAGAAGCCAATGGAGGCAATGGGGAGAGGCAGGCACGCTAGACTGTCAAATCTCAGCCGTTGAATATTTAATGGAGCCTGGAGTGTTTATTTAGTTAGCCTGTCGATTTTTACCGCTCTGTCAATAGCGGCTCCCGTGTAGCCTGCTGATGATCTTTAGTGTCTCTTCCCCCAGGAGAGGCCAGGCACTAAATGCAATTATAGATTTTCCTGCACCGCAATGTGTTTGATATTTTTACTGATCTAATTTGCAATCTGGTAGTTTATTGTTTGGCATTTTAGTGGCGCTCAAGTGGCGAGGCAAATTTGATTTCCCCTCATAATTCTTTATAACTTCATTAATGCTGTTAGCACATTGGCACAGATCTTAAATAAAGCTAGAGAATCATCACATGGATGAATGCATTCCTCATTTTATTGTCTCCATGCCTCATTCTTTTTACTGATTCTGGTTCTAATTAAAAATCATCCTAGTGGTGTACTGTCTTTGTGAAATATGAAATCATAATCGGATTTGAATGTCTCCCTTCACAGAAGCATGCATATTCAACCGTATACACCCAGATCTGTTGTGGGCAGGATGAAACCCGAATGAAAACTCCTTTCTTTCACTGGCATTCAACATCTTCCGAGACAAAAGAGCGCATTAGCATCAGCGCAACCAAAAGTAACCGAGGCAAAATAAAGTGGGCGATTGTCTCGGAGAGAGAAAGTGTGGCTCCACGCGTTTTTGTAGAGCCGTAGGATTTCTAGCCCCATGACGGATGTGTTAGTTAGAGGGGCAAGCATTAGCCGTAATGCTGTTAGCATGTAGCTGTGTGAGTGATGTGCTAGTTAGATGCCCAGCAGTAGAGCTAATGGTGTTAGCGTGTTGAGCCTTCAGAGGGATGCAATCGGTTAGGCTGTGATGGATGAGTGTCGTGCCGCAGAGGCCTGCAAGCCTCCTCATTCACCAACCTGTCAGCTTCTTAAGTGGACGTGCACAATTAGTACTGAAATCAGAGACCACTTCATCTGATGGTAGGCTTAACATTCAGTAGGAAAAATGGCTCATCTAGCCTGTGGTGAGTGAATGATGGCCGCTATAAAAGAAAAGAAAAAAAGAAGAGTCAAAGCAGTGTGAGAGAGAAGGCACTGATACACATCTTTCTCATTCCAGCAAATGGACAGTAAGTAGTACACAATGCTGAAATTTGGTCTTGGTTGAGAAAGCATTGATAGAGGAGAGCTTTATTTTAAGAACTTTATCCCACAACTTCCTCTACGTTTCACATTTAAATGAAATTAGCTTTAAAAGGATTGAATGATCTGTCATCGCTACACTTCTTCTGCTGCTGCTGCTGCTGCTGCTGCTGAATGATTGAATGACAGACACACGCTGTCATGTGTCATAGAAAGCAGAACACACATTCCACTTCAGGGGTAGGGAACAGGGCACATCTCACACACAAACACCTGCGAGAACTAGACATATTCACACATCATTGGGTTTCCAAAAACAAACAGGGAAAATATCAAAGGCAGAGGTAGTGTTGTGTTCAGACACATACCTGTCATTACTGGCCTGATTATCTGCTTGTCTTGTCTGTTGCTGTGATGAAAGCAACCGCAAATTGCATTACTGTATGTTTGTGTGTTTTAAAATCTATTTTAAAAATCTTTTAGATTATTCAATTAGAACACTTGTATGACTATTGTTTTCTCTTCATGATTACTTTTCATTCAACAAACTAATTACTTTGGTGTTTTTCCAAATTAGGTTAAAATCTTTTCTTGGAATTTACATGATGAGAAGCAGGCTGTTTTATATGTTGAGGCAGATTTGATCAGGAATAGTGATCTGATATTTGAAATTGTTGGATGGGTTAAGTTTGAGATAACCTCTATAAGATAATAGAATTTATTTATATATCCCCATAATGCAGACTATTACCATTTCTAATAAGTCATTCAGAAAAGATCTTTATGAAGCTCTCTGCAGTGTTACCATCTGTAGTTTACAACAGAAACACATTGCTTTTATTTGCAGTAATCCCTGCAATTGCTACTGTACTGTTAATGCCCTGTATGAACACATGCTTTTATTTTGTAAAGATTTCTTCTGACAGCAAAGATCCCCTCACTCATTGAGGACTGTCATCAAATCAGCTGCAACTTTCGCCCCTTCCCCACTTGCATCACTTGTGGTTTCAGACCCTCTCGGCCAAATCGTAATGACATGAGGAGAGATGAGAGATGTTTGCACTCCAACCGTGTATACAATTCATTGTCCTTATCAGCTGAGATGAGAGGGGGAGCGAGGCTGAGGAGGATTTCTCTCGGAGCAAAAAATGTCATTTCTATGTAATAGTTTATGATTCATCCCTCCACCTTTGACTAAATAATGAGGGATGACAATTAGAGCAGGCCATGGGAGTAGGAATCAAAGGGTTGAGATTCCCCTTGGCAGAGTCAGGCCTGTCTGAGAGTGCTCCCAGCAAACTGGATCCAGATGTCGAGGTCTGTGCTGCCATAGGCTGCTGCTGCTACTGCTGCCACAGCCACACAACAGCCTCTTTCTGCCAGCCAGCCACTCAGCCAGCCAGCCAATCTCTCAACCTCCATGCTTGCAAACATGACAGGAGACTCCCCCGGTGAGAGCCTGGGACAGAGGCCCCCGCTCCAAATAAAAGAATTCCAGATCGCGGCTCTCGCAGAGCCAAAGGCTCCAAAGTATCATTTCTTTGCATGCTGTGATTTATCTAACCCTCGGTCTGTGTCTCTATCCTCTCTTTGTCTTCCCTGCTCCTTTAGTTTGTGTTTCTTGCTGCTAACTGTGCATGTGGGCTGGCAAAGAAGAAACACCATGGATGTAAATAGGCTTTTTTGTTGCAAGAGTTCCAACAGATATTAAATTGATTTATTTATTTGTGCTTTGATTATCATCCAAGTTTTCTTTCTTCTCATGTACAGCCCATACATCGCTGGTGATTCAATGTGTCTGTTGGCGGAGAGGATGAGGGGGTGAAGTCGAGAGGGGGTCGGGTGTTGTCACTCAGTGTGCCGGCTGAATCAATGGTCCGGTGTGGCAGGGCGCTATTGATATGTTTAAGAAATTAGCCCTGATGACGGCAGGTGTGATTGTGAAGCCCGGCTCTGGGGTCAGCTCCTCATATGGTGGCTAACAGACACGATATTGCTGCGTGTCCTGATCTCTCCATTCCCTCACAATGGCATTAGGGGCACCCCAGGGAAATAAAGAGTCCCACTCCCCTATTCCCACTGCTCTTCATATTAACTCCCCAGAAGGTTAAGCTCCCTGATTCATAATTATTCAAGCCCACCAACACCACCACCCTCTCCACATCCACTTCCCAACCCCCCCCCCCCCTCTCTCCCTACCACTTCTCCTGAGTGGCACTTGGCTTTTTTTGTGGGAAAGCCCAGGAATTAGATTATCTAAACCTGACCTGTGAACATACAGCCAGATGACGGGAGCCGGATTGGACTTGATCTCTGCCTGTCTAGCTGTCTCTCTATTCAATCTAGCTGTCTGTCTCTCATACGGTGTGTTATTGCTTGTGAGCGTCCCTATGGATGGGACATTTTCTAGCCGCAGCTATTCTGCAATTGCATATATAGCTCTCCGAGGAGCGGCCAGTGTCAAGAGTACATCTCACTTGCATGGATGTGATTTGAATGATGTGAGGTGCGATTGGCCTTCAGTTTCTCCCTTTGTGGGCTTGAGACAGTCTCAGTGCTGGTCTGCTCATTAAATAAGTGCCAGCATCCAACAAAGCATAGTGACTGTTAAGCAAAGATAGAAGGAGAGCATTTCCACAACCTGTAGATGTACAATCCAAGTGCTCACACAATTGCAGTTTGAGGTTCTCTCCTTCTTAATATCTATGATCTTAAAAGGAATGTTGGCAGTCAAAGACAAGGCACTTTGCTGCTTTTTTAAAAGCAGTTTTATTTGAAATAAAATGCACCAGGATTATTCATGGTTTTTAAGGAATTTTGCTTTTTCTACTGAGCTTGCTCTGGATTTCATGTGAAAAAAAACAACCTCTGAGTCAAGAAAGAGGACCTTAAATGTTGAGTGGTTGTAATGAAGAGCATTTAAGATATAAGTGTCAATTAAATCCAAAGTATTCCATCATCCTGAATGAGAGGGCGTTCAACCTTGGTGGTTTGATCTTCACCTGCTGGAATTACACTGGAGTGGCACTACTACTACTACTGGGGCCATGCAAAATTAACCGTTAATAGTTGTCAGACTTTTCAATCAGTGTAGGTCTTCTGTGGAAGAGCCGTGTGCCTCTGAAGTCAATTGGGTTCCTCTGGAGGCCCGAGGTAATGTAATGAGGGACCACGCCGACTGAGGGCCGGGCTCCTTTCTTTACAATCACATAATTAATCTCCTGATTCCAACCACTCACCATGTCATGACAGATACGTTTGTGTTTGGTGCATAATGGGCAAAGTGTTCTGTGCTTCCCGCTTGCCTTTGTTTTGGAAAGAAACGGTTATGAAGCCCATTCCTTTAGAGCCTACTGAGGGTTCCATACAAAACAACACTCCCTTTGGGCCCTATTAGGAGACAAAGAGAAACACACACACACTTCTCAAGCAGGTACCCTAATAATATGTCGGCAATTTAGATAATGACTAGGAGTGAGATAAACTGAAGTGTGTATTACAGGTAATTGGATCTGCAGTGTTGTTGGCTACCTAAGCATCTATGGGGTCGTGTGTTGAGGGCTTGTTCTTCGGCTTACAAAAGGCACTAGGAGATGGACTGTCAATGATAAGTATTGTAAGGCTTTTGAGCATACACAGCACTAACGGCCGATTTGAGAAATTTTAGAGAGAGATCTCATCCGCCCACACCCATCATCAGAGCCTGAAGTAAATCGGAGCAGGCTTTCGGATATGTGGCACTGGACAAGGCAGACTTTTGCATCATTTCTCCTCAGATCCCCGGCTCTCGCGAGCACGTCCAGTTAGTCGGAGGATGACAAATACAACACCTGGGGCTGTCAGGATGATCAAGTTGAGAGTTTTTTCCTCTAAGGTGAAGCTGAGAAAAGTTGGAGCCATAATGAGAGTTGTCAAGCTGGTGAGGTGAAGCGCAGAGTATAGCAGGCACTGGGAGCAACATGAGGGTGCCTTTGGGGGCCTGGTGGGCTGGATCTCCATGGCTTTTAAAGAGATTACCTTGGCAGTGTAAGGAGCAGGTCTGCCCAGAGAGTTCCGGGGGAGATAGGCCAAGCAACCCATTACCAATACTGCAGAGGACCCTCACAAGCTTCATTAATAATCTGATGATGAATCACTACTTTAATTGGACCTTAATAGCTGTTGACTAATCCCCAGTACCATCTTCTCAACTATATTCTTAATTGGTTGGTAGTTTGTTTTTATTTCAGACAATAATCATATTTTTAATTGATTATGTTTTTTTTTTCGTGAAGGATGCCTTAGATGAATAGTAATTGTGGATAATGTGAGGACTCTTTAACAAAGGCTTTGTTTCTTTTCCAATTGCTGAATTTGCAGTTGCTCCGATATGTCCTTATGGTTCAAAGTAGTGCCTGTTTTAAGACTACACACAGGGTCAGATTTCTCCCTCTCTTAATTAGATGAGGGATGGTCTAATTAAATCAAATTCATTATCCACAGCTCTAGAAATCAAGAGGCTCTATTGGAAATAAGGTTAGGCTTCCCCTCATCCATCATGCCTTAACTAACCAATTTACAGGCCAGCCTTTTGCATGAGGCATTATTACCTTGTCATAAACACTTACCTTTAAAATCCTCGAATCAAGCCGTGATATGCTAAGCTTTTATCACATTAGCTTGTGCTACTGTGTCAGCCTCTTTCTGCCTAAGATAAAGTAGGCTCTGAATAATTATATTAGCCACATAAGGCGGAGACAGTGCAAACGACTGCTATTTAAAGCTGGCTGATAATTCTGTATAATTAAGACATAGTACAGGTCTTCACACAGAAGAGGGATCGAGGGCTTTTTTGTCGCAAAACAATGAAAAACAGAACAAATAGGCTTTTTGTTATGGCTTTGTTTTTTTTAAGAAAAGGTGCTACACAATGAAAAATCACTCTACTGTTACATTTATCTGTGAAGAATTTCACTCTCTGCTTTGGCTGCATGTGAATCTTAATACCATTAACTTTATAATTGTATTATATTTACTTTATACCACAATGTTTCATTCCTGCAGCTGTGAGTCACAAGTCACTCTGCATCCATTGTCTGGGAAATACAAAAAGCTACCATCATGATTGTTCTGAGCGCAGCTGATCTATCTGAGCAGACATTCATCATATGGCTCGTCTTTGATATTATTGCTGATGCCAAAAGTGATTACAATTCTGTATTTTAATCAACTGTCGCAGCACTGTTCCACTGTTTCAATCTTTGCATATTTGTATCTGATTAGCACAGGTTTAGCATGTGAATAGCCTTGTAAAGATGTGAGAATGCTGTTGCTTAAAATTTATAACAGTCCACCATAGGGCCACAAGCCCCTTTAAATGCGGAACGGTGGTGGAGCCATATTCTGAAACACATGAGGCCTGTCTTCTGATCTGTGTTGGAAAGTGAATTAGTAAGCTCCATTCTAAAGCCTGTGATAGCAATGGGCTGAGAGCAGTGATTTGTTGGCAGTGTATATTACAGCCCACAGTCAGGGAGGGAGGGATCAGAGAAGTGTGTGTGTGTGTGTGTGTGTGTGTGTGTATGTGTGTGTGGGATAGGACAGGGGGGCCTTATCGCTCAGTGTTTACTCACAGTAAATTGAGTTGAAATAATAGTCTTTCTCTGAGCAACAATGGAGCAGGCTGCAGGCCGAGGGCCCAGGCTGGTGCAGAGCTGGCCTGCGCCACTTCAAAATGAAAGGCTGAGCCCGGGGCCATGAGGAGGAGGCATGGTGGGAGGAGGGGGGGTGGGGCCTTTATGTGGATGGCTACACCAGTGGCGAAGCAGACACCCCTCTGACAGGCACCTGGGTAGAACAACGGGGAGAGAGGAGCGTGGAACTGGGAGGGTGGCAGCGGGGGGTGTGGGGGTGTGAGTGAAGTGATGAGGCCTTGGGGCTCTGTCATTAGGTTGCTTGTGCAAAAGGAAGATGACTGCCCCGAGGACAGAGGAGCGACAGGTCCCAGTGGGACCGCGGCCCCAACCTCTCATTCCCCCGGGTGTGCACTGGGACTGGTGGGACATGTCAGTCTGTTAGCCCCCCCCCCCACTTCAACACGCTCTCATAACCTCTGGCTATGGGTGAGCTCCAGGAGTCTAACCTGCAGAGAGAGAGAGAGAGAGAGAGAGAGAGAGGGGGAAAGAGAGAGAGAGAGAGAGAGAGAGAGAGAGAACAAGTGTGTGTTTGTGTGTGTGTGTGTGTGTGTGAGCAACAGAGAGGCAGAAGCTTAAAAAAAGAGAGTCGTAGAGAGCATATCCATGTAGTTCCACAGACCTTCCTTTGCCATTGTTTCTGCGCGTGTGCGCTTCAGCTGCACCTCCGCTCTGCCGCTTCCCCTTCATTTATCATTCTGCAACATAAAGTGCTGCCACAGCATTATAGAAACAGCTGCTTTTTTTCAGACAGCCACAGAGAATGGGTTGCTCCCTGCCACACAAAGACACTCCTGGACCAAAAGAGAGTGTAAAATTGGTGCGTGAATACAAACCTTTTTTCCCTTGCTGAGAGGGCTGACCACGGGTGTCACTGCGGCGGGAGACATTGTCATCACGTCTGAAGACAAATAAGCATCCATATCGGCCCGATCATGTGTACAATGAGTGGCAGGGGCACCAGTGAGATTGGCCTTGTTCACTGCCAAATATGCATAACTACAGCTGCTGCCGCATCACACCCTCTTGAGAATTCATATCAGGCTGTTTAACCAGGCCTTATATGTATGAATCATCCGAGTTGAGACACCTGTATCTCTGCAGGCTTCACTACAATGCAGTGTCAATTTATGGAATCCTGAGCAAAAGCACAAGGAAAACCAACCCTGTCAGTGCTCTGTTAAGGGTCATGATGCAGTCACTAAAGGGCCGTGGCAAGACCGCTGAGTCGACTCAAAGTAAGCGCTGCAGGGTCATGCAGTTAAACTGTCGGTTGGGTTTGTGGAGAGTCCAGACTTGCCGTGCCATGCTTCACCATTGCATTATGTGCCTTTGAGGCTCCACATGGAGGAAAGGGAATTTTGCCGAACCTGTTCTCTTCCAGCTGGAATGATGGGATTTTACACTCCGCCAACCACATGACAGAGAAATGCTCAGTGTGTGCTAGAAAGACAGAGAAAAAGAAGAGAGAGAAAAAAGTAGAGAGAGAGAGAGAGCAGAAAGGGCATCAGATGACTCCTCTGCCAGACCTCCCGGGGCAAAATGCATGCTTGAATACTTTAAGACATGAACAAAATAGTTTCACAGTAACATTAGCTGGTACGATGGAGAGAGAATTCCCCTTTTGAAGATTAAACATGCAAACACGCACATATACAACGCAGGTTGCTGCAAGTCCAGACAATGCATTGATTGTTCTTTTGTACCTTGTGTGGAATGTATGTATATCACAGATAATGATAAAATGATCAACAGTCAATCGCTGCAGGTGTTTTCTTTTAAAGATAACACTAAGAGTAAAACAAAACCATTTTGTTCAACAAAATTCAGATACAACAAACCAAACCTCTTTAATATGAGTGTGCACAACCATTTTGCAGGAAATAAATGATAATAGCAAAAGAAATATACATGTGGACAGCAGATGAATCTGCAGTAAATCAACATGTCCAAGTATTCAGATCCTTTAAATCCTTTAAAACTAGCAAGTGCAATCTAAAAACACTCCATACTGCTAAAGGTCCTGCACTAAAAGCTACATTATAAAAGTATCAAAAAACATAAAATAATACTCATAATTTAAAAAATAAAATATAAAATAATCCCCCCTGTGAGTGTTATACCATTAATACATTATTTTATTAGCTTTTTATCTCTACTTGGTCAAGGTGGAGCTAATTTTATACTGTGCATAAGGCATCATATTTTATAAGATCAATCACATGTTTTGTATTTAAAGTCTTAATCTGTAATTAACTATAGCTAGTACAAGTACCTTCAATTTGTACTTAATCTAAGTACTTAAGGAAATGTATTTAGTTCTGCTCCACCAATGGCTATTTTATTCATAGCTAATAGGGTAACACAGTGCAATTCTCTCTGTATTCTTTTTTTAAATACAACAATGATTGGTCTGGCATCTGTGAGTATGTGTGAGTATAGAAATGGAAATCATATTTGTGCAAGAATTGAATGACGTATACTCCAAGTAGCAGAAATCACTGTCTAATTTGAATCATAATTAAGTATTACTGCAGATATGCTCCTAATAGCTCCCACACCCAAAGAATATCAGGTACATTTTTAGTACATTTAAATGGATAACTTTTATAAAATGTTTACAGCATATGTGCTGGTAGATCTACACTGCTGTATTTTAAAACCTCTCTACTTCATTGGGTCAGAAGTAAGTGAGTGATGGCAGATAAAATGAGGAGGACTTGGCATTTTGTTGAACATAGTGTAGTAGAGCTGTATCATTTCTTTTTATTCTTCTAATATAAATTCATCACTTTTATGTTTGACTCCCTAAGCCGGGCCCCTCTTAAATCAAAGCAACTGGAAAAGAATGTGTTATAAAAAAAAAAAAATTCAAAAATTGATGATGCAAAATGACCTTTCTTTCCCTCTCGACCCAAAGCTCCCAGGGATTTGTAGGTGGTCTCAATAATGTAGCTGATGGTCTTTAGTGAAACAGCAGGTTTTTGGTTTGCTCTGCGGTGTATGTGCGCCCCTCTGTCTGTTTGACACATTCCAACACTGCACCCCTCTCCAAGGCTCCTAACTACCAGTCAGTCGCCATGGTTACAGCCATACATCCATGCCAGCCCCTCGCACTCAAAGACATATTTGTTTGGCTAGTGTAGCTACGTTCCTGACAAAAAAACACAGCTTTTTAGCATAACACCTGCTAATCTTGGGATTTAGGTCTTTGAAGAGGATTGCTGATCAGAAATTCAAATAAATTATTTGAATGCTAATCTGAATGTTAATCCCTGGCCTCCGGGTCTTAAAGCATCCTGTCTTTCAATAACAATGTTTATTTTTCATTTGCTTTGCCTTTTTCTCTCACCCCCCCTCATGGATTATTATCATTCATTTTGATGAAAATTTAAGGAGTTGGGGAAGGTTGCCCTGGGTGAAAGGAAAGGTATCGATCCTGTTTAATGGATGTACCCTACTGCAGTCTTTTACACGCCGGCATCGTCTGATTTTTTAGGTCTGTCTGCTGTGTTTGACTTTTAAACGTCTGCTCAGTATTTTCCTTTGAAATTGTTGTGTCCATCTGTCATGAAAAAGGCATTATTTATCCTTGCGTTCTTGTCTATTTTCCTCTCAATTTCTTTGCTATTTCTGTAGATGTTATCTGCATCACTACGTATCTGCGTGGCTGACTGTCAGGAGATGAGTGGGTGGCTGATCTGGGTGTTCTTTAAATTATGTTTTAGTGCAGATAAATAAATGCCAAGAACAAAAACAAAAAAGAAGAAAATGAAAGACAGACCAGACCAAAACATATACATCCTTATAAAAACTACTACTGCTTATTGACTTATCTGAGTAGTTAACATGGTGTACATTACCTAATAATTGCTGACTGTATATCCATATCCAGTCAGCAGACTTCACCATGTTTGGTCTTCTGTCTTTTTGTCTTGGTTAAGACGCAGAGACAGATCAAGGGCAGCAGGATCACAAGCGTGTGAATCCGGATCTTGTGAACAACGTCTAATTCCTGGTTGCCTCAGATTCTTATCCCCCTGTCCCACCCCCCCCAAACTAATTTTGGGCTTTAGCCTGAATCTCTGTTAAGTAAACAGAGCCCCCTCATTTAAGCAGCCTCCATCACAATGATCTTCAGATCATCTCTGCCCATTAAAACCTGGGCAAACACTTTACTTTGCTCCAATATACTACAGATTGGAGGAAGCGAAATAGGGGGAAACACACAAGGGCTTTTTTTTGTTCAGTCTTTCCCACATTGTCTCTCTTTCTCTCTTTGCTATCTATTAATCCAGTATCTTTCAGCCCTGGTAAACTCCTCAAGATGGACATGGCTTGGTTCGGGGTGGAGAGGGGTCAAGCTCCATTGGCCTCTGCACAGAGCTGTGGAATTTTTCATTAGTGCACAGCTGGGTCACAAGTGGCTCCAAAGCCGCCTTAATATTGTGTAGGCCCACAGATTAGGAGCGGCAAAAAGAAGCCAGAGCGTGATGCTCTCCACCAGACCCTGCCTTTGCATATTTGCAGACTTGTGCTTTAGAACACCTCATATTACTGTTTGTTTTATTTCTTAGACCCAGAATCTCTGGGTCAATAGTAATTATAAAGCCCTCCAATCCAAATGTTGTTTTTTAACCATTCCAGCTCTGAGTCTAATAAGATGAGTCCATGTGTTTTCTTACAATGAAGGAAGCTAAGAATCTTAGTGATACTTATTTTTTTATTTCATGATTTAATCCAATCTTTGAGAAATTGTTGTTATTTGGACATGAGGCTGTAATGTTTTTTTTATTTTCTCAAAAGCATTGTGATTTGTAGTCAACTCCTAAGTCTTATTAGAAGATAAGAAATACAAATTAAAGATAGACGTTGTGTGTCTGTGGGCTGGTACAGTCAGCCGTAACTCTATAACACGTGATAGCCATTACACTTATTGTAGCCATCACTCTCTCTGCTCTCCCTGCTCTTTCACTCGTCAAGCGGGCCGAGCCCTTAATGGTGGGCTCTGCTCCACCTCACGCAGATTAGCTGGGAAAGGGGCAGACAAACAGATACCCCAGCAATGGAATTGTAAAGAAATATATAAACTGGGTGCAGTTTGATTTTTACAGGTGCTTTTAACAGGGAATTTTTTCTTCTTTTTTTTTAGTCCGGCTCTTGGCGTCTTGCTTTTAGAGGCACCACGCTGTAAACATGTCACATCTCCAGCGGTGATGGCCCTTGCAAACTACTTCACTTACTGCAGTGACAAAAGGCAGAGCTGAGCACTTTATAACAGCCTTGCAATTCACAGTCTTTTCATGTATTTGTTCACGGATCAACTCCACTTTGGAAACAGGTGAAAAATAAGCAGGATAAGGAAGGGAAAAAAGCCAGAATGCATAAAAAACATACATCTTTACAGTCATAATTCCCTCACTGATGCTGTTGCTCTGAGTATTGTTTGTTGTGAGCTCTAAAACTGAGCCTAAATGCGATGTTGCACTCATTTTACATATTCAGGAGCACCAGCTGTCCAAACAGCATCATGTGTGCCTGCCTGCCTGCTTACTCTTGTATTTAGATGTGTACTTACCCTCCTCTGCTGCCCAGTACACCGTCCTTTTCACTCCATGAGCTTTGTTCTATCTGTGTGGCTGGGGAGGATTATTTCCACACTGTTTTCCTAGTGACTCATTAGCAGATACATGTAAAGGAGAAGCGCTCGGGTCGCTTGATGCTGCAAGACAATTCTCGGCATAGCTCTGTTGCTCCTGGAGCTTTTTATGAACACGCAGTATGTACTGTACTGTTTGTAGCGTTACGTGTAGCCTTATCATAAATATTTTTCACATTTCCTATAGTTTGACAGCAACGGAAGTTACACCACTATTTGCATGTGTTTGAGGTTCTTGCAGTCAGTTAGAATCCACACGATCATCTCATCCTCTCCCAAGTTGTATTTCAAATGTTGAGTAATCTGGGAAACACACAGCCTCCTGGAATGAGATCATTTGAATAAAGACTCAAGGGTTAGGATTTCTTTGTGCAGCTGTGCGGTATGGCGTTATATACAGATATGGGATGTCTGTCTAGGCCCTGGACTCGCCTGACGGAGCCGTGCATTCCAGCGCATAGGAGCTCATGCTGCCATAGAAATCAAGTGGCCATATTTATTTTCACAACAGCGGACGTGTGGGATAGATGATCCTGAAACACCTCGCTCCACACTAACTGTAGCCAGTGTCTTTTAACAGACTCACTATAGTTCTGCTCAGCAGCTATTACTAAGTGCATTCCCCTCTGAGATGCAGGGCAGGTGCGTACGCACACACTAACCCATCGAACATGTCTCTGCGATTATCTTTGCTATGCCAAGTGCAATCAGCTCGTCTCATTCCTCCCCTGGTAGCATGCAGGCAGCCGGTTGCTGCGCTCCAGTGCGAGGAACAAGCAGGGCCCTGTGGCCAGAGCTGTGTGATGAAGAAGGCACCTTTGGGCCATTAGTGGTGTACACTTCTCCCGTTAATGTGTTTTACTTTTACCTGCTGGGAGTTTAATTAAAAAACAAAGAGCCTGAATTTAAAGGCCATTATTATGCTAATGTAGTAAGCACAGGATGGTGATTAAGCTGCTTTTAGAGCTGACTGGAGCTGGCCCTTGGGAGCAGAAGGATGGCACTTTTTATTTGGCTTCATTACTCTATGAATCTATGCTCCAAAGAGAAATGCTGATACTACGAAACAAGGTCAGCTACTGAGATCGTTTATGGAGACGGCGTTATCGGCCTACTTTTTTTGTCCTGTGCTCCTTGCGTGGACTGAAAGTTTGTTTTCATCTTCTAGAGAAAGAATGAATCAGGATATGCTTTAGCTGCTATTTTTTATACATGCACAGCCAAAGTACAACTTTTTTTGGAGTCTACTTTTATCATTTGTCCCTCTGCAAGCAATCAAAAGCTTCTATTAGCTAAATTCAGGTTGCTATTTTTAGGCCAGTGTGGTCAGCGTCTAGGGTCTGCTGCTTCGATAGAGGACAACAGGACCATACATGACAAATTCATTTTCATGATGTTTGAGACAAATTTGAAAAGGTTTACCTTCAACATCTGGGCATCAAATGTTTTCCACTTAAGCTGAAGCTCTTGATGCTGTTGCTGCAGTAATTTTCACATTCTAAGGCGTGTCTCCAGAGGAGCTAAGAAGTGGCTGCTCAACAGTGAGGAGACAGATATGTTTGTTGTCTTTCCAGACAGCAAGATTCCACCTGGAAATTGTGAACAAGAAATGACCTATTCATTAAATGTGGTTAATGTTTTCTTTAAGGTTTGTGAAGGAAGGAATAGCTCGGGACTTTAAGAACTTCTAAAACAGATATTCTTGAAAATATCTGTTTGGTAAGTATACGGTTACAGCAAGCTGCCACTTAGCTTAGCTTAGCATAGCATAAAATCCAATCTTTATGCAAAGCTAAGCTAAGCGACAAATACGAGTTGTACACATTTTCTAATATAACTCCTGGCAAGAAAGCAAATATGCATATTTCCCAAAATGTTGAACTATTGCTTTAAAGTTTCTACACACCTGTTTGAAGTCTTTAAACTAAGCTAACCGGCTGCTAGCTGGAGCCATATAGTCAGCCAACAAATGTCACAGTCATGTCAGTCAATGTGAATATGTGTATTTCCCCCAAAGTTGAACTATTCTGCTAAGACTCCCATCTGCTTTGAAAGCAAAGAAACCTTTGAATAGTCTGGTGAGAAATTGAGATGTAGCCACTAAATCAGGAAGTATCAAGCGTTGCAGGGGTTGACCAATTGCTCCACATGCCCTCCGTCCTGCCCGAAGGCCCTGTCTGACCTGCCTCCCAGGCCTCATCTCTCACCTCGCCCATGGCCACAGGTTTCCTTCTCAAACACCAGAGCCCATCTTCAAAGTAATAGTTTACAGCTGCTGCCTGGATAATCCTCATCCCCACTGTCTTTGAAGTGATGCGGTGACATAATAGCCCAGGCTATTCTTCCCTTAATTGTTATGGTGTTTCTCAGTGTTGTTCAATAGCAAAGGGGGGAAGTAGGTGAGACTGTTGCACGTGTTGCTAAACGTAGCATGATTATCAAGCGCCATAAGGAGCTCCATACTCTCTCCTCCTCCCCAGCTCTTCTCTCTCTTATTCTTCTGGGTTTTCTTTTATCCCGCCCAGTCCTCCTGATGCTTATCACTGCGGCAGAAGCATTAAATGTAATGTCTGTAGAAGGGAAATCATTGGCAACATGTGGTGAGAGCTTAAGATGTTGTCACACTTTAAGTTGCCTATAATCTGTTCAAAGGGAGAGTGCATAGTTCTCCAAAGTGCCTGGAAAAAAGGGGGGAAGAAGAAGAAGAAGAGCAGCCGAGAGGCCGAAGTCTCTCAGCTGCACTTGGCTCGGCTGAAGTGTTCATCAGACAACAAAACTGTCGGTCCCCGTTGGCTTTTGTGTCCTTCACAATGCTTCTTTTTTTTTGTTCTTGTCTGTGTTTTTATTCCGCATTTGCTAAGAAACACAGCTTGTAGCATTACAAGCCTCAACCGTGTGATAATCTGTCACGGAGAGGAAGGAGAGAGCCATAGATAACGTGAGAAAGAACCAACAGGGGATTACAGGTACGTGGACACAGGATTAAAAAGAGGGACGTAATGATTCCTCGGGGAGAGAGGTATGGGCTCTTTTTTATCTCATTTATGAGTCCAGTTCTGGGGAGGCCTTGGGTAAATATTGACACTTCTCTCTGCTTGAGATGCGGCCATTGATCCACACAGGAGGAGTCTCATCACTTGATCTGTGCGCTCAGGTGTGGGAGGAGGAAAAAGCGAGAGCTGGGGGGGGGGGGGGGCCATGGGTTGACATGCTGGTGGTCTTCTTTGTGGTGTCTTTTATACACAGACTAGCTTAAAAGGAGCTGATCAGCTTGCCTCTGCGACACCGGGAGTCATGTTACCCGAGCAGCTGAACTTCCAGAAAGTGGATTTGAGGTGATTCCAGGTCTTAGAGTGATGGGTCACTGGGATCAAGTAGAAGCAGAACATGATAAATGATCACCAAAATCACTTTCAAGTCTGATTCCACTCACACTATATATATATATATATATATATATATATATTATAATATAATAAAATAATATATAATTATAATATATATAAATATATATAAATCATCATTTACATCATCGGCTCGGTCTCCTGTTGGCCCACTAGCCTTGTCCTCAAACCACTAATCAGGTAATGTTGGGGAGGTTGAATGGCGTGCCTCCCCCTGGTCAACCTTCACTGCTCACACAGTGGTGTTGTTTTAAAGAGCATTCTTTAGCAGCTGAACTTGGAAAGGTATTAAAGTGGGATTAGGCTCCTCTACAATCCACTGCTTGTGTCATTCAGGGAGGTTGTGTTCTCCTCTCCCCACTGCCACCTCCCCACTCCTCCTCTGTTTGATTGTGGCTAGCCGCAGGAGTGGGACTGACTGTGCCTTTCAAAGGAGAGGGGTAGGGTTAAATCCCTAGTCCACTGCTCCCTGCTAATTCTCCTTGTTCCTTAGAGAAGGATTTACTTCTGCTGCCAGCTTCTCAAAGGCCTTCTCTGCCCATCCGAAAAGTCGCCGTTGCCTTCCTGCGGAGGTGTGGTTGCCATAGAAGGGGCGTCACGCATGGCTATTCCATCTGAGCCCCGCTGAGAATGGGGACCGGGGCCTGAAAACAGGCAGAAAGTCCGGATTAGACCTGAGTACAAAGCAAGACAGGAAGATTCCAGAAGGGACGAATAGGAATTACAGCAGCAAAAATAATGCAAAGTGACAGAGAGGGGAAATAGAAAAATAATGGCTTACAAGATTAGACGCGGCGAGGAGAAAGAAGAAAGGAAAGAGGGCTGAATGAGAATGTTTTCATCTAGATGAGAAGATTTGAGAGAGCGGTCGTAGTTGAATGCGGGGCCCTGGACGTATCAAAACCGCGCTAACAAGTCATTTCCTCAACTTTTTGCTCTCTTTCTTAGCCCTAAGCCGGCAATCATTAGCTAAACATTAGAGTTAGAGCTGGGAACTCGTCTTGACAGATTCATCACCTCTTTTCCCTGATCCCAGCATGTAACTCACTAATCCCTCTAAAAACTAGAATCAAGTCCCTGAATGTTGGGTTTATCTTTATGAGAGTGTGTCCATGTACAATTTCCTTCTTTTATTGAATTTTCTGAATTTTTTTTTATTAGCAGTGTTATTCTTGCCTTTTGTTTTTTAGCGTCTAAACTTGGCAGTTTGTTTAGAAGACAGATCCAGGTTGGCAGGTCACTTAAACTAGAACCCTGCTTGTTTGAGAAACATGCCAAACTTTCGTTTGCAGGGGATTATCCTTGAGGTTTTTCCATAGTTGAATAATAATCTTCTTAACTTATTGTAATAAATGAAAGATTAAAGGATTTCATGAACCCTGTGGGTGCCGGCTTCTGATATCTCTGTTTTTTTGTTGCTGCATGATGGTTAAAATAAAGAAATAAAGAAAAGAAATCAGATGCTATAACTGCCGTTTGCCTGCGCCGGATACAGGTGGTGGTCATAATGGATGGAGCTAGTGCAATAATCTATCAATTGATGGGCTGTAATTAAGATAACATAACATCAGATGCTGATCTGATGATTAGAAGTAATTATTTTAGAAAGCCTCATAGACAGCAACACAAAGCACACTATCAAGTTTCCAGCGTGCATACAGCTGCTCATACGCTTACACTTACACGTGTGAACACGCGCACACACACACACACACACACACACACACACACAACACAACACCGTATCACTACTCAATCAGCACCTATAACAGCATTACCATAACAAAACCATCCTTTGGTTTCCCTCCACTCATATTTACACATTATATTCATCACTATCGCTCATCCCTGTCCCGAAACCACCCGATGATGTCAATTGCTCCTATTGCTGCCTCCCTGCCTTGCACAATGAAATAGATGTTCGCCACAAATAGATAGGCAGTTGCCAGCTGTCTTCCAGACCAGGGCAAACAAAGAGGCCACTAATAAATCCAGCTTTACGGCTGGACAAGATCAACCACACTCCCTGCCTTCTTGCTCCATTTAATGTGGCTTCCTCTGAACAACAGAGAATAAATTAAATGCCTCTCAGTCAGCAATAAAACAATGCAAACATCTTCCTGAAAGGATATAAAAGAAGATGGAGGTGTTGTCTAGGAAATGGTGATGGAGGCAGTGTTGCGACATAGAGGCATGATATTAGACAGAAGGATTAAATATGAAGAGAGCAGAGGGCAGCCCAGTAGTTAGCTATGAATCATGGCCTCTGATATGCTATCTGATGCATATAGATAGATGTGGAAATGAAAGAAATGTGGAAATGGACAGCAAAGTCTTGATTGGGATCATCAGGTTTTGGGTGATCACTGCACTAGAATATGACCCAGCCTTATTTTTTTAGATTTGTGAGGGGTTTGGGTGCCCATGACTGAGCTTGCTTGGAATGACACGGGGTGGGCCCACCCTAGAAATTTTAACAGATGAGTTGCTGCCAAAAGGAGTCACCACCTTGGCTGCCCACAGGATCAGCAAGCCAACTTGACTCTTAGTCAAAAAGACCCCTGATGGGCAACTCAAGAACAGAGAGCTACAGGAGAAAATAAAGCCACTTGGGCATTATATGGCTTATCATTTCTGCTTTTTATTTCTAAGACAAAAAGTGTGTTGTTTCTTTTCTTAAAAGATACATAGTCTTACTTTAAAGGGATCCTAACTTTAGCTGAAAAAGCAGCCATTGGGGCCACAAGTCCCAATTGTAGGCAGTGTTCAGTGTCCCAAAAAAATGAGTTAGTTCACATTCATCACTTCCATTTTTTTTTTAAATGTTAAAATGGCTGTTTTGGTCAGATTGGTCTTACCCTTTATTAATGATTTATTGTGATCATCATTCACTCTCAGACATTTTCCAAGACTGGTTCGATGATCGATGCGTAGATGTTTTAAATTCGTTGCTGATGTGGCTGACATTCGGGCTTGTTTTTTCAGACACGGTGGGCACAATTTGCAAAACAATGTTCCTATGAACTGGCCTCAGCTGTACTGGTAGCTGCATTGTCTGAGTTGCCAGTGCCGTAAAACACAATACGTGAGTGTCAAGTTCATTAGTTGCAAACGTATTACATTTGATTCATACAAAAGATGAAAGTTCAATCTCTTCAGACGTTAGTGTTGCCTTTAAACAACAGAAATGTCCCTGTCATCAGCACACCTACAATCATCGTTCTCTCTCGTTCTCTAGGTTGTTTGCGACCAAGTGCAGTGGCTGCATGGAGAAGATCGCCCCCACAGAGTTTGTGATGCGCGCCCTGGAATGCGTCTACCACCTGAACTGCTTCTGCTGCTGCGTGTGCGACCGGCAGCTGAGGAAGGGCGACGAGTTTGTCCTGAAGGAGGGTCAGCTGCTGTGCAAGATCGACTATGAGAGGGAGAAGGACTTACTCAGCTCGGTTAGCCCGGATGACTCAGACTCAGGTGAGCCCCATGCACCCTTTCACACCACAGTGAGAACAACACGGCGGTGCCATCATCACATGGCACCACAGTGTTGTATTCTGTATGCTCGGTTCCATCACAGTGGTAGCCAACATAGAGATAGTGACTGAATCTAACTAATAGGGGTTGGGGCAAAAAATTGATTCACGTATGTATTGTGATATTTTTGCGGACCACTTCTAAAATTAATTCTTTTGCCTAGAATCAATGTTTTTTAATTATTTAAAAAAAAAAAATTAATTGATTCATCTTAATATATTCTATTCATATGGTACCGCCGACAGGGTCTTCATCAAATCTGTTTCCAGCAAAACTGAGCAAAAGCAAGGAATGCAGAAAATCCCTGTACTTCTTTACAAATGAAATAAATGTCGGACTGACATTTGATGGGCGTTCTACAATTAGTTTTTATAAAAGTCTCATTATATTTATATAATGCCTCTAGAAGGGTTAGGGTTAGGGTTAGGGGTATAATTCAACTTTTGTTTTTGTTAAAGAAGAAAAGAAAATTGCAGTACTCAATACTATCGAATCGGAATATTTCTAGAATCACAATTAATGAAAATCCCAATATAAATTGACTCGGCACCCATGTATCGTGAAAGAATTGAATCGGGACAACAGCATATCGTCTCAGCCCTACTAACTGGATTTAGTTTGTAATATTAAAAGGAAAAGAACAATATTAATTTATCCTTAAACTAGTTGCCAGATCATTTGCTGAACATCTGAGATTATTCAGGTAGCTTGCACGCAGCCTAGGCAGTAAAAACTTTTAAAAATACAGCTCCATCTGCAGCTTTTCAATGGCGGATTTTGTAGCATTCTACAGTAATTTAAGCGGGTTGGTTTATGATACAGTAGGAAGTGGAAACAGGACAAAGCCAAGCCACCCTGTATTAATGGCTCTCCATGCGTGGGCAGGATCTGGTGCTGGAAAGAATTAAATCACTGTATCATGGTGAGTGACAGAGGGATTTGGGGCCTTTTTGCAGAAAGCCTGCGCCCCAGCTCTTATCAGCTCCAGTGTTCCTCGCCTATAGCCTCCACACACAATGAGGCATCTCGCCAAACCTCACTGTTCACTACCATCTGGCTCACATTTAGACATGCACAAAAGCGAGGGAATTTGTCAAATACATCTGTGCCTGTGTCAACTTTTGTCAACTTGTGGGAATATTTGCTCTGCGTCTTCCTCGCTTTCGTGTCCCGGTGCGTCGCACAGGCATGTCTTTTGTGCATCTCTACAGATTTCAAGATGGAGAAAATGTTGACATGAAGGTTGACATGAAGGAGGTTAACCTCGGCATGTGGCAGACCAAATGTAGGTTTTTGGAGGAGAAATGTATATACTTATCAGAAGCAGATAACAGGAGACACTGAGTCATCATGTATAGTTCTCCTTACAGTATTGAGACTCCAAAATCATTGGGATTCATTAACAACACAGCCGGTTTACATTTGGAAACACTTGTTTTCAGCTCCACATTAAAGGAGAATTTACGTTGTTTTTTTTGTCATTCATTTATTTTTCCTGTTATGTTTACATAGCTTTGTGGCATTTGTGGCAGGTGAAACTTAATTAAGTTACATATTTCATGCTATACAGTATGTCATGCCACTTTAATTCACCCACCAACTGTTTTAAAATCAGAGGCAAAAGTAATTATGATTTTTTATTTTTCTTTGCCCTTAAAAAGAGGACACAATTTGACGATACAGTGTGTGTAACAGGTTTTCAAGTTTCACATTGTTTTCATGCGCCGACAGTACATAAAGTGCAGTATTGAATATGTACTTTTTGTATGTAATAGCTGCAAACAGCAAGTTGGCGTTAACGTAAAACAGAATAAATAACAGCCATTGTCTTAATAACCAGAATCAAATTACACCAATTTATACATTTTAATGACACGTTGTAGAATAGAAGCATAGAAATGGCACCCACTTTACTTCCCCAAACTATAATATATATAAAAAACTAGCAAGTATGTAAGTTGTCATTATAGGAATGAAATGGTATGGAAATAGGTATGAGCGATAAAAAAGGGGGTTTTCTTTCTGTGTCACAGGAGATGCATTTCCCACATGTACTCGTGTTGCCTTTTCATGTTGCACTTGATGTAGTATTCTTATCAGAGATTGATTTAGTGTAAATCAGACAAAGCTGAGCGCAATACATTACATGTGACACAGTGTCCAGTTCAATCACAAATGTGCATATTTCATTGTGCTCTCCAAGAGCAAGATCCGTAGCCTTCTGTAAGTCTAATCATACATGTGACCCTTTCCTTTTTGTAATGAATTGATTACATAAGTATCAAAAACACATGTGTCTCCTTTGATTATGCACTTGTGGTGTGTGAATCTCCCAGAATGGGGAAGAACGAAAATATATTTATCAGCGGACTGTCACTGACTAAGAGGGTGTAGTCAGTTCAAGCTTTTGCTGCTGATGATTTAGAAAAATGACTCTTTCTGCAGAGAAAAGTGATGATGAGGAGTTGGACATCAAGCCCGAGAAAGGCATAGGAGGCCAGGGGAAGGGGGATGATGGGAAGGATCCCAGGAGGCCGAAAAGGCCACGAACCATCCTGACCACACAACAGAGACGGGCCTTCAAGGCCTCCTTTGAGGTTTCCTCAAAGCCCTGCAGAAAGGTAAGGCAAATCTTAAATAACCTGCGAGCACAAGAAAATGGGGAAACTAACTTAAGCTTTCTGAAGGGCTCCAAGAATCCATGTGCTGTGGAGAGATGTATATATAGGTATCTTTTTGTTTTTTGTTTTAGGACAAAATAAAAAATTGTTAATCACAAAAGATAACCTGGGAGGAAAATGTAATTTTTTATATATACAGTATTTATATTCCCTGGTCTCCATTTGTGGTAATGAAGGCTTAGATGCTGACCACGAGCCCTTCAGTAGTTTCACAAATAAAATTCTCAAATTAAAAAAATCCCCCACCTAAGAGCTGTGCTTTGAAGTGGCAAGCAGCTTTCTGTTCTATGTTAACTGAGGCAGGCTGGTGTAACGCAGACCGCCTGCACCAAATGTCATACTGAGATAGGAGAACTGCCTTCATAGCCCGGGCCCTTAAACAGGCGCTGCACCCGGCCGAGGCTTTGAAGAGGCAATAAGCAAAGAGGTCCAAAAAAGTCACTGAAATTAAAGCAAATCAAAGCAAACCAAAGAGGCAAACGTGGAGGATATGTTAAGTATTTCAGTGTGCTGTGAAATGTTTTGTTTTGAAGTGGGATGCTGTAAATCTTTTGTCTTGCTGGTTTCAGGTGAGGGAGACGCTGGCTGCAGAGACGGGACTCAGTGTTCGGGTGGTGCAGGTCTGGTTTCAGAACCAGAGAGCTAAGGTGAGAGCACAGGATGAAATAGATGTTGTGTCTGCATACAGCAGCCTTGTTCCATCTTAGAGTCCAGCTAATAAATCACCTCAACTATGTGTGTTAAACTTATTGCTGCATTCCTTTCACAAATGTAAAAAAATATATATATAAAAAATATAAAAGCCCAAGGAGTTGCAAATCTCGCTCAGTCTTGCATTAAATGTCTACGCCCTCCTCTTTTCTGATTATTATCTTGTGAAAAACCTTTGATATTTGACAATGAAGTGCACTCAGATACTGATTCTGTGCGGTTCATTTGAGGGTGAAGAGCGAGGAGCATCCTTTTTAAATTAAAGAGCGCATGTTAGTTTTGGGGGTTGCTCACAACTCTGACTCCTCCGTTGCAGATGAAGAAGTTGGCAAGAAGACAGCAGCAACAACAAGAACAACAGAATTCTCAGAGACTTGGCCAAGGTACGAAACTGTACTTACCCTGCACATACAATGGGAGATCATTGTCTCAAAGCTCTTTCTCTGGGAAACCTTTCGAGTAGCTATACAGCCACATTTAAGTCTTTCATATCTTCAATGTTTTAAAGCCCTCCTTCACTCACTATGTTTTCTTATTGTTACTTAATTTAGTTGTGTGAGCTTCGCTGTGCAGAATGATGTATGTGCAGAGTTTGACAAAAGAAGGAGTAAAGTTGCTCTGTGCTCATCCTAAATCTAAGGTTTACATGTACTTATGAGCAAAGGTTTCTGACATCACACCTGGAAGCCATTCTTGGTGCAGTATGCAATTTACAAAAGTGTGATGTGGAACACACATACAACATTCATAGGGTCTGGTTTTTCAATATGAGAGAAAGAGGAAATGTCATTTTTATCCAGGCAATTGAACAATCAGGACTACCGTACGGTTGTGATGTCACAACTAGGCTATACATAGGAAGAAACTGCCGCTACAATGCTGTTCGTTCCCCAGCTGCAATGATGCTGCAGAGACTCAGAGAGCACAGATGCGAAAACCCCGGAAAGGCTGACCAATCAGAACAGACTGGGTTTTTTTCGGCAGGGCGGCTTAAAAAGACACTAAAACGGAGACTTTACGGCAAAATAATGAATACAGGTATATTCAGACAGACAATATGTTAAAAAATAATGTGTTTTTTGAACATTAAAGCAAGTAAACATGTTCTAGTCAAAAAGTATGAACCTGAAAATGAGAATGACATTCCCTTTAAAGCAAATAATTTGTATGCCATAAAACAAGTCTGGAGCTGGTCTTCTTATCATAGCAATGTATTGCTTTAAATGTTGACATCTAGCTATTTAGTAGCTGTACATGCATGAGTACTTGTTTTTGGTGACTGCCAAACAGCAATAACAAAAACAGCAATGGAAAGCATTAAATCAGACAAGGGGAGCTTATTCTCTTTTTTGCGTTCTGTTGCAATATAGTCAAATTGTAACTTGTGTTGTGAGAAAAAAGTTCACAAATTAATGAGTTACAACATGTTGCATATATGTTACTGTGTAAACAAGAAGACATCACATCAAAAGCAAGTCAGAAATTCTGTCTGAAAGCCAAGGAAAATGAATGGCAGACGTCATTTTGCAAAGCCACTGCAAAGGAAATTTCAGAGGGGGGATGGGCTGCAGTGATGAAGCCACAAGAGTTTTGGGTCCCTCTCACAAGTCAGTTAGCCAAGAGCAGTGTTTGTGAAGGGGATTGTGGAAACCACAGGAAAGACTACTTTAGGTTTCCATGGAAATACTAACAGAGGCAAGCAAGCAATCCAGGTATTTGGATGTTATTATGGTTATTATATCTCACAAGCACCAGACTCCCTTTATTTGTGTCACGGTTTTTGCTCTGACAGTCTAAGAAAAGTGCAAAACAGAAAGAAGAGCTACAAAGATTCATTCATTCATCGATTAGTTGTCGTTGTTTTAAATTAATTAGCACCCATTTTCGGTTTGAGTAATTTCTTCAAAAAAAGAATAAAAAATTCTCTGATTCCAGCTTCTAAAAATGTGAATACTTTCTGGTTTCTTCACTCCTCTGTGACAGTAAATTTGAGTTGTTGACAATCAACACATCTGGGGATATCGTCTTGGGCTTTGGAAAACACTGGTTTATATTTTTCACCATTTTCTGACATGTTATAGACCAAACAACTAATTGATTAATTGTGAAAATACACAACAGATTAATCAACTATATGAAACTAATTGTTAGTTGCAGCTCTAACACAAAGATTTAGGGGAGCTTGGATCTAAAATTACCGGGTATACACGGGAATCTACCAGGTAGAAACTGTTAATACCTACTGTTAATGCTCTCATCCTCATGTTTTTCCCCTGATCCGTCCCACGTGTCTGCCCATTGTGCGTAGATACATTTACATTCTGCAGATTCATCCCAAGGTTGATTTTTTTTCTCTTTTGTTTTACATTTTCTGTAATTGTCTGCTCTCCTTGCCTTGCAGAGGTAATGTCCAATCGGATGGAGGGAATGATGAACTCCTTCACACCGCTGGCTCCACCGCAGCAGCAGCTGGTCGCCATGGATCAGAACGGTTACAGCACAGACCCGTTCCAACAGGGGCTTACCCCCCCACAGATGCCCGGGGACCACATGAACCCATATGGTGAGCATCTACCAACTCCCAACCCCCCTCACCTCCTCTACCAAAAAAATAAATAAAAAAGCACACCACACACCCACTCCTACTCTAAAAAACACAGACATGCCTGTCCCTTGATCAACCTCATAGCTCCCCAGTGTGGGACATGTGTTCAGGCCACAGCTCTCCTGATTTAAGCCGCTCACAAAGACGTACGAGCAGCTTCTCCTCCCACACGAGATAACACAAACACGCTCGTAAGCCATTGGGTTTTGAAGATGGTTTTCTTAAATCTGTTTAATATGGTTTTATCTCTCTGCCTCCACTTCTGAGACATGCCCTGTTACTGATGATGTTTTCCAATGGTGGTGATAAACATGTGGTCAGTGTAGGACAGCTTAAGATGAAGTGCACTCCAGACAATGATTGAGGGTTGTGTGAGCTAATGAATCAGAATGGGAAAACAACAAGTCCCTGATTTCTGTGTGATACAGGGAAGAATTAAAATGCAAAGAAGGAGCGGGGGGGGGAGATGAGTCAATCAAGTGTTAGTCCACAGGATGTAACTGGAATAACACATTTCTGAGTGATGTCCTCAACAAGCCCCAGAGGGACCATTTCCTGAAGTTCATAACTTCCTTATAATTTGCCTCCATTTAGTTCATCTCGGTAGTAAGAGACCAAATCCCCAGTCTCATCACTCCTTTGGTTTGGGGAAAAGAACAATATTGGCAAGGCATTAAAAGATATGTCTCAAAACACTGTCCCCATTTTGTGCAACACTATCATTAAGATCCAGAGTGTAATAAAGTTAACTATTCCCTCCAGAGAAATAACATGTTGAGGTTTTATGAAAGGCGGAAGCGGTTGCTATTAACCAGATCTTTTAGGAGGATGCCCCTTGTTTACATGCTCCCTCATACACCGCAATTGTCCCAGCGAGGGCAGCAAAAAGTGAGCTTTGATATCTTTGATATAACAAAACAGCTCTCCCAGTTGTGATGACACACAACAGCCATTTCTCAAAGTGACTATTAGTAATTATAATTTCCCAAAGCCGCTATAAATCTGAAATACAACATTGCATTGATTTCACAGTCAGAGTGGGGTGTTGTTTTGTCGAATGACGCCTCTGCCACCGAATCCTGACGGTCTGATCTCTGTCATTCTCTTTGCAGGTAATGATTCCGCATTCCATGACATAGACAGCGACACGTCTTTAACCAGCCTCAGTGACTGCTTCATGGCATCGTCGGACGTCAACTCCATGCAAGCCCGTGTGGGGAACCCCATCGACCGCCTCTACTCCATGCAGAACTCTTACTTTGCATCATGAAAGAGAAGAGTGAAACACATCAGCACAGAATAAACTGCCCATCTCAACCTAAAGCGCGATGGCCAGGAGTTTCCACACCAACACGGACACGACAGAAGAAAACCTCACAGTAGCTCCTGGTTATGTGCTGAAAGCTTACTCAAAGATAGATTAAAAAAACACATGTTGTAGGACAGTGAAGATTCCTGGAGGGGGGAGGGAGGGGGGGATTTAAATTTTGTTTAGAGATTATTCGGTAGGATTGCAGGAGATGCTCTTTGTTCCTTTAAAGAAAAACATAATAGATATTGAAGCCACTGATTACACACCCTCAAAACCAAATAACACAGTGAATTTACACAGTGCATGATCAATTGTAAACTAAAACTTTTTGTAAGCCCCCCGCCCTTGGTTAAGATGTGGTGTTTGGACTGTTTCTTCTTTCCACTACATGGATTTCCATGTTCACCGTTAGCATTTTGATCACTTTCAATAGGTTTAGATATTGTGTTGATAGTAAATAGGCGCAGCATGTCTGCAAGAGTGACTGTACAGTTGTGTATGTATGAGAGTTTGTGGTGAGAAAGAATTGTTTAGAGGAGAAAAAAAGGCGGAGAATTTGTTGGACAAGTAGGATCAGTAAAGTGTAAATACTTTCCCCAGGCAAATTGGATGTGCATGTTACAAAATGGAAAGCATTCTATTTATTTAACTATAACAGGCTCTTGAAGGTGCATATTAAAACTGAAAAGCTTTATTTAAAAAGGAGAGCATTTTTTGTTGTTGTTGAGCAATTAGCGAGTTCATGAGTGTCACAGCTCATTTGTATGCCTTTTTAATATGAAGATTAACCCTTTTGTTTAATTTTTTTTTTCTTCAGCCAAGCTGTAAATGAGCAATGTTGCTATTTATTTCGTACAGACCATAAACCTTTTGTTGTCATTGTCATATGTGCATTCTCAAAATGTTAAAGTTGCTAATTGACCAAAGTTGACTGGTTTGATGAATAAACAATGTCTTTCTCCTGATAACATTAAATAAATGCCATTCAGTCATCATTCATATGGTAAACATGTCGAGTCCCAAAATGTCACCTGCTTCAGTGAACAGCCTTTTTTATAGTTCATAACAGGGGGCTTTGTTAGCTAAGTTAGTGGCGTGGCTCAAGGTTGGCCTATTGGATGGATTGCTACCAAATTTGGTATGTACATTCATTTTCCACAGAGGATTTGATCCTAATGACTTTGGTTATCCCCTGATTTACCTCTTGCACCGATGCTTTCAAAGACATTCCCGTTGGCGGTACATGTGTTTAGTGCTACTATAAGTTAGCATGCTAACCTGCTGAACTAAGATGGTGAACATGGTAAACATACATACTTACTAGACAACAGCATGTTAACATTGTTGTTACTAGCATTTAGCTGGGCTCTGATTTCAGGGTTGCCATGGGTGCATGTGTGTGCGCATTGACTAGCAGATCTGATATGATATGATAAACTGTAAATAAAGAATAGAAAAATGTGAGACAGTCAATCTGAACACTATAATGCGAATGAAAGTCATTCCAGATACTGTTGGCAGTGCGCAAAACTACAGACGATGACAATAAAATCTTTGTGTGAATGCACTCTCCTGCGTATCTGTAGGAGATCAAATGAATACAAAGTTCCTGACCTGTTTTTCCACCTAAATGCCAATCACCTATCACTCTCCGCCATCTGTACTGTCAGACTAACTGTCAAGTGTACAGTTCGCTTCTTCTTCTTTTCTGATGTTATTTGACTTCAGTTGAACAGTTGACCTAATACTTAATCCGAAGCTTGGAACCATTCCAATGTGTGCCTCTAAGAGAATGAGTACACCAAGGCCGAAACACGTACATGTAGAGAGAGTGAGGTTTGAAAAGAGAAGTTCAGGTGACAGCTGCACGACTAGAGAGAGAGAACCCCACCTATAACCTCAGGGCTTGTCGGGCGGCTTCTTGGATGAACCATCTGGGTGCTCCTTCCTGACATCTCCTCAATGTGGCCAGGCAGGCTTCCACCCACTGTCTGCAAAGTCACGTGAACACACAGATAAACAGTGCACTTTATGAAAGTCTGTGTTACTAAGACTCAGTATGTTATTATTGTCATGCTCATGACAGGGTTTAATAATCTTGGCTGCTACGCCTGAGCAGAAGGAGCGCATGAAATCTTCAAATCTGGGAGCGCAGTGTGATATATATATTTCTCTACTATCAAGTCTTCAATCTGAAAGCCAGGTGTTGGACTTGTTGGCAAGCTTACACTGCCATTTATCTTCACTTGTCACACCGGTAGGCAAGTAACCCCCGGAAGCACCAAGCAGTGACATCATCTGAGATGGGAATCTGATTGGGTGAGATTTGTTTGCAGACGATAGAAAAATGGATCAAACCCAACAGACATGGAAAAGGAGTCTGTTTTTGTTTTTGTTTCTCATTACCTCACCTGAGGACGCTTGCGGTGTAAGAAAAGTATGTCAAGGTGAAAGGGAAACACTCTGCTTGTCTGTGTGTGTGTGTGTGTGTGTGTGTGTGTGTGTGTGTGTGTGTGTGTGTGTGTGTGTGTGTGTGTGTGTGTGCGTATGTGTGTAACTCAAAGCAAGACTTATGTGGACAATGAACGGGTTTGCGTCAGTTTTCTAGTATATATGTGGATTAAAGTGTGAAAGACAGAGTAAACAGAGGCGACAAGGATCCCATTTACAGTAAACATGGATGGGGCTGCTCGGTACACATTGTGTTTGCACAGGGCAGACAGTACAATTGGTTTCAACCTCTCGCTTTTCAGGGACGGCCAGGTGAGCTTACAGAAAGGTGTTTAGGGTGTAGATGAGGACAGAAGGTCCTGCTGCTGACATTGTAGTGGAAATGTGAGAATAAACCCTCAAAAACCATACATGCATCTGCATTTTGTCCAAAATTTACCAGGCTTCAGCTCTGTTTCTACTGTCTGTGTTCGCAGTATTGATTAAAAAATTAAATTTGCCCAGGATGCATTTTATGTGAAAGGCATTGAATATACCTATGCCACTTCTTGTTCTCTGGGGCTTGGATGTGAGTCGACCAAAGACGGCACGTTAGAGGTTGAAGTAAGTGTGGCCTCGATATGAAAACAGTTGTGCAGAAACCCGAGCTGAACACACACACACACACACACACACACACACACACACACACACACACACACACACACACACAGTTAAGAGTCAGCCTTCAGTAAACTGTTCACACATTTACTCTTCTGCCGTTCTGGCACCACATAGGAAATGAGTCTAGTGACAATATTTTCATTAGATAACCAAAATCCTGAAATTTTCCACCTGAGACACAATTGGAGGTTTGTGATTCATTTTCTTTTTGAACTGTTAGCTTCTCCGGCCCTGCCCATGAAAAACAAACGGAGCCTGATTCGTTATTTGTGGTAATTTAAAGCAATATTCTCGCCAGCTGCCCCATAAAAGCACAGCATGACCTAAGACAGTAGCACAAGAGTAAGTAACAAGGCTGCGTATTCCACCATCACTTCATCACATTAAATCATACAGGGAGTGACTCTTTCAAGCCACGCAATGCTTTTATTTTGAAATGCCCATTGTTTTTGAATTTACTGTACTTGTAATTGGCATTTCCCAAAGTCATTTCTTAACATCACATTTACAACAGACCAATATCACAAACCAAGCCCAATTAATTGTTGCTTGGCAGGGCCAAAGCCACTCAGACGTCTGTGGGTTCAGTAGAGTCTAAATTTCTTCTCATGATTTCACAGTTCACAGGAGTTCACAGCGAGTCCCCAGTGGGAGCAGAGGGGGAACTTTTTGGGTGTTTTCGTTGGGCATTTTCCATGGTGTGTGGTTAATTGTTAAGGGAGACTTTTAACCAACGTCTGACACATATTCTTTGAGCCTTGAGGGCTTGTGCATAATCAAATGACAGACTATGCTGCGGTTTCGACCATAGAGAGGGGTCACAGCCAAACATCCAAGCATGTCTTCACAGCAGCACGCTGCTTTATTGTGTCAATCAGCGGCACAAAACACTGCTGCCACAGTATGAGGCATTGTTTGCGTGCTACAGGTTCAACATAGATGTTGTAACACAGGTTTACTGTTACTTTATTGATCCCACAGTAGGAAAGTATTTTTTTCTAAAATACCATAAGCAATGCAGATACAGAGGAGAGTGCATTGACAATATTCAACATTGTGTAATTAGTAAAAATTCAACAAAAAAGCCACAATTCAAAAGAAAACTCAAGTTCCGGTGCAATCTATCACGTTCATTCCTCATGTCAAAGAATAAAGGACTATTTGAACCTCTGCATAGACATTTCTGGGATGTGTAAACATATTGCTGCAACTGTTTTTTTCACCACCTACCTCGGTTCCTGTGCTGAGAAAAAGATGGTGTGGGATTCACCTCTCAGCGCCCAGGGGTGGAGATAGAGCCCTGGATAGGGCTTAGTAATCCCCACCACTATTGGAGTCCATCTGTTCTGCTTTTCATTTTTCTGCATTATTAGTGCTTATTGGTACATGGTCTAGGAATGTAGCTAGGATGTTTGAAGTCAAGGAGGAAGGTGATGCCAGGGGCATTAGTTGGAGGAATGATGACCTTAAGGTCTAACACAAGCCAGCACTCCTAACCTCCAGGAGCCTCTCCCTTGATGTTGGAATCTAAGTCTCGCACTCTCTTCTACCTATAAGATGCCGCAGACTTTGCAGTTTGCCATTTCATCTGGCAATGGAGTAATGTCATAGTCGTAAGATTTTCATCAAATAATCAAATCAATGGTGAAATAATACCACACGTGCCAAAGCTTTATTTTTCTGCTTTAAACTGCTTCTACTTAAACTAAAACTACTTTTATCAGAGGATCACCAGTCATTAGGATAAATGATTTGGGAACTGTGGATGTCTGTACAAAATTTCATGGACATCCATCCAATATTTCTGGATATATCTCAGTCTGGACCAAAGTGGTGGGCCAACAGATGAACTATGTCACACTGTAAGTGTAATGTTTTTTTCGATCAGTCCTCGGTTCAGAACTTTTAATAACAAAATCACATTAGGTACTAGTGCTTTGAAAGAAATTAAAGTTCAAGCAAACATTCTAATTGTCCACAAAGTGTGTTTTGCTTTTATAATCGGTGTATGAGCTCCAGGCTAAGCAGTGGTGTAATATTGTAGACTAGAATCATCATTCAGTCATTTAACTAGCTCTAGAATAGGAGAATGTATACTAGCATACACATCCTGTATTGGCATTCTCCTTTAATGTGCATTGAAACAACACTGTTGCATTTGCTAAAAGGTCGTGAGGTAGTAAGTCTAACCTAGTGCTTTTTCACATTGGCAAAAACAGTCATGCCAAAAGAAAAAAATAATAATATTTGAATTTTTATTGTTTTAAATATCCTAGTCTTAAAGTAAAACTGTTGTGTTGTCTTTTGAAGCAATGCTCTTTTATGTTAAGATTCAAATTTGAGGTAATTTACTTTCCATGCAAAATCAATTAGTAGAGATTGATTCCATAATGTTTACCATTTCTATTAAAGCAACATTGTATAACGATTATGATGCCAATAACACAACAATGTTGCATTTTTCATTTGAGTCAGTTAGCGTTCATACCGCACCTATATTTGGCTGGGAAGTGAACCGAACTCTAGTGCACTTGGAAGTGCACCGAGACCCACGTTTTCAAGCAGAGCTGAGTTTGGTTGTTTTGTCCGCACCAGAGTTTGAATGAGATTTCACACCCCCCACAGAACCGGACTATCCGACTGAATGCTCAAAGGTTCAGTTAAAACAGACCCAGCAGCTCAATTGTGAAAGCAATAATCAAAGTTCAATTAAAGTTCAAGAAAAAAACAGATTTTTTGTAGAAACACTAAAAATTTTTGTTAGCTTTTTCTTCATCCATACCACAAAGAAAAACATAGAAGCACCAGGACACTGTAACTGCAAAACTTGAAATTTCACCAAAAAAATGTTTGAATTCACTGATCTAAATCACATTGGACCACTACTTAATTAATGGCAATTTCAAATTTATTGAAAAAAACCTAGTGAACTATCAGAAAGTTGCTTTTTGCCACAAAAGAGAGAAGAAACCGACAGTTGTGTTGCACAAGTCTCTCTTAATCTGGTTGTACATTCGGCTAACACACAAACAAACACACATACGCACGAACACACACTTTGATCACAATTACTTCGAAATCCACCAGTGAACGTAGTTTACAGTTTGAAATAATCATCGTTCATAATGGTTTAATGAGGACTCAATGACAACATACATAAATCAAAATTCTACTCATGCAAAGTGTGCTTGGTAATTAATACTTATATTTTTTCCCTGATTGAATATGTTTATTCCTTCTGGCAAACGCACAACACCAGCAAAGAAACTTTAGTTTTGTATGTGCATCTGTCGAACCGGAGCGGAGAATTAAATATGTCACTGAAACAGATAAAGGCAGCAACCATATCGACCACAAGAGTTGGAGCAGAGTGTGCAATGCAGTTCAGGTAGCTCAGCAATTTAATTTGTCAATAAAGATCCTCTTTTATGTGTGTTAGTCCTCTCATGCCAAAACATTTTTGCATATAAAAGCAAAATGTTATCATTGTAACCTGAAAGCTTGTTTGAATTCACAGTAATTCCTTTTATTTTCTGTCTGGATGCACTTGAAGAGGAGAGGAGGCGGTGTCTTCTGGCTCACACATGGCTTAAAAACATTAGCTGTGGATGAGGGACACAGGGCAGGACAAGGTGAGCCCAGAGCTGTACATTTAAGCCCTGGATGTTTCGACAGAACTCACCTGTGAGGCTAATAAATCACTCGCAGTGTACGCTCACAGTCAAGCGTGGAAAGTAAATCTGAAAGTCAACAGCCAGTGAGGGCTTAACCAGACTGTTAGGAATTCTGTGTTTGGCACATTTCCTGTCATGTATGCCCTTTTTATTATATACCCCTAATGACTCCAATGAGAGGCTTTCTGGAGGCCATCGTCAACTTATAAGACACACATTTGCTCTGAAAATATAGCTTGGCCTCTGCCCTTCATGTTGCAAGTTTGTGATATACAGAGGTGGAATGTACCTAGGTACTTAAGTACAAATTTGAGGTACTTGTACTTTACTTGAGTCTTTTCTTTTCATGTCACTTTCTACTTTTACTACGCAACATTTTAGTGGGAAATATTGTACTTTCTACCGCACTACATTCATCTGACAGCTTTAGTTAGTAGTGCCTTTACAAATTAAGACTTTTGCACACAAAACACACATTGTTTATACAATACAATGTTATTATAAATTAAACTACTTGACAATATATAGGCCTACAGCCTAAAATGTGAGCAATTTTTGCATTGAGTACTTTTACTTTTAATACTTTATGTACTTTATTTTCCTGATGATACATATATACATACTTTTACTTAAGTAACATTTTTAATGCAGGACTTTTACTTGCAACAGAGTATTTTTATATATATATATATATATATATATATATATATATATATATATATATATATATATATATATATTTTTGTATAAGTAGTTTTACTTGGTATGGCACTATTATCAATAGTATGGTGCAGTGTTTCAAAACTCGAAGTACAAGACTCCCAACAAATCAACTGATTCTCCTTTCATTTGGCTTGTAAACATCTTTCACTACAAGACTATTGTTTCAACCACTAAGTTTCTAGTGATATACACCGAGTACATTTGTTTAGTCACATGACCATATCATATTGTAATTATTTTAAGTTATTGTAACAATCACTTAGTCCAAGACCAAACAATGTAAAGTACATGTTGTGCTAAAGATGATCGGTTCTCTTCACTGTTTTCACATTACAGTAGCGAATAATGTAAATGTACATTACCCATCAAAATCAACAACAAACTATTTCCATAATTCCTCTCCCATAATCAGAAGTGTGATCAATGAAGACATCTTCCATAATCATCAATGCAACAAACATTTACTGTATTGCAACATTAGGTTCTGTAAGTAAAGGATCTGAATACTTCATTCACCTCTAGTTATATACTTTTGTTTGTTTATTAGATCCTAGATTCCTAAAGATCTATTTATAAAACTGTAAATCAGTATCTAGTGAGTACTATACACTATTAAACAGAGATCATCTAACGACCACTGGGCCACAATTGACCTCCAGTACTCCCCGTTCTAACTTGATAATCAGTATTTTCAGAAGACACGGGTCGCCGCTACTCTGCCCTGCTGTGACCTTTTTCATTGTAGCAGGAACCAACATGATTATCAGTTCATCACAGCAATTATAATCCATACTGTTACATATGAATATCATTTGTCAGTCGTGTCTTTCTCCAACCCCTCCAGAGACAGAGTTCCTCTAATAGAGCTTTGATTTGGAGTGCATTGATTAACCCTCATGCTCTCCTCCTGTTAGCAGCACACAATCATCCTTTGTCCACCATCCCAGCCTTTTGGTGTGTTTTTGACAGTTTTATTATAAGGACTAAAACACCCCAAATAAACCTGCAGACGAACAACCTCCTCTTCCTAGCTTTTCAAAAGGTTAGTAAATTTCACCATATGGATTTTTCGGTGTCTCTCCCAAATGTCACGGCTTAATTATTAACTGTGGGGCCATTTTGGAGAGAGATTTGCACTTTTACAATATTGTTGTTCCTGGTGAGGTTAAGTGTTGAAAGTGCAAGGCAGGCCATTGTCCTCCGTGTTTAATGAAGATGGATTTAGAGATGAAATGTATGGTGTAATAAAGACAGCGTGACCTTTAAGGCCTTGAAGTAGAAAAACACGCTGCTGGTTTGAACAGACAAATAATATGCTTGAAGATTTAAAAAAAGAAAGAAATGCAAACAGGTTTTCACTGGGAATTAACTTTAACATATTTATTCAGCTATAGATTTTTTGTTGTCATCATACACCTTACTGTAATTGTTCAGTGAGAGTCTGTTTTTTTCACCTCTTCAATAGATCTATAAACTCTAACTCAAGATTATAACCAGTCACGAACACCAAAGGTCCTGACCTCCCAGTGTGGCCGTTATGAGTAAATATTGATTACACTACAGTCAGTCAGCTAAGTGGAGCCACCGGAGCAGAACACAGCCGTGTACTGTGGTGCTTTTTGAAAGGAGTAATATCTGGCCTAATCCCAGCCTGCGCCCTGCACTAGCCCCAGCCGGTGCACTTCTTTCTGCTGTGCATATCAGCATGTGCGTCTCTGCGCCGGGCTCAGGTTTCTCAGAGCTCCTGCTTGGTGCAGTCAGACCTTCGCCGCGGCGCGTCTGCTGAATCTTAAAGTCCTCGTGCTTGGCCGAGGACTCCCAAGATGGTACAGCAGTATCTGAGTTCACATGTTTCTCGCCCCCGCCTTCATACATGTCATCAGATTTGCTTTGCCCGCCTCAGTGCAGACTCTCTGTTGACTTCCTCTGCTGACAAGCGAGGCATGACCAGCTCCATGGCGTTGAGCGCTAACCACTGAGCAGGGCCTAGAAATAGAATAAGCACAACTCTGTTATGAGAAACTTTACGTTGCCAAATCCAGAATATAGGCTATACTGTGGGTTTCTGTATTAAATAGGCTCTTTTTGAGACTGATGTTTGATTCACATGCGACAGAGAAAGAATAATTTAACGGCCGTGTTTAAAGAAATAGCTCAACATTTTGGGAAATACCCGTTTTCTTTCTTACTGAGAGTTAAATGAGAAGATTGATACCACTCTTGCATCTTTTCGGCAAATAAAAGGCTACCACCAACTGCCAGTTAGCATAGCTTAGCATAAAGACTTGAAACAGATGGAAACAGCTAGCCTGGCTTTGTCATGGGGAACAAAAACCTTCTCCCATTAGCAGCTCATTTATTAAAACATTATTTGTAGTTTGTTTAATCGGAGTGTAAGAAAGATAAGTTGCCAGACAGTCAGTGAAAACTTCAGGTGCTGAGGGGTGGATTTTGTTACATTCAGACATGGCTAGCTTTTCCCCCCTTTTACAAGTAGCAAGTTCCTGCAATAGAGGAAGCTGCAGACAATAGTTTTAAGTGTACATTTTAGAATGTACTAACCCTAACCCAAACCCTTTCTTTTAACATAACCACATTACTAGCTAGCTGCTACCTTAAGTGTTTAAGCTTGTGCCGTACGCCAGTTTTGTTCTGTACCTACGGTTCTAATTAGCATAGAAATCTTGAAACAGCAGCTTCTTCTATTGCAGGAACATAGTAACACGGACACATAACACAGAGATGAGAGTGGTATCACTCTTCTCATCTAACTCTTGGCAAGTAAGTGAATAAACATATTTCCCAAAATGTCAAACAAATCCTGTAAGTTGTTGATTTGAGTGTCCTATACCACCATACCAAATGATAAAAGGGTTTCATTATTTCATAACTCCCAATACAAAGAGAGGATTTTGAGCCATGAAGCAGTGGTGTCAACCGTCAGATTGACAGAAGGGCCTGATTTTCTTCTTCAGGTGTTTTGGAACTGGAGGCTCAGGAGGAGGCAGCAAGCCCTGACAGAGAGCTGTACACAGCACAAACCTACCCACAAACCCTTGCCTGTGGCTTGCCCTTTGAAGGTGCATGTCTCTTCTTGACATTTCTTGTCAACTTGCCTTGGGAACATTGGATTCAATCCTCTTGGTCCACAGTTTGTGTTCAAACTGTCTGGGATGATGCAGGAGATAAAAAGCACTTCAATACCATTCAAGGGAGGTACAAAGTAATTAATCCTCCTTAACCATTCCAAAAAAAGTCTGGCTGCCCCACATTCTGGTCCGACGTCTTGAGGTAAGGCTCCAAGTGTTATAATTTACAATTCACATTGAAAATATGTATAATGCACTGCTAAGCACTGGCAGTTTTTTTATTCATAACTATTTGTAGAATAGCACACCAACCCTTCTACATTTCCTCTTGAATGCTGCATGCCCGAGCAAATCGAACACACAAGAGCTGTCGGGGAACATGACATATTTGTGTCACTCCAGCAATTGGAACAGAACAACATTAATAGACCATGCGGGTTGTAATACAATTAAAACATAAATATGCAAAGTACACAGGGGTTCTGCTGCAGCACTGCATCTGCAGAGACAGGTGCCAGCTATATTTAGTGTTCACGGCAAAGATCCTCCAGCAAATGGCATCACGGTGATCAGACTGGATTAATACGTGATGCCTGGGAGCTTGAATTTCAGCACAACTTAGGAACAATCTAACACAGTAAATGATCTCAGCAGGAGGAGCCCCGGTCTAAAACATTAAAGTAATATGAGGCGGATATGTAGGAGACGTTATGTGTCTAAATCAGCAACAATTTTGTAAACTGTCAGTACCTAACACTACCTGTCACTACCTAAATGTTGTAATTCTTTATACTGGATGGCAAAATTGGGCACACACACACACACTGAGACTTGTGTCTTTATACAAATAGAATCAGTCAATGATCACTGTCTATCCTCTGTTGTATTTCTTTGATATGAAAGGAGGTGCGAAAAACATTCTGCATGTCTGAACAGAAAGCTTTGTTTGCTCCCAGGCAACTGCAACTGAAAGCCAGCGTGTTCCAGATAGTGAACACTGACAGACTGCTGTCTGTTGAACTGATTCTGGCCTTCTGACATGTCTTCTACTCTCTCTTTCATCGGTTCCATTCTTGGCAGTCCTGTGTGTTCAATTTGGCTGATTGAGCGGACGGTTCCAGTTGCCGCCTGGCAATTTCTACACAAGTATAAAAATTGTCAGTCAAGAAGTGACTATTCAATAATATAGCCTTTACAGCCCATGCCCAATGACCTGTTGCCCATTACAGGGCCATAACCAGTGAAATCCTTGTCTGGACAAGAGGAGGGAAACTAATGTATTACTGTGACGAAAGGTTCTCATTGTGAGAGCCAAACAGGGCAGATAGGATCAATCGCAAATTAAGCTTGTAAGTGTGTGTGTGTGTGTGTGTGTGTGTGTGTGTGTGTGTGTGTGTGTGTGTGTGTGTGTGTGTGTTGCTACAGCATCTTCTCCTCATCACTAAAAAAATACAAGCTGGTTTCTAGGTGTCTTACAATTGGTTCACTAGCACACAAATTCCTTCGTTATGCTGCAGTAGTTCCCCTATGTGGTGTTAACAGCTGTATTTGTTCACATTTGTTGCAAAAATCTGAATCTGTAAAAACATTTTATATGCTAAATGAACATCTCATGACTCATAGATCTAAAAACCTTAAGTGTTCGTATAACTAAATAACGTGTCTCAACTTGTGGAGTGAAATTGTGGAACAGAAGAAGAAGAAGGTCACTAGGTGTTTGTAGGTGCGTGCATATGTACATATATATGTATGTATGGTATGTATATGCACATCCATCCATCTTCGTCCGCTTATCCGGTATTGGCATTTCCAGGCCAGGTTGGAGATATAATCTCTCCACCTAGTCCCGGGTCTTCCCCGAGGCCTCCTCCCAGCTGGGCGTTTCTGGATCACCTCCCTAGGGAGGTGCCCAGGAGGCATCCTTACCAGATCCCTGAACCACCTCAACTGGCTTCTTTCGACGCAAAGGAGCAGCAGCTTTACGCCGAGCTCCTCACGGATGACTATGCTTCTCACTCTATCTCTAACGGAGACGCCAGCCACCCTCCTGAAGAAACCCATTTATGCACATGTACATGTTTATTTATTGTCTTCAAGACAATTAAGATTCCATGTATACAGCTGTGTAATCAATTACTGGATTTAACTGTAATTAGGTAACTGTGGGTGTGATAAGTGACATGTAATGTATGTCAAACTCTATAATTATATTAAGTTTTGTAAATAATGATATAATTATTAAGAGGTAGGACTAAATAACTGTATGTTTCTTCCTACTCCTTTTCACACATGTAAATCAAGGAACTTTGCTAATTACATAAATTAATTGTTATCAATTAACAAGTGCTTTAGATTTCATAATGAATGTTTTTGAGAATGAAGATCTACACATTAGCTCTCACATTCATACATGTTCAGCCTTGTGTTGACAGCTGATGAGATAAAGCTAACAGTATAATTAAAAGCAGTATAGTTTGATTTAACTAACTTTAAAATGAAAATAAAGGTACTGTATGATTATTACAGCAGTAGATTTGACCAATTGGGTTCAACTTTGGTTTTAATCACTGTGTTGCATTGATGTACTGTAGACAGCTTTTCATCATGAAAAATTGGCCGTCTAGACAACTTCATTGTAGCCACTGTTTCTGAAAAACTTAATTCTTGACTTCCACATCTGTCTTTATTTTCCTATGGGTTTTAAACTGTCTATCACAATGTGGTGGGTATTTCCTAGTGTACCCACACAAATCTCTCCAACTCCAATAACACATTTACTTTCACATATTGTGGTTAACCATTTATACTAGTCTTTCTTCCAGATATTATTTCATTTAAATATTTAAATGCATAACTATCTTTCTGTTGTCTGTGTGTGTGTGTGTGTGTGTGTGTGTGTGTGTGTGTGTGTGTGTGTGTGTGTGTGTTTTGTAGAAACCCTAAAGGACACTGACAAGAAACCAGTGATGATCAACAAATAATGGAATTACTTTAAAGCTTTAAAACACAGCCTGTTTCCAATCTGGGACAAACAAAGTTGATAAAAAATAAATATAATTGCCTAAAAAATGTCTACAAGCTAAGTGACCGTGACATTAAAATGTGCTCTCCTGTGTGGAATGAAGCAAAAATTCTCATTTCGGTAGGGTGGGGGGGATGTGTCTTGGATTAATTAAGATGAGGAACTCCCAGTTTGGGGAGCTTAGCATGTGCAGGGTGATGTTTTCTTCGGAGTCTTTTCCACAGGGATAGGCTTGCACTCATCTTTGATAGTTAACCCCATGCGACCCTTCACTAGAGCCAGTCCCACTCCCACCTCACCACTCCTGCTTCTCATTAGAGCTTGTCCACTAGTCTGACTGGGTCTAAGTAGGCCGCCACCCAGGCCACTGACGCACCGGCCCCTCCAGAAAAAAAAACATAAAATACTGTGTGTCGCTCCACGCCTGTGTGACTTTCCAAGCAGGATTATCATTGAAGAAGATGTTAGTATTTAATTCAGATATGAAAGAAATCGCAATCTACTGTCAGATTAATATGTACTCATGCATATTTTACTAAAATTACAATTCCACTAATAAAACCGTTTACTTTGGCATGTGGCAGCATTACAGTCAGTTTGAATATTTTCATGAATTCCTACTTTAAATGTTTTTTAATTCAATGGACAAAGTAGAGCACTGAATAGATTCAAATATCTGAAATTCCCCACATTGCATTGAATATTACCTTTACCACATATTATCTTCATAATAGCGTATATTGGTTTAATAATATTTCTGTTACGTATAATTCAAGAGATAAAATATGATGCTTGCATTTTCAAAGCCCAATATATATTAACAGGCAAATACATTTATCGAAAATGTCTTTCACCTATATAAGAAATCTATTAGCCAATCACAACCCCATCATAAGCTGTTATGATGAACATGTTCTACAGCAGAGGCCACATGGCTGAAATTGCAGTTGAGTCATTACCCTGTATCATTGCTATCTCAGTGTATGATGAGTCGTGAATTTGTCTGACCTCTCCGGGGCAGCACAAAGGGCTGAATTCAAAGCGGGGCACCCAGGGGCCAAGCTGGCGGCGGGCCCAGCTGAGGAGCACCAGCCAGCCACCACCTGCATACTGCTGCTGGCCCAGTCTCCCTGGATATGAAGCCCCCACCCTCCTTCCCTCCCTCCTTTCCTCCCTCCCTCCCCTACTTCAACTACCACCCCCTCACTGACAAGCCTCATCTGCATCCCAGTCATATCCTACTCCCACTCCTAATATCTGCCCAGTCCATCTGATCTGTCCATCACGTAGCCTAAATTCTATGTGATGGCAACACTGTGGCCTCAGCTGTGAACGCTCCTTTCATCCTGTCACCGAGCTGTTGCCGAGCGGATTTTCAGATCCAGCAGTGACAATGATTTGTGCAATCTTTTATCTCCCCACAGATTGTGAATTTAACTTTTTTTCTCCATATGTCAATTTTTATATAGATAGAAATTAGGATTTGCTGGATAAGGTTGTTTTGTTTTATGTTTGTTCATATGGTATAATTAGAGTTTTTGTTTGCAGATGAAAACAATCCTATCTGTCCCTTTCTTTTAACACAGTAAAAATTCAAAGGGTAGAAGTGTCAAAGCACTTATAACAGTTACAAAAATTCATCTTTGAGAGTTGTCATGCTTGTCAAAACACCAATTATCGCATTAAGAGAAGTGCAATTTTGCGTCACTTAATTGCAGCTAATGAATGTAGTTTACCTGTAATCAGTCCTCCCAGGAACGTACAGTCACACCCAAGCATTTTACTTCACAAACTGAAGGTGCTATAAAAGAAAGCCAGGTTTTGATTTTACCAAACTTATTTCAGTCAAATGCTGGTGGTTATCCTGTGACAAAGTGAACTTTGACACTTATTTCAGCTGCTGAAACTGCATACATGTTTTAAAATATATATCCAAGCTGAGAATTATCAATGAGGGTTTGATTATTTGCCTTTCACCTTCCATGTGTTCAGCCTCCACACACAGCTGAAGTGTTTCTCTCTGACTCAACAGTCACAGTGTGTCTTTCTCTCTCTTAGCTCAATAGTGCCCCCTGGAAAATAATGTGTATACTGCAGTCAAGAAAGCTGGATCAGGGTGTGAAAAGATGGCAGTCTCTGGACCAATCATTTAGCCTTCCCATCTGCCTCCAGTAAAGTTCTGGACAGGCAAAGTTAGCACTTTAGTTTTGGAGAATAGTGTCAAGATGGCTGTTGAACCACACATTACAAAGACTAATCATTTGTTCATTGTAATGGTTATTTTCAATAACAGTGAGGGTGATGCCTTTTATTAGCATGCCTGCTAATAACAAAGGCTCCCTTCATCCCCTCTGTTTTTTCTGTCAGAGTCAACTGCAGTTTTCAATTTGCACCTTTATTATGATCACTGTTTGTGATTCATTTCCCGTCAAACTCAGATGTCACAATCCCACATGACCGTTGCCCTTGAGAAAAAAAAAAACAATATCAAAACACTGAGCTGGGAGGACAACGGAGCCAGACAGGGAACACTGGGATGCCAGTGCCAGACAATAAGAGGGTGAAACGGAGGATAGTAGAAATTCTCCTCCCAGCTGTAGACCTTGTCGGATCCCTATCCTGAATTCCTGAGCTGTCTGGAGGAGCCCTCGGGGCTGGCATAATGGCAGGGTGCGTAGTGGGAGTCTGTCCTGTTTCTGTAAGCTCAGGCAGGGGGTCAGAGGAGAACTGAGGGGGTGGACGGACGGGGGGATTGTTTGATAATGCTGCATTTTTGACCCCCTAACACTCCCGCTGTCTCTGCCGGAGAGTCTGATTCACGTGGAGGCATCGGCAGCCCTTTAGACCTGTCTCTTAGATTCATGCCAGGACTAATTCATCGTCTTGTTGTGGGCGACAGTGTTTGACACCGTGCATCAGCTTCCAAGGTGGACTAATGGGGGAGTTCACGGAAGGTTAAAGGGTTAGTGCGCTTTACTACTGCTCTAACCTTGATCACCAAAGTAATTATGAGGGAGGGAGGGACAGAGAACATGCCTGAGGCTATGGACGTGGCAGAGTAGAAGAGCACAGAGTGTGTGTGTGTGTGTGTGTGTGAATGTGAATGTGAATGTTTATACGTGTGGATGGCATAGATGTGTGCAAATTTCTGCAGTCAGCAGAACGGTGTTTGGTGTTTTAAGCCCCCAACGTCACCTTCCAGGCAGGGTTAAGGTTAGGCGTTAGGTGCCTTGAAGTCAACGGTCAAAGCGCTGCCTGGAAGTCTACATTGGGAGCTTAAAACACCATCAAGCAGTCAGAACACAAGCAACACCCAAACACACCACTTCAATATTTTACACGTTAACCCAGACCACACTGACAGCAATGTAATCAATCTTTCATTCATCACATCACGGTTTATCCAGGTGCACCATTTTTTCAAGTGGTGTTAGTTAGGTAACAAACAACATAATGACACACAGTGACAGACATCACATTTGGCTTTGGAATCATCAGTGGCTTTGTTGCGTTACTAAATGAAATAAAGCAGATTTTTGAGCCTTCACAGATGTGTGGAGCTTTTTTCTTGAAAGTGAAAGAAATAGCTCGTATTGAAAACAAATCCTGTGCATTGCTGCATCAGCAGAAACAACTTCAAGGAAAAACTCGCCAAAACTTGGCAATTGTTCCTGGTCTTTGAAGTACTACATACATACATACATGTGTTATAATAAATACAAAGTTGTAGCAAAAAGAGTGATCAGAATGAATCATGATGGGAAGACTCTAATTCACACACATGGATCTAATGGTCACATTCGTGAAGGGGAGACACCAAAGTGGAAACTTTGCTTCGGGTCTGTTTGAGGCTGTCATACTTGCATGAAAGTTAACATGTCATATCGGGTGTGTTCATCAACGTGCCACAGCTCTCCTCAGAGCGCAGACTGGAGCTTTGTGTGCAGGACCAGTTTGGCCTCCGAGGGGGCGGTTCTGGAGGCGATCCATTATCAGTAATGGGTCAGGGTCACACAATGGGGGCACTTTGTCAGATCTGTTGGGGATGCACTGCGGTAGGCAAAGGGGTCGCTTTGATCTTGGTGCGTATGTTCACCGGAGTGTGCCGTGTCTGTAAACTGATCCGCTCTCTGACATTTCCCTCCCATAACCATCTCAGGATCTGTTCTCTAAAAAAAAAAAATATCACATAGAAAAAGAGATGATGAATATTGCCCGGAATTGACTTTGACTTTCAGGGGAGAAATTACAAACCCGTGCTTCTAACAACCGATGCAGATAATATCTTTGTCTTTGCTTTTGTCTCTCCATTGTATCAAAGATAAATGGGCTGTTAACAGTTGATGTGTGTGTGCATGTGTGCATGCAAGTGTGCATCTGTGTGTCTCAGATAGGAGCCTGGACAGCCCAGTGTTTGTAGTTTTTGTGGTCCTGAGGGCCCCTGGTGGGTGTGCTCACTTTAAAGGGCCCAGTGAACTGTGAGGACTTGAGACATGAGACTGTGCCGCCCAACTGGCCCCAGGACACGGGTTCACTCGGAGAATGTGAGCTGAGCAGGGGAACTGGGCCGAGACGGGCTCCCACAAACCTCCACTCCATTCCTCAAGACAACAATCCCATCTGAAAGACCCTGCTCTCGCTTGTCAGAGGGGAACTCTGCCTTACCGTGGTTACTTGTTTGAATCTGATTTACGTCTAAATCTTCTATCTTGATCACAGATGTGTTTTAAGCTGGTTTTTTTCTTATTTTAGGATGCACATTCAACATCAGGAGAAACGGTCATGACTCTGTAGCTATTGTATATTTTATGTAAACCATGTTTAGTCCAAATTTGTATGCCGGCAAATATTCAGTTAAATAACTATCTACAGGTCCTAAGTCAATGCTGTTTGGTATTTGAAGTATAAGTATGGTGACATTTTTCATTTTTCTTATTGTCAGCAAATCCCATGAAATGACCAAAACCAACAATGAACTGAACCTAGTAACATGTATTTTGCAATAAAAGCCCAACATAGCAGGTACATTTGTGCCATATCACTCCATTGTGATGCACTGTGTGACATGTTTCTCCATTACGATTAACACGGCCACTGTAGTTCATCTTAGGTTTGGGGGTCTCAGATGTGCATTAATCTACAGCGGAAAATTGTTTCCAACAAATGCACTTGCATTTCCTACTGTATGAATTACAGTAGCTAAAAACAGTGTCCAGCTGTTTTATGAGATTACTAGGCATTTTGTGAAAATTAAACTATATTTGTGAATCATTTTTTTTTTAATATTTAAAAAGGAACCAGTGGAATTGGGACCCAGAGCCACAGGCAGGGTTGGGATTCAGAAACTGAGACAGAGTAATGCATTGTTGGTTGTGATCTTTTTATGGGATGCTGTTGACAATAACAAAAAATGTAGCCAGACGTATCCTTTTAGACTGATGGATGATGTCTGTGGCTCTCAGTCCCAATTCCATTGATTCCTACTACAGCAAATGTTTAAAAAAAAATATGATTCTTAAATATTTTTAATTTTATTTTTACAAAATGCTACAAAAGGAGTTGCACATTTAAAGACCAAACAGAAATATGAATAATGTCTGTGTTTTTACCAGATCACTCTTTAAACTTCTGACACCAGCTGTACTGTATTTTTGATTTATTTTTAGCCATGGAGATAGTTTGAGGAAGTCCTTATAGATTGCACCCTCCCATGAGAGACAAACAGAGACTGCAGAAGTAAAACCAACCCCAGCTGAGTGTCGATATCAGGTTATGATGTTTGCTGTTTTAACATGAGCCTCTTTTCTCTTTTCTCCTGTTGTTTTCTTCTCCTCTCCGAGGGTAGACAGGCAGACAGAGCCTGGAGGCTGTATCTCCCCAGCTGAGACCTTAGGTTAAGCTCCAAAGAGAAAATACCTCCGTTGTTGACTTTCTTTTGGTGCATTTCCTTCGGTGCAACTCTATTTCACATTATCCACTGCACAATTTTTATCCCATGGTTTTGTTGTTGTAATTGGCACTGAGGGTCCTTTAATTAATTTTGACGTCAGTTCATTCTAAGGTCAGAAGTTATAAAAACACAGTCAATGCAAGCTGCTTAGTTGCAGTTAGTGTCATTTAAAGGTATAAATCTACCTGTTTTGAATGAAAAGGGGCATTTCTTTCTGTTACGATTTTAAAACTATTGCTTCAAAAGAAGAAAGAAGCCCAGCAACAAAGCAGACACCGATCTATTTGCAGTGATGAATTGTGGCTTTGGATATTCGATCTGTGATCTTGGAAGAAAAAAATGGAGTACTCTATAATCTAATCTCTGCAGCACTGGGAGACAATGACTTGATAAAAAAAACAGCACCAGCATTTTTCTTTTATGTTCACAGAGCAGCATTCAGGTTGGAGCTCTGGGTGAGGTCTGAAGGATGTCAATTAAAGGGCTTTTAAATATTTAAGCAACAAAGTTTGCAAGTCGTCCCTCGGGTGCAGTTATTGGGGGGTAGTGGGGGTAATGCAGCCTCAGCTCTCCAAGGAGCCACTGAATGCAAGGCAGGCAGCTTGGATAGTTGGGAGGCATCACGGCTTGGGTTACAGTGTGAATTAAAGCTGACACTAAGAAGCGCTCCTCACAATGACCTGCAGAAAACACCAGACAAAAGAGTCTATTTTAAAGCAGGACAAAGGGGTGGTTAGTGGAGATACCTGAGCCCAGGCTGGCCGAGTCAGCGTGTCTGTGGAAGGACGGATGGCTGGTGCCGCGGGACCACCACAGTCAGACCCGGCAGCAGAAGAAATACACTGAGAAGCAAATTCCTGCACAGCCATAACACCAGAAAAGACATATGAGACACACACACACACTGCATGCTACACACAACAATATCCTGAGCATAAACTGTAATTTGTAAGACATCATTTTTGGTATTAATATCAGCGTTGTCAGTGGTGGTGACTGGTGGTGTTCCTAGTTTCTGGTCTCACACATACACACACGCACGCACGCTCACACACACACACACACACACACACACACACACACGGTACATTTCATAAGAGTTCAAAACAGAGAAAGATTGTCAACAATCTGTTATGCTCCCTGGAGGACATTGTCATCTGAAAAGCATATTTAACCTTTCAGATCTTTTCAAAAATGTAATTTTCTCTGCAGCAAAACTTACTCAATCATTGCTATTGACATTATGTGATGAAATTTGCATTACCAAAATGCTCCGGCTCTATCGTAGTAACCCTGAACCCCCCCCAAAAAATCTGCCTATGAATGCTTGTGAATTCCACAAGAGTTTGTGCTATCTCCCTTCATCTGCTGTCACCATGGTCCTCAGCATGCTTTCACCTCCAACCTAATCCCCCACTTCATCTGAAAGTCAGGATGACAGCTCTGGCTCTTCTCCTCTGCGTGTGTGTGTGGTATGTGTGTGTGTGTATGTGTGTGTTTTTTCGATTTTTCAACATCATCCACCTGTTCTTGGAGCGGGGAGGCTTCAGAACAGACAGTTAGAACTAATTGTTGGAGTAACTGAGATCTTCACGCTCAGTTACTTCAATCAATTATGTTGTTAATGTGCACATCAAACTACCAATATTCCCCTCCATTTCCAAACTAAGTTGTCTTAGTTATTTATTTTTTCAGACAATAGATCATTTGCTTTGAGGCATGCCGAGGGCATCCTGGTAAGTAATTACTCTCTGCAGACATCACCCAGCGTGCAAAGTGTCCAGATGCATTCTTAAACTGGCACTCTGAGGGTTACAGTTTACCCTGGTACCAACGTGGACTGTTCAGAATGCCATTTGAAACACTAGCTCTGTATTCACTGAGTCACTTTCTCTCTTGAAGTATTCAGATAATACACTTGGCACTTTCCGAGACACAGAGGAGGAGTGGCAGTCTTTAAGATTGTTTACAATGAATGTGAAATGCTATCAAACCACCCACTTAGCCTTGGTAGGAAAGTTTGCTTTCACACTGTGAAAATAAGGTTGTCTTACACGGGTAATTAGAGGAAATCTGCAATCGAGCAGATGGAATCAAAAGGAGCCTCCTCATTTAAATGTGGCATTAAATTGGATACAATTTAGAAATCTATAATTAGACACAATGGTCTAATTATAGATTTCAAACATTGTCAATGTTCTCTGCTTTTATCAAAGAAACGCTATCCTTACAAGCTGAGATTGTCACAAGAAAAAAGGGACTTTTAATTTCAGGAGAAAATAACATAGTGACAATGAGTAATTGATTGTTGAATGTGGTCAAATCTGATGGCTATTAATCTGTTCATCTATCTCTTAATTAAACATATGCTGTGACACTGACTTTATCCTGTTTAAAAAAACTCTACGATTTGTATGTTGCTGCGTATTCTTTGCTGTCATCTGTTTTCGTCTTTTATTATTTGTACGTGTAAGGTGTCTTTGAGTGTCGAAAAGAGCGTCCATAAATAAAATGTATTATATTCATATAATATAAAACCAGTATACTTAAAGCGTAAGTTCATATTTTTTTCAATCTAAAAAATATCCAAGAATGGGCAATTTCAGACCCCCCAAAAAATTATAATATTAAAAGCAAAATGTTTAATCAATTTTGGTGCTTCAAGTTAGAGTTGCAAACTGTGACTGAGGACAAACAAATACAGGTTGAAAGGGCTTGAAACAGGTTTAATATCCTGTGTCTGTCGGCCAGTGCTATGCACCTGTAAGCCAGTCAAGGAAAGGGTCAACAGAAATGTAGTTTTGGCCCATTTGAGTCGGTTGTGCCAGACTCCCGCCTTTGGCTGAGTCTGGCTCTATCTGATCTGTAAGAAGGAAACCAGGAGGACGCTTGTGAAGTTTAACGTTGGTAGTCCCTGGAGAAGATGTTGGTTATTTCATGGCACAGATTAAAACCCAAATTGAGACGTAAGCAACTACAATTGCTGAACGTTAGAACATTTTGTGAAATTAGTTGTTATTATTGTGACTTATACAGTGTCTGGTTCAGCTCCACCATAGTGTTAATAGTGTCAAATGTCTATGTCTAATGTGTCTATGTTAGCTCATAGATTATCGGCTAATGGAATTACTGATTAAACTCATTAAGGACTGAGTCCCCCTAAAGGTCGGATCCTAGACTTGTCCCTGTATCCAGGTGAACATTTTAAAGGTTTTTGGTTGCTGTAATGGTTACTTTCCATACTAGCTGTGAAAAAATCTCTTATGCGATTTCAGTATAAGCAATAAAATCCAGTCCTTGTTTTGTGTTGAAAAACAAAGTTCAGGGTTTTGTCCCCCATCACTTACACTGGAATTGCGTAGGAAGAATTCTTTCAAAGAAAGTGTATAGGCAGGACGGATGATTACAGCATCCAATAACTGTTTCAATGTCAATAAGAGCATGTGAATATTTGTAAATTAAGATGGACTTGAAAAAATCTTTTATTTAAAGATTTTTTCAAGTCCATCTTTTATAAATCTTTTAATTTTGCTCTCCAGATCATTCGTTTTCATATAGTTTTTTATTGATTATCAAATATAATATAATATAAATATATATATATATATATATAAATATATGGTAATTAGTTGAACATCCATGTTCTTCCATGTAATCCACATTCTTTTAAAATATACAATAATCAAAAAAAAAAAAGATTTCTTGCATTTAAGGACTCAAGTCGAGGTCTTTTTTCGCAATACCATGACCCTCATTCATTTTTAACATACCAAAATGTCTTGCATGAAAAGAGCCTTTAGTTAATGATTCAACATGAAATCATTTATTCCTTTTTTCATTCAGCCCCTAATAATAGTGTTATTTTAGCCAAGTAACTTCAATATTATTTGATTCGTTATTGGTTCAACAAAGAATCTCCTAATGGCATGCATCTTTAATAATTAGATTGTATTGACACAAGTTTGAATTTTAAATGCACAGCCTGTTCACAGTGCACAGTCAGACAGAGGAGCGCCAGCAGGAAACCAGCAGCTTATATGTCTCCGGTCTCTACTGATTAACATGGATAACTTTGACCCACAGAACGGGTGAGGATTCCTGTCTAATTGAATTACTGTCAATGAGCTTCCAAATATTGTCTTGAACTTATACCCCTCTCTGTTGCCAGAAACTATTTACATTCTATATGTTGGACAGGTTTTTTTGTTTTTTGTTTTTTTTTTTTTTACTTTTGACTCAACTGCAGTTCAGTTTTAAACTCTGGTACAGAGAAACTAGACAATTGGGCTGTATGTTCTGGCACCATACGTCTGAACCATATAGGATCAAGTTACTTTGTATGGTTGTCATGAAGTAAAGCCCACATGATAGAGTCCTTTATATGTTGCCGACGATAAAGGCACATGCTGGTTTGGGGGAAAGAAATCAAAGCAGGTTTGGCTAACTAACTAAACACCTGCTGTGTTTTGGCCCCAATGTATTCCTTTAAAATGTTTTTTATGTGTATTCAATAAAGCTTAAATTATGAGGGCATACAGAATTTAAAACTATAGTGCGTAGATTCTGTCTCCCCCATGAGGAATTCTAAGAAATGACAACAAAACTGTAGGCGCAGTCACATAATACAAGCCTTCCGTGAACACACACCAACCCACCCCTCCTCCACACAGTTGCACGTAGCCAAGGAGGACAGAGAGGATTAAAATAACATGATGGACTCTGTAGAAGAGGTAATTATGTTTGCATGATTTTCTGCGCTCAAAAGTTGCTGGGCGACAGAATTTTCTGAACATAGCCATACTTAGAAATACAGAGTTTTGTGGAGTTAAGTTTTGTATCAACTCATATGTCAATGGCTTGAATGTAACGGATGTTCATTAAATATAAAAAACGTTATGCACTAAAGCTTTAAACCTATGTGCTTTGCTCTAGTAGAGAGGATAGCGGTTGAAGGGAGAAAGCTAGTCTCTGAGTGCAAAACCCATTCTTACGTTAAAGCTAAAGTTATGTCACTTATTGCATTGCTCTGGAATGAGGTGCAAAAACATGGCTGCCAGCTCTCTTCCCCTCTCTCACCCCCCCACCCCCACAGGCCCTTTGAGACCCAAAGGCAGGACTTATGTGGCGTTTCATGCATGTTATTCATTCTGCATCTTAAACACAAGATAAAGACCCCTCAGCACTATAGGTCCCCAGCAAAAAAACAGCCTTGTTTTCACTTGTTAGCATCTATTTGCTTTTATAAAAGGCTTTTAACTTGGACATTCAAGTCACACAGACATGAACATTCTATTAAATATGCATATCTCAAGTGTCCACATCTGATTCCGAAGTGGACAGTCTAAGATTTATGGCACCATTGACCCTCATTGCTTTGCTGCCTCCTCAAGAGAACCTGCCACAGGCTGTGTGCCAAATGCTTTAAAAATTTAAAGAGGTGATGAAGAAACTATCCAGAGGAGACAAAAACACATCAGTTCTGCCACAATAAGACTTTTCTCGTCCTTCTTTCCTTCCAGCCTCTTCTTTCCAGTTGATCTGTTTTACCATGAACATGCATTGCCAGCCATTTGGACTTGTTTTATATATTAAGAAAACTTGCCATTCAGATGTATGGTTGTGGTTATGTATTTATGGAAATCCTGGGGAAATCAGATAAAGCTTTCTTTGTAAAATCCCTATAGGACCTCCATTTTTGATTAAATGAAAAAATCCTTGGCTTAGCTTCCAAAGATGTGCAAATGACCAATAAGCCTTACATGCCAAAATTGCAATGCAAACCAGAGATATTGGAAACTTCATCATTGTGATTGCCATGGGCCTTTTCACAGGATGAGGGAGGCTTATGGATGGTGAGGGGAGATTTTTCTTCTTCAGGCTGTTTGCTGCAAGCAGAACACCTGCATTCTTTTCACGCTCTCTGGAGGACTCTGGATTTGACCTCGGCGTGCAAGTAAAAAGGGTATCCAACTTCTTCAAAATGTCAGAATGCCACATAACTCTATTGTTGCTGACATGTTCCCTCCACAGAGGCTCAGATAAAGAAACACCTTTCGAAAAGCGGCGAGGTGCACATAGCAACGTAAGAAACAAGAACTCCCGTATTCTCACAGCAGCTCTCTGATTTGTCCACACTTACTGGTAAACTGATAAAGTACTGTGACAATACCTCTGGAGTGTCTCATAAATGCTTTGTATTGACCTTAACACATTTACTGACAACAAACAGAATTACAATCGGGGTTGGGGGGGGGGTGGGGTAATGATTTTCTCCAGCAGGCACACAGGATCACTGTCTTGCTACTCTAAGCTGACCTTCCACAGACAGCAGCACACCTTCCATTGCTCCAGGCTTTCAGTCTGAAAATCTCTCCTCCACAAGATGGATTGGGTTCCAGGACCCTGTCCTCTCCTGGGACTGACCCAACCTGGGGAACAGGGGGCTTTCATGGGAGATCACAGGTGCTTATATACAAAATGGCAATTTTCTTCTTCCATAATTCCATGTTACTGCATTACCAGATCTTATCGTGAGGCCAGTATCTCATTCCTGAGGTTTTAGACGTTAATGAAAGATGCTTTGCCTCCGGCCACTGGGGGCTAAATCAACAAGCCTAGGATTCCTGTTGGCCTTTGTAGGAGCATACCAAAGGCAGAGCGCGGACTGTGCTGAGGTCAGAGACAAATCATAGAGCTGAAGATGGAAAGGCTGCACCCAAAAAACAAGCTTGTATGCAATTTAGCCCAGTGGTTCCCAACCTTTTTTGTACTCTCACAGCCCTGTCAAATGTTCTCAAGTACCCTGGTGACACCAGCTGTCATGTTCCAAACGTGTCATTTGAATTGGTTTCTAAACGGTATGTTAGTACTATTAATTATATAAATAAATAAAAAAGGCTACAGTATTGTATTTATATAATTGAACTGCATTTGTTCTATTACCAATTGAAGATACTGTTTCTTTTAGTTAAACATTAATTAATTGATTTAACCAGTAATTTCAATCATTTATCCATTATGTTTAGTCTATTTACCTATTAGCAATCTATTTTAACCAATAGCTAACAGTTTTAACCACTTATCCATAAACCTCCTTTAGGCTATGTAGGTCTATTGATTTTAGCTAAATATCCACATATTTGCCCAATCTTAGCTATCTATTCAAACATATTGGCTATCTATTAATTTTTGCTAACTTTTTTAACCACGTATTTGACTACTTTTAGCTATCTATTAAGAAATTGTATCCATTTACTTTTTTAGCCAACTGTTTAAACCACGTATTAGCCTGACTTATCCAATGATTAAGCTACTTATAGGCTAGTTATCTTTTTTAAGTACCTATTAGCCTACTAGCTATCTATTTAAACATCTTATCCATTGGGCTACTGTTAGCTAAACATTTTTACCACATATTTAACACAATCTTTGAATGTACTCCCTTGCACCTGCAGAAGTACAGGTAGGTCAGCCCTGGTTAGTGCTCACTAGCAAACTAACAAAAAGCCTAAATATTAAAATGAATGTACAACCTCTAGCTCACCCAGTAAGAGCCTGCGCCCCATGCTGAGTCCTTTGCAGCAGCCTGGGTTTGAATCATGCAGCCCTTTGCTGCGTGTCATCCCCCATCTCTCTCCCACCTTTCCTGTCTATCCACTGTCACTATCAAATAAAGGGAAAGCCCCAAAAAATTATCTTAAAAAAAAGTACTTGATCTACATACTACGCTATCAGAGCCTAATACAAAATGCTAGCCATATTATTCTTTTGTTGGGGAATTTAAACATTTTGAGGCGTACCTTTTATACCCTTTGTGTGCCCTGGAATCGGACTAAAACAACCTCAACAATATGTGTTGAAGATATGTAATTTCAGCCACTTAGGATCATTAAAAAGAGATCATATTGAATATCACTTCTAGAGAGGGAAAGAGAAAGCGAGAAAGAAATAAAGAAGAGATTTGTTTGTCAGTCAATTCCGACCCACTCAATCTACTTAGCCTTGTGAAAGAGGGGGAGAGAATGGGTCGGGGTCAGCTTTCTGTAAATCTTCTGATGAAATGTTGACAAAACAGCCAATTTTCTGTAATTTTGCTGCAGCCGTCTTTCAGCAGCTCACTCACTCAGAACCCCTTCATTTCAAACAGCGGCACACTGCGACCTCTGACATGTATCTCGTCCCTGGCCTGGCAGAAAGACAGTAACAGTTGTGCCTTTTAGGTCAGGTGGATGCCGTTTAAGGAGCCAGCCTCATAAAGGAAGCCTTTGTCTCTCAAACAGGCTCTCTTGGGCCCCAGTAAAAGGATAAGAAATGTAGTTAATAGCTCAGGAGTGGCCTAATCATCAGCTGCCATTACTGCTCCAATATCAGCAGAGATGACAGACTTATCAATAACAAAGGCCCAGCTGAAGCCTCCACCGCTCTGTCATTTTGATCTTTGCTCCACTAATCAGAGCTTTCATTTGAGCTAAGCACCGGGCAGCACACCTCTCATTCTCTTCATGCTGTGCCAGATATCACTCATCTTTACAAGCCACTCTGTATTCCCTCAACCCCAGGCCACCATTTCCACAAATTGGCTTAATTTCTCAGGCAAATATATGACACATCTGAGAGCTCATTATCCTTGCAATGCAAGTGATTATTGTACTTACTGGTAAAACTGTCTTAGCTGTTGAGGTTTTGGTCTTGAATGGTCTTCGGTTGGAGTCCAGCTGATTTTTTAAATGAAATGAAGATATGTCCAACTGACTATCATTGGGATGTATAAATATTCCACAAGCTTATGCTGGGTTTGCTTTAATAATGCACTTCCCAATCACAAAAGGATTTTGAGGCATGTTGTTTGTTTGTCCGATACAAAGCATGGACTGAAGAGTAAAACCGTGATGCACCTTATGTGTTGTAAAACAAGAACAAGACTTATAGGCCTGCAATAACCTATAATGGTCTGTGTCATTAGTCTCAGAGAGCAAATTGCTCATATGTAGAATATTAGATATGCTAAAGGGGATGATGTATTTGTTTAATAGTAATATACATCCTTTATTTTCAATATTCCTCTTGTTCATTCTTCCACAAAAAATCCTCCATCAAGGAGAAACCTGAGAGGGCCAAAGAGGTGCTCCCGCACCTGGACGAGCTGGCCCTTTCATTTACAGTCATGGTGAGGATCAGGCACTGACTGACTCAGACACCTGCTATTGGGAAATATTTTCTCCATCAGTGAGCTATAGACTATTTCTGGACAGGAGCACTGGGAGACCATTGTTCTCCCCAGCATTGACAGCCAAGGTATTCTAAGACTCTTGGCACACATTACAAACAATGTGTTATTCATGTTAAGCTTAAAAATTGGGCTACTTATTCAACATTACCAAACAAACTGTGGTGAGAGTGGTGTTTGTTGACTGCAGCAGAATTGTTTGATTGCTTTAATATTGCAACAAAACTGCAAATATTAAAAGGCTCACATATGTTTGTTTTCATATTAATTACAATTGATGGAACATAATCAGAGAAACAGAAATAAAAAAAAATGAATTTTATTAGACTTATGGGAGAATGTAACCATAATCACACACAATTTCTTTTCAGATTAAGAATAAATACCTATCTTTCATATTAAGCATAACAAATGGTTTCAGGCTAAACATTAAACAGTGGAGCTCCTTATTCCCTCAGTTTGATACATGATATGTGCTCTTTAGACAAATCATCTGGTCTCTGCTCCTATACAGTCTTATACAGGGGCATGGGCTTTGGGGATTTTGCAATGTCATCTGGGATTAAAAAGGAGCAGCACATCAGAGCCCCAGGCCACACCACCTGGAGCCCCTATACGATCCCTGGCGCTCCACCACTCAGAACCAGCCCCATTAGCTTACCGCCGAATAATTCCTGGTCAACTAAATGACACTGAGCTAACAAAGCCCCATTTCAGAAAAGATTACAACTTCAACAGGAAACCCTTTGATTATGAGTTTGTTTGAAATGTTATCAATACCATGATCATTCCGGCGGATCAACAAAACCATCTCTAATCACCATACTTTGGCTGCACCTTCAGTTGTGCATCAATCTCCAGAAAAGAAAAAAGAAGAAAAAAAGCAAATTACGGTCGAGAATAGAGGAGTGACTTGTTTAACAAGAAGCACGTGCAATGACAAAGCGATTCCTTTCTCTACGTTGATCACCCACCTGCACACAGATTAGGTCAGATATTCACCTGAGCTGCCAACCTGTCACTCACACTCAAAGAAAAAAAGAAACACACACAGCACACATTCATGTCATGTTAGTGCTCCAAACAGTAGACAGCAGAAAAGACTTTTAACCAGCAGAATCAAAACCTAGTATACACAATGTTTGCAAGCAGCTATTATAATAAAATGAAGTGAAATGTGAACTTCAACCTCTGGTTAGGTTCAGAACGTACACAATTCAATAATAATCATCCATTTACAGACATGAAAAAGATAAACGAAAGATTTTAAAGTTATGAAAAACAGTATGTGGTGACCCCAGCTTTTGGGTAAGTGCAAAGTGCTTATAAATAATATTTGCAGTGCTCGATCATTACTGCATATTCAAAGCTCTACAGACACATAAGTGATTACCACAAATCTCGTCGATACAGGGTGATGGCTAAATGTTAAAATGCTAATATTATTTCTTTATTTCTGTTTTCTTAAGATCGTGCATGAAGAATACACTTACATTGAGTTGTTTTTGTAGTTTTATTGGATTAATGGATAACATTTATATGCAGATGATTAGAAATATTTTTGTATAGTTATTTACTTTTATGTTTCTCATAAAGTTCCTCGTTAAATTACGCATTGTTTCCAACATGCTCCTCATTTGTCAATTTTTAATCAATCGTGAGGCACACAATTTGTTAACATGCTTTATTAAGACCGGACAACAAAGACCTAGTCAAAAAAATAAATAGTTAATATTTTTCTTCACTGTTTAGTCAAGTTTAATTGTATGATTTATAATCTAATTTACTGTATAATGCCATCTGATTGGTTGTATAACATATTTTCCATGTAATCTTTTAAAAGTGTTTTGTATTATAATGAAAGTGAGGAATTGGACGCAAAGTTGATGTTAAATCATCGATTTAGTCTCTGGCGCCCCTTTGTGGTATTTATGCAGAACTGAATGAATTCGTTTTCAGTTAAAAAAATAGATTATGCAACTCATTCCAAAAAACTTCATGAAACACTCCAAATGGCTGACAAACTAAACTAAAATGTAACTATCAAGGTTCTAATGAGTTTAAAGTTAACCAATGCACCTACAGTTGTAGCCTAATAGTGACACAACTTCGCTCAACTCAAACGCAGATTTAGGGATTGTCAATTGGTGATAACCTAATCAGTTTGTGGGCTAAATAGAGTGATTTACATCAGTTTATATCATTACGATCATGTAAATGTTGCCAATGTTTTAGCATGTTTACAAAATAAGAAAGCTAATCTCTCTCTCTCTCTCTCTCTCTCTCTCTCTCTCTCTCTCTCTTTCCCTCTCCGTGTGTGTGTGTGTACGCGCGCGCGCGCGCGCGTGTGTGGTTGGTTGGAGGGACACTTGCACAGGTGCACAGCTGGAAAGGGATCCAATGTCACCTTAGATTTTAACGAAGCTCAGATTAACATGTAGAAAGGTGATTAAAATTAATACATTTACAAATCAAGAGAACAAATGCACTAACTACACTTAAATGTACTGTCCCCTCCCACAGTCAGTGCTGGAAAGTGGAAGCAAATTAAACTGACCCATGTGTACTATCATGGCATGGGTATAGTCACTATAAGCGTATGAGTATAAGTTATCCACGTTAGATTTTATAAACTATCTGAAGACCGACTGTAGGTTACTTTACATTTATTTTTGCGCGTGTCCCGTCGTATATTAAGAACATGATGTCTTTGTACAAAACATTGACATGAGCCGGGGAGGGGCTGCTGCTGCAAAACACACTGATAGAATGAATGCAAAGAGCCAAAAGAACACTTCCTGTTGATGCAAAAATTGCAGCAGCAACTGTCTGACACATCTGGACTGGAGAGGGGGGGAGGCCTGGCTGTAGTGTTAGCGAACTACTGAGTGGAATGGACAACGTTTAATGCTAATCTGCAAGACGGTGAGTGTTATGGACTTTAACTTTGGCTCGGACTGGTGACCATAATGTAATCGCAATTTCGGTGCGTCTTTGCTATGACAGTAAAAGTAATGGCGAAATAATTGCCTGCGACAGTACGCTAGCAACCAAATGCTAGTTAGCGTTAGCTGCTACTTAGCACTGGCAGACATGGGACGGTTGCCAGCTAATTGGTAGCATAAGCTGACTAGCATAGCAGCTAGTTCATGACAGCCGCCGATATAGTTTGTACCCGCGTTCGACGTTGTATCTTAGCTAACGTTACTAAACCATACACTGTCAAGCTTTTTTATAATCAGAAAATGTGAGACCAACCCGTAAACAATCCACCATGCGTGAAAATGTGAAGTCTATGTGAGAGTTAGGCTTTCTTTTCTGATCTTTTTTGCTCAATTTAGGCTAGCCACTATAGCTAACTAACGCGATGTAAATTAGCTTGTGTGCTGCTTTTATAGTTGGGGTGGGTCGGCCCTGTTAGCCGATGCTTTTTTACTAACGTTAATCAAACTTTAACTACGAGTTAACGTTTAAATGAGAAACGTTGGAGACACAAACAAAAGCAGTAGCTTGAATGTGACGGCAAGGCTAACGCCAACTGTTAGCTACTGCACTAGGTAGTTTAGACCCCCTTCCACAACCACCACCTCATCAATAGCTATCTTACTAAGTTAACTGCTAACATAATGCTTTGCAACAAAGTTTGAGACACCGCACATCTGCTCCCCAATGTATCAGCACATTATGCATGTTTGATGGGATCAACAGTAACGTTACATGCTAAAAGTGTTCATGCACGATGAAGCTAACACGGGTAAATGAGATTCTTAGTGATTAGCTAGCTAAATTACGTACTGAATGTGTAGCAAAGTCTTGCAATAAAAAAGGCTTATTTCAAATCCTCAACGCTAATGGGATGGCATCAGGCCCGTAACTGTTTTGTATTTAGCGTGTCATAAACTAACCTGTAACATTAACGTAACATAAAATCCCAGGGCATCTGTTAAAGTGACGCCAGTATTCTCAATGCTTTTGGTCACAATGAATGTAATTTACTGGTAAATAAGTGTACGTGATGTTATGGCAGGAAAGAACAAAGTGCAGGGACATGGCAGGTTATTCTGTACACATGGGTTCACCTATGTCACCGAGGACTATATATTACTATTTCTGTGACATTAATTTGCTCTGAAATTCGACAATCCAGTTTGAAACAAACAACTTGCAATATTCCAGGACTTTTGCATTATGGCTTAGCACCCAATCAACCCTACTTTCTTTATAGTCCCTTTTCTGTTCAGTAAAACTTGGTTGGTTTAAAACTCCAGCTGAAATTAATGACAGTTGTGTCTGGTGAAAACAACACTCTGTGGTCTATCCTGGGTATCTGGAAATACAGAATTGTCTCATGATGTGAGCAAAAGTATTCACAATTATTTACTCTACCAGTGTATTTTTCAAACCAATATAAATTTTGGGAATGTAGGAAACTTACATGAAGTAGACAGTAACACTAACATATGCATTAGACATAGATAAGCATATGCAGGTTTTTTCCTGCATGTCAGCAGTAAACAGTGGGTCTCTTGCTTGAATTATTTTCTACCATTAGCAAAACCTGACCATTGTGCGGTAATAAAACCTGTTTTGGGCATTGCGTCAAATGTATCACTGCCATCTGTAATTGCAACAAGGGAAATCACTGCAGAGTGGTTCTAGGTGAAAAGGCAGTGTAGCATGATGTTATCCCAGCTAATGAGTGCTGGCCATTAAAAGCTCTGTTCACATTGTAAATAAGATATGGTAAATTTGTCAAGGTTGATGGTAGACAAAATGCAGAATAACCACTGCACAGGGAGAATGGGAAAGGGCGAGTTAGAGTACTGTTGAGGATCAACTTGGTTGCCTTTCAACTAGTTCCTCTCCTCTGGATGCATCAGTTGCTGCATGTAGTGAATTCAGAAGATAACATGTGTCTGTTCTTGTGGATGCCTTGCTGCTATCTTTTTTTCTTCAGTCAAATTCCAAAACATACCTACTCGATTTCCTTTTTGCCGTCTCTAGGCCTTGAGTGACACGTGCCACCAAGAGGAGCTTGATTGTGTGATCATGGCAAACTTACTTCACTGCACTGTACAGTACTGTGTAATTCTGTCAGTTAAGATTTGTCTTCAATGTTTGAGAATTACTATGTTAAAGGTGTACAGATGACGTGGAGAGGGAAAAAAAACAAAACTACAACACCACACCGGATCTAGCTACAAAACAACAGGCACGCCGCACACACTTATTTGGGCTTGCAAGCCAGCCGAAGAGTGGTAACGTTACGTTTTGGGTGGATGCCAAAATGGATGCCAATAAGATTCTGGATAGAAAGTTTACTTTTTAAAAGTTGCCAAATGGTTTCATTGACAAGACCAAAGTGATCTGTGTGTTTTGTCGTGAACTGAGCTATCATTGCATCACGGCCAGTCTGAAATACCACTTGATGGCCAAGCACACAGCTGATGCGAATTCTCTGCCCCTCCCCCCCCCCACATCAAAGTATTTTTTTCACCCTTTTATTGATTGACAGTGTTACACTGTGTGAGAGATTATGTTATGTGTGAAATTGAACACTACAGTCGGCTATATGCCAATGTTGTTTTCAATAAAAAAACATTTCCATAAAGCAAGCCGATCCACTTTTATATGCTGATAAGAGCATTTAAATGAGAAAAAAATATTGGGACAAAAAGAAATCAAGGGCCATTAAAATAGATAAAAATGTGTGATTAATTGTGAGTTAACTATAACATTAATGCGATTAATCACGATTAAATATTTTGACAGCACTACTAAACATACATTATTTAGCTCTGCATTCTGAGCTTCCACTATGACTTAGAATTACCTCAATGCAAATTATTCGCACACCAGCCAAAGTTCCTCAAACTAAACCTTCCCTTTAATGTATCAGAATATATTATATTTTTCTCTTGTTTTTTACTAGGCCTATCTGTTTGAAATTGCTCCCCCAACCTTTGCTTGTTAAGCAATTCTGTTGTGGCTCTGGTCTGCTTCACACACTGTTTTTCAAAGTAGGTGAAATGCTGCTGATGTTGAAGAAAGCATACAATGCTTGCTTGCTGACTTAGATTTTTCTTCTAATGTTTTTTTCTTCTTCTTTTTTCCCTTCGTGTTTTTGAGTGACATGCCAAAGTTAAAGGATTTAGGTGATGTCTTACCACCAGAGCTATGCTGACCTTTATGGTCAGCCAAACTAGCACAATGTACTCTGCATACTTTATACCTACCTACATGAAGCAGCTGTGTCAAAAAGGTTTACCATGCAAGCAACTTGAGCCGCAGATGGTGTTTTTGAGCTGAGTTTAAACATTTTTAGTTTTTCCCACATGAGCCTAGAATGTGACCCTCGCCCAGCATATGCATCTCAACTACTGAGCATACATTCTTTGGCTGCCTTTCAACTTGGCTCCATTCAGTATGCATGCTGTTGGCAGCCATTACTGGTATGTTTTAGTGTACAAACATGCTGTAATTGAAGGCTGGTGGAATGGGGGAGTGAAAATAATATACAGTACACCTTCTTATGGTTCTCTGTTTTGCTACATCTTTCCCTCTGCTGTGCCAATATGAGAGCATATGGTTTACAGACAGGTGTCTTGACTAGCTTTGGCAACTGGAGAAAGGGTTTACGTTCCCGAAGTGCTGATGGGGAATAGATGATGCTGAATTGCCAGCGAGGGGCAGGGAGGGAGGAGGAGGTGCAAAGGGAGAGATGGGAGAGGGGCAGATGGAGTGGGGGGAGAGGAGGGTTAAGCTGGAGAACTGACACATAGAGGTTTTGCAACACGGAAGTATTTGCTCATGCAAACACACACAGTAGGTAAGGTAGAATTTGATTACGCAGTCGCTGCTTTGCATAGTGTGGTTTAACTCGTTCTGCTGTATCTATTTATGTTCATGAACTAGCTCCACTCACTATATTATTCTGTAAGGGTAGTGTATGACAACTTGTGCCGTGCAGCAATGCCTTTCATGGGGTGGGGGCATGGTCCAGAAAGCAGTCACCAAAGTGATCATTACTGATACACATTTAATCTAGTATATCAAAGAAGCCTTGAAGAAAGGCTCTGTAAGATACTTTTTAAGAAAGCTTAGTGTATGCTCACCTTTCAAGCAGAACCAGATTCTTCCTTCTCTGACAAATGCACGCCATATACCTTTTATGGCTTGCCTCCATATAGCCTCTGTCAGTTACATTACTCTTCTTTGGTCTCGCACCCAATCCTACTCCTACTACCTAACCCACTATTACACTTTCTATATGTTGCTCGGCTACATCACTATAGTCAAGGTGCCCGTGGATTTAAAAAGAAAAAGGAAAAATTTTATTGTTTTCCCTGTCCTCCTGAACAATAGAGGCTGTACAGTACGGGATTATTGAGGCTGAGGCCAGTATATCGGAAAATCAGTTGACAATTTTACATTGTCATTTACAAATATTTATGTTTATAAGGACAATAACATAATATTATAAGAATCTTTCAAATTTGGTTATGAAATATTTGTTAAATACTGTGGCAAGATTTCTTAGATGTTTTTGAAGATTGATGAATTTATTTTGACTTACAGCATATATCATTATATCGCCTAGCCCTTTATCAAAAGATAAAAAAACAAATGAAACAAAATATATTAAACCTGAGTTAACCTGCTGTGTTTGCTGCAGTGCATTTAGTGTTGTTTCTTTTGACTTAGAATTTGTCAAGTAGTAAGGCTGTATGAAATGCTTATCTTAAGCGAACTAGGGCTGTAATCAACTGAAGTTGTGAAAATTGACTAAAAATCGACTGGGGGGTGCGGAAAAAAATGGTAGATTAATGAACTGTACTGTCCTGCAGTACTTGTCCTGGTAGGCTATTTGCAGTATATTAAATCGTTTTGGACCTAATTATTTTGCACTGAAATGACACTCGTCTGTCGGCTCTGACAGCGCTGCATCAACGCGCTGTGCATGTCCTCGCACGGAGTGCTGAACATCGGAGCTCGGCTTTGCGGCTCAGACACGAATAGACTATTAATTTAAAGCTTTTACTCTTAAACACAAAAGGCACGTCCACTTTAATGTATATTTAAACATATCTGTGGTAACACTCAGTGCCTCTCTGTGTTGTATTAACTCTGAAACTTTCTCTTTGAGTCCCTCACATTTTGCATGATGGTGTGGCGTGCTGGCGCTGTATATTAACAAGTTCTTAAAACCTCAGCCCTCCACAACAGCAATGGGCCTCATATCCTGAGACATAAAGTCGACAATTCCTTCCGTGATATTATTTTTGCGTTTGGATGGTAGAGGCTTAACATCCAGCGGGGTCTGGGTGTGTCTGGGGAACGCTACCGTCATTGCGGGTGGGTGCACCAATAGTTATAAAACGATTATTGGACAATGAAATATGCCAACTCTGATATGTTCATACAGCCTACTCCAAACAGACAGGTCAACCTAACGCAGAAAAGTTAGCTTTACCATTTTAGGTGATACGCCATGTTTGTAGTCCAGCTGCGATATGCAAACTGTTACTTGCAAACTTTGCATTCAACTTTTTTCCGTTATCTATTTTTGTAAAATGCTGCCACACTGCCGATGTCTTCGACATGGTAGAGGAGGACTGACTGTAAATTAAACACTCACAATTAAAAAAATATTAAGGGAAAAAATGCTCGACCAATCAGAATTTTGGTCGAGCCAGAACGTATCGACCAATAAATCGACTAGTCGACTGGGAGGTTACAGCCCTAAAGTGGATGCAGGGAACAACTGACGGAGCGGTAGATGCGCTATGCAAAAAAAGCGCTGTGACTAACATTAGTCTTCTGAAGTGGTTCTGGAGAGGGAATTAGGTAGAAATACGCTGGTTGACTAGCATGACACCATTGTATTCATATAATACTATCAATCCAGGCTAACGTGAATGACAGTGACTGCATGTTGCTTCCTCTAAATTCCAGGTTGTGGTCGACTAGCGGGGCCAGCTCGTTAGTTTGATAAATTCACGTGCACTAGCAACAAACTCTGTGTATCCAAGAACAATTAAATCAGTGTAAATGACGTTAGATCAGACACAGACTTCTGTAGTAGATTAGTGTTACGTTTCCAGTGTCCTGGCTCCGAACCGTAGTCAGACGGACCCCTTGTTTCTTTAGGCTAACTATATTAGCTTTAGCCTGGCTGGTAGCAGCATTCTTCGGGGGGGAAATGGCCGGGAGACGTTGTAATTATGTTGCATTAATCAGGTGATTTAGTTCGTATTTGCAGCGAGCATAAAACACTAACTACTGTAGCTTCACTGACTATCCATCGAAAACTATGCGCATCACCGTGTCAGCAGCAGCTGCTGCCTACGGTACTTTTCCTACACACGGAGAGCCTCACTTCCCATAACAATATCCCCCGTCAGACTAACGTCACATACACACACTGCCCACATGGCTACCTGTCTTAAAGGGGAAGGATTGGTCGGTAATAATCATGTAAAAGGAGAACAGTGAAAGTTTACTTTTCTATCAAGCAGCAAAAAAGGATTAGTGTCACATCGCAACGTCCTGCGATGTGACAATCCCGCATGCGCACATCGCGATGTCGATGCTAAATCACAATATTGTTTAGCCCTAGTCTAAAATCTGCTATTTTATCTGCTTTTATATGTTTAACTGTTTTTAACTGCTCTTTAATGTTTAATTTCTTATAATGCAATATAACTTTTATTTTCGTATGTTATTTTGACTGTTTTTAACTGCTCTTTAAGGTTTAATTTCTTTTACTGCACTGTAACTTTTTACTATTTTAATCTTTTTATGTAAAACACTTTGAATTGCCCTGTTGCTAAAATGTGCTATACAAATAAAGCTGCCTTGCCTTCTTAGTATACCAGTTTTGGTGTCTGTGGCGACATTCCCATGCTGGCGCATGCCGATACAGCTTTTTTGTACTAGTAGTTTATTAACTGTAGAACAACTTCTTTACATTAGCAGTACACAAAGTGCTGTCAACCAACCTTGCTCACTCACTTACGGTTCTACACAGCGTAGCTGCTTATTCTGGCTCTTTGATTGGTTACACGCCATGCCAGTCTACCTGTATTACCCAATAACTTGACAGGCAGGAAGGGGGAGAGACTACAGCGACGTGGCGTTACTACGAATTACGCCACTTTTCTTAAGAACATCAACAATGTCAGAGGGGGTAGACAAAAGTTCCACACTCATGCTTTCAACAGCCTCCCGTCTCATTTGTTTTACGTATACAGTACAAAAGTATTTCTTTATCTGTGAAAATGTAAAATTGCTGCATTGCAAATGCAATGTTTTCACACCTAATGGTTCCCTCTTTTTTTCTCCTTTTACCATCAGGCAGCCGACAAACTGGAGAAACATATCCAAGAAATGGACGACGGCAGCTACATCGAGTTTGATGTGCCGGAGTTCAGTAACACTGTTCTGACCCAGCTTAATGAGCTGCGGCTGCAAGGGAAGTTGTGTGACATAATTGTTCACATTCAGGGCCAGCCATTTCGAGCCCACAAGGCTGTGCTGGCAGCCAGTTCACCCTACTTTCGTGACCACTCAGCTCTCAGCACCATGAGTGGCCTTTCCATCTCGGTCATCAAAAGCCCTGAAGTGTTTGAGCAGCTTCTTGCATTCTGCTACACAGGTCACATGTCCCTGCAGCTCAAAGATATTATCAGTTTCCTCACTGCTGCCAGCTTTCTGCAAATGCAGGCCATCATTGACAAGTGTACCCAAATCCTAGAGAGCATCCACTCCAAGATCAGCCTCCCAGTTAGCGTCTGCAGCCCGGAGAAGGACGACTCACAGGCCGGCGGGAATGGGGTCAATGACAGCAACCTCTTTGTAAACCCTACCCAGATCTCCCCCCCTTACTACTCCCGGCAGAGTCAGGCAGGACATGAAGCGCGCTTTGAGCTGGCAGGAAAAGGCCTAGGCCGGGGGCGACAGCAGCAAGAGGAAGGCCAGTCGGACCGAGGCAGTAGTGATAGTGTGTCTGAGCTTGATGCCCCCATGGATGGAGAAACGGAGCAAGTGGAACTGATTGGCAAAGATGGGCAAGTAACAGATGTGCATGTGAAGATAGAGAAGACGGACAGGCCCACGTACTCCGATAGCTCCTCAGCCGGTGACGATGGCTACCACACAGAGTTGGTAGATGGAGAACAGGTATTGGCTGTTAGTGTGGGATCTTATGGTCCTGTCATCCAGTCTGCCGCCTATTCTTACTCAGGGCTGTCCTCACCGTGCTTTGTCAACCTTACCAACTCCAGTCCTTCCCGCTCCATGCTCAGTGGCTACAGAGGTGGGCGAGCCAGGGCAAAGCGGCCCCTGGCCATCCCAGCGGGTGTGCTGAGTCATATCAAACCAGGCTCCGATGACGGCGAATCAGCAGTGGGACCCACAGGGTTGGAGAACGATGTGCGCGAGCGTAGCCTGCGGAGCCAGTGGTACCCCTACAATGAGAGACTTATTTGCATCTACTGTGGAAAGACCTTCAATCAGAAAGGGAGCCTGGATCGCCACATGCGCCTGCACATGGGAATCACCCCATTTGTATGTAAATTCTGTGGCAAGAAGTACACAAGGAAAGACCAGCTGGAGTACCACATCCGTGGCCACACGGACAACAAGCCCTTCCACTGTCAGATCTGTGGCAAATGCTTCCCATTTCAGGGCACCCTTAACCAGCACCTGAGAAAGAAGCACATGGGAGCATCAGAGGGCAGTAATCATATAGACTCTCCAGAGACGACGGAGGGGAACTCAGGTCAGAAGGACCAAGAGGATACGTCCGAAGGGATGGCCTTTGAGGCACAATATGCAGAAGAGGCACCAGCCAATGATATGGAGGAGAGTTCAAAATGCAGTCCAGAAGAGGCTCAAGCTTCAAGATGTGATTTTTAGGTCCTGCTTCAGGTTTAAGAAGCTTTAAGAAATGTTTATCTTAACTCAACTTATAGGACTTTTTCTTTTCTTTTTGAATCAGCTCCCTCTACTATAGACATTTCTTGCGTCAAGGGATTCTGTCAATTTTGTGAAAGTTAGATGTTGAATGCAGAGAGCAAATGGGTGCTTTATAGAGATTTGATTATTTCAAGCAAAGGGAGTAAGAACTTACTATTTTTAAGGAGGTCCCAATAATCAAGACCCCCTCATTGATTTCTCTTTATATCTTTCCATGTTTTTTAAAACATATTTACAGAGTTATATAGGCATGTTGCAATAATTGATAATGTGAAAGCTCTGGTAAGATGCTTGTCATATCACCTTTTTTACCTGACCTGTTTTTGCACATGTGGCCACAGGAGGTCACTTACTCACAAGGAATGATTTTTCTGCCAGTGCAAAGCTTTGTGTGACATATCCGTTCAATACCTCATAAATGCAACTACATACTCATAACAGACAGTATTTTAACTTACATGAAACTCACCAGGTTCTACCTCATAGCCAAGAACCTACCAGGCACAGACGTGTTCACCGTTTGAAATCCGTTTTAGGTTGTATGTACAGTATCTTATTGCCAAACCCTGTAAAGAATATTCTCTCAACGTAAAGCCTTGATACTTAGGGGAACTATTCCTTGCTGATTGTATGGATTAAGGACATATATCTTGTCAAATGTTTCTTGATCAGCCAGGTTAAAGTGAATTTTTTTTTTTTTTTTAGAAGGTGCTATGTAAGGAGTACATTAAATTTGCTTGCTTTCTTGTGTGTTTGTTTTTGGCAAATGCAGACAATAGAGACAAAAAACGGCCCTGCATATTTTTCAAGATATTTAGCTGTCTTGTAACGTTTGTTCTACACAACACTTAAGAATTTTATCTCTCATCACTACTGGAGATCTTGCTCTGTTGGCGTGGGTAAAGATGCTGTCATCCATGTAATGGGTGAATTACGTCCATATAGTGAAGTCATTCGTAATTCCTTTATACTCTGGTGGAGACTTATACTAAATTATTGTTGTATGTGTAAATTGTTTTGTCCTGAGGTAGGCTTCTAAGTTAATACTCAGCGTCTGACGGAGACAGGAGTACTCATTGTCAACTCAGCACAGTAGGAACAGCTGTTCACACAAATCAATACAGTATACTAGTCTGAATAATATGCAAAACAGAAAGAACAAAGGAATCTCAGCCATTTTGACATGGTTTTTCTTCCATTATTTGAAAGAGCTATTGACTTGTTTCCTTTTCTTTCCTTTCCTCTGTCCTTCCTTTGAGGATGGGACGGTTGATCTGGGGTCTCTGTTCCCTGCATTGGTTGGGGTCAAATGCAGACTTGGAACAAGTTTTCCTCATTTGTTAATCCTGCTTTGTGGTGTTGACATAGATGCGGCATAGCTAGACCAAGGCTAAGAGGTAAATGTTGTCGGAGGTAGCTGGTGATCCAAAGTATTGATGCACTTTGCAGAGTTTTGTGTGTGTGTGTGTGTGTGGGGGGGGGGATTTCTGTAATAATTCTGATGCAGCAGCAGCGGGGTTAGGGTAGTACTAGCTTCACAGCAGGGATTTTTCCTCTAAGTAAAAATGTTGTGAACTTTGATGAGACTCTGCAATCACATGAATACTATTGGCTACAAGTCATGCATATGACAACATATTTTATCTATACTGTTTAGACCATGTGGATCAGGGATGGGGGTGGTGTTACTATATAGTGAGGGTTATTTTCCATGGAGATTTAAAGGAATCTGCATACACAGTAATTACAAGGCACTTAGAAGGCCCCTTTTGTGCTCACCTGCTTTTTTATTTAAGCTGTTAAAGATTTTTGAAGAGCACCTGCTATATGCTTTTATTTTGTCCTTTTTGGTCCACGCTGAATTTGTGTTAATGAATTGTGTTTGATTATTTCACAGTTTTTATATAATCTTTCTACTTTGTGTGTGCATTTTGGTAGGAGGATGTTGTGTTTTGTTGCTTATGTCTAATGTGCAGTCCTTTTTTTATTCCACTGAATTAGAGCCCGACCGATACATTTTTTTAAGGCCGATACCACTACGAATATTTGGTTATTTAAAAATCCGATATGCTGAGATATCGGCCAATATATATTTAAAAAACATCCAGAAGCATGTTACAAAACAAGCAGATTTCCCTAACATTAGTTATTTGTAGTTATTTAAGAGTTCTCACTAAAAAAAATATGATAATAATTTGTTTATTGTCACAACAGAACAGAGGGACATCAAAGTATAATAAAGTTCAGATAAATAAAATGCATAAAAATACAAACTTAAGATATGAAACTTTAAAGTCCTTTCGATCAAAAACATATTAACAACAAACAGTGTTGCCAACAGGGACGTCGTAGAGCGCCCTCTGGTGGACAAACTATGCAGCGCCAACACTCACAACATGGTTGACTGTCCGTTTTTAATTTAGAAATATTAATTTATCAAAATCATTTATTTGTCATTGTAAATGATTCTGATGAATACATAGATCGGGGAAATGCCTAATATCGGCCCGCCGATATATCGGTCGGGCTCTACACTGAATGTGCGGTCATTGTCTTCACTTATGGACAGTTAAGATAGCAAACCAAAATGTAGGGAACTTTGCAAAAACTCGGTATAGCTAGCGTTTAGTTATCTTAGTGCGTATGGATGTATTGCAGCCACTTCTGGTCATCACACCCACAGTCTGCCAACCTGTACAGTACTTTTCAGATTATTGTTTACTACGTCAAAGTAGACAAAGACTGACTAATTTTAATCTGCCTAGGATTCTTGCCCTTCACCTCGAAAAACAGGAGGAAATGCATACCTTGTCCGTTTTGTTTTGTGAGTAAAGGGTACAAACTGCTAAAACAACTTTGTGCCAAGAGTTCACGCCAAAGACTAATAGGTGATTTTTAACCGCCAATTGTGACTGTATTGCATAATTGAATGCTCTTGAAGAAGAATACAGTATGTTCTTAATTTAATGTAGGACGAGTTCTTTTTGATTTGCAAAGAATGTACGTTTCCCAGCTTATAACAATCACTTTTCAAATTTAAACAATTTGCTAATAAGACGTTACACAGCGAAAGTCATAAATAACAATATATTAAGCCATACAAAAGCTGAAATTATAAAAGTTGTGCAATAGGTATTGTAATTTTTTAAAGCCAATGTAAACAAAAGAGACAATACTTCACAAAAAGTGGCATCTTTAACTTAGTGCCTTGCCACAAGCTTTACATTTTAGATTCTGGCACTTAGATTCCTGTGCCTCTTTCATTTTATTAAGGATTGAATTGAGAGATTATAATAGAATATGGCCACACCATTTATTGTCAAGTGGTACCAAGAATAAAAATAACTTAATACATGTCATTCTTGTCCATTTTGAAGTTTTTTTTTATTTTTTCAGTCTTAAGTCCTACCCCCTGTTTTCGCTTTTTATTGTTTGATCTGTTATTTTTATTTGTCATGGAATGGGCAACGGATTTTAAGTTCTAACTGATTTTGTAGCAATTAATTACAATCAAATGAGGCAGACTTCTTCCCTGCAGGCCGTTGCCCAAAGGTCAGAGACTATACTGTATCCCTCCTCTCTAACCACCGAGGACAATCTTAACTGTACTGTAGTGTTAGGCGTTTCAATGAAGAAAGGAGATGCATGAGAAACACAAATCTACTTCCTCTCTGTTCTCAGTGAGCATCTGGCAAAGGAACAGCTGCTTGGGTATTTAGCAGATAATAAACTGAATATTTGTGGAGAAAAAAACAAACTAACCCTCATACTGTAGCTGAATTGCATGTTGCTCAACCTCAAAATTGTATGAAAATGCCAATGAATCTATTTTTTTTCTTTTTTACTTGTTTCCTTGTATTTCTGTCATTGATTGTGCACTTACAGTTTTATGTTGATAGTAAATAACAATTCCATCCCGGAAGTCCTGTTTATCTCTGTAGTTAACCTTAAGGGACTCCGCTAAAACGGCCTGAATCACTTTTGGTAGGGACCTTTCCCCCTTAAATGGTGCTTTTAGACTAGTCAGATTCATTTTTTTTATTTATCAAACGAGTCCATATAATCATCATAGGTGAATGGAGGGGAAATTGTTTAAATGCTTTTCATAACTATAGTTACTTATGTGATACACACTTACAGAACCAACTGAACTTGACACACACAAACACTCAAATCGATTCTTTGTCAACTCTTAGTTCCACACACCTCTGAGAGGAACAGGAGATAATGGGCCACAAGTAATCAAAAGGAAGTGTTTACAGGGAAGGCTGTCAGACTACTTTTTGAAATTGCAGCTCGTCCTATTCTTTTTATAATAAACTCACTTCAGGTAGTTTACAAACACTGATACAGGCTTAGAAGAAAAAAAATCTTAAGTCTTCCATAGCTTTTCTGTCAGTTTCTGTCCACTGTGTAATATAAGAAAAAAGCAATAACCTTCTTAAAAGTGTATTGGGATCATCAAGCCTATTGAAATATTGGCCTGTCATATCAAACCAACTGAATGTCAGGGAGCTGTTGAATTGAAGTAGGACCAGGACAATTTGATATTGATTTATTTTTTATATATTTTCTGAAACTTTGGACAGATTGCCTCTCCTCTTCAGAAAAAAATTATATAAGTAGCGTTGCTTGCTGGTGTTCTAAATGCTCATCAAACTCCAGTGGTAGTCAGTAAACACACAAGAACTGATTGTGACGTGGTCCAGTCATCAAACTCAGTGGCACTGTTCAGCTGTGTCAAATAATGAAAGGGATTTTGGGCTGTATAGCCGCTGTTAGGAGCGGGATATCTGTTGTCATGTTTAGGTTCAGTGGTCTCCTTTTGGCTCCTCAGGCACTGAGACTGTAGTTGTATTTGTTCAGGACAAGGCGGAAGTTTTCAGTCAAGCTATTGTTCCTTCTCCTTTTACACCTGCCCTAACTCTGCACTACAATGTCTCTGGCTCATATGTAGCTGGCGACAAGGCAAAAAAAAAAAATCTTAGAACTCAGGGTATATGGGGTTTAAGGTGGTCTCATTGGACATACTACTAATGTCCATAGTATAATTGTGCACTTCTTTTCAGGTGGGGAAACAAGTCCACAGTCAGCGGTTCCCAAAACATTCTGCCTCAAGGTCTCAATGAGCCCATATTTTCATCTGAGCTGAGGCTTGTGGAGCACTGGAGACCACAAACTAAAGCATGATAGCAGAAATGTCCCAACTCCTGTTCTGTCCACTCTACACACAACCTCACAACCCAACTGTGAACCTCAGAACTCTACTGTTTTGTACAACTATGAAGTAAATGAAGCTAGCTAGAGCTGTTGTATCTATTGCCATTTATGAATTTATTTTATAGCATGAAATAAAATATATTTATTCAAATTCTATATTTTACCCATAATCATTCTGTGCCGCTTCGTTTTGGTTCTTAAGCTTGTAAATTGCTTTTTTATTACATCAAAAATGCCAATAGAAAAATGCGTTTGTAAAATAAAGACGCTCATTTGGCTCTGATTTGTCTTTTGTGTCTCAAAAATGTATTCATGTTTTTATATGTGCATGGTAACTCAAATCACCCAGATCACAGACAAAAAAACTAATATTCAGACATCCTTGCCGTCCACTGTAGTCCTGTTTACGGTGTGTGTTGAAGGTTCACTGCATGGATTTTTCAGTGGACTACTATTGAGTTCTCACAAAAATACAATTATATTAGATCACGAATGAGTTACAATAGATGCCGTGAATTAGAAACCACTTGACCAACCGGGGCATATAGCTTAGCAGGCCGTTAGCCTATTATAAGAATCTAATGCCATTTTGGGCCTAGTCAGACAAAACCCTGAAAGCTCAGAAGGCAATTCATTTATTTGGCCTTTATCTAACTTTTTTTATCTAACTTTATTATGTGTCATTTACCCTAAACTACGGTAAGTCAAATCGCATCAGGTCTCATCTGTCTCTCTACTTCACATGTCCCTTACCTGCAGTCACCAGAGACCGGGATGTGTTGTGTACATCTGATGTGATTAAAGGGATTTGTTCCACACAGTAGCCTACATGAATATGGACTATTACAGGGGCTGTTGCTGCAACTGATGGTAACCACAGTGCAGGCTGTGTTTTCACGTTTTTGTCCCTGATAACATTCTCTATTTGCAACACTAGGCCTATAAGGAGCTCCAGATTCTCTGATATTTCAGTGTTTGTTCATCGCCACATCACGTGAGCCTCTGACTTTGCACATTCTCTTTTTTATACATTTAAAAAAGAGGCTATTGATTATATGAGATATGGATGTGCCCATTGATCAGTGAATCAGCATAATTCCAAGCTCAAAGTGAAATACAACGATTCATTGCGCTGGGATGCTGAGTAATAATAGACACATGGCAATAGTAGACCCCTGAGAAAATCTCGCTGTGACCCTTCCGGGGTCCGTATTATGAAATTCACATGCTGCAGCAATACATAATATAAATGCCATTTGGGGGAATACCTGATGTATATGCAGCTGTGATCCTCCAGAGGGAGCTCCAGCACAACAAATAGGTTACACCTCAATAGGTTGCTCATAAAGTTATTATATATTTATTTTATTTAATTTAGAATTTTGTTTAAAAACACTCAGTCATCACAGTCCACAAACACAAAATTTCACATAAATGAGTACAAATGACAAAACAAAAATTTGATTTAATTTTATTTATGAAATCATAACAAGAGTTATCTCAGGACACTTTACAGAGAGTAGGTCTTGACCACACTATAATTTACAAAGACCCAACAATTCCAGTAATTCACCCAAGATCAAGCATTTAGTGTAACAGTGGCGAGGAAAAACTCCCTTTTAGGAAGAAACCTTGGACAGACCCAGGCTCTTGGTAGGTGGTGTCTGACGGGGCCGGTTGGGGGTGTGATGAACAGTGGCAATAATAGTCACAATAACAATACTGGAACAATGACCAGAAATAAAAGTTGTGGTAGTTCATGGCATAGCAGGGCACTGCAGGGTGTTACAGGACGTAGCAGGGCACTGCAGGGTGTTACAGGACGTAGCAGGGCATTGCAGGGTGTTACAGGACGTAGCAGGGCACTGCAGGGTGTTACAGGACGTAGCAGGGCACTGCAGGGTGTTACAGGACGTAGCAGGGCACTGCAGGGTGTTACAGGACGTAGCAGGGCACTGCATGGTGTTAGAGGATGTAGCAGGGCACTGCAGGGTGTTACAGGACGTAGCAGGGCACTGCAGGGTGTTACAGGACGTAGCAGGGCACTGCAGGGTGTTACAGGACGTAGCAGGGCACTGCAGGGTGTTAGAGGATGTAGCAGGGCACTGCAGGGTGTTACAGGACGTAGCAGGGCACTGCAGGGTGTTACAGGATGTAGCAGGGTGTAACAGGGCATAGCAGGGCAAAGAAGTGACAGACTTGCAAACCTTATCAAAGATGTTGACAGCAGGAATTCTTAACCAAATAATCTTGAATAGATATCAGCCAATAAAACACCTTTCCTATTTGTCACCCAACCAAGAGACTCTAAGTACATGTCAGTCTCAATTTGGAATAATTTAAACCATGGTGTTGATTTGGAAAATGTTGCTTTGTGAATATGGAATTCACCTAACAAAATAAAGAGATTTACAATATTAAATGAATTGCTATGTTTACATTCAACATATGTAATAATATGTTTCCCTTCAAGTGTGATTCAAGTTGTTTTAGATACTATATAATTTTCCTAATTTTTTCAGAATGTAATACAAAATGAACAGCCATAAACAAGATGAGTTACAATTCTTGTTCTGTCTTACAAAAGCTACAATAATAATCAACAGGCATGACTTTTGAAATAAACGGGTCTGTAGGATATATATTATGCAATATTTTTAAATGTAATTCCCTAACTTTGTTTGTGATACAATATCTAAAAGGAACAAGCCACGCCCTATGCCATATAATAATACCAAAGAGGAAAATTAAAACCAGGATAGGTTGCTCATCTTTAGTGCCAGAAATTCTACAGTTCAATGTAAACAAGAATATATCTTTGAATAAATTATCCATTGTGACTTAAAACACAAGGCTGTTACATATCACTATTAAAATGTTACACATACAAACAGCCCGCCACAGGTTTGAGCATTAACTTATACACGTTTTGTTATGATAATTAGCAAACCAGATGTCTGAAAATACCTTTTCCTCTTGTAGGTTCTCTTTTTCATTTTTTTGCTTGTGGAAAAAAAAACATTCGCAAAAGTCACAGAAGCCAAGTAGGCTAGTAGAATTAAAACAAATTGCTTTAATCTCAGAGGGCTGGTAATAAAATTAATTTATCACCCAACAGGCTCTGTTTCCTGCTGGATCTCCAGTCAGATTCTCTGCCCAATCCTCAGCACTATTATTGCTCCTGTCCTTACTGTGTTAAAAAATGCACCCGAAGGGAGAAATACATAAAGTGGCCCAGCTGTGCTACAGCCTCCCATAGTGTTATCGCTGTCTGTGGGTTTTACATAAACAGCATTAGGTAGCCAAATGACTAATAAACCACCAAATTGGCCAGCTATGTGCTTCACTGACATTTTCTTTAAGTTTACAACTGTTCTTTCAGGCTGCATGTTGCAGTTTGTCACTAACTTAATTGAGAAATAAATCCAGTATTTTATGCCTAAATATTTTGTCAAATATATTGTCATCTACTGATCAGCTGACTATTCTAATAAACTGGATGAATTGTTTGAATGGCAGCATTATAGGGCTGCGCGGACATCTGATCCTAAAATAATAGACTACATTGCCTTGTTCAGTGGAATATAAGAATAAAAAGAACCACAGAATACAAGGCCAGGAAACACAATGTAGTCGTATTTCACAAGAGGTCTTTAACTGCATTCTATGGTTATGATGTATTGTGGCTCTTTGTAACAGAAACTCTACCATTTGGACTGGAGTGAATAATTGATAAGTAGCTCTTTGACACATTTGTTAATATGTACTTTCAGGTATATCATTAGTTTTGTTATTGCAGTTTTTGCAATTAAAACATGAACGATGGGTCTTGACTTTTGTTGCACTTTGGCTCAGTCTCTCATGCAGCAATGCACCCACAAAGTCCTGAAGCTGCTGCCTTCTCACACATCTCACTGTTCAGAAAGGGTTCGAAAGGTACTCCTGCCTTATGTAAGTGCTGCTGGAGCTCAACAGTTTATGTGCCTAGGAGTTTGACCATGTTTTCCCAAAACAATTTAAATCCAAAAGGTAGCTAGATATTTGTCCTCATCTTACTGTCCCTATGGGGTTGCTTTGAGTGCGGCTCTAGTGAAATAGATGGAGCTTTTAAATGTTTCTCTGTGCTGCTATGTTATTTGGCATTATTGTTATAGGGCTGATGTGGAAATGACTCAAGCTATTTCTTTATCAACATGGGTCTGAGTCTGACTATAGCCTAAGGATACTTACAATTGACCTTATTGATCAAATGAAAATAGAGCTAATGCGTCATGTGGCCTGGCAGGCACTCAGCAAATGCTATTCTTTTTAAGGTTTTTACCTCTTTGCTCTCTGAATGAGATAGTGCTGCCACGTTACAAGGGATTTGGGAGTCAGGAGAGCAGCTTGTGGTGAAGAAGACGAAAACAGGTGAAGGGTAATTCGCCTACACAGGTTGAATAATGTGGTTACCATCCTGAACAAACTCCTTGCAGGTAAAAAGTCACTGGAAACTCTTGGTCTACCTCAGCCATAAGAGTGTTGAATAACTATAGGAAAATCTGTATGTAAAGTGACAAATTAGGAAGGGTCACTTCTGACCTGTTGGTCTGACTCACTAAACACCACAACCGCTCCCGCGTGCGATGGATGCAAGACACACGTGTGCTCCACATGTGAATGCTAACAACACTGTGACAGAATGGAACAAAACAATGAAAACCAAGCCAATGAAGCACGACAACCAGTATATATATATATATATATATATATATATATATATACATGTAAGTATATTAGCAATGCTTTGTTCGTTTTAAGCAACTAACGAGACATTATGTAAAGTGTGCTGTCTGAATGTAGCTGCTTGTTAGCTAGCTGCTGTGGCTTGACACAAAATGGGTTTGTTTGATTTCAACTGTTACTGCAATTATGATATTGACCAATTGTAACGAAACGTTAAGCTAACTAGCGGTAAAGTACATTACTGAACCTAAGTTTAGTTAATGTTGTAACTTTAAAACAGACGTTGTCATTTTGCGGCTTGCAGTTTAGTTTAGTTTGAACACTTGTTGGTAGCTCTGTTTATGTGACTAATATCAGGCTAGTATTGTGTTGCACAAGTGCATGATATTGTATCCAGATATGTTTCCTAAACATGCTAGGCTAAGCTTGCTTACAATAAGGCCTTTGACATTTTGACATTCAGTAGTAAAAAACACAGGTGTCAATTATAAAATGAATGAGTTAGTTTTAGGTCCTGTGCATTCTGGCACTGTCATGGCTTACTTGAATACAACGGAGCCATTGTAAATGTGAGTAACACCTGTGCTTTTTCTGCCATGACAAGTCTAAATGTCTGCAGTAAAGTAGAATTTACTGTGTTGTGGTTGTATGCCTAAGCCAACCAGTCAGGTTGCAGTTGTAAACATCCACATCTGTCCAGACTCATATAATTTATGTTGTGAAGACTTTGAAGGAATTTAATAAAAGGTATTTAGTGTTTTTTTTTTTTTTGGCAAAACATGGATGCTTCACACACATCTTTAACCAGGCAGTACAGAAGGTTTATTCATTCACCACAGTTTCAAGTTGGGCATTGAAGAAAAGTGTCACAAATTCAGTATCTGACCAAATGTTAAAAATGTTCCTGAGTTACGGCTTTGAATAATGACCAGAAAAAGCATTTTTGATAAACATTATGATGTCGCCTCTGGGTATAAATTGTCGTCATTTTATCTAAGTAGACATTCATGTCAAATGTGAAGACATCCGCTCAAGGTGTTTCTGAGTAGTGGGATGGGCATTAAACCACAAATATCTAATCCGTTCATGGAGGTTTGTGCCAAATTTGAAGAGATTCCCTTTCACGTTCTTAAGAATGGGACAGACCGATGGATGTATGAACAACACGAAAAAAATAAACCCTGCATAAAAAAACAAAATCACAAAAGTATTTATTGCCAAATAATTAACACTTACAAGTAATTTGCCTTGGTTGTTGGTACATAGACATATTAACCATTAATATGAAAAAAATAGCTGCTTGATAGCCATTGTTACTCCAGCTGTGATGTGGGAGAAGTTAGTGTTCAGCTTTCAAAATGAATGAATTACCTGTATAAATGCTTATGACAGTGTTATTTGAAATTTTTGGTAGAGAGGAGAAATTGAGGAGTTGAAGGTAGGTTCTTAATTTTGTTTTTAATGTTGCATAATAAATCCTTTTTATTGCCCTTTTCTAAATATCTGTACCTATTATACTATATGACAAATTAAGTAACCAGAACACATACAGAAACAATCTCTTGATTTTAGAATAATTTGTGTTTTTCAACTAAAGTAAATCTTAAATGAGTAACAGTTGTTTTGTTTGAGGTAAACTCAGTTTAAGTTAGTTTATAATGTTATATTTAAAACTGTAGTAGCAGTGTGGTGATGAATTTAAACTGTATTTCTAAAAGCTTTGTTAAGTTAGGGTAAGTGTGCCTTGCCGAGTTGGCACAACTTATTAACCACAACCCAGAAAATAGAGGAACATCTATTGTATTCTGAGAAACCACTCCTTTTCCCCAATATAAGCCTTTTCATGTTCATATTTTCCTTTATTAAAACTGAGTCAATCTGTTGTACTGGAGTTGATCCATGATTGAATAATGTTGACTCACAGTGGAGTAATGGTAGGCTCTTGGTGTACTTTTGTGTTGAGCTGTTAGACCACGGCCTGTTTCTTGTAGAGCAGGCATTAACTAAGTCGAAACAATTTATTATCAGGATGAAGTCATTGTTTTTTTAGAATTTCATAGATTCAACAGGAATATTTTTGTCTTATTCATTCCAGTTGTCACCTTTCTACTTATAGTAAATGTAATTTTGATCTTTTAAGACAGTCATGCATTAACAAATGTTTTCAGTGTTGAGCTATCCTTTCCGTGTTTTTTAGGAGCTGATCTGGTCATGAATGGTAGTTAATATTTTGGCACACTCTTGTGATAATTTTTGGTCAACATAGTTGTGATGAATTTGTGACGAACAAACAAATGCCAGATAATAATAAAGTCTGTATGTGACTCTTTGTGTCCTGTGTCTGTGTGCAACTATTGATAAAGACAGCTATGGGATGAAAATACAGAGAGAACAGAGTTTGGCTCTTGAAGGTCACGGGTTGAGTGAAATTTTTGTTTTTTCATCTAACAGCAAGGACACCTAGCTAACAATTTTTTGGTAAGGAAGTGAAATACTGCAACACTGGAATAGCCACAGTAATACCTTTTCGCAAAATACAATTTTCCATTGTGCTAAGGAAAATTCCTCTTGTCCATTCCTTAGAGATTTCCTGCAAGTTCCCTGCAGAGAACTCAAAGATGTTTTGGAAGAACATGAAACAATGGTCATGGCGTGTGACCTTAAAGCTATTAGCAGATCTGCACATCTCCACAGTTGGAAATCTGTTCAAATGCTGAGCTTTTGGAAAACGGAAAAATCCTGAACTCAATAGTTTCACTATGTAAGTAATAAACAGTGAAGTGACTATTCTCCCAAAGAGGAGCCTTGCCACATTATTATGCGTTTCTATTTTTAAGCTTCTCTTAATAACTCCCATATGCGTCACAATAATTTTACAGCAGTAATGGAGAGTAGTTTGAATAAATGGCTTGGAAAAAGATGTTGATTACCTTTTATTGTGCAGCATTTTTTGGATCTCACTAATTTAGTATTCCATAGTGTTCAGAGTTGTGTTTTTGCTGACTTGCTGTGTGACAATGGCAGTGATAGGTTGTGCTCAAGTCTGAGTTGTGTCACAGTGGAATGCTCCATTACACAGATGTGCCAGAGTAGGGAAGGTCAGGACTCTGAAATAATGGCATAGCTGTAGTACCTCAGTATGTCTTCAGACTGTGGTAAGATGGGAGTGACAGAAAGATGGAGTGATCACATTGCGAATCAAGAGGATGGAGAAAGGAATAGGAGACAGTGTTGTAGGCGGGTCACCAACTGTCGAGTCTCGAGTCCCCAGTGTTCAAGGTCGAGTCATCAAGGTTGAGTCTGTGTTATATTTCAAGACATTTCATACATTTCTCCACTCTGGCACCTTTAAAGAGCTGATAAAATTATTAAAGAGGGTTTACATTAAACAAAAATGACACCACTGTCACGATTGCAAAGGGAATTTATTTACAGACTTTTTTCTGCCACACGGCATATTTTTTTTACATTGATTACATATACACTTTGCAACACAGTAATACAGCAGCGACCTAATATATTGATATATTTCTCCGGTTCGGGCACGTATATGAACCACAAAATAACTGGAAAATATAACCACCAAATGGTGAAATAGTTTTACTGCCGTCATTAAGCTGTTAAATTGATATAACTAGGACTTTAAAACAGTCCTCGCCGGCAAGCAAGGTTGACGTCAGCATAGGGCTGCACAATTAATCAAATTTTAATCACAATCACGATTTTGACTTCCCACGATCAAATTTGCGCCACACAGCGCCGGTCCACACTTCTGACATTTGTCTACAGTTTAAATTTTGTATTAACACAGCTGGATATTGTTAAGTATGAGAGGCAAACCTGTATTTGTACCAGTGTTTCCGCGGGTAACTGCTATCGCGGCTGCCACGGCGAAGAACACAGAAGAAGTTATTGAATGCAACTAACTTCAGTTGGTAGAGTAATAGTGTGTGAGACGGAGCCTGTTGGACCTGCAAGAGATGTGACCCATGGCCAGAATATCATAGTTCATAAAAATGCAGCGCACTGACGATACAGACATTTCATACACACAACGTGTGTATCCGCCATTCGACCCGTGCTGGACACATTCATGATGATCAGCCGTCTCTCTGTGAGTACGTCCATTGCACTCAAAAAACTTAAAATCAACAAATAATCGTGAGAATAATCGTGATCACAATATTGATCTAAATAATCGTGATTATCATTTTGGCCATAATCGTGCAGCCCTACGTCATCGCGTTCCTCCGACTTGTCTCACGCTCAACACAACATTTAGCGCTGCTCTTTCCAGCTTTGGATGTGAAATTTGTGTAGGCAAACTTCACGATCCGGGGCGCATCTCTCTGCATTTTCCAAATGTGAACATGAGTCTCTTTCTGACCAAGTAACTTACAGGAACGTATTTATAGGGACCTCCCACTTATAAACAGTTCTACTGACTACTCTCCCCTCTTTTTTCAGAGTGGTGGAATTGTTACATTCAGACATTTGTGCCCATTCAATTAGCCAGTGTAGACCTTTTGTGATGATAACAAAAATTTCACAAGAATGTTAACCGGTGGGAATCACACCTGTTGAAATGTTAGATGGCAGTGTGAACACAAAAGGCATACACTGACAAATTGAATGTGCATCATGAGCAGTTCTCTGAATGCCTTTTGTTATTATAACAGCCATCTAACCACCACAAAAAGGAAACGAACCTGCCCTCGAATAATGCACTAAAAGACTAAGAATGCAGCGTTAAGTGAGTGTCGTCAGTGAGTGTGCTGTCAAGCAAGGAGAGCGAGCTGTATCGGTGTCCAACTGAGAAGCGTATGTGTGGCTGTGAGAACAAGATCCTGGGAGAAACAGGAAAAAGTGTAACATCTTATATCCAATTCTTATAACATAATAAGTCAGAAACTTCATCCAACATCCGATTTTACTTGAATCTGAGTCAAGTCTCGTTATACATCCTCGAGTCCTCAGTCTGCGAGTCCATGTCAAGTCAAAAGTCCAGAGAATAGTTTCTCGACTCAGACTCGAGTCCAGAGAAAAGAGACTTGAGTCAGACTCGAGTCCGAATCCAGGACTCGAGTACTCCATCACTGATAGGAGATGACAGAAAGATGGATGTGGAGTTACTTTGCAGACATTACATGGTTACTGTCGGTGTAAAAAATGAAGGGATTCTATTTAAAAGTTAGTGCAGTATAATTTGTCCACTTTGTAGATAACACATTGTTTAATTCAATTTTACAGTTGAACTGGCTTTTTGTATTAAAAGATTGACCCTGGTTCACAGCCATCCATGGAAAATGGGAAAGGAATACAGTGGAAAAGCCACCCTCCCACACACAGTTCTTTCATAGTCCCAGATATGTCAAAAATCCTGAACACATGCGGCGAAATCTTCAATTCAAGGGTGATATAGGCTCTGAATGATTTTTAAATGTTAGTTATCCAGGGCTCACATATTGTTTTTAAATGATATTGAATTGTTTTTAATGTAATGTCTACCCTGATTCATTTATCATATTTGGTAGGGCTTTAAACTGACAATAAATGATAAGTTAGGTGGCATGCTGATTCTCTTTGGGATGCCTCCATTTGGTCCTAGTAAAAGCATGACATGTGAGTGGTTAAAGTCCCCGGTGAATCATTTGTGCAGTGGTTTCTGTTGGAATGACTACAGTTACTCAAAAGGTGGGGTGAAAAGAATTTTTGGGAGCACAGTAAAGTTAAAAATGGTTCCATTAAGAGTACAAGGACATAGACTTTCACCGATGTCAAACAACAATACAGGCCAGTTTGAAGGTTCAGGTTTGACGGCCCAGGAAATGTGGTTCCTTTTGTGCTGAGTGAGCACTCTGTCAGCTCATGGTTTTCCATGTTGGTTGAGGAGTGGGGGCTGCACAGGCCACCCTCACTGAAGGTTTTCCATCGTGGTGAGTCCTCAGACATAAACGACATCCAAAGAGTCTGTCGTCTCTGTTTATGGAGACGATGAAACACCATCCTCTGTTTTACCACAAGCTCAATTGACAAAACAGACTTTAAACTGGTTTAAGATGCAGTTGCTATAAAAACATGTTCACCTATCTGGGAAGACAGAAAGGTTTGGTGCAAAGTACTTTTCCTGTCCCATCCCTCTTTAGTAAAAACACAGCTGACAGAGTGACAGTGGGGGTGATGAATACCTTCCTTTGTCCCATCCAAAGCCTCTTTGTCACGGGGAAGAAAGCTTCTTCGCTTTTGACTTGAGCCAGTTTTAGCAGCCGGTGTTTGTCGGTTGAATGTAGGACAAGTGTTTTGGCTACTATCACATAAGCATCCATCTTTGCTCTGGCAGCACATAACGCTAACATGGTAAGTTAGGTTTTATTCGGAGCAAGGGAGTTTAAATACACACGTCACGTTTTGCTCTATTGATATTCGGTCTCTTTCTAATGTCAGAATGTCTTTAAAGTTGTCAGTCCCCGGAATTCATACTAAATTGATTTCAAATGCTCTCTGAACTGTCTAAACATTCCTTAAATTAAATCTGGTCACAGAATATGACATTAATGAAGCTTGGTTCATTGCAGTGTAAAATCAATTTTTCTTCATTTTCCAGCTGACTTTGGAAATTTAATTGACACATAGTAAAATAATGGTGGTTTCTGTTGTCAGTGGAGGGGACTGCTGGATGCATTAGTTTTACAAGCCTGTCACATTTCATTTGTCATTCCCCAGTGTGCTGACTTTGTGTACTAACACTGTGCTTAATAGTGTTTGAGACAACATGCTTTAATACAATCAGTTCTAATAACTTAGTCTTTGTGATGTATGTTAATTGTTACTTTACTTAAAGTATTCCATTATGTTTATTGAACCAAACTGTTGTGGTTGCTACGTGGTGGAGGCATGCACTGTAAGCTGTATACTTTCCGTATGATATAGCAGTAATCTTTGCAACTAGCTTTTACATTACTCTAAACCTTTTGGTCAGAGAGCAGAAAAATCAAAAACATTGTCTTAAAAATGTAAGTACTCCATTTACAATTCATACTGTTAGATTATTTAGGATTCCTATTTAAATGCTTTTCTTAAATACTTTTTTATTCACTATAGAAGCACTACGTTTTCCAGTTTGTCTTTCTTTTGCTCCCAATAAAATCCAAAATGGCTCTGATATGTTCAACATAATATGTATCATGGGTTTACATTCTATAAACTTTTTTCTTGTATAATTTTTCATATTTTTCTCAGGGGTTTAACCACAACAAGTTGAGCATTAAAATGAAGCAATGAGGAAATTACCTTCATGTGTATTTGATTGTACGTTGAATGCATTATAGAAATGCAATTGGCTATCCCACTAAATGCTATTAGTAACAGGCTGATAAAGCAGTTTTCCCATGGCGATAATTGAGTGAAAAAGTGGAAAATCACATTTGTGCTCATAAGAGAGATACAGGGTAGTGAGAAAGAAAGTGTGATCTGCATTACAAAAAAACTCAATATCACCACAGGGCTCTAAATTCACCAAAATAATAAGGATTAATGTTCAAAATCTTAGTTTTACACTTTTCTGTTTAGTTTATAATTTTCTATCAATGTTTATGACTGTTGTTATTAAGTCTCATTGGATAAACAATGTCACTTAAGTTAGATGGTAGATTTGAGAATCTTAAGGATGCAACTAATACATAATAAACTGGTATTACACTGATAGCACTATCATGACAACTCTGGGACAAGGGACAGTATTACCCTAATTACACTAAATGACTACACAATTCATGTTCATGACAGTTGACAGCTGCTAAAGTTATAACCGTGTAATATGTCAGACAAATGCACACCGATTATGTTTTGACTTTCACTTTTGGAAAATGGATAAATGTTACTTTAGTGGCAGCAGTTATTACTGCTTATTAACTATACTAACTATGTTACAGCAAGAGGCATCAAAAAAGAGAAACACAAGCTGTACATATTTTATTGCAATGTATAAGTGACATAACAGGGTTTAATACATTATATTACAAATATCTTATGTACAAACGCAATGTGTCGGATCTATTGACATCAACATACCACTAAATTTATACAGTAAATACAGTGCTTGATTCATTCAAGCAAATCGGTGGATACCTGTTCAAGCAATTCAAGATTTCAAAACAAGTATCTTTATAAAAAAAAAGCCGGACCTTTTACCTCTTCAAAGTTTGGTAGTAAGTATATTTTTGATTATTGTTCCATAAGCATACTGTTACTAACTTCAGGTATTGCTATTAACAGTTTTGGGGTCATGGTTTAAAATAAGATGGCACCTTTTTATAGTATTTTGTTGTAATTAACAAAACTGGCCAGAATATCTAACCATGTATAAATGTTACTGTTCCTTTAAATTACTTTTTTTTTTTACGTATTTAGAATGAAATTAAAAGTCACTGGATAGGTTTCCTGTGTCAACCTAATTTGCTTGTTACTGCAAAAAACTAAATATATATTGTAGGGTTCCTATCTCACTCCTACTTAACTGAATTATTGTAATCTGTGCTTTTAATGTCAAATTAGATTAATACAAACAATATATTCAATTGAGAACACTGTCAACTAAGCAGGTTTTGGTTTTATCAAAGACAGTGTATTTAAAACAACTCCTGAGCAATGAGCACATGTCTGTACTGAGTCATGTATGTAAAAAGGGAAACGTACAGACAACAGAATAACAGTGTACAAAGTGCTCAATGGTGTTTTTGGCGTCCAACGTCGCCTTCCAGGCCGCTAACCCTAACCTTAACCCTAAACATAACCATGCGAGCCGTTGGGGGGCAAAAAACACCAAACACAGCACAAAGTGCACACATTCTTTGACTTATCAGGAGGTACCACTATATCAGCCTGATGTTTTGATATTGCACTTCATCTGTCTCTTTGTCATAGGTCTTGTTGTGGTGCCACTCCATTTAAGAAAAAAGATAAAGATTGCATTGATTTTAGGAGATGCAAAGGCTTTTGTTTAGTGAGAGATACAGTACAGTATGTGTTCCTTGGATGTTTAGTGGAAGGTGTTTGGGTTTGGACGGATCATCATGACCACTTTCTTTAGTGAATAGGCTCCTCCTCTGAACTCAGCCCAGTAGACTCCATCTTGGTATCGGCTGCGGTAGTGTCCTCCTCTGTACCAAACACCATTCAAATTTGAATGGGCACATGAGTTGTACCACCAGCCTCCCTTTTGGTAATGGGCACAATTGCCTAGAAACATAGAAAAAATAAACACAACTGTCAGACTGCGTGCATACAAACATACATTTTCTTTTCACACATATTTTCCATCATAGGTTTTAAAACTATAGTGAGTAGTTTCTGCTGCCCCCATGAGGTATTCTAAGTAATGACAACAAAACTGTCAGTGCGTCCACATGATACAAGCCCGGACCGCACAGCACCCCCACACACACCACACTAGCAGCCAAGGAGGACATGGAGGATTAAGAAGATCATGATGGACTCTTCAGAAGAGGTAATTATCTTCACTCGAGAGTCTGCGCGGGAATATCACACCACCTTACTACCACTAGTTTCACAGTACTTTTTGGAATTCATGCATGGTCAATAACCCACATTTAAATAGAATTAGATGTTCATTAATATCAAAAAGTTACGCACTAAAGCTTTAACCTGCCAATGTTTGTAATACTTTCTAAAAACATTTTTTACCTGTATATGCATCATGGTCTCTGTCCAGTGTTGTGAACTGTTTTCCATTATGCCAGGTGAGGGAGTCTCCAGCGTTGCCATGGTAACGGCCCACCCTTAGCTTGTAGAAGTCGGCCTCGGGCTCCACCCTAAAGCTGGCATACTCTGCAAACACCTTCCTACCAGACCAGTCCTCCAGCGTGACTAGCAGTTTGTAGTTTGCCTGGTTAGTCAGCCAGTAGATGTTCTCCAGACCCAGCCAGTATTCACCATCAATATTGCCAAAACCTTGCTGTGAAGGGCAGTGAAAAAAAACACTATTACTAAGATTAGGAAATCCTTTGTGAATGTTGTTTGAAAAGCTTTGAACAGTTAGTTTGGATGTCTGGTGAATGATTCAGGGTCGCTGCAGATGTTCTGAAGGTAATTATGAGTTTACCTCTTCAGAGGGGTTGTTTATCGTCAAGGAACATTATTATAAATAGACCCTCTGAGTCAAGTTTATAGCTAGCATCGGGTGTCCAGATTTCCACTATTATTTTGTTATTGAAAGCACAGCAGGAAAAGTGTATATAGAATGAAATCCAACATACTGGATGCTGCCTCATTGCTTTGTTCTGGCTCTGGTCATACTGTAAGATGGTTTGTGGTATTATCCACCCTGCACATGATTTGAATTACGGAAACCCCTTCTGATGAGTGTAAATGCAATTTCAAATCTCATGCGGTTTAAATATTTTCGTAAAACTCTTGGAAAGATCTCCATTGTTGCCTTTAGCTGAGATTTAATCAAGACCCTTGTGAATCTGTGGCCAACAAACAAATGTTAATCAGTGAACGGTTCCTCCCTGTGTGAGGGGTTTCCCTTTCAAAAGAATAATGAAAATGAGTTACCCTGAACAAAAAATAACTCCACAGACCTGTTTAACAGGTAACTTGTGATGCAATAATCAGAAAATACGTTTTTTTTTCAGACTATTAGGGATACTCACACAACTAAGTAATGTGACATTCAAGTCCAACATTCCCACATTTTAATTTTACCGTCAACTCATTCAAAAAGACCAACTGATGTTGCTGGAATTAATGAGTCATAGCTGTGGCAGTGGCTGAGGCTGTTACTTCATCAGACACTTTGAGAGCTCAACAATTACATATTCATTACTGGTTCACATCTGGTTAGTTGCAAAACCACCTACATATGCCACCAGCTTCAGTCCAAACTATGAGGTCCTTGATTTGGTGTGAGGTTGTCGCACCTTGTATGTCTCCCAGTTCCTGAAAAAGTTGACAGAGCCATCCACCCTCCTCTGAATCACGGTCCAGCCACCTGGGTCATGTCTCTGGTCACACCACACCTGCATAAGCCGGTTGGCATTCTCTGGCTTCACCAGGTACATGCCACTGGCAGTGTGGCCATCTTCCAGAGCCTGCAGACAATCCTTAAATGGCCCTAAACAAAAAGGCATATATAGCAAGTAAAATTCAGCCAGGTACCACAGAACCTCCTAACGTTGAGAAAGGGAAATGGAGAAAAAAAAGCCATAGTTACACAACGAGTTTTTATACTCTGCCATAGGGAATCCCATTTTTCAGAAAAGGCTCTCATTTTAACAGCAGAATTGACTTTGGCTGCTTCTTTCACAAGGGAAATGGCTGCTGGCTGTGCAGCCAAAAGAAACACTGGCATGAGGGCAAAGGGAATCCTGACTACTGAATGATGAAACGCTAGCAAAAACCTTTCATCATCTGGGATACTATACCGTGCAGGATTATTATTATTATTTGACTTACTTTCACTTTGGTTTTTCTACTTTATAATATACAGTCACATCATTTCTGCTGAAGACATGACGTATTAAGGCCTCACATCATGTTTTGAAGTAAGGATTTCCGGGACTAAATTAATTTATGGTCAGCTTGTAAATCCTTCTCTTAGCTGCACTTCTCTGCCAGTAAGCCTGCTTTTTCCAATATTAAAAAAGTTGTATAAAGTAACAGGATAGCATCTACAACATGTTATGACAATGCATTTAATGTTTACAACTGGGTGAAAAAACCCTTCGAAATTAAAGAAAAGTGCTAATGCTTGCAATAATTAAGCCTAGGCAACATCAACCCTGTGCTCTTTTGCAGAAATAGAATTCATGTTACAAATGTTTTGTAGAATTTGTGCAAGGTCAATATTGTTTTATTGGATTTTATGGTGCAAATCTGTGAAACCGAATTAGCCTTTGTGATTTTACCTCAACATTCCGAACCCAGTAGATAATGGAAAAACACTAATGGGGCAACTGGCTCTCCGGCTTCAATTGCTTGTGAAAGTGTTTAAGTTCTTAAGATTTCACACTTGTGTGGTTTGCCAACTGGCCCGGATTACACAGAGTTTAAATGCAATGGAAACAAATGAAAAGAGAATAGGGGGTCACACAAAGGGGTAGAGGTGAGGTAAGGGGCGCCATTTGCAAGAGATAGAAAAGAATGAGGAAGTGTATGAAAGAAGAAACAAAACACTTCATTTATAATATGTCATGAGATCCCACTCAGTTGAGATGCCAAACATAGGAACCGTAAAAGTGTTCACATAATTGGAATAGCCAGAAGTTTGTCTTTCAGTAAGAAGATTGTTTTTGGTTTCATAAAATTTCTTTGGATGATATCTGTCTCCTGGCTCACTCTGCCATCCATTTACTTTCAGGAATGTCTGTTGAGCAGATACAAGCCAGAGAGCTGCCCTGCTCTGCTCTGTTCTGCCTGATAAAGTCTGCTGCCTTGGTGGAACATATGACTGATTCTTGCCTGGTGCAAGTGGAACAAATGACATCACTGACTCTTGGTATCTCTTTCTGTCCCTCCCCCCCCTCCTTTTTATTCAGGATCCATCCCTCCAACTCTCTGTTGCTCTTTCAGGTCTCTCTTCCTTCCTCTTTCTCTTTGCATTGTGTGAAGCTCTCTGTTTGTGTTAAGGGTTTATGTAACTTTTTGGGGTGTTAGTTGCATGGCTATGGGCAGGAAAATCCTTGCCTCCTTTTAAACATTCCATACAAAGGCTACTGTTCACATGCAGCCTGGTGAAAATGGCAAGCAGTAGCACAAAATGTCAATGGAAAAAGCTTTGGTTTGTTCTTTTTTCCACCATTTTCAAACTGAAGTCTCTAATGTAAGGGAGCGGCAACAGACTTTTTACTGCAACTGATACCACAAAACACCCTTCACATCAATTTTAAAGCTTTATCGTCCACTAACATGTGTTCAAGATTCTAATGGGCTTGGATCCAGCTACCCATTTAGGCACATGTATTTATCCTGCTAATATGTTTTGTGTTTTTGTGTGGGTTGAATCAAGGCAATTAGATATGCATCTCAAAAGGCTGCAGACAACAGCATTCTGTTCTCACTGAGAGCCCTTTGCCCTGGGAAAGTGTGGGACGTATTTAAATTGGCTTTGACTGGAATTTGGTGTTGTCTTGTTATTAAGAGGTTTACATCGTTGTTAGGTCAGAAGCACAATCCTTTGTTTGTGACTACTGTTTGTGATGGCAACTGGTGTGTTTGGTAGGAATGCATCAAAAATAGAACATAAAAATGAAGTGTCTATATTTAAATGTTCATATAGGACTTTTAGACTCACCAGAGGGCTTGTCTGTGGTCGAAGGGCTGTGTGTGCCAGTGGGCATTGTTGGAAGAAGAGGCGGTAGAGATTTTTGGTCACTCTGGATCTCGTTGCTGATTGGCTTTGTAATTCGTGGAAGGATGGGTGGCTGGTAAGGCTTATTAAGAGGTGGTGATGGTGGAGGTGGCTGAGGCCGTGGCTGGGGCACGGGCACGTGACGAGGGGGGGGACGACTCTGGCAATGCTCCTCCAACAGGGCAATTAGAGTTGATTGGTTAGTGGCCAATGAAGCCAAGTGCTGGTACTTGTGCTCAAGATCTCTGTATCGACTGGTGAGCTGTTGCATCTCAGAGGTTTGGTTCAGGATCTTGTTCTCCATCTGAGCCAATTCGAGGGCATTGTCTCTCTTCCTGATGATCTCATGGAGCAGCTGCATGTACAACTGAGTGACTCTGGAGTTCATGTTTCGGCTCTCCTTTCTCAGAAGCTTGACCTCATTGACAATACCTCCGTCCACTTCTACCAATTGCTGCAGGGTCTCGATCTGCCTCTTTTGTTTCTGTAGCTCCACGTTCAGCAGCTCTAACTCCTGTTTGTTGACTCGATTCTCCAGCATGGCCTCCGGCTCCTTGGAGTTGACACAGATGGCTCCGGTTACTTTCTGTTGAGGCACAATGAAAGTGTAGGAACACTTGTCCTGCTGCTGGTCAGCTGGAGCACGCTTGCTTCTTCCAACATAGAGAAACTCTCTCTCTAAATCATCCTCACTACTCTGAAATTCTTGGGTCCTGTCCCTGCCATGGCTGCTGTCCGACAGACTCTCCGGAGTCTGTTGGGCCCCACAGGCTAGTCCATAAACAAGAAGGAGCCCCAGCAGGACCATTGAAGGGGGCTCCATGTGTCCAACTCACCAAAACCTGAGGAAAATGGGAAATAAAATGGAGAACATGATTGTATTGTAGTAAAAACAATAGCCCTAACTGACTCAGTTTTGTAGACTGTATGAGCATATCTATTCTGAAACTGTTTTCCTTACTATTAGAACTGAAACCCCTCAGGATTTTCAGTGGAGTCCTTTATAGCTAGCTGATTAAGACCAGAAGAAAGCTGCCCATCAAGTTACACTGGTCCTATCCTCCATTACCTGCCAGGAGCAGACAGGCACAGAAGCGCTGTGCAGTCACCCTAAACAGGTCTGTGGGTCATTACAGCTCCCAAAAATATGGGCTACAGAAATAGATAAGATCTGAAAGAAAATTGCTCACTTGCCCTGCTGAATTTCCCAATGGCTGCCGTGACTTTCCATGACAGGAAACGCATTATATTCAGGTGTAATATATAAATCAGTAATTGCATGGTTGCTACACTGTAGGTATCACACGCTGCTATTTTTCTATGGCTTTGAAAGTGTAATTCATTCAATAAATCTGGCCTTGATCCTGGTTTGTTTAAATCAGCTTTCAGCTATCAAAAGTATGCAGTACATGCTATATGAAATTTACAAATCCCCTCACTGCATCTAAGAAAAATATTTATTTTTTCTAATGATGCGCTTCTAATGATGATGTCTTTAGGCAGTTACATTGCTGTTAGGCAAGTGTGTTTAGCTTAGTTTGCTGTGCTGGCGCAAGTTCTCTCTGGGCAGCTGCCACTGCTTGTCGTTGATACACAGCAACACTCCTATCTGCTCCCCTCTGCAGGCCTGGACATCTTTGCTTATGGAACATTTGAGACACTAGCAGATGATGTTATTCATGGAACTGTTTTAAATATTGATTGTGTTGCATCAGTCCTGTCCTTAGCCTTTACCAAAAGTGGGAAAAAATTTGCACTCAGACACCGAAAGGCAATTAATCCTAATTTATGTGTTTACTTACACACTACAGCATGTGTTTCTCTTCTAACTGGAACTCTAAATAGGGACATTACATACTGTTATCCTTATCTGTCTCAGTATTCATTTCTGATTGATTTCAGAGATACAATATTCCTGCCTAGATTACAGTCTCTCTTAAATTTTGTCTTTTATAACTGTGGCAAAAAACATTGCTCAAGACTAAGATGAGATACTTAGGCAAAATGTTAACCCCAGAATTCAAAGTGTAGACTTTTTTTATTAGAAAAATAAGTGCAGGCAGATTTTGTAGATGATGTGGCGTTATTATGGGATGCCAATGAGTGCTGAGGAGAATGTAGCTCCTGTGTAAGGATAACAAGGCCTTGAACTCCTGGGGCACCTTAATTGAAAGCTGCTGCATATTGGATTACAGAGGGGTCCAGTGTAACACCTCCCCAGAGTCAGAAGGGGCCTGTCTGATCAGAAAGCATTATAGAGAGCGCTATATTGGCTTGGCTTTGAAGATCTGCATCAGGATTGCCAGTCTTACCAGTAAATCCTCACCCATTTGTTATAGCCTATCTCTCTGTGAAAGATAATCTAGCATACAATAGTCAGCACAAACATAGGAAGAGAGCAGAACTGTTTTTGTCTTGTTAATCCGGGCGTGCTGCCAGCACATTAGGTTGGAGACATGGAGAAGAGAAATGCAGCACTCTCCACGAACATGACCCTTGGCACATTTGACCCTTTTGGCTTTATCTGTCTAGAGTAGAGTGTGTAAACACTTTTCCCTGCCTTGAAAATCATTTTTTTTGCACACTGTACTCTTATTTATCCTGTCGGTCTTTCCGATATTGTAGTTTACCTGGCTAGAAAAGAATCACCTTCAGTAAAGAGGAACGTACTCTTGATTCTCCTCAGTCTTCAGTTGAAACATGACTGTGATGAATACAAAAAAAAAACTTTTTTGCCATGAAACTTGTATTGAGGCAGCACAGTAGTAGGTCTTTCATTACTAATTCTGTCTATATGATGTCAACTCATCTAGGGCTGCAACTAACAATTATTTTCATAGTCGATTAATCTGTTGAATATTTCTCGATTAACTGATTAGTTGTTTGGTCTATAAAATGGTGACAAATATGGATCAGTGATTCCCAAAAGTCAAAGATGACGTCCTCAAATGCCCCAACTCAAAGATATTCAGTTTACTCAGAGAGGAGAGAATAAACTAGAAAATATTCACCTTTAAGAAGCTGGAATCTAAGAAATGTTTACTATTGTCTTCAAAAATGACTAAACCGACTAAATCAATAATCAAAATAGTTGGCGATTAATCTAAAAGTTGAAAACTAATCAACTGATTGATTAATCTTTGCAGCTCTATGCTGGTGCAAATGCTGATTGATTCAGTGTCATAAATAATGTTATGCAAATTATCTATTAGCATTGATAGATCAAGCCCTAAAGAAGTCACTAAAAATAGCTTAAAAGTAAGCCCATACCATGATAAAAGAGCAGCCCAGAGCCTGTCCCTTGTAATGTGCTGATGACTGTATTTGGCCAGTGGCCTGCGGTTTCTCCCTCTAGAACATGAGCTCTGTCTCTGAGAAATGGCGTGTGATTTGCCCCTGCTGCGGAGGAGTCCCAGGTTGGAACGGAATCTCCTTCTCAAGGCTTCTCTACACTTCAAAGCTGAGGGGAAAATGTTTGCAGCCTGTGATGAAATGTGTGTTTGTGTGTGACAGAGTGAATGTGGTTTGTGTGTGCGTGTCTGCCAGTGTTTTTCAGATAATGTGCATTTTCAAATAACAACACTTGCTGGGCTCAGTATCCCAGGGACTTGAGAGAGTCCCATCTGCCCTGACAGAGACAGCCTGTTATTAACCCATCCCCAGTCTGCAAGAGGGAACAACAGAAAGCTGCCTCCTCCTCCTTCGCTTTTAACAGCCCCCACAGTTAATCATTGGCCTAACATCAGTTTACTTTAACAGGCTGCTATTGACTGGCAAAGAGCTGCAATTATTAACTGGTGTTGAAAAGTACCATATACGTCTACTCTGCTCAGGGCCGTATGAGCGAATAATGCAGTGAATGACCACTCTCTTCATAATTTGATTGGCAGCCCCTCCTGGGGGGATTTCTTTAAGTCTGCTTCACACCAAAATGTTTTGGTTTTACTGTCGTCAGGTGGTAAGTCTGTGTACACGACTCCTCTTACTGTAGTGTTAAATCAAGTGTGATAGGCGAGTGCAGCAGGTAGGTCACTGCTTCTCTGACCAGCGCTGCGCTCCAGCCTTTTTGGTCATGCTCAGCACATATTAATTAGAAGGTGGGCAGCCTCGCTCAGACTGGCTGATGTCTCTCACCCCAGCCCCTCTCATTTCAGCGTGAGCATGGCATTCCTCACATTCTTCGTCACCTCATTAGAGTGAGCTGCCATACACACATGGAGAGTCAATGGTGGTGGCAGACAGAGAGAGCTAGACGCAGGACCACTACGCCCCTTATCCCCACCGTGCCTAAAAGACATACTGTATCTACTGACCCACTTCATTCCCAGTGTCCTACTTTCGGTGTGAATGCCTCATAGTCACATCATCAACATCCACAACAGGAGGTCACAACACAACTACACAGCACCTAATTTGTCAGTAGCTGCAAAGAAGCAGACACTTTGCAGGACGGCTTTGTTCTGCAAGATCAAATTAGCACCAACTCCGCAGAGAACTGGCAGTTTCCTGTATGACACCCAATATGTGTTGGATCAGAGTCAAATTCAATTTGCTCATGGTAATCTGCACTATTACATTACCTTGAGGGTGACCTCATTCTTTTCTCAAGCATGTAATCCTTGTAAGCATGTAACATGACATTTTGGACATGATTAACCCCAACTACCTGCTCGGTTTGATGGTATAGGACAGTATTTGTTTTGACTCCATGGAACAGTAGAGTTTAGGTTTTTGTTCAAATTTAGGTTTTGTTCTTTGTCTCATGCTGCTTTGTGCGTTCTTACCCCCCTCACATGTGATCTGAGTCAGGCAGGGGGTCTCAGGAATTGTTCCGATAAGTTCCAGCATTCTACCTCAAAGCCCCCTTATCCAAACACTACTCTGGCAACAGAAACAAAGACGGGATTCAACCGCCTGCTTCCCAGTCCTCTTGAGCCCAGGGGAACATCCTTAAGCTGCAGCCTGCTTGACATAGGTTATCTTTTTGTTTTTGTTTTTAGTGAATGGTACTATTCAGATTCTGTAAAATAAATCTCTATGTCAGCATGTATCACTCAAGGCTCTTGCTACACACTCTTCATTGCCCATGTCTTAATCTTACCCCTTCTGGGTCAAGCTGAGTGTTTTTTCAGTAGGGGAGAAGCACTTAGCCCACAGAGCCCGCTCTCCAGCATCCCCCTGCGCTGAATTAACCCCCTCCACCAAGTCCATCAGAGTCATCAGTCCGGTTAGTCATCAGAAAGAAATTACCCGTTGGCACCAAACAGGGAGTCCAATAACTGATGCTGCCCAACATCTGCTGATTTTAAGATCAAACCAAATCATTATGTAAAGTGCAACAGGTTGGGAGTGAGCAGTCAAAGTCTGAATTCAATCAATTTAACGGAATAAGAAAAAATAATTGCTTCACCATTGTGTTGGAAATGTCACTGGGCTGAAAGATTCTGAGCTCCCTAACGTCTGTCACTTCAAGAAAGGTCATCATGTGTGTCATCTGTGAGTGACAACGAATCAATGCAGTGAATTAAAGTAATGTTTGACATAAACTAAAGTAAATGTGCACTGTCCCTGTTAAAAAAATAAACCAATGAGTATACAAACACGTGAAAGGTTACACAATGCTTACGAGATAACTTTCCAGTATTGATGAGGCTCCCTCAGTTGCCTTGCCCTCCTGGCAGAACTGATTGAAGTTTCTCCTGGTAGAAAGTCATCCCGAGTGTTAAAGCTGCTCCCCTGCGTCCTCCTCTCCCCCTTTCTGTGCTCTGCCTTTATAGTTACTCACTCTTTGTTACCTCAGTCCATTCCAGCCGTGGAGGATAGTGCTGTTTTAAAGCCTATCATTAAAACACCGTCATTAGCCCAACAGAGGCTTATCTTGCGAGAAACTCTTAAGCAAATGTTGAGCAGATTGTTCCAAAAGAATCCACTTGAAAAAGTTACAGCACTGTTCAAGAAACAACTGGTAACTTTAGTTGGATGGTGGAGGTAGTTTCCTGATAAATGGTGAGAGTCCAGGGCAGGTTGTGTACTGCCTGTGGCCCGTTAGGAGAAGACTGTCACTTTCCTGTGGGCTGAATCCATCACTTCTGCCTCACAGCTCTAAGAGGCTGTCTCTCTCAACTACACCCCCCTCTCTCTCTCCCGCTCTCTCTCTCTCGCTCTCTCTCCCCACTCCTTGGTGCTTTTAAATGATAAAAAATCAGTAGGCAGACAAATTAAGCTCAGAGCCTCCCCCTCTCCCTTTAAAAATGAACACATTCTTTCACCACCCCTCCTCCCCATGGCACAAAAGAGATCCACAAGCATGCACAACACAAGCCACACACACACACACACACACACACACACACGCACGCACACACACAAAAACACACACACAAAAACACACACACTTCTCAAATTTCTCAAACCCCCTGCCCCCTGGCCGGCTGGTTCAACACCATCACTATTTCTGTCTAGGACTGCATGGTTCTTTTGGTGGTGGGTGGACAGCCGCGTTGTTACACTGATCAGATCCTAATTGGCCGTGAATGATAGCTTGCCCCGTGAGAGATGGGAAGAGGCTGACAGATAGGAAGCAGATCCAGGTGTTTACCTAGACCAGGTCTGCGTGAGCAACTGCTGTCCCTGGTTTATAGCCTGGGGGGGCTAGATTTGCGTACAAGGCAGCACACTTGAACTACATATTGCTGGCAGACACCTACGTAGTGACTTCAAAAGCAGAGCTGTGCTTACTTGTCCATGTATGTCGGTAGACAAAAGGATATGAAACACGTTGTCATGTCAGAGTATGGACAGTCCTGCCAATGCTCTCTAAATTTCTCAAGCAAAGACTTGGCTTTGGATACTGTTGCCGTGGCTGTCGTCTCTTGTTTTTGTGTTGTCTTCCTGTTTTCAATAACATTTGCAAGTTTTTGCCCAGCCAATAATGTTGTCATTGGTTTCCTGTTTCAACTAAGATTAATAGCATTTAATAGTTTTCTATTCAGTGGACATAGAAACTTCAGAGTAGTGTTTTCCTAAGAGTGTAATTACATAGTGCTTTAGACTTTTCTAGCAGCTACTGAACATATTTCTTAATTTCCCTAATCTGGTATTAACTGCTTTGTCAGCTATTGAAATGAAATTGTCTGAACCCAACTTGTATTAACACCAGATGGGCAACTATGTTTATCAGTTAAGTTTTCCTCAGCCTTCAGCTACTTTAGTGTTTTATTGTAGCTTTGTGTTACATACAAATTCTGAGTTTGGCTGTGAAGTTTGTTTTACAATGCATACGATGGGTGATTCTCCTCTTTGGAGTATTGCCATTTAATAGTTTACAGATGGTGAGTAACTTTTATTTGTGAACTTTAAATTCTGAAAGTGTTGGGATCCGTATAAAATGGAAATGGGAATGGTAAAAAATATCAATGAATGAGAAAAAAGTTGCATGGCACTTCAGATACATTACTTAAATGTAGGTGTTAAATACACAGAATTACATGAGTAGTACCTTTTTTTAAAGGACAATTTCAAAAAGTATAAATGAAGTTTAGAGCATGGTGCGCGAGTCAATAACTGAAGCCTTTCAATTATAGTATGAAGGCATTATTCAAACTTGTTTCCACTATGTGTGCATCTATTTGGGTGCTGCTGCTGACTGTATACTGTAAAATCAGTGTTTTCCATTGTATTGTTTTTAAATTTCCATTTACCATTCCCTTTAAGCCGATATATTTAAACATTGGCCTCAGGGCATCTCTGAAATCAGGCTCTTGTTTGTATTCATGTGTTTTCTATCAAGGAATGTCATAAAACAGTCATACTTCAGCTATGGGGAAATGTTCCAAAGCCCAATTACCAAATGTAGTAAGACTGGAAAAGCTATTTGCTATAGGTAGCATTTAACCTTTCTGAGGTGGTAATTTCCTTGGGGCATAATTCAGTAGCAAGTGGAAGAAAATATTGTAAACAAGCTTAAGTGAAAGCAACAGCTTACTGTTGTTTAAAGATTTAATTTTCTGTATTGAATAACCTCATCAGTGAAATGAGCATTGTCTTTGTGGATGTTATGTCTAATTATGGACATTAATAATTATGTAATAGTTTCACATTCATGTATAATTTCCTTATCCTGATCCTGTGTGGCTCAGTATTTAAAGTCAGGCGGCCGTTGATTTATTTCACAGTCGATTCAGTTTCTTCCTTAAATGAATATCAATGTTTCCCCCGATGAAACAGTGAGAATGTGCAACTGGCTTTATGAGACAACGTTCCTGGCAAAAGATATTGGACCAGAAGAAGTGGACAAAATTATTTCATAACATCCAAGATTAAGCCAGACGGAAGGACCGGTCACATGTATGACAAGTTAATCCCTTCAAGATACTTTTTTTTTTCAGAGAAAATGTGACTCATCTTTAGCTCTCATGCGTAACATGTCATACTGGGATTATTAAAATTGTTTATACCCATCTTCTTCTCTTTCCTCTCCTAAATGACAACTGCAGCTGACTTTGCGGTTAACTAATGAATGGCACTTTTACTCAGCGGCTGGGAAGCTGAGCTGCTTTTCAATGTTGAGTGCTTCGTGTGACTCATTGGATCTCATCCAAAACTACGGTGTTGGTGCAGTGATTAGTTCTCTTTCCATCTCTAATCCTCAGCAGGTGGAGGAACAGCGGATCATAAAAATGTCAGGTGGAAAATGTTAGTCCCATATTGAAATAGTAACCAATCAATGCATTTTAAAGCTGCAAGCACCACATGGGAGGGGATCATGGAAAGTGGCTTCACGTTGGAAATGTTTCACAGATGGGCTCCTATGTTGGTAAATGAATAAGCATGTTGAGGGAGTTCTCTGGTTGCTTACCAGGCCATTGTGGCTGAGCAGGAGGAAAGCTTCTGAGTACAATTTGTGACCAGTTAAATAAAAATGTAGATTTGAAGCAAGCATAATAGCTTATCTTTGGTATAAATTGTCAAGTAAATGTCAGGGTCAATAAAAATGTATATTTGACTAAATATAAGTATAATAATAATAGTCACATGGAGACAAAATATGCTAAACCAGGGAATTGTTTAATCTTCCTACAGTGATTTGCATGGGCGTTTAAACAGAATAAGCTCACACAGATATGAGGAAGTGAAGAAAGAGCAGTGAGCCTGCAGCGTGTTTGAGTAGAAAACAGCATCTTTAGATCAGTACAGCTTTTATCATTTGAATTCAAGTGTTTCAAATATTAAAAAATATGAAAAAGGCAGTGTACCCTGCAACTTATGATCTCTCCAGATGTTCATGTTGTTCATTATGACAGCCGTGGTTGAGAAAGTACTTCATTGCCCTACTCAAGTTGAAATAATATTGGGTAGAAAACAAATGTAATAGCTTGCAAAGAAAGTAGGAGCACTTGACAGGTAGACATGATACAGGCTTTTGACATGAGCTGATGATTTGTCAACACTGCTTTCGAGGCAACTAATCCATGCATGGATGTATGAAATATTCATAAAACAAAAAAAACACGTGTTGAATAAAAACTATTCATATATTTATGCAACACATTTAGTAAGGCCATTTCTTAAAACCTTCAAAGCTGCAATATAATTCATTAACTTTTTAAAGGCTAAAAACCAAAATCAAGGGTCAATAAAGTAGCACAAGTACAGTGATTATGGGCAATCTACTAAAAGTAAAATGCCACTACCTCTGTAAAACTTTAAGCTAAGGTTAAAGGGTAGGGACGAAATACAATTACTTACATCTTATCTCGTTAATAAAGACGGTAATCACTGTAAGTGAGTAACTCACTTACTCCATCTGTTCTCCTTCCATCCGGTTATCCATCCCCCATGTGCATAATCTAAACCTGCGTCAACCAAGACGGCCCACACACTTATATTAACTTCCATAGTGACAACAGCAGCACATAGCAGTAGCTTTAGGACACTTCTTCCGTTACTACCCTTCACAATAAAAGCCCAACTTAGAGCATTTCGCTAAGAGGAAACTCGAAAACGAATAGCTTACACGATGCCAACACTAGATATCAAACAAAAGCCGGAGACCATATTATATTCAGTTGCTGTGAACTGTAAATTCACCACTTCTAAGCAGAAGGCAGAAGATAACGTGATCTCTGAGCCACCGGGCAGCTGCCTCCGTCTCACTTAGACTCACCCTGGCTCCAGTTCTGCAGCTGTCTGTACCATAGATGTATAATAAGAATGGCCTGTACCCCCTTGCTGACATTTTCCCCAAGCGGACAGGACGACTTAATGTGGTGGAGTTATCGTAGTTTGGAGAGCAGTGTGAACCATAGACTGTATGTATGTACTGTATGTGAATGCGAGGAGTGCTTACTCTGACTAATAAAAAAAAACATGACTGTTTGACTTGGGTCCCAGGCAAACACTGTCTTCCTTTACTTTTTTTCTCTAACTGGGAATGTTGGTGTCGGCAGTCGTAGAAGAAACTTATTAAAAATGTATTTTCTTAAGTGATATTTTAATATCGCACAGGAAACATCAGGATAAATCAATAGCTGTTTGGGGCCCATATATTTTCACGAGTGAGAGCACATGTAATGAGGTTGTGTTTTGCTCAGTATATTTACCCACTATGAGTGGCTTGCTGTGTGAGGCCACCATGGTGAGCTTTGTTTAAACATGGGCATGTACAAGGCCAGCATGTGTCCCTGTCTGCCAGCCATGATGGATGGTTCTCTGGTGACCTGTATCGACCCTTTCACCCTTTCTATGGTTGCTCGCGGTTTGCTGTGCATTTTTGATTGACAAGCCTATTACAATTGTGAATTAACGTTAGTAAATTCTTTTTTATTCGAGTTAGGCCTTTTTTGCCATTTTTATTCTCTGTGGCTATGAATTGGATGGTGATGTAATGCAATTATCAAAATAGAAATGATAATATTTTCCTCTGTAATGTGGCATGGAAAGAGTATGCTTAATTATTCCATGGCCTTGTTGTGTAAGACTCACTGTGCTCAGCTAGACCTACAAGGATTGTTCTGTTGGGAAGGAAATTTCGAGTTTAATGATCTGAGTGGAAAGAATGGGACTGGCTCAGGATTTTGTCAAGCTCACCCCAACTGTTGCAGAAAACACCAAATGAGACCAGTAAATATGGAACGTATGAGATTTCGGAGGAACCGGATTTCATTCAGACTTCATTAGTCTGATGTTGAAAGCATGGGCAGCCTGTGTGGCCCTCACTCATGCAGTGATTTAACAATATATGGCTAACATTTCTGGGTGGGTCGAGACACCCAGCTCAAAAGACGAGACACAAGATTGGGTTCTTGAGATCAAGACGGGATTTGAACGTTGAAAGTCACAAAATGAAAAACCAGCACTGAATGGTTTTGCCACAAACTGAAATGACTGGCTTCTCTCCTGTATAAATTACTGTTTCACTGTTACCTTTTCCGTATGGTGAAGAGAGTCTCTTCACTCAGAGAACCAAGGTTAAAACATAACTAACATAACTTTCTGGAAGTAGTTGAGACCGTTGAGACTAGTGATAGACCGATTTTATTGGCCAGCTGATATATCGGGCCATAATAAAGAAATGCCATTAAACCAGAGCACGTTTCCCACCCATCACCAAATGCTATGTGGAGTAGCCAGATCCTCCTTTAGCGTGTTTTGGGGGACTTTCTGGCAAAGCGAGACTATTGTACAGTAGACAGAGAGACATAAAGCTTATTTTACTGTTGTTTCACGTTGATTACGTTCTAAAGCACAAATATATTACCATCAAACACTCAACAGATGATTTTTGTGTAAACAAGGAAGTAGGCTACTCTAGTATCAATTTATGACCATTATAGAACCTCATAGAATGAACAGAGAACATTTCTCATTGTTTAGTATTAATACAAGTTTTAAAAAAAAAAGGCTATTGTTTCCAGACTCATTTTAAGAGAGAAAGAGAGTGGTCTTTGTGAGACAGCTTCACAGTGAACTGCACACTGTGGATGCTTGTGTACCAGAAATTTCCTGTTCATCCCTATGTGGCCTGTTAACACACATTGAACCCAAAGCAGCTCAGTATCCTACATCAAGTTTGACAACATGCCTTGTAGCATGTAATTTTAAGATCAAGATTACAATACCTATTTGTCATGAGGGCTAAAGCGTATGCGTGTGGTTTCCTGATATGTTTTAGGTGTTATGATTTGGGATCCATGGAAACAGGACAAAACAACAAATAAAGCCCTGTGCCATAAAAGAGCAACTTGAAAATATAATGATGTGTGACCTTATGTGCTGGTGAAAGGCAATGGCAATTTGTCTGTACATGTGAGTGAGTTTCAAAGGAAAACTTTAAGTGCCTGACTCATGGGAACAGAGTTGAAGAGAGTCCTGAAGTTTTCATGGTAAATATAGTATATAGTTCTGTTATCAGGGAGGCTGTCAGTAGTAGAGTTTACTTTTTAAAAAACAAGGCTTTCAAGTTAAGTTTATGACAGTGTGGATTATGTCAGTAGAATATTTGACATACTTTCTCAGCCCAATGACCATTGCTTTTGCAAATACAAAGTTTCCCTAACAAACTGTCTGATAGTACATACACATTCAAAAGAATGTGTATGTACTATCTACTAAGAGTCTACGGTTTTAAACACACTCTATTTTGCAATTGTGACAGGCATGTAGTAATAATAATAATAATCTTTATTTGTAGAGCACTTTTCAAAAACAAGTTACAAAGTGCTTTAACAAGTGTAAAGACAATAATATCCAAGAGACAATAATACAAAAAGACAAAAGCATAAAAACATTGAAAGACTGAAATACAGCTAAAAAATTTGTAAAAAGTACATTTATAACAGTGAAAGTTAGCATCCTCAGGTCACACTGTGAGCAAATCATGAATCTTGGATACCTGTTACTGAATGATACTTACTTTAATACGGCCATTCCACATCTTTATGTGACAGGTTTGTTTTATAGCAGCAGTGATAACTCTTCAAATAACATCTTCTTGGCTCTTTCAATTGTGTTGGACATTTGTTGGGCAACAGTATCATCTTTGAACAAGCTTGCCTCCCAGCCAGGTAAGACATGGAGTAAAGCCATGTAAACATAGGAATCCTAGCTTGTTTGTTTTCCTGTTTAAGCCACTGAACTGTGGAGAACACAAAGTATTCTGTAGCTGTGTATTTAGGTTCAGGTCTACTAGCTTTAATGACTGATGTCCTGGGGAAAGGAAAGCCTTTGGAATGATTGGAACGGCACCCTGGCTTAAGGTAGACCATAGCTCATTCCCTTGCTAATTGTGGAATTAGAGAGCGCAGCAGTGACACCCCAAACCCCCAGCTCAGCCCGACTTTAAACAGTGTTACTATACTGCCTGACACTAACCAGTAGTAGCATTAGAGAAGCACTAAGTGGAATAAATAATGAATAGCCTGTAAACGTGGAATAGTGTTTATGGGGGTGTCCCAATACTGTAGTGTATCTTTATTGCTTATATAGACTGTTGGACCTGTCAGAGACGCTCTGTTTGATCATTTCCTGTATAAGTTTTCCGCTAACATTTTTTAAAACACTTGGACAAGTGTTAGCTACTCGTTAGAACATTTTGTACTTGCTTTTGGCAGTGATTCCATTTTCCTATTTGACTACTTTTGTGAGGGTACACCGAATACGTGTGCTTTGACACGTGTACCCACCACATAATCCAAGCGTAAGAGCAGTATGTCCAAACTTTGCTATTAGGAATCAAAGAAGCTGAACTCTAAACCGTGTCTCTTGACAAATCCTCAGTTTGTCCAAATTTGGGACCAATGCGCTATTTTAGAAACTGCTCTTAAACCCAACCCAACTGATAATCTACAATATTCCCGTGTCAAGGCAAAGATGGCGACATGATACAACGGCATAGAACCATATAAAATCAAACATAAGTTTAACACTACAATTTGTCAAGTGGGGACACACTCAAAGTACTCAGGACCCACATGTGGTCATGTAAGTGGGTCTGGGAAATCACTACATTGAAAACCGATCAACCTCACTGCAGGTAGTCAGTATATTTCAAAGTATCTGCTTAAGCCTACAGTTTATTTTTTATTGCTAAACAACACTGGTCACAAGCCACATGGGACAGACTAACCATAGTCTGCATTACCAACAGTCACCTGAGCTGAACAGTTCACATCACCTGCAAAGCTCATTCCAAGCAACACAACTCTTTACACATCAACACAACAAGCTCAATGCAACCAAACAATCCTCATGTACAAAACTTACACTGTCACTCAGAACACACTGGCCCTCATTTATCAACCTAACATAGAAACCTGTGCAGATATAAGTGCAGAAATCATCTTACGACAGGCTTCACGTGGGATTCATGAAACGTTTGTATAACACCAATCAGAATGTAAGAATGATCATACATTGATAAATGCTGGAAAAAAACATAATTTAAATATCACGCGCCAATATATTCTTGGTTTTGAGTCCTCACACCTACGATTTATGACATGGCGAGATGTAATCCGGCTAAGAAGCTGCACTTTTCCGAGGTGGAGATTGAAAGCCTGAATCTTAGGTTCATTTTGCACTAACGTGTGTCCTATTCGGCAGCCAAAAAACTGGAATTGAAGGCTGTATGAAGAATGCCGAATGGAAAGAGATCACTGATTCGGTCAGCAATGTTCTTGCAGTAAATTGGACTTCAGATGAAATTTATTTAATTGATACATCCTTGACATATGTATGCTATTAGTCCTAATAGTAACATATAGGCTTATCTTGCAATCTCTTAGGCCTACACGTAGGTGTACCTATATTGAAATAAACACACTGTAGCAGAGTTTATGCAGTGTTTTTTTTATTTTACACGTGTTTTTTTCATGAGTCAGTGCCAGGAAACTGTAAGCTGTGAGGGAGAGCATGTGTCCTCCGCCCCCCATGCTGGACCACCACCCCGACCCTGTCTCCTGAAGGGGCTGGAAAAAAAAGCCGATGTTGGTCAATGGCAGAAAGAAATCATTCACTTGTGGCCATTAACAACAAGACAAACGAAAACCTAAAGAATAATTAAAAATGTTGTGCATTGTCATGTTTCCTGTATTGAATATCATTGCCAAACATAACACTATGCCTTTTAAAAGTGAGGAAGGCATATGCCCGTCCGACCCCTTTTTTTTGGTCGTACGCACGTTTTATAAATGAGGGCCACTGAGACTAAGCACCAGTACGGAAATTACAAACTTTTCATCGTTACAGTTTGTATAATTTAAGTAACGTTATACTAATTAATATTTTCTATAAAAAATATATAAATATACAGTATATATACTATATATATATTTCATTTTGTCTTTAGAATGTTAGGTAATTACTGGAAATGTTACAAACTAAAGGTATGTAATAATCCAGAACTTTTTATCAACAAATTGGATGTCTTCTCTTGCCATGAACCGACATTATCTATAAATACAAGAAACCATTGTAATCAGCTGTGTTTCAAATGCACCATTCTGTTTTGAATGTGTGGTCAGCAGTTTTGACAGCGGTGTGTTAGCATTTGAACAAAGCGCTGTAAATCTACAGTGTTGTGCAGGTGGTGGTTAAAGCCATGGGATAAGTGTGTAGAGCTTTGAACTTTTTGAACTGTGTTCAAGCAATGAAAAACAAACTACAGTTTTGTCCAAATGAACAGCTGCAGTGCAGACTGTAGAGTTTTGCACACTCCAGTTGTGCCCACTGTTGTCTAGCAATTGAAAAAAAAAACCTGTAAAACAATTACGCCTGCTATCATAGACCTGGATATACATATTTTCAAAACAGTTTACAGGTACTGTACACACCTACACTTAGCATGTACTGTATGCTTATTAAAATAAATAAGCAACCATAAAAACATTTTTTTAATTAATATCCCATGAATCAATAGCAGTTGTAAGCAACCCATACAAATAATTGAATCAGTCTCTGCACCAGTTGGCACCATGTTGTAGAGGCCACCCTGTTTTGATTTGACATTTTAGCACCGCATTCCTCCTGGACCCATGTACTGTAGTGGGAAATTACCAGAGGCGGTTTAAGTACTTTAATGTAGGTGTTTATATGCTCGTCTGTGGACAGATTTTGTCACTGTAATAGCGCTGACGACCGTGCATGCTGCAGTCACGGAATTTGACTGGTGTGTTTGGGATCAAAATGAAGGCAGAGTTCAAAGATGGGTGTGGTATGAGCAAGGGCCCCAAATGTATGCAGGTAGGAAGTTGGGAAATGGCCATTGCGATCACAAGACGGTCTCTAGTTTCTGAGAGTATTTTATGAAATGAACAGGCAAAACAGCCATTTCAAAACTGATCCATGAACTGTCTTTTGTTTCTGGTGTTATTAATCTATGCATTTTATTACAAAATTCTCACTTAATGAGCAGGTTTCTAAGTTAAAGCTAACCTTAACTTAACTTAACTTAATTAAAAACTCCAAGGGAGTACTCACTCCAGCTTGTGTGACCTAATTCCATCAAGTGTGGCCTTTTCCATCCTTTTTCAACAAAGCATGTGTTTGCTTGACCCTACCATAAATATTAAACCACATTTTCCAAGAATTTAAATGTATTCAGCAAACAAATTACTCTAATGGGCTCTAAAAAACTTGGAAATTAAACACACGGTTATATTGATTTTATTATATCACGCCATATAAGTGCATTGACATCAGGTGACAAATAAAAGAAAATATCAACATTCAGTATCTTAATAAGGTTTGAGCCTCCAATACAGTTCATTTTCACAAGCTATCTTTGTGAAGGCTTCAGAGGACTGAACGCTAGTGAGCTTAAACAGTGCCTTGTCCCCCAATAATACGGTCTATAGAGAATTCATCATTATTGTGATTTCCTGCCTCCACAGACCAGTGCTGCATTTCATTTGTAGTTCCACTTCCACTCATTCACTCCCCCTCAGCCCTTGTTATTACTTAACAGCATTTGTTGCACAGTGGCCACTGTATTGACCATCAGTTGTACGCTTAGCGCTACACTATTTTTTAAGTTTCAAGTTCACTTCAGTTTTTTAGGCAAATGGAACAACACTTTTAATAGTGACAGGGATTTGTGGGCATGTTGAATGACTGTTGAAACACAGCCCAGCACTAATATTGCATTTAGTGTTTAACAACTCGGCAAAGTAGAAATTTCCAAGTTTCCACAACTGTGGATATTGGATCTCAAACAGCTGGAAAAAGGCTAAAGACCAGTTGTAAATGTGGGCAAATTCCATGATACCCAACTTAATATGATACTGTGATAATATTGTATTAGGAATTGTATAAGGAAAATAATACATTACACATTTTAATAAAAATATTGTAAATTAGTATTTGCATGTGTATTAAATAACAGACATGCCCAGGCTGCAAACAACTTATTTGTATTTTATGCCTGGCCTTCATCATTTACACCTTGCTGTGTTTTGTTTTGGTCTATTTCATCTCATCCATTTGCCTGTGATTGCTGACCAACTGAATGCAAGCACCTGGCAAATATAACATGGTCACATGATATTTCCAGATTTAACAGGTTGATGGGGATCACATAAACACACTATTAAAAGAGTGACTGGCAAGCTGTGGATTTTGCTTTAGTAAGTGCTGCACAGGATAAACTGGTCAAGTCTGCACCATTTGAGCAACAGAAGGTAATCTGACTTATTGGGTGACCTAAGTACAGAAGTCATGCTTGAGAGATAATGAATTGCCTGCAAAATTTGAATGGTGTTTATCGGAGTATACCAAAATAAGAAATTGGTGCAAATAATCTCTTCATAGAGTGTCTTTGTTCCTATAGAGCCTTGAGCCTGTCAGAGAAGTTTTGGTTTTCTTTGTGAGGAAACTGAAAGGAAGTACAGTACAGCAGTGCTATCCCTTTCATGCCAAGGTGTTCGGTATCATTTTTGAAACATTTTTGTGCAAGTACATTTTGATATAGAACTACAGTCTTTTGTGTAGTTGCACTTGCTACGTGTTTAATAAGGCCTCCCTGATAAATAACTGATAACCCACAGTGTTTCTCATTATTAATCAATGAGTCAGCTTGCAGTGTGATTTGTATAGGCTAGTAATGTACCAGTAATATCTAGGTATGTATGTTGACCTGTTGGCCTTTGCTTTCAGTGTACATTAGAAACTTGTATGTGAGAGTTAGGGTTGGGTACTGTTCACTTTTTTCCGGTACCTGGAATTTGGTTACGTACCCAATGGTAATTTTCCTTTTTGTAATAACAAAAAAATAATTGTAGTTGTAAAAATAATTCCAAACCTATTTATCCTATTTACTTGGAACATGTTGTTATTTATTTAGAACATTTTACACTTGACACAAAAATAAAACACCTCCCTCTCCCCTCCTTAATCCTTAAGTTGTAGTGAGTCAGTGATAGCAGCACAAAGAGTTGTTAACTTAGTGACTGTGTCGCTAGATTTAGCAACTTTTCAGACCCCCCTTCCCCCAGCGAGTTTTTTTTTTTTAAAGCGACTAGCGACATACTTCAACTTTCTGTAGAAAAGACACCGGTATTGTCCAGCGAGCATGCAAGGTATTACTCTCTTGTGGCAACAAAAACAGTCTTCTGTTCTGTGACTAAAGAGCAGCCCCTTCCCTCTCTGCTCTCTCACTGCGCGGGCAGGTAAAAGGGGAGGGCGGACAGGGTGCAGGGCCGTTGCAGGAACGAGAGACAGCGGGATGCGCCGAGAGAAAGACGCCGCTTAGCTGGCCTGGCCTTGGGCAATATACAATATACTATATAGGCAATATATACTATTTAATACTATTTTAGCTTTAGCCAGGCAGGCAGCAGCTTTCAGCAGTACGATGAGATAACGTTGCAGTAATTAGGTAATTTAATTTGTCTCTGCAGCGAACAGAGATGCTGTGTTTTATGGCTGATTGTCTCATTTTGTTTACAAGTTACAGATGGAGTCTGGAGATTATGTGGGTGAATTATTGTTTACTGTTTACATCTTACACATTTCAGGCTTTTTGCATCTAGCTCAATTGAGAGACTATATGACACTAGGTACAGCCTGAGACATAAACAATAAAAAAATTGCCTTCTGCTTTTGTTTTGCTTTCCCCTCCATTGTACCAAACTTGTACGAACCGTGATGTCTGAACAGAGGTATGAACCAAACCGTGACTTCTGTGTACAGTTTATTCTTGTATTTGTATCTTATTCCATGTTTGTGTTTTCTATCTGATTTTACATTGCTTTTTAATGTTTTATCTAAAACGTTTTGAAGTGCCTTGCTGCTAAAATGTGCTATGGAAATAAAGTTGCCTTGCCTTTTGCTACCCCAGCCTGTCAGTCAGTCAACAGGGCAAGCGTAACCACACTTGCAATCGCTTTACTGGCATTGCGGTGACTCAATGTGACTTTAACAAAGTACCTGTCAACATGCAGGGAGGAAAGATATGCTCATGCTTATGCACTCGCTGGTACCGAAACTTGGACAACTTGATTTAATGTGAATCTTTCCTCTGTGGTACCGACGCAATTCGGTCGGTACCCAAAAAAGAACAGTTTGGTACCCAACCCTATGGAGAGTCTTTATGAGTACACTGTGATCCCATATGGAAATGGACCACACAGGCAGCATAACTATACTTTGAAGCTGCAGATTGTTTGTCTTGGTCAAATAAGCAGTCGCAGTTGTGTTTGAGGACTTTTCTGCCACCTTTCAAAACAGGCCAGCCAAAACCAAACCTTCATGAGTGTTATTACTTCCCTTACACACAGATTGCCAGCAAAAATCACCCAAATTAAATCCTGTATCAACCTTAAAGAGTGCACCACATTTACAATCCTCAGCTATAAATTAACAGTCAAAAATGTACCTGTTTTGTATTTGTTTTGTTTATTATCTGTTTTGTGTTACATATTTCATCTCTCAGTAGCCTTAACTTTTTATGAGGTTTTTTCCACAACTCATCCCAGCAGGATGCAATTGTAGATTAGATTTTCCATTTACTGTCTCTGTGGTGATTTTTGTTAGATAACGGCTTACAAATCATTAGTTATGGTATCCTCTGTAAAAACAGTAGTTAATCAGTTGCTGGAAGGCCTTGACTGTCTTGATGTCAAAAACAGAAGTCAGTCATTCTGCTTTGAAGGAAGACCTACTTGCTCCATTTGCCTCCATGTTTTGATTACTTCTCCATGTGTGAAGAGGAAGTCTTTGACTGAACATGGGAAGGCTTCCACGCAGCGCAGTAAGACCTCATTACACACTAGTGTCATCTATTACGACTCTACTTACAGGAGGATGGTAGAGTCACCAGAAAGCTCAACGTACATCTTTTAAATGATCTGGATTGAGGCCAATTTATTGTAGTGCAGAATTACTACCCAAACTGTCACCTGAGGGATTTGTTCTCTTCCTGAGCCGCTCTCCTGCCATTCTACTTCACAGACAGGCAAAGACAAAAGCCCACTTTAAAGGAAGGTGGAAAAAGAGTAGCAAAGGACTGGGGCCAAGCGGGTGGTTGTGGTTTGCTAAAATTGCAGACTAAAGCATATTTTCAAATCAAGGAGCCCAGAGGATGGAAGAGGAATCCTCCTAGTGTTATTGTTTCCCATGTTCTTCCACCCCCAGTAATATTTTCCGGATGAAAGCATGCTCCTTGCCCTTACTCCAAAGACCCCAATTTCACAGGAGAAAACCAAAGGAACCACAGAACGGGAATTGCTTTTTCCACTGCACATGAGATAATGTGTTGCAAACTATGTTATGCCTGGGTTCGGCTGCCAAACTAGGCCATTATTTCCATTTTTCCTAGGTCTGTTATTAAGAGAACCAATGTCTGTTTGAGACTTAAATAATAGTTTCACATCATGAAGCTGTCAGAAATGAGCTATTGAGGGAGGGACATCCTCTTATAGTTTATTAGATTCAACAGCTTGTAGTGACGTAATGTGAACGTTTTATAGCTAGTAGGGATTGCATGCTCTGGACCGTTTATAAAGGTCTTATACCTTGAGTCTTATAGCGTGGAGAAATCTGGCTACAAAATGTTTACTGCTATAACCTAAACATGGCTTAATTGGAGCAGTGAGCCATTTCCTGAACCACATCAGAAAACGAGACAAGCTTAATAACCCCACACTTCTCAACAAACATATGTATACACTTAGTATCCTCTAGTGCAGGCTGCTTTCAGAGGCCAGTGTTGAGCTCATGATTTGGCTGGGTGTCTGTTAGCTCTTTGTACTGTACGGTCAGACTACAACAGACAACCAGTCCTGCGCTCCTTCTTTGGACACCAGCAATCTTTATGTGTTTAGTTTGGAAACTTACCTTGGAAACGTTTCTGAACATGTAGCCTCAGTCTTTTAGTTCTTCCGCTTCTTCAGATCTTGTTTTGGTTAGAGCATTTGAACTGCACAGACATAACGCATGGACAAAACGTTGTGTCATTGCTGTAATGTCTACACTAGTAGTTGATCATTGGGCCCCACTTAAACTTAAGGCCTGGGAAACCTATCCTGATTGTCCCCCACCCTCCATGTGGCAGCCCCAGGCCAATGCTTGTTCATCAGAGTGAGACATAATGTGAAACTGTGGTCACTGTTCACTATTGAAATGTTACCCCTGTGCAACTGGCTCCCTGCTGATGAATATGTACAATGCACACGTTATAGTGCCAAGTGTTTACTTTCCTCCAGGTCGCAGAGCACACAGTCATAATTATTGTTCATTTGACAGATCGTTGTAAATGTCACATGTCATTGCAGAGGACTTGATGTGGGGACATAAAAGGTGAAACTATTGAAAAGTTACATTCATCCGGCAACAGCAATCAAATTACATGTTTTATTAGTTTCCCTTCCCAAAACTGTAAGCCAGTTTATCTTTGGAACAATAGGGGGTCTGTCAATTGAATTGACTCATGAGTCAATTCTTTATAACATTAGCTGTTTCTCCAGAGCAATGCGGAAAGTTTCTGTTCCAAGCGCCCTGTTCTTGTGCCCCTGCCTGGATGATCTTAAGGTAGCAGTTTGCTTAGTATTCACTCAAAAACTTTATTGTTCTGCAGAGGTATAGCGCACTTCTCTAGTCAGACAGTTAATGATCATTTGCACTGCTGTTTATAGAAGATGGCATACTTGATTACAGCCGTATTTGTAGATAAGAAGATCACCATATATTATTACTGGGTTACTCCATTACAGAAAAATAAACTGGACAGCTGTTGCCTTTAAGATTATTTTAAATGCTGAGAATTATGCTTGTATTACGTTACCTCTCCGTCTAAATACCTTTAAATTGAAGAGAAGAACCACAGTTACCTAATGTTTGTTGGTCATAGATTCCATGTACTTTAAGCCAGTATTTAGTCTTGACAATTTTGCCAATATTTAAAGTCAGCTATTTCCACTGGCCAGGTGAAGCATTGCCATTAAATGATCAGAGCCCCAGACAGACATTCTTACACTAGTCTGTCCAGTCAACGTTCCCAGCTTATGTAAACTCTGTGTGTTACAGTGTGAGTGTTGTGTCAGCATATAACCTTGAATTTTTATTATCAGTGTGAGGCTTAGGGCTAGTTATGATAATTTACAGACTCTGGATGAATTCACAAGGCTGCATCCTCTCTGTTTATGTCTATATATTGCACAGGTAATGTTGGACATGTGTCATTAAACTTTACAGCAAGGTCCTACTCTGACTGAATATCCCCATTGTGACAAATAAATTATTATCCACTGTATTATAGCTGCCTCACAAAACCTCCGTTACAGGCACTTGACTAAGTTATTGCTAGCTTTCTGCGGTAACCTGATTTACTAAACATTCTTAAACATAGTTTTCTGTTTTGTCCTTTACGGTAAGGACCCAGGCACACCAAGCTGAACTTCAGGCCTAGGTATGCTAACCATCACTTGTAGTTTTTTCCAGTGTGTATTGCACCATTGGCATTAGATGGCCAGTGTCAGTGGCTGTTGAACCAGTTCAGTATGTTGAGTTGGAGTCTGTAGCTGAGTGAGAACTGTTTGAACTGTTTATCCAAATTATTCTGTAATTTCATCCCTCTAGTTGAATGTTTCCTTTATTTTTGCATACACCTCTTCTTCCTCCACAAGCAAATACCATGTACTGACTCCACCAGTGCAAATCAAAGCAAACCTTGGTAAGGAAGCTTTGTAGACACACTCGGGGCAGAAGAAAAACACTGCTCGTTGTGGAAAAGAAACTACTGTTCCCTAACACTACTTATTTTGCTAAAAACATAATTCTATCTATCTTTTGATGTACGAGTGACAAAGTTGAATTTATTCATAAAAAGATTGAACTTCAATTTAAGTCAGTAATGGTAAGTGAAGGACAGTGTTCTCTATACAAGAAGGGTTCCACATATTTTGCTCCATGCTTAGGGGCTACCCTTGCACTAGGTTACAAATATATAAAAACATTTTTGTCAAAGTATGAAAAGTGCTTATAGGTCCAATGTGTGGGAATTTATGCCATCTAGCTTTGAGATCAAATATCACAATCAACTCTCTCCCGCCACTCAGTTCAAATGACATATTACAGCTACGGAGGCCTTCACATTTCAAAACACTCTTTTCAATATCCTTTTCCTTTTTCTGGGAGAAATAGAAGACTATTCCTGAAATTTGGATTTTGAATGTGTGAGGTCTTCAATGTTTACTTCTATAAACTTGCCGGGGCCAGGTAGCAACAATACCATTTACAGCATTAGCAGCACCTGTGAGTTTATCATGTGACAGCGAAAATGTGAAAGGTGGAGCAGTATATCCTGTATGTCCTTTACCTGCTAACGTATTTCAAGATGGCGCATTAATAAATAAAAGCGTTTACCCCAGTTCAAGCGAATAGAAATGTAAAATTTCAAGCCAATAGGAATACTTGGAATTGATGGTGGTAGTAAATATTCATGAAAAAGGACAAGTTGGGAACGGGCAACACAGATTTTGATAAATAACAACTAAAAACGTTACACACTGGACCTTAAATGTCCAAAGAAGTGTAAAGTTAATTATTAAAGGCTGATCCCAGAAATGTTGTTTTGTGCCATAGTGATTTTAGTTCTTGCTTTATTACTTTTTTTCTGACAAATGTGAACCAAAAAACATAATGTATTTTGGAGGAATTGTCGTTCAGAGTGATTCCTGCATTCATATTCTCACTATCCTTTTGATTCTATTTAAGAGCCTCAATGTTTTCAGATCAGCTCACTCCTGTGCACCAAAATTGTTTGCAGTTGCTAACCTTTTAGCTACTGATTGCTATAAAGTTAGCCTGTAGGGATTATAATGGAGAGTTTAGGTTTAAGATGTGAAAGTTTATACTTGAGTAGTATAAGTTGTTACAACCTATTCCCCCTATCCTTGAGGCTGCCACAGGGGATCCCACACAACAGGTTTGAACCACAGCACTAACAATGAAAGCCGGTGAACTGATGGAAAAGTCATCTCCACTGAGACAGATTTTATTGCTTTCCAAACCTGCTGTCCCCTATGAGGTCATTTTGGAGGAATGTCCCAGAGAGTAAAGTAAAAGTCAGGTCATAGTACTTGACCTGTTTTGTTTTTCTCATGCTCAAAACTAACTAGCATGGAGCTTGTAAAAGAACAGAGGCTTGTCACGGTGAATATTAAATGACGGTAGAAGATCTAGTTTCAGGGAAGCCTTCATTGCAAAAGTGAATAGTAATCAGTATTGTAAAATTGAGTCATAGACTTGTAGGGGAAAGTACAGTCAGCCTTGGCAAAAACAGTTCTGTATCAGGTTTTAATGACTGAACTTTGTCAGCCAGTTTTCATGATGCTTTGTGAAGTATAATAGTTTGGCTTTGGGCTAATTTGTCTGCAATATTTAGTTTACAAGTTAGTTTTGTTCTCAGTAACAAGTAAAATGGTAAACTGTGTTGCTCTGGGGCCCCACAAGTGTCCTCGGTAGAAGAGTGGTCCGCTTTCACTGAACTGGCTGAACGTATGTAGGTTAGGTTTGCAGTGGAATTCACTAGAGCTGAAATGATTAGTCAATTAATTGATTATTCAATCCACCAAAAAATAACCAGCTTTGATTTTGATAATCAATAATTGTTTAAGTAACTTTCTAAGCAAAATTCAATGGTTCCCGTTTCTCAAATGTGAATTCTTGCTGGTTTATTTACAGTTTTCCTGAATTGCTAAAACACTAAAACCCATTTGTTTAATCAGTCACTCATACATACATACAATGCAGACTGATTTCATGAAATGGCGAATGCATGACACGCCAATTCATATGCCATTATTGGCATGTTAACAAGCCGCATACTCACTTTTTAGCATGTTTATCAAAGCTGTTTGGTCTCCATTGACTTACATTACCTTGCGATAGCGTGTGAATTTACGCCGTAGCGTGTAGTATGAAAGTCTGCCTACGGAGGTTGGTTGGGGTGGTAGATGGGTAAAACACAGGACTTTCACCCAGGAGACCGGGGATCATGTCCTGCATTTACACGTTTCCTAAACTCAACCGTCATTTTTTTTTTTTACTAAAGCCAACCCCCGTTCTTCATTTCCTAAACCTAACCTGCGTGTCACGTTTCCTAAACTCATGCGTTGCTTTCTTCTTGTAATAACAAGGCAAGTTGCGTATGTTTACGCCCCCTGTATATACACGTGCAGATATCACGTCACTTGGCTTAAGAAAGTTGGCGGGTATGTTTACACAAAGTCATGTCATGTTGTACAATAACTTAAAATTGTTCACACATTTTGACTGAGGTGATCAAACCAATTGTAGAGAATATAAACCAGTTCAGAGTGTACAGGTGGCACAGGGTCTGATGTTGCGGTTTCACAATATTTTTTTCGTAATGGCATGTGCTTTTCATTTATTTTTCTTTGTTCTTTGGCCTTTTACAGTTGGATTACTGCATTGTTCTACAACCTGCCTACAGTAATATACAGACATTCAATAATGTAGTACTTGCACTACTTGCAGTGAACAAGATATTCACTGTACAAGTTGATATACTTTTTGTTTTCATTGCAAAATGTGTTTACTGTATAAAATAATCATTTCTTTCTGTAACTACATGCCATGGACAGAGCATGAACATTCATTAGACAGCCATGTCTAATGAATGCTCTGTAGTGTTTTATTGACTGGCTGTGTGTATGGTCTGAAAATATTGTTTGATTTTGCCAGCATAGTCAGGTGTTTTGTAGGGCTGTAACCTCCCAGTCGACTGGTCGATTTATTGGTCGATACGTTCTGGCTCGACCAAAACTCTGATTGGTCTATTTTTTGCCGTGTTAATTCCATCAGGTGGAAGCATAGACCGTTACGGTCTATGGAAAGAAAGCACTAATTGCTTATGGGGGTGTTTCCAGAGCATCCCTGTTTCACAGGTAACAGTCTGTCTTCAGAACACCCCCTTGTTTTCACTTTTTTTGGATTAGCCCAACCCACCGGAGACAGATTGAAGAATAACTAGAAAGCCTATTTATTTAATTGTGTCAGTCAGTCCTCCTCTACCATGTCGAAGACATTGTCAGTGTGGCAGCATTTTACAAAAATAGATAACATAAAAAAAGTTGAATGCAAAGTTTGCAAGCAACAGTTTGCATATCGCAGCTTAACTACAAACATGGCATATTATCACCTAAAAACGGTAAGCTAACTTTTCTGCGTTAGGTTGCCCTGTCTGTTTTGAGTAGACTATATGAACATATCAGAATTGGCATATTTCATAGTCTAATAATCGTTTTATAACTACCGGCGCACCCACCCGCAATGACGGTAGCGTTCCCCAGACACACCCAGACCACGCTAGATGTTAAGCCTATACCATCCAAACGCTAAAATAATATCACGGAAGGAATTGTCAACTTTATTGCTCAGGATATGAGGCCCATTGCTGTTATGGAGGGCTGTGGTTATAAGAACTTGTTAATATACAGCGCCAGCACGCCACACCATCATGCATGGACTAACCGGAAAATGTGAGGGACCCAAAGAGAAAAGAGTTAATGCAACACAGCGAGGCACTAAGCTTGACCACAGATATGTTTAAATATACAGTATATATTAAAGTGGACATGCCTTTTGTGTTTAAGAGTAAAAGCTTTAAATGAATAGTCTATTCGTGTCTCAGCCGCAAAGCCGAGCTCCGATGTTCAGCCGCTTTGTGCGAGGACATGCACAGAGCGACATGCAGCGCATCAAGCCGACAGACGAGTGTCATTTCAGTGCAAAAATAATTAGGTCAAAAATGTTTAATATACTGCAAATAGCCTACCAGGACAAGTACTGCGGGACAGTACAGTTAATTAATCTAACGGGTTTTTTTTCCCATCCCCCCGCAACTCCCCCAGTCAATTTTTAGTTGAAATTTCAGGACTTCAGTCGACTGGTCGAACTTGGTTTTGAGAAAATGGATGAGGGTTTCAAGAAATGTGTCTTAGCAGTCGAGAAAAACTGAAATCTTGTGTGTGCGATTGTAAACTGAATATCTTTGGGTTTTGGACTGTTGGTCAGACAAAACAAGACATTTGAAGATGTCACATTTGGCATTAGGAAATTGTGACAGGCATTATTTTAACTTTTTGTACCGAAATTTGTCAAGACTTCCTAATCCAGTAATTTTTAGCTAAGCCACATACAAGTCGTTTGCATAAATGTTTTCAGGTTTGGATGTATTTTCAGAATTGTTTCTTTTTCTATGACGTCAAGTATACAGTAAGTCCCCACAAGGCATCAGTAGCTGGATTTTCTAACCAATCTTTGAGTTGTTATTAGTTAAATATAACTCTGACCAGACCATTTGTTATTCTTCACAGTTTTTCTGACACAATATATTCACCAATAGTAAATAAGTTAAAAAGGAAAAGCATGTTCATGAATCAGCATTCTCTTGTGCTCTGTAAAGTACTTCTTAGTGCTGTTGGAGTGGTGAATTGTGATCATAGAAATATCTTAAAGGTGAATAGTACAGTATACCCAGCAAGCAGGAAAAGAGGATACCTGACCGATTTTCTTATAATTTTCTTATAACAGTCTTTATACCCAACCTGGTAAAGTAGTTTGTATCATTACAAAGGAGGAGGTGGTTTTCAGTTTAGGGCGTTACATTTTCCTTCCAGCCTGTGTCTGCCAGGTGGCTGAATGAAGCTTACAGAGTCTCAATGTGCTAATGCTTAGCTAGTGCTAGTGCTTTATGTTTCCCTAAACCAGAGATGCCCAAGTTATTCATATGAAGAATACCGTAATTCTTAAAATTCTTCGTAGATATAACTTAATTTAATAGGGATGTTTAGCAGCATTGTGCTTTGCATTTCGGTAACACTTAGATTAAATACTTTTTTGAGCTGTACAAGATGGATGTTTTGTAGTCATTACGGTTAGAAATCTACAGCAGTTTAAAAATACTAAGAGGAGAATAAGCACTAGCAAGTCAAATGCCATGACAGGCCAAAAAAAGGGAGCAGCTTGGCCGGTAGCCTCGTCCTAAACCTACCACTATATTGCCCTCAGTAATTGACTGTATGCCCTAAACATACACTGCAGCTTGTTTGTGTTGCTGTTTTGGAGGAATGCTGCTGAACCAAATATTAGATTTTATCAGTAGACATGAACACTCTGGTAGATCAAACACTAGTCATGCCAAATGTTCCATTATTGTTGAGTTGTGAGTCACTTCAGTGTTTGATCAATGAGCAAATGGGGGGTTATACTGGGATTGTGCAAAGTGCGTATGAGGATAAAAGCATGCAAACACGACATTGTCCAACAGAGAGTTCTCTGTTTTTAATAGATGTTCTGGTGCTTACAACTGGTGAGCTGACCTTGATATATGATAGTTGATGAAAGGTTCTAGGCACAAGCTATATTAACTAGTTCTTTAAAGTATAAAATTCCAACATCATTACCTACTTGTCTTGATTTATTACTGACAGCTGACTTTCATCTATCATTCTTTTATCCATTCTTTTTTTAGTTGGTTCATCTCTGGGGTCACTAATTGTGCCAGTACGTGATATTACGAAGAACAAAGAAATAGCAAGGCAGTTACAGTGTGCTGCTATGGACTGTAGTATTTCACAAACACACTTTAATGTCTCATACTAAAGTTGGGGGCATTTTGATGGCCCTGTCCCTGTTGTAAAATGTGGAGAGGACAAGCTAAATATAAGTGTGAATTGGATTTCAAGATGCATGAAATGGTCAGTGCTGGGAGGAAAGCCAGAGCGCACACTGTAGTCATGCTCCACCGTGTGTGCCGGGGCACTGGTTGTGATGGATGGCTGTCGGCCCCTTCCAGTACCACCCCATTTCCTGGGGCCACACTGCTGGAGGTTACGTCTCTCTGGAAGTCAGCCACCAGCGCACTCAGTTCCAGGAAGAAAAACTCTGATCCAATACATGCTAGACACTCGTAAACTGTCAAATGGAGCCAAAGCAGAAAATCCTGCGATAAAATGAAGGTTCTGCCAAGACAAACATTGCTCATAGCGTGGGATGGTGTCTTTTAGGAAACCAAATGTCTTCTTCTAAAAAACTAAACTGCATACTGACTGACTCTTAGAAGTGGCAGAACATGCCTTTATTGGAGTATTTCAGTTTAATTGTAAAGACCCATTCTTTTCTTGTGAGGTAATCCTGTGTTTGCAAGGGGGGGTGTATTCAGTGATGTCACCCTGCAATTAACTCTATGTTCACTTCTCAGATTTGTTTGTTGATCTGTGTAGTGTCTGACTTCTTATCAGAGGCAGGAAATCAGTTACCGCTACAACTGTTGCTGCTTAAGTAGAGTTCTTGAAGAGTTCTTAGATCAGCTACAATTACTGCAAGATGTTTTATCAGTTTTTTCTTTTGGAAATAAGAATACCTGCCATAAATGATTTAAAAGTGTTGTTGAAATTGTCTAAAATGTAGCATTCCATTGGTGAGAGTTGATTTTTTTCATCTACAGAGTCAAATCATTACGCAACAGGTCATTCAATGTCCTGACCTCACAGTTACTCCATAGCCGCTGCGTGGGAGGATCAACACACTTGCAGGGCTGTTTTTGGCTTTCCCTTTACCTCAGTGTTGCAAAACTATTTATGACCATGATATTTCCATCTCATCCCATTCCAGGCATGTGAATGAAGTGTCATGAGTGTTGCACTCAGCCAGTTGCGACTTGCTGGCTTTGATTTTACTAAAGGTATTTGTGTATTAAAGTGTATCTTGAAGTTGAGGAACACAAGTCATGTAAACGTCTGCAGATTAGAGAACAGCTGTAGAAAAACACTCAACGAACAACTTGAACTTTAAAAAGTCATTTTACAACCGTGTGATTACAGACAGGGGCTAACGGGGCATCTGGTTGAAAACAGGAAACACAAGAGTGGTTTGGTGTCCCTGTTTTTAAGTTCCGTGCATGGCTTCCACCATCATGTCCCTGTTTTACAGATATGGTCTATTATATATAACAATCCAAAATATATTTGTATAGTATTTTCACAACATTAGTAATCCTTGATTTGTATTCTTAATTCTTAGATATTACATATCTGCAACACAGAAACCCCTAAATAGTTTTGATAGGGGGGAAATGATATACAGATGCAATTTTAATTTTATTTTAACTTATGGTGTAGTAATGTCACTATTTGCCACATTGGTTGTTTTCTTGGATAGCCTAAGGCACTCTAGCTTCGGCGTGAGAAATGACTTTGTTACCACCAATCCTACACAGCATGGGTTGTGTCTGAGAGTAATCACTGGAGCAGGATTGACAATTACCTGTCCAACAGTGCAGTAAATCTTATTTATTATTAGAGTTATTAGAGGACACTGTGTGTCTGGAAAATTGGAGGCTTTGGCCTCACTAATGGAGCAGACATACACTATCCTGAAGGGGCAGCAAACTTGCATGCTCAGTCAAATGTTCAGCCTGGTCGTGGTGGGCAAAGTTGCAGATTTGCTGATGCAATAGAATTTGGGTGTGTGTTTCTGGCCAGATGTAATATTCTCTTTCTATTGAGCTCTTTGTTGTTCTCTACCACCTCCTATGGGATACATCTGGTTCTTTAGATGCTAAATGCTCCACTGTGTGTGCAGTCTGGATAATGAGCAGGTAGCATACAGTAGGTTTTTTAAGACCCTTTTTGCTGAAAACAGCTGCAGGCTGCTGTTGAATGAACCAATTATTGATTATAGAAGCTTTAACTGCATTAATTCTATTTAGCATCATGTCTTAATGTATTTCTCAGTTTGCAGTTTAATAATGAATTATGTATGCTGTGTTCATAGTTCAGTATTTGCATTTACCTACCGCTTCCAGTATGCTATGATTGATTTTTGTAAAAGATTATATCATAGTTTTTGTTCATTTGAGCCTGGAAAGTAATTTTTCCTGGAAGAAATGCGTGTGAGGAACAAGAAAATCTGGCATCTGCAGTTGTGCCTGGGCTGATGTAAATGATATTAACCGCAGAATCGAACCCAAAACAGTAGCTTTAAGACTTTTTATGGAATGCAACCAAAGAACTGTGCGGGTTCTCTCTTTTTCAGCATGTGGTAGTCCTTTTACCTCTTTCCATCCGTAGCTACAAAATGGTAGGATTTGATACAAGTCTCTCCCCCCCCCCCCATATGCAGCACCAGGGAGTAATGGCAGGAAGTAGGGCTTGGCAGGAGTATCGGGAAGCAGGATGGATGGAACTACTGTGGTAAGCGCTGTGGCGATGAAGTCAGTCTCTGGCCCACATTAGAAATGTAGCAGACGAATCTACTCAAACAACAAGTACGTTGTAGCCAACATGTTTAGAACACATGAAAGTGTTATCCCAGATATCAACAGGCTGGTGTCTTCCTGCATTTCCTGAAGGCATTTATTAGGACAAGGAAGCATTGTGGGTGGTTGGCAGAGCTTGATTGTCCCGACAACAGTTAGTGATGATATCATTGGCTACATATTCTACAGACATGTGCCATATGAAGTCCTCTACAGGGCTGTAAAAGGTAAACACTGGTCCAAAAAGTCATTGATGTTCTTGGCAAGCTGTTCCCTTACGTGTGCAGGAAATATCGTCAAGCTGACTGAAAAAATGATGTCAAGAAGTATACCACACACTGTGCTTGTTTTTTTATTGCCCCACTGCAAGAGGTGATTGCTTTAAGTGTAGTGCTTCATTGAAACATTATTTCATGTTGGGAATGCATATCTCCATGAGCTCATGCACACTCTGAAACATCTATCAGCTTCTACCAAAACAAAGATCAACATTTCACCCTTGGGAAAAAGGCGTATCAAACAGATGCAATATTGCAACACACACACACAAACAACACACACAAAGCAAAGATGAAAATCAGTGCACATGCATCATCAATAACCTCCCAGGTTTATAACAGCCATACCACTTTAAATGAACGTTTATGTGCCATGTCTGCATTATTCTGGACTTAATTTTTTTTTTTTTTTCACTGCCCTACTTTTTTAAAAGATGTTTATTGTATATTTCACTGCTGCCATGGAGACAAGTAAATATCAAGTCCTGTTCATCTGTGCACACGTTTTTTCCAGCAAGGCATAGAGGTAATGCTCTGGGTAAGAACGTGCTGCATATGTATGCTGATTATCAAGTTTATTGGCACTGCAACTATATGAAGCGAGAAACTTAATATGTCATCTGGAAAATATACTTCAGTTTCATAAATTTGGCCCCACACTCAAGTGCTATGTTGACAAAGTGTGCGCTAGCACAATTCTATTATTATTAATGGGTTTAAAACATGTTACCAACATCTTTACATTCAAACACAAGTCACAGGCTGATTAGCATTTTTGGCATTAGGCAACCGTTGGCCTTAATAAGGAGGCAGGTCTCAGGCCTGCACAAGCACACACGGAGGGGGACAAAGGACTGTTGAAGGACTTTGACCTGTGATTGTTCCTTAATGGGACAGTAAGTCTTACAAGTACTTAAAGCTCATTTTAACTTTCAAATAACACAACTTGACGCAGACATTTTACGTGTGGCAAGGAAGTACAACCTCTGACAAACTCAATGATGCAAACCCAGGTGGACTCACTATTTTGTCCGGAGCAATGATTTTCTTGACAGACTCTCCACATCCTCCCCTACAATTTTAGCATGAGTTCTCAGTCACCACATCATAGTATTACTCAATCTCCCCACACTTAGTTACAGACAGTCTGAAGCTGGGGCATTACTCATGCTCATTACTAGTTTGGATTCCAGATGAACAAATAAAAATCTTGCCAGGCTTTTTGAGTGACAGTCATTTGTGCAGTGTCAAAGAAATTTGTCTAAGAAATTGAATCAAACTTCTTGGGTGGAAATAACTTTGACATGTTTAAATTGTAACTTGGCATATCTTGGAATCTGCATTTTGATTTCATTAATAGGAAAAGCGAGATAATGATTACCGTTGTTTTGGTTTCCACTTATTCCAGCAGGAAATGCAAATGGCTCCTTAATAGCTAAATGCTTAATGTTTACCAGCTAGTCACTTATTTTTCATAGGACTATAACTTTAACAATTGTTTTGTGAAAAGGTTTATTTTGGTAATACTGTAATTGTCATGATCGGAGCTCCATTGTTTATACTCACTAATAAGCAGCAGTGTTGTGCTCATTAGTGAGTGGAGCACTGTAAGTCCCCATTTTTCCTGACATCCTGACTGTGTAAAGCAGTAGGGGAGATGGTACTTGTAGCCATCTCTCAGCCTTAAGCATTCATTTCCACTAATACTTTGTGTTTAATAGAAAAGTGGAAAAGGCCTCCGGTCTGCCTCTCGGTGTATTTACATGTCTTACAAGGGGTTTGTGAAGCTTTATGAAACCTTAATGAATGACTAGCTTCCAGTTTGGTGTGCAGTCCTGCTGTTTTTCCAGGAAAGTAATGTTCTTCTTTTTCCTTTTCTTTTTAATGCTATTTCTAATTATTTGCAACGTCTGCTTGTTCTATTCACACGTATCTGTTAGAGTTATATTGGTACTTCTGGTTTAGTTATTGCCCATGGTTTAGAGATATTAAATGTGTAGCACAGATTGTTTTCATTAACTTCACATATACCATAGTCAAAAAGAATTACGTTTAATGGCTGTTTGTTAAGAAACACTGTAATAAGGAAGTAGCTTAGAAATCCTTACTGTTTGTTACTTACATGGAAAATATGGAACACATGTCGAATGTAAGGGCACAGCTGGACAGCCACAATTATTTGATCTGCTTTAAACAGATCTATATTCTGAATGTATTTATTCCTAATAATTTTGTTGTGATTTTTTTTTTTTTTACTTTCTTAGTTAGATTAAACTAACTAACTTAAAAGACTAAGACTAGATTAAAGAGACCTATTAAGTTCCTACTTTGGAACTTAATAGGAGCAAGTATAAAAGCTACACACAGTATTTTAACTTTCACAATCATGTATTATTCCCAACATCCGAGCTAAGCTAATGACCACATCATAGAAACAGCAAAAATCCAAACAACTTGAGCCTACCACCCCCCCACGCACGCACACACGCGCACGCGCACGCACGCACACACACACACACACACACACACACACACACACACACACACACATACATACTGAAACATCAACAAACACACACCCTTCAGCTCAGCTCAGGTCAGCTTTCCATGACCTGCACTAATAGTCATTTCAGGGAAATGAACAGCAAAACATGTGTTCTGTATTACAAATGCCAAACTGTACAAGCTCTTCAAGCTTGTTGGTTACATGACACTGGTGTCAAAAATAACCTCATCCCATATAACAGTGTTTCCTTAGGTGAAGAAGTGTGTCCGGTAACTCCAAATTTCCATTAGTGGGGTAATGTTGAAATTCCCTCCTGTTAGAGATTAAAGTACTCTGTGTTATTACAACTAGTAGCTTCACATACGACAGTGATGATGGCGAAGAGAGAAACAATGCACCCAGAGCTCTGAGGGCCCAACAGTTATTATTGATCTTACAGTCAGTTTAAACATTTTGAGAACAAACTTGCTCCAAAGTGAACACCAGTCATTCAGTAACCACTTCCTGACTGAATATGAATGTAAAAGATTCTTGATTTAAAACAGAAATTAATCCTCTAATCCTCTGTTTGGGTCAGGCAATGTTATATCATTTGTGAGAATAGAAAATACAAAATACAAAGCTAATTTAGGCTTTGATCTTAAACACTCAAAAACCCAAAAAGTTTTTAAACACAAAACATTTTGTATATTTTTCTTCAAAGACTACCGATTGACAGGACTCAAGGCAGAAATAAATCCCCATGGTCCCCTTTACTGCATTTTCAGAGGAGTCATAACAGAGTAGGAAAGATATTATTTTAAAGACTTTGGTCAGAAAATTCCAGAGTCGAAATGATCTAAATGCCAGATTGTCATCTGCTCTCAGGGTTAATACGTCATTCTTACTGTTGTGGCCAATGTTTGCAGCAATATTGTTTGTCAGCTGCAAAATGCTGTTTGTAAAATGCTAGTGTAGGATTTACAATGAGATATAACCAAGACTGACTGAGACTATGTTTTGGTTTGTTTTTTTTAGGCCAAGATCCCGTAGTTGAAAGAGAGCCAGAGCAGGGACCCCCTACTGCATAATATGTATTGTATAAAATTGAGTTGCATATTAAACTGGGCCGAATGGATGGATATTCATAGTTTACACGTTTCAATGTTAAACATACAGGAAGGCACAGTGAATCCTTAAGCTTACAGAAACTATTTGTGGATATGGATTAATGTTAATGTATAGTTTCAGATACATTTTAGACCAAATGGAGAAAGAAAATAAAAAAAGATCAACAATTAGGCCGCCCCCCCTGCAGTAACTGGGGTTGCAGACGCCCTGTTGAAGATCTCTGACATAGACAATTACAAGTGTTGTCCATTTTATTTCTACAATTATTTGACACTCATTTATAGCAACAGGGAAATATTTCTTTAATCTGCAGGAGTAGAGCACACATTTTTACTGCAACTGTTAGCATTTTATGTTTTTTTCAGATCACCTCCCTTCTCAGATCTGAACACTGATGGCACACATTTGATTACTGAACACCAACTACTTCTAATGTTGAATTGAGTATTAAAATGTGTATAGTGTTATGAATGCAGGAAAGCCATGTCATTTTGTAGCTAATGCCACACACTGCATAAAGTAAGTGCAGTCTAACTCTGTGGTGAGTATTGAAAACACTCAAGTACATTCAAATTAGCACCTTAAAACCTGTATAAAAACCATAGATGAAACAGTGTTGCTTGCTAGATAGCTACAAGCCAATGTTACAATGTGCCATTAAAGGTTTGTCATCACGATGCTAGTAGATCCTGATTAATTCAAATCTTCTTGGACTAGAAGTTGTTTAAACCAGTGATGCGTTCAAATGACTTCAATAAATTAAAGTAGTAGGGGGAAAAGTGTACAATTTCTTAACTGTCAAGTGTGGGCTGCAAAACATATTGTAGTGTAAGAATAAATCTGTCCCAGAATTAGATAACATAGTAAAGTAAGCGAACAAAATGATAAGATCGCAGAAGATAAAAAAGTGGTAGTTCCTGATGGATACTAAATAACTTCAGTGCTTGGTTGACATTACGTTTTTTTGCATTCTGCATTTTCAGGTATTGGTTAGAAAGACATTTCCCCAAAAAGGGCGTATAGTGAATATGAACAAAAATCCAGCATGTTTCTCAGTTCAGGTTTCTACTACAGCGTAGGTTCTGCTCTATAATTAATTCAACAGAGCCTAATAAACATTTACGGTAAAGGACTTTTTCCACCATGGATGAACACATCTTCATGAAATCCATGTCCACCTACTCTTGTATGTTCTTATGCACTTCTTTGCATGGCCAAATGTGTCCGAGGCACAGGGTCTTGGAGGGAATGGGCTTGTGGGTAAGAGGCCTCCAGAGGCCACTGGGAGGCAGAGTCATCTTTAAAGCAGCATAGAGGCTCAGTAGGGGTACGTTGAGATGGAGATGTAGATGATGAAGATGCTCTGGTAGGTGATGCGGCCCTGCAGAGAGATGGTGGTGGCCTGCACCTTGAGGCGCACTAGTCCCGGACTGTTCAGAGCCCGCAGGGTGAAGATGATCCCCCGACCTGCCTCGTCTCTGATGCCAAATACCCGGCCCATTCCACCTGACACTGATTCCTGCTCGAGTACGGTAAAAGACGTACGCTCTTGCAGGATGCCTGACTCTGAGAAAGCAGACAGTCGTACCACATTGTGATTGGCTGGAATGCCAGAGGGGAGGGTGAGCAGCTTGTACTGCAGGAGCAGAGGAGAGCCTCCTGTGGCACAGTCCAGAGAACAGGGCCTGTAGCATGTCCTTTAAAGGCCAACACGAAAGAGGAAAGCATCAGTATCTACAGCCTAATTATTGTAATTACACTTTTCAAAACTTTTTAGTCATGTGATTTACCCAGGGCTTCTTCCACTCTGATAGGATGCAGGGCAGGGTGTGTCCATGCACTGGTATCCTCCTCGGGTATTAAAACACATCTGATTGTGTCCACATTGGATTCCCTGTTCTACACATTCATTGATGTCTACAGGTGGAGAAAGCGGATTAGCTGTGATCATTTTATAGGGAGGAGGGAGAAAGAAGGTTACAATTTAATGAAACTCTTACCTTTACAACTCTTGCCATTGGGTAAGAGCTGATAGCCAGGAGGACACAGGCACTGGAAACTGCCAACGGTGTTTCGGCACTCGTGTTGACATGGCTTCCTGAGCAGACACTCATCTACATCTGTACAGAGATTAATGTGAAGAGTGTTAGAATCTAGAGTTGACAAGACGGTATGATGTATGTATATTTTAAGTGAGTTTTGAGTTTGCACACTCACCAACACACGTGCCGTCTCTGTTGGTGTAGCCCACAGGACAGCTCTGCCTGGTGATGCGAGTCACCCCAGGAGAACGGGAGAGGATTGGCTGACCGAGAGACGACACCAGCTGTGGGTGGAGTCTTGCCCTGACTCTGGTGCCATTGGTGAAGGTTTGCCCTCTTTCCAGCCCTGCACAGGAACGCCCATCTCCAAGCAGCACAGTACCAAGAGGGCACAGGCACCTAAAGCTGCCAGGCACGTTGCGGCACTGGTAGGCACAAGGGTTTGGTGTCTGCTGGCACTCGTCAATGTCTGAAAAGATAGAACAAGGCTCAAGTAAATTCTCATGCGTGAGTATCATTGTAGTATGTAGTACAGTAGTAGTGTAGTGTAAAACAGATACAGCAGATGTTGTACCCAGACATGGCAGGCCTACTCCCTGAGATCGGTAACCTCTGGGACACACACAACCGTAACCTCCAATTGTGTTCTGACAGATCTGAGTGTAGCGACACATGTGACTTCCATCCTGGCATTCGTCAACATCTGGAAAATATGCAGTTAACAGTATATCAGCACAAACATCAACATTACATTTGCATCTCCTGTAACTCTTCTGATCATCTTTATCCACATTTTGAAATGCTAAATATAACTGTGATACTTTTTAGTAAAATTCCCCAAAACAATAACAATAATTTAGACTATAGTGGAAAAAAACTGGAAGCCTCAATCTCATCGTTGGTGCTAATAGAACTATAATGTTTCTTAAAATGAAGACTACACTATCATACACTTTGTTGCATCCTGTTATAAAGAGGAGCTTTGTTTCTTCAGTAAAAGGCTTTCTTTGAGTATCAATTAATAGATTTCTTCAAAAGGCTTTAGCTTTCTTTGTGAAGGACAAGCAGTGACCTCTTGCTGTTTTGTGCCCTAAGGGAATCCTGTTAAATCTGACCTGGTGTTAACCAACCTAAAATGCAGTATAGAGGTCTGTACAGTCCTGCTGGCTTCCACTAGTTCTACTAATGCAGACACAACCAGGTTATTTGACCAACTAAGCGGTATGCTCTCTTTTATACCTCAGGCTATTAGACAGCACAACAAGCAACAAGTTTATTTATTTATTTATTTTTGTTTTTTTATTTATGTATAATATTGTAGTGTATTTGTGGTATTGTATTTATTCTCTAGTTTGTATGGGTAAGATGGCGAGTGTGAGCACTGTAATTTCCATTTTTATGGATGAAATAAACTTGACTTGACTTGAACTGTCACATCAACGTCTATAGATAAATTAATCAGTGAAATCTCAGGTGTTCTAGTCATCTACAGTGTGAGCCCTTCAAGGCATAGATGAGTTGATGCTGTGTTTCTAAGTCATGATTTAATGCTACATTTAGCACCTAAAGGAAAATTAAGTATGATAGGCACTCACCCATGCAGGCACCATTTTCTGATTTGGTCATGCCAGCTGGGCAGCTGTCGAAACACTGGTATCCCCCCTCTGTGTTACGGCATTCCTTGTGAGCCGGGCACACGTTCCTCATGCACTCATTGATGTCTGCAAAAGTGCAACCATTACAACAGAGCTGTTAGTTATCGTAAGACGTTATCCTATTTCATCATACCTCGTTTTGAAAGTTGAAATTATTTAGTTCCCAATATTTTTGTGAGCTCTTAATAACCTGTGGGAGTCCCACATAGTTTAGTTGACTGACCGATGCACCGGTGTCCTGACAGCTGGTATCCAGGGTGACAGATGCAACGGTAGGAGCCCAGAGTGTTGAGACACTGATGCTGGCATGGGGAGATGGCAGACTCTTGGCACTCATCAACATCTGAAACACACAATTGACATCAATCTACCATGGACATCCAGTATACTGTACACAAGTAGGAAATTAGATGTAGATTGATTATTGTAGGAAGAAAAATATAATTGGATTCAATAAAGATAAGGGAACGTGCACAACAACTACTAGAAGATAAGTTGTTAAGGCTCTGTGTGAAATGTTGTGCAGACAGTTTAACAGTGATTAACAGTGACCTGCCTTCACAGCTGGTTCCCGCGATGCTGGGCTTAAATCCTGGTCCACACTTGGCCTGGCAGCGATATGTGCCAACTGTGTTGACACACTGCTGGTTGTAGTGGCACATGTGTGAGCCCTGGGAACACTCATCAATATCTGGTATTAAGTGAAACATAAATAATGAGGCCAAATGCTGAGGCAGAGGATTAAATGACAAAGAGGATTTTTCCTTTTCTTAACAAGGACATTTCTTAACTGGGACATTACCATTGTGTATCTGGGAATTAATCAAACCTTGTTTTTTTGGTCTCACCTTGGCATGTGTTGGTCTCTGTAGAGATGGTGAAGCCAGAGGGACAGGCACAGGAAAAGCCTCCCATGATGTTGTTACAGGAGTGAGAGCAGGGAGACTGGAGCACACACTCGTCTTCATCTAAAAAGGACACATTGAATAATAATAATAATAATAATAATAATAATATAACTAGTTTGGTGACAAAGATAAATGAGGCATTAAAAAAAGCAAAGCAGCATACCAGCACAGTAGGACGCGGTGTCAAGAATGAAACCCTTGGGGCATGTTTCTCCATAACCATCTGCAATCAGAAAAGTTCAGTTCATGGCCGTTTCAACATTCAGATCCAGTATTTCATGTAATGTAGTGATAGTGAACTTTGAAATATTTTTTTAATTTTCCCCCAGACCTGGTGTGAGAAGGCTGGCAGTTATGTGGAAGTCCAAAGTGAGAGTTAACATGTTGTAGACGCTGTTCATCCCAGAAACCTTGAGCAGCTGGAGCACGGGGCCCTGGCGTTCCTCTTGACCTTCATAAATAATGGTGTGATTACAGCGCAGCACCATGGGGTTTCCTCCTCCCTGGTGGGTTTGCAATGACCACGCATACAGCTGCCCTTGGCCCGTCTGCACATATGATTCATCAAACTCCTGTGGGACACAAAAGAAATCAGGTCAGTGAAAGGGCAGAGGAGCTTGCAAATGTCGTCAAACTGTCTACTGACATATAGTTTGAGAAATTTAAATACACATTGTAATGACAGTAGTAAACATACTTGTAGGCTCAGATGAGATGATGACAATGAAGGAGGTACAAATTCCGTTAATTACGATGTCAATCTGTAAAACTCCCTCAGAATCCAGACCTCTGGCAACATGGGTCAAACGAAGGATCTCCCCTGTTTAAAGAGATTAAAACAATAAAATGACCACTCATTTACATACACAAGGGAGCATGCTCTGCTGAAACTGTTCAAGAGTTAATAGCATTCATGTTTAAACTCGTGAATGTCAGAAGGGAGTAGTGCCATCTGCTGGTCACTTTGTAAACTACAAAAGAACACAGAAGCAGTGCTCACAGATGAAAACTTTGGCCCTCATTTATCAACCTAACGTAGAAACCAGCGCAGATATGAATGCAGAAATAATCTTACATTCAGTCCTGTGTTTTCTTTAACGGCACTATCTCTGTGCCCAAAAGTGTCCGAACAAAGCAAATCAAAAAACGGTATATCACTGAAAACACCAGTTTTCTGAGTTTACCAGTGAAACATTTATTCAGCTTTTCTCCTCCACACCCGCCCTCTCTGGGGTCTCAGTCACTGAGCTTGTAGATAATTTCAACTGTAAAATTGCAAATGTTATTGATGCCATTGCTCCCACTAAGGTCAAAGTTGTCTCTGGTAAGAAAAGAGACCTATGGAGAAATGTCCTACGGGTGAGAACAGGAAAAAGAGTGTCGAAACGAAGCTGAACGAAGATGGCAAAAAACAAATCTCCTGGTCCATTATAACACCTATAAAGAGAGACTTTGCCTTTATAATTTGGAACTGAGGAATGCAAGGTGGTCCTTCTCTGACATTATCGCTAGAAACAATAATAATTCACGTGCTTTGTTTGCTACTGTCGATAGGTTAACAACCCCTCCAGTACCAGTAGCATCTGAACTTATATCTACCAAGGCCTGCAATGACTTTGCCTCCTTCTTCAAAGACAAAATTCGGAAGATTAGGCAAACAGTCAGTGCCTCCATATCAAGTACAGGATATGTGTTGTCACAGTGTTCAGGCAAAACTAATTTCAATTTGACAGAATTTCATATGATGAACCATAAAAACCTGGAGGACATTATACAACATTTGAAAACTTCCTCCTGTTGCCTTGATATTCTACCAACAGGGGTTTTCAGAAATGTTTGGGTTCTGATCTTCTACAAATTGTGAACACGTCTCTTCTTTCAGGTATCTTTCCACAGGCCCTGAAAATCAAGCCACTCTTAAAAAAGAACAATCTAGACACATCACTAATGAGCAACTATAGGCCAATATCAAACTTCCCGTTTTTAAGTAAAATCATTGAAAAAGCGTTTTTTCAACAACTCAACTATTTCTTGTCACTAAACAACAGTTTTGATACCTTTCAGTCGGGTTTCTGACCACACCACAGCACTGAGACGGCTCAAAGTCTTTAATGACATCCACCTTAACACAGAGAGTGGCAAAATTTAAGTCTTAGTATTACTTGATCTCTGTGCTGCATTTGACACGGTCGACCATGACATATTACTAGACCAACTGGAAAACTGGGTTGGCCTTTCTGGCTCAGTACTAAACTGGTTTGAATCCTACTTAAAGAATAGGGACTACTTTGTGTCAATAGGTAATTATGCATCTGAGCATACAAACATGACCTGCGGAGTTCCCCAAGGCTCCATTCTGGATCCTTTTCCGTTTGACATCTACATGCTTCCACTGGCTCAGATTATGGAAAACAACTAAATAAGTTACTATAGTTATGCGGACGGCACACAAATTTACATAACCTTATCGCAAGGGGACTATAGTCCAATACAAAAACTGACTAAGTGCATCAAACAAATTAACGGCTGGTTGTGCCAGAACTTTATGAAATTAAATGAAGGAAAAACTGAGGTGGTTGTTTTTGAAGAAAAAGAGGAACAATTAAAAGTCTGCGTTCAGCTTCAAATAACAATGTTTAATACAACAGACAAAGCCAGAAATCTTGGTGTAGTCATGGACTCTGACCTGAATTTTAACTGCCACATTAAGACAATTACAAAGTCAACCTATTATCACCTTAAGAATATATCAAGGGTTAAAAGATTTATGTGTCAACAGGATTTGGAAATCTTGTCCATGCTTTCACCTTCTAGACTGGACTACTGTAACGGTGTCTTTACAGGTCTCCCTAAAAAATCAATCAGACAGCTGCAGCTGATTCAAAACTCTGCTGATCGAGTGCTCACTAAGACCAAGAGAGTGGATCCCATCACTCTGAAGTCCTTACACTGGCTTCCTGTGCCTCAAAGAATTGATTTCAAAGTATTTTTGCTAGTTTATAAATCCTTAAATGGTTTAGGGCCAAATACATTTCTGATCTGCACTTTGACATTTCTTATACTGCACTGGAACTTTTATTCTCGTGTTTTATTTGTTTTTAATTTTAACTGTTTATTCTTGTGTTTTATCTGTTTTTATTTTTTTAACTGTTTTTGTGTAAAGCACTTTGAATTGCCCTGTTGCTGAAATGTGCTATACAAATAAAGCTGCCTTGCCTTGCTTTACGACAGGCTTCACATGGGATTCATGAAACGTTCTTATCACAACAATCAGAGCCTAAGAATGATCGTACATTGATAAATGCAGCGGCTGGAAACGATTGTAATTTAAATATCACGCCCCGATATATTCTCGGTGTTTGAGGCCTCGCCCCCTACAATATGGCCAGTCGTAATCCGGCTAAGAAGCGGCACATTTCAGAGGTGGAGATTGAAACCCTGACATCTCACTTTAATTTGCAGTAACGTGTGTACTATTTGGCAGCCTAAAAACTGGTATCCGGCTGTAGGAAGAATGAGGAAAAGAAAGAGATCACTGATGTGGTCAACAATGTTACCGTATTAAATCAGACTCCAGCTGAAGTTTATTTAATTTATACATCCTTGACATGTGTATATTCCTAATAGGCTTATATTGCAATCTCTTAGGCCTACATGTAGGTGTACCTATATTTAAATAAACACACGGTAGCGGAGTTTATGCAGTGTTTTTTTATTTTAGTCATGTTTCTTTTGTGAGTCAGAGTCAGGCAACAGCTGTGAGGGAGAGCGTGTGTTAGGTTGTACGCATATTTCATAAATGAGGGCCTTTATGACTAGAAGCTCTTTTAAGTTTGTGTCTGCAAACACTAACCACAAGTTATACAAAAGTTGCCATGAAAACATGAGTGATATATCTACAAAGCAATATTTTCATCATCAACAGATGAGTTGAGCAACTAGCCTAGCTCCCAAAACCTTAAATACCTTAAATAAATCAAGGTTTTTAAAAATATCCATTTGTTATTGACATGCGTACATGTGAAGGTGATCTGGGGCAGAGCTTACCGGTCTCAAACTCCAGCTGAGACTCCTGTCTGAACTGGCCCTCAGTGAGGGAGTAGCCATTTCTGGCTACTCCGCTCTGCAGCACAGTAGTCCAGTAGATGGGAGCAAACACAGACACCAGCACCCGCAGCAAGGGACCTACGACAACAAAGCATCAGCTCTTGTCCTCTCATAGAACTACAGAGATACAGCGCATACAGTCTACACAGGATTAGGACCACATCCAAAAATGGGCTCTCCTGTTTTAACTTCTTAAATCAAAAGAAATCATAAAAACAACAGAACACACTCCAGCTTTTCCCAAAATGTACATCTTTACCTATATAGGGAAGTGGTAAATAAAGTAAACTGTGGGTCATCATGGAGTTGATCACCCTTTTTTTGTCTTGAAAAAGAATGAATATTCTTTTCTCCATTTAAAAGAAGCCTTTATTGTAAATGGCAAGATGTAAAGATTGGTTGCATTACTATGAATTTAAATCTTAAATGCTAGCCTTTAAAAGCTTGCTAAACCCATGCTTTGCCAAGGTGAGAACAAAGATGAACTTTCTGAGTCCACTAGATCTTGGATTGTCCCACAATTTTGGACATTTCATATTTGCACTATTGTGTTCGACCAAAGATTTTTGTGTGTACAACCACAAGCTCTAAAATGACTCGGAGACCTTTCTTTCTAGCCATGTGATATCAACCCAAGGGAGTGTGTAGTCACTTACCCACACTGGGAGGGATGTTGTCCAGGTGTGCCTGCAGAGTGCTGCTCCCCTCTTCCACATTGTCTGTAATGTTGGTCTCCAGGAAGGACACACCAAACTCTCTGTCGTTCACCATGCCTATCAGGCTGCCTCTGGTCTTGCGTGGAGTCTCTCCTGTCATCACCAGACAGACATGCGTTTGAATAATTTATAATCATTTATAACAGTTTATTGTAACATGTACAATAAACGCCCCATTTATCTCTTTACAAATACTATAACAATACCCATAGCTCACATTTGGAAATGTCCTTTTGGTGTGTGTACACTGTCTGTAAGGTAACCTTAATAACAATAATTTGTTCATTCATGCACACAAGAAGTTGTAATACGTTATGAGACACTGACAGAGACAAATATCAGACAAAATATCAGAAGTAAGGACAACAAAAATAATTTGGACCTGGACAGAGACCAGCTTGACATTTCTTAGAGTCGATACTAGGGCCGCTGCATGATCGGCCGCCATTGGCCGGTTCTGGGTTGGTGCATAATCTGATTCGTTCTTGAAAGCCTTGACCACAGGTGCTACTACATGGACCCCATTCCTCCCAGTTAGAGTAGCCTCCATTGACTGGTTGGAGAGGTCAAAGGAAGGAGAGACACTATGAAATATGCAATACATCAAATGAAACAAACATTTGACAAATAGAAGACAAAATGCCTGAATAAGTGGAAATAGTTCTTAGAATGGGAAGCCAGATTTTGAGAGGTAAAAATGCATGCATACAACTTAAATGTGCAGTTGATTGTAGCTTTTAAATTATTTTCATATCCTCTGACAACGTGTGAAATTATAAGCATAGAACTCACTCTGAACCTGGAGAGTAATGGTCCTCTCAGCTGTTCCAGCTTCACTCTCAGCCACACACTGGTACTCCCCTTCATCTGCAGCCTGTAGAGCAAACGGGTAGAGGAGGAGAGTGTGGCTTAATTGTCACTCTGAGGAACAATTTTCCTCTAATGGGTCACAAACCTCCAGGACAAAACTGTGTCTTAGATCACATTTAGTTTTATGGTAAGAGAAAAGTGACAAAAAATAAAATAAAAGCTGTCATTTTCTACTGGGCAGATGAGACTTTATTCCATTAAATTCCTTTTCGTAATAGATATTATTGGGCCAGTGAGGAGAATTTTCACATTAGAGTGCTCTGCGGGAAGAACAGTCATCTGTCTGTGAGAAAGTCTCAACTGCAACCTGCAAAAAATAAATTACAGCAAGCAGTTAGAGAACTAACAAGGTTATGGGCTAGGGGAGAGAGGGCCAGAGTCTGGGAACATCTAGCTCTCTGTTCATCTCCTCCCTCTGTTGCTAATGCTGTTAGCCTCCCTGACTGAAATAAATCTGATTTAGGTGGGAACAGGATGCTGCAGGACAATCACAGACTCCACCCAAGGGGACTGCAGATGAAGCTTGGATAGGATGAATACTGCTCCATTGTATTCCAAGACATTTGGAAAAACATTTAGGGATGTATGTAGTTTGGGCTTTATCATTAAAACTTAGTTTAACAAAAAATGCCTAAAGAATGCCTCAGTGCTGTAAAATGAACCAAACATAATGGGAACTCTGTATTTACACTGATGCTGTAAATGACCAAGGATCCGTTTTGAAGTGCTTGCATTCGGATGGCGCGGAGCAGTGGTTTTCCATCCCGCAGCCAGCGGAGAACTGGGCTGGGGTCTCCGTGGATGGGACAGTCGAGCATAGCAGAGCCACCCTGGATGACCGTCTGAGACATATGGGCTTCACCCTTCAACACCGGAGGCTCTGGAGACATATAACACGTATTTACAAGATCATCAAGATGATATTAATATCTATAGATCGCCAAGGCTATCCATAGATGGACCCTGACAGGAAACTCACCTCTGATACGGACGAATGAGAGCGCTCGGATGGAGCCCACACTATTGTCTGCTATGCACACATAGGTCCCAGCGTCACTCGCGGTCACATTCTCGATGATCACGGAGCTCCTGCCCGCCTCATCAATAGTGGCGCCTGGAACATGTTACATCAATCAGTGCATATTTGAACTTGCACTGCAATAGATTAAACAAGATTGAGTTTGTCACTATGGCACCGTAATAATGTGGAACTATTGCAGTGCTGTGCAGCTCACAGTGTAAAGAAGAAAAATACCTGTGTAAGGACTGTTGTTGACGGTCCAGGAGATGACAGGTGATGGTGTTCCCTGAGCGTGGCAGGACAAGACCAGACTCTGCCCTTTGTTCAGAGTTGTATCCCCTGGCAGCTCCTTAAAGGCAGGCCTCATGTTGATGGACAGGCGGATGTCTTGTCTCGCAGAGCCTGCTGGATTGGTGGCGATGCACGTGAACACGCCAGCATCCCCTGGCTGTGTTCAAAAGCAATCAGAACTGATTTGTATACCCATAACTAAATCGATGTAGTTAAAAATGCAGTGAAGAGAATTGGGTCGTACATACCTCTGCCCTCTCAATTATTAGCTCTCCTGATCGCAGGACAGTGAATTTGCCTGGACGGTTGGGCACAATGGCACCATCCTTCTCCCACTTCACTCTGGGCTCTGGTGAACCCTGAGCAGCACAGGGCAGCAGTGCCTGAAATCCTTGAATGACTGACAGGTCTGTCTGCGCAGGAGGAATCATGGGCGGGACTGAAACATACGTTTTTATTGATATAACTATTAAACATAAACCTGCTATATCTAGTCTTTACATGATATGAAATGGCACTCTGAACTCACCTTGAATGACCAGCCTCATGTCATGGCTGGCTCTGCCGGCAAGGTTTTTGGCAGTACATGTGAACAGGCCTGCGTCACTGCGCTGGGTAGAAGTAATTGCCAAGGTTCCATTGGCAAAGCTATGTATGTGAGCGCTGTTCACCACAGGCCTTCTCTCCTTGTGCCAAGTAACTTCGGGTTGCGGCTGCCCATCAGCCACACACTCCAGACTGACTGGCTGGCCTAACACTGCAGTGTACTCCACACGAGGCACACTCAGCACGGGTGGGACTGGACAAACATGAGAGGAACAAGTATTAGTTCATTTAAAAATACCCAGAATAGTTTTTTTTAGGAATTAGGAGAAATTGGTTTCAAGGAGGAATAAACCACCATTTTCTTCCCATCTGAAAGTCCAAGTTACCTTGAAGCACTAGTTTGGTCCTGCCCACAGCTATGCCAGCTTCACTCTTCGCCAAGCACTGGTATGTCCCCGCATCACCAAGCGTGACACGAGAAAACTTGAGGGCTCCATTTGAGAGAACAGCCAGCCTGTGACCTGTAATCAAACAATGCAATCAAATCACATGAGCAGGAAGATCAGACGATGTCCTATTAATTCCATTGAGGTTTTATAGAGATGACTGATTGGTAAAATTGCTGTCCATTCTGTGAAAATTTAAATAAAGTATTAAAAATGTTCTCACAGAAAACTGTGAGTTAATTGAAGAACTGCAATTTTATGTAACTTTTATGTGTATTTTTCCATGAACGTAACATGTGAGCACCAATGTATAGCATCTCTACCGTGAACTAACAATATGTTTATGAGATCAAAGTTGTACTTATGTATTTTATCCATCATTACCTGCTGCTATGGGAACCCCCCTCTCTTTGCCAGGTGATGGACGGTCTGGGGAAGCCTTGAGCCTCACACTGAAGAATAGTTCCATGATGCAACACCACTTGTACTTCCTCTGCCATTGGCATGATCTCTGGGGGCTCTTAAGAACATGTGAAAACAAATTGTTTTGTGTTTACATGTTTTACTATATGCGTTCCAACAGGTGATAATTACACAGCATGCAGCCAGTATGTGACAGCTTACCTTGCACAGAGAGAGAGATGTGTTTGTGAGCCACTCCAGCTGGGTTGCGAGCTGAGCATGTGTACCTGCCAGCATGGCTTGGCACAGCAGCAGTGATCTCCAACACTCCTGCATTGAAAGGGGTACAAAGAAACATATTTTAATGTCACATTTAATGAGCAAAAATATATGCCTTGCCCTGTGGCTTTATTATCCCAGTACAACATGATCCATCCATCTTCATCCGCTTATCCGGAGTCGGGTCGCGGGGGCAGCAGCTCCAGTAGGGGACCCCAAACTTCCCTTTCCCGAGCCACATCAACCAGCTCCGACTGGGGGATCCCGAGGCGTTCCCAGGCCAGGTTGGAGATATAATCTCTCCACCTAGTCCTGGGTCTTCCCCGAGGCCTCCTCCCAGCTGGACGTGCCTGGAACACCTCCCTAGGGAGGCGCCCAGGAGGCATCCTTACCAGATGCCCGAACCACCTCAACTGGCTCCTTTCGACGCGAAGGAGCAGCGGCTCTACTCCGAGCTCCTCTCGGATGACTGAGCTTCTCACCCTATCTCTAAGGGAGACGCCAGCCACCCTCCTGAGGAAACCCATTTCGGCCGCTTGTACCCTGGATCTCGTTCTTTCGGTCATGACCCAGCCTTCATGACCATAGGTGAGGGTAGGAACGAAAATTGCCCGGTAGATCGAGAGCTTTGCCTTCTGGCTCAGCTCTCTTTTCGTCACAACGGTGCGATACACAGAATGTAATACCGCACCGGCTGCTCCGATTCTCCGACCAATCTCACGCTCCATAGTCCCCTCACTCGCGAACAAGACCCCAAGGTACTTAAACTCCTTCACTTGGGGTAAGGACTCACTCCCCACCTGAAGAAAGCACTCCATCGGTTTCCTGCTGAGAACCATGGCCTCAGATTTAGAGGTGCTGATCCTCATCCCAACATGATGTATAATAAAATACAGTCTTTAGACATGATGTCTTACCAGTTGGAAGGACACGGTAACTTCCTCCTCTGGCACCCAGTTTGGCTCCACCCTTGGTCCAGGTGACAGTGGGCTGAGGGCGTCCTTGTACATGGCAAGGCAACACCACAGAAGACATTTTCATAGCTGTGACTGTCGTGACATCGTCTTCAATGGATGGCGGGACTGAAAGAGCAAAATAATGTATTCATTCATTCAAACACAAAACTCTTCCACATAATATATCACTGCAGTAAGATAATTGGTTCACTTCAAACCCCCCTTCTCAACTGTTCAACCGTTCTGTGATCAAGAAAGCCATCCTGATCATAGAGGACCCCTTGCACCGCTTCTACCACTCTTTCCAGTTACTACCATCAGGCAGCCAGTACAAATTTCCAATGGCTCGGAAACTAATTCACAAGATATCTTTAATTCCCTCAGCAATAACCAACATACTGCAAAGCTGATGTGTGTATGTTTTAAATGTGTGTTTTTAATAAGCCTTACGAATGAGAATTGCTGTCACTGCTTTGGGATAAACAATTAAGTTATCTATCTATTGATTGATCATCCAAATTAACACTGAATTGTGTGCCTATTGTACAAAACTGAAAATCAATACCTTGCAGGAGGACCTCAATGACCCTGCGCTCCTCCCCGACATCATTGACAGCAGTGCATTCAAAGTAACCTTCATCCTCATTGGACGGTGTCAAAAGAACCAGTGACCCAGAGGACAGTAACCTGGACAAAACAGCTGTGTTAGCTTTTTAGTTTGATGTCTGGATTCAAAGGTAGTCCGTCCAAAGCTTCGTCTTTACCTGTATGCACCGGGCTGCAGGCTGATATTGAGTGGAGTGCCATTCCTCTTCCAGGTTACTGTAGGTGGGGGTATACCTGTCGTCTCACAGCTCAGCACAGCTCTAATCCCTGTGGTTACTGTCACATTGAATGGACCTGGACTGATGGAAGGACCCACTGGTAGGAGACGGAACAGATTCATAGATGTTCACCACAGTACTGTATTTCAGTAGGTTTTTAACACTATGAGATAATCATAAAAAGGATTTATAGCATTTAGTATTGTTTTTTTTTAAATGCTCAATCCACAGAGAAATGCACACAGCCCATATTCAGAAACAGTGAGTGCCTTTAAACAAGTCGTCAGGACTTCCGTGCGGATGTGATGTCACAACAAGACTATTTTTAGGTAGAAGGTGCTGCTACAGTGCTGTCATTCCCCAGCTGCAATGGCGATACAGAGACTCAGATTTAATCAACCAATCAGAGAAGACTAGGCTTTTCCGGAAGAGACAGGTGCCAAAATGCAGAGCATATTAAAGCAAGTAAACATGTTCTAGTAGGTACCCAAAATACAAGTATGAACCTGAAGATGAGCATGATATAGAACCTTAACCTTAAACATGACAATTGCACTATAATCATAACCAAAACTAACATAGGGACCTGTGTTAAGGTAACAGTATGGAAAAAGCCCCACCACAGTTATAGACTAAGTTTATTTTTGAAATTATTTGCTAAATTTACCAAACACACGTAGATCCACTCCCCGGTGATCTGAGCCAGCCTGATTGGACACGGTGCAGTAGTAGCGGCCAGCATCACTCAACTTAACCCCATTGACACGCAAGGAACCTTCTGATAACATGGTGTATCTGAAACAAATTACAATGAATGAATGAATGCATAGACATCAGCGTGTTTTTGTTATCACTTGGCGTAACATGGAGAGCTTGCACAGGAGTTTTGTTAAAAAATAAACAAAGTTAAGCTACTTATTGTGATCTTGAGATATGGGGAAGCCATCTTTCCTCCACAGGACCGTATTTGAAGAGTCACCTTCAACCTCACAAGGTAAAACTGCATCCTGGCCGACATGTGCGGTCACAACTGAGCTGCTCTCCTTTATCACTGGGGGTACTAGAGAAATATAAAGTGACAAATCCATGCAGTGGCTTAGGTTAAGTACATAGTATTTTTTATATTTATATCAGTTCTTTATTGACGGGCCAACTTACAGAGAATCTCCACAGTAAAAAACAGACTGGTGCTTCCAGCTATGTTGGTGACCACACAGCTGTACTGGCCGCTGTCTTCAGGCCTTACTTCCTGTATCTCCAGGTACTGACCCCCTGCCAGTCGCTGGATACGACTACCCAGCTGATAAAACGGGAGGAAGATCGGAAAAAAAGAGTGTATGAGTCAGAGGTGATGGCTTCTAGGTCAGTACCTGTTCTGTTTTGTTCTGAATTTGTACCTGCAGTTTGGCATCATCCTTGTACCACTCTATATCAGGAGGGGGGTCACTGTCAGCCAAGCACTCCAATGTCAGATGTCCATTAACGGGCACTGTCAATGTCCTCACATCACCAGAGCCAATGAGGGTTGGTGGGACTGAAACACAATCACTGATTATTAAGTGATGGATCTCACAGAGGTAACGTACTAAAGGTTTCCAGTGGTGACACACACTTAATCAGATTGAATAATGCAACAAACAATTACTATATGCCTTAAGTGCTTCTTTTAAGCAAAGAAGAGCTAGGTCAAGACGATATGGAACAGTGAGAAGGTAAATCAGAGGCCAGATGAAATCATGGGTTTGCCCTAAAAAAAATACGTGCTTAGCTTTTGACACAGCACAACAACGATGCTGTAAGAAATGATTTAATCTGCTGAGCTGTGTATGCCAAACAAATCCCAAAAGGTTGACATCATGATGTTGGAAGTTTTACTGCTTAATATGTCTTCACATTGTTGCGTGGCTTGTATTCATATAAACATTTTATTCTAGCATGAACAAAAAGGAAGAACAAATGACGACATGGGACAATGGTATTCTGCCCAATGTATCATTAATTAAAGCTGTCTTCCATCAATCAACACATGCATGAAAATGTCCTTGTACTATACGTCATATTGCATGCACGGAAAAATGCTAATGCCAGACCAAGTCTGTTTTAACTTCCATGCAAACAGATTCCCAGGTGCAAGTAAGAGAGGAAGGGGGGGGTTACATGATATATTTCTTCCAAATTAAACAACACTGAAGAACAGCTTGTATTACCTTGGACTCGAACCCAGTGGTTTTTTCCATCCTCTCCGGCTAGGCTGCTGGCCAAGCAGGTGTACAGACCTGCATCATCGACCTTTCGAAGAGACGACATTAATCAAGTTGAGTGGTTCTTGCATAACAATGCTGAATTTGCCTGGATTGATCCTGTTAAAACAACTTCCAGATTCTTGGCCATTTAATGGTTTCTAAAAATACTATTATAACTTATCTTTTTAAAGATCTTTTTGGGCTTTTCCGCCTTTTTTTTCATTTGATAAGACAGCTAGGTGAGAAAGGGGAGAGAGGGAAGACATGCAGGAAATCATCACAGGTCGGTTTCAAACCCTGGACCTCTGGGTTGAGGCATAAACCTTTCAGTATATGTGTGCCTGCTCTACCCATGGAACCAACCCGGCCACTATTATCACTTATCTAAATAGAGCATGTGCTCACAGCTACTGTACGACTTGACCACTGAAGCTTCAACTTTGCAATACTATCAGATATTGTCCATTTGTAAATTACCTGAACTTTGCTAATCCTGACAAAATGTCCATCCTGCTGAACAATGTCAGTTCCTTCCAAGGGACGGCCATCTTTGAGCCAGCTGAGGGTGGGAGGTGGCACTCCCACAGCGGAGCACGCCAGCTCCAGTGGACTGTTTATCGCTATGGTCAGCTCTTCTGAAGAGCTGGAGCTGGATATCTTCGGAGGCTCTGGATTAGAAAGCAGAATGTTTTTGGCTCAGTTGTTCCAGGAGTTTATACTTTGACTTTAACTTCATAAATGAAATATACAGATTGTGTTGTGATTACCGAGCACAGTGAGGTTGAAGCTTTTTGTGCTGCTTCCCGCCTGGTTACTAGCCACGCAGCTGTAGAGGCCCGCATCTGAAGGCGCTACATCAGGCAGCTGCAGCCGCGTCTCCTGTCCATCCAGCAGCAGGTTTCGGTGAAGAGAAAGTGGCTGTCCATCCTTCAACCAAGTCAGTGTCGGAGGGGGAACGCCACGCGCTTCGCAGGTTAACGTCACCAAGGACCCTCGGACTACTGTCACTGGCTCAACTGGTTCAACGTGATCCACACCAGGGGGCACTGCGGACCAGACACATACATCTTTATTAAACCCTCAAATCCAAAAAGTTGAAAAAAAAAAATCAGTAGGTGGTTTGCAATGACCTTGGACCTGGACATCATAGATGAGCTTGGCAAGACCAGCTTGACTGCGTGCCACGCATGTGTAGAGTCCAGAGTCAGACAGCTGCACGGGAGAAATCCTTTTTCAGAAAGAAAGGAAACACTTAGCAGTACTCCATCTATTAACATGTAATGTCTTTCTCTATCCAGCGTGGGAGGAAGAAAGTATTCAGATTTACTTAAGTAAAAGTACTATTACACCACTGTAAAAATACTCTGTTAGATTCAAGTAAAAGTCCTGCATTGAAAATGTTACTTAAGTAAAAGTATGTAGGTAAGTACCATCAGGAAAATGCAGTTGAAGTATTGAATGTAAAAGTACTCAAGGCAGAAAAGTCCTCACATTTTAGAAATAAAATGGTCAAAACAGTTCTGCCAATCAGCTAAGTGTTTAATTGGCTAATCATTTCAGCTGGACTTGTAAGCCTGTTGGGTTGTTTCATTTATAATAAAAACAAATGTTATAAAAGTATGTGTTTGTGTGCAAAAATCTTAATTTATAAAGTAACCAGTAACTAAATCTGTCAGATGAATGTAGTGGAGCAAAAGGTACAATACTTCTCTCTGAAATGAAGCAGAGTAGAAGTAAGTTGCATGAAAAGAAAAGATTCAAAAGTACCTCAAATTTGTATTTAACTACAGTACTTGAGTAAATGTACTTAGTGACATTACACCACTGTCTCTGTCTAAACTGACCTAAGCACAGAGTCACCAGATAGGAGGCGTGTACGAGGAGAGAGGAGCAGAGGATGCCCGTTCTTCAGCCAGCTGATCCGAGGTGGAGGGTTTCCTGCCGTCTGACACTCCAGAGTCACAGCACTGTCCTGTGTGACCTGAACCTCTCGAGGGGCAGTGGTCTCACCAGAGATGGACGGTGGGACTGTGACAAGCAAATCAAATGAAAACAAATTTCTCAGAAACTTATACTAACACAGAAACATATATAACATGTTTGTGTTCAAACTGACCTAGTACAAAGAGGTTGTAGATTTTGCTCTCCTGTCCAGCCGGGCTGACAGCCAAACATGTGTACGTCCCAGAATCCTCGGGACTCAGCCTCAGTAATGTTAGCGTGCTGCCATCAGGGTTCAGACTGCCGGGTTAAAAATACACGTTATGTTTTCACATTGACATTATTATGTCAATTTTCCCTGTCTAAACCATTTGTCCAGACCACCTCTTAACCTCAGTATTACTTTCCCATCATCATTATCATCATCCCATGATTTTCTCACTGACGCACACACACAGACATTTGTGTTCTCTGGCTGATGCAGTCGCAAGGACTATGGAAGCTGCTGAACAGCTGTATAACAGCTGTTCTTACTGTTGCCCATGTAGAAATTAGGCAAGGGGCTATAAATGACTCCATTTGTCTGTCCACACATCCCTCTGTCATGCACATTATCTCTGATGATGATGATTCATATTTCAAATATCTAACATTTAGATATTGGTGTTGATTGATTTTTGTGTTGCTTGTAAAACTAATTCAGCAGCTTTTAACGAGCATAATGTGCTACATAACATCATTATTATAATTATTACTGTTCCATTATACCATTCTGTTTGCATGTAAAGCACTGGCAGTAAATGGGGAAAGAAAATGTCTTACGCGATGTGACGGGCATCTGATCCCTCTAAAGTCACTCCGTCTTTCAGCCAGCTGAGACGTGGTGTGGGAATTCCAGTTGCTCTGCATTCCAGGGTCAACTCCTCGCCCATGGGTGCACTCACATCAGATGAGTGTTCAGAGTCCATAATGGTAGGCGATACTGAGAAGGACAAATATTATGGCTAAATGCCACTGAAAATCCTTCCTTTTAAAAGTAATATGTATCATTTTCTAGGATGAGTGGATTTTATTTTGCTCAAATATCTAGTTAACCTTGCACTATGAGTGTGTAGTCTTTCTGTGTGTGTCCCCCGCTGTTCTTGACAACACAGGTGTATGTTCCAGCGTGAGACAGAGTGAGGGGCCCCAGCTCCAGCTTGTTCCCTCGAACGGACCACTGCCACTGCAGACTGCTCTCTGAAAAGGAAACACATTCGCTTACAGTACCTTTCACACACGACACATACCAATCCAATTCACTCATCATTGCCTCCCTCTTACCAATGGGAGTTCCATCCTTGAGCCAGGTTATGCTGGGCACTGGGACCCCTGAGGCCTCACACAGCAGGGCCACATGGGAGCCATGGGTGTAGTTTAGGGACTCATGCAGAGGCCCATCCAGGACAGGTGGAGCTGAGGACATTTATTTGTAGAATGAAACCACTCCCTTCTGAAGATAGTTGTTACATTTATAACAAAGCAGAAGTATTCTCACCATGAACGGTCAGTCTGAATGTCCTCTCCACCTGCCCAGCCACATTGGATACTTTGCAGGTGTAGGTGCCACCGTCTGCCATCTAGGACCAAAAATGAAGATCATTGTGGTACTTAGGCTTCTACGATCAATTTATTTTGTGGAATGAATGTGTGAAAGTTAAATATGTATGCCTAATACAGTACATAAAATATATTTGAGTGTATAGTGTATAGTGTTTATTTTTAAGCCCTGTCAAAAGCCACTTCAGGTTCTTAAAATACTTTTTTTATGTTTTCTTTGCAGCCTCAAACGTATGATGTAAAGTAATTTCTTCCTGACCTGAACTCCAATGATCTCCAGCTGGTGAGGATCCATCTTCAGTCCGTTGCCTGCGGCCAATTGCAGACCATTCTTGTACCAAGTGACCTCGGGCTTAGGAACACCATGGGCTTCACATCTCAGGGTGACCGAGGAGCCAACTTGAGGGGTGACCAAGTCTGACTCAGCATCTAATCGGGGCTTCAGGGTTGGCAGGACTGATGGTTTGCACATAAAGAGAGGGGCATGATCTCAGTTTGATTCATTCTGAATTGCTATGATTCACTCTTGAACTATCCTCGGTCACAGCTGGCTTGCGGTAAACAGATTTTTAAGCCTAGACAATGTTTTTAGATTTGATCATCTGTATATGTAGCTGAATTGTTTTGTGAGGTCACCATGTGTTTGCTCACCGTAAACACTGAGGAGAATGCTCTTCTGGTCCTGGCCTGCTGAGTTGGTGGCTGTGCATACATATTGCCCAGCATCCTCCAGTCTTGCCCGGGGCAACTGTAGCATCTGGCCACCTATTATATATATATAGTATAGACAGTATATGTACACACACAATTATATGAAATGTAATATCTGGGCCAATATTAAATTGAAAAAAGGAAAGGCTCCAGACATAAGAAGGATTTGGGTGTTATGGGTGGCCGAGGTCTGACCTGGCAGAATGTGGATGGCGCTGCTGAAGTGGAGGACCTGCCCGTCTCTGGTCCAGGTGATCTCAGGTGGAGGGTATGCTTGGACATCACACAACATTGACACCATGTGGCCCTTAATCACACTAATGTCCTCTTCTTTAAGGCCAATTATTCTAGGAGGCACTGAAAACAATACAAAAGATGTGTTGTACACAAGAACATTCAATAACATTCATTATAAATACGCTAAATACATACAGTATATGCATCCTTCTAATTACATGGGGAATTTAATATACAGAGGGAGTGGTAAAACCTTTTAAGTTATAGATTTTTCTTACCTTGCACTGTCAGACTGAAGAGCTTCTCAACTGTTCCAACCTTGTTCTCAGCAACACACAAATACCCAGCCATGTTGGAAACCTGGACACTGAGGAGCTGTAAGATAGGATTGGGAGGTGTTTATCTTCAATACATGTCACAGTTGGATCTGTTTACAAGCCGGTGTTTGTCTAAGAGTCTACAATGACTAACCTGGAGTTGAGTCCCATCCTCACTGATGTGCTGCTGTGAGTCTGTGTGCACCGGCTGCCCGTCTCTCAGCCAGGAGATGGATGGAGTGGGGTGTCCAGTCACATCGCAGTGGAGGACCACAGAGCTGTTGACCACCGCTCCCATTTCCTCCATAAACTCTTCTGATGCTCCCATGATCACAGGGGGGACTGGGGAGGTAATCACATTAGATCATTTATTTTATTTTATTTTATTTTTTTCATTATTTTTGGGAGGGGGTTATTTTAGGCCTTTATTTCCACAGGACAGATGAAGACATGAAAGCAGAGAGAGGGGGAATGGCATGCAACAAAGGGCTGCAGGTCAGAGTCAAACCAACGGCCGCTGCGTCAAGGAGTTGACCTCTATATGGGTGCGCCTGCTCTACCAACTGAGCTAATCTTTTCTGAATAAACATTAGGGCTGCACAATACATTTTTTTGTATTATAAACTTTAATATGTAACTTATGATTTTTTTAGTGGTGCCTTTTATATTCAATTCAATGTTCAATAAAAGAATGTTGGAAATTATTTCCTTTTTATAAATTCAACAAGCTAATGTATTTTAGCAGAATACTGAAAGCAGCATAATTGCAAAACTGACTTTAATGCAGAACTTCACTTTAATCTTTTATAGTTATAAGTAATTTTGTTATCCCAATGTTCAACAACATTGTCACATATTTTCCTCATGTCGTGCAGCCCTAACACATATTTTATTGCATACATTTTAATTCCAGGTAAATGATGTACATGCGCTTGCTTACCTAGGATCTCCAGATCAAAGTGCATGCGGTCCTCCCCGGCCTCATTAACAGCCTGACATGTATACTTTCCAGCGTCTTCTTTTTGCACTCGGGCAATTTGTAGCACCTGTCCACCTGAAAGGACAAACCCACAAATACACAGCAGTATTTATCCATGAATATGAATGATGATAATGATATGCACAACAACCACACTACTGCTTTTAACTGAGATCACACAGGAAGGAGATCCCTCTGACCTGGAAGCAGTACCACACCATCGGCAGAGGTGAGTTTTCGTCCATCTTTGTACCAGCTGAGCTTAGGAGGGGGGATGGCATTACTCTCACAGGACAGGGTGACTGGATGGCCCAGGACCACCTCCCGCTTTTCTACCATGTCCTGGTTATTGTCCCCCTCGTGTCCCAGACCCCAGGCTGCTTCTCTGTTAGTCACCCGCTGAAAGATTGGAGGAACTAGCAAGACAAGGCCATTTTTGTGTCAGACCACTTTCTATTAATTTTAGGGATTTTCTGTTATTCAAAAACATCTTATTATATTACATCCAATCTACAAGTTACCAAACAAAATTTTACTTGGAAAATTGTATGTCAAAAGATCAGTTGACATTTCAATTAGACCTGAATATCAAATAATATTACATTTATTATACACAGATTTGACCCAACACACCCTGAATGGTGACATGAAAGTCTCTCTTGTCCTCTCCTGCAGAGTTGGTGACCACACAGGTATACTGCCCCTCATGGGACAGCATGGCGTTCTCTATGAGGAGGGAGTGGCCCCTCATCTGAATGCCGGCATGGAAGTTTCCAGTCAGCAACTGAAGACAAGAAAAATACATCAGGTGATAGAAGTATTCTCTAAGAGGGGAACACCAATGATTTCACACATCCAAATGGAGTAAGCAAAGTTACCTCAAGCATAACACACCTGAATCTCTAAACTGAACGTTCAAATGTATTGTGGGTAATATAGGGAGCCGGGTTTGGACAAGAAAGAAGAATGCAATGAAAAGATGATATCTCTAGTTCTGCTGCATGTATATATAAACATATTTAGTCAAGGAGTGCAATCCTAAACTGGTGAAGCTTATTAGTCAACATAACATTTGGCAGGTGTTAAAATTTTCTGGCTTTTGTAACACATAACACAGGATGGAAAAAAATCCATGCACCAAATCCTCATGCATTTTCTGCTGCTCCCTATTGGTCATGATTTTAAACCCTGGATTCTTCTTCTATGTCTTTTCTATAATTAACTATCTTAACTAACTCATACAGTAGCACAAAATCTCTGGAGTTGGCTTGTGCAAGAGGATGTTCATTCTGTTGAGGCTGTTGCAATTCATACTGGTTGCCAGTAGAGGCTGATAGTGGTTACAAAGCTTGTAAGGATGGCACACCGGGCGTCCGGATAGCTCAGTTGGTGGAGCGGGCACCCATGTGTGGAGCTTTACTTCTTGATGCAGTACGCCAGGGTTCAACTCTGACCTGCAGCCCTTTGCTGCATGTCATTCCCCCTCTCTCTCCCCTTTCATTTCTTCAGCTGTCCTATCAATAAAGGCCTAAAATGGCCAAAAAATAATATTTAAAAAATGATGGCACACCAACCTGTCCGTCTTTGAACCAATTAACCTTGGGCTCAGGGAAACCTTTGGTCCGGCAGGAGAGTGTTAAACTCCCATTGATCCGTACTTTTTCCTCCTGACTACCAAACGTTAAGGATGTAGAGTCGACTTCTATCTGTGGTGGGACTGATGAGAGGGGAAAAAAGTGTTTTTATTTAAAGTTCTATCTCTGCCACTTTAATGTGTAAGGGGCGTAGATGTGTCTTACCCAGAACACTCAGGGAATAATGCTTAATGGCGGTGCCGGCTGGATTCGTGGCCCTGCAGGTGTAGAGGCCAGTGCTGTCTCCCCGGGCGGACCCCAGTCGCAGCGACTGCCCGCCGCGGGTGTATGTCAGCTGGGGACTGGACAAGATGGGCTGGTTGTCCTTTAACCAGGTAATGCTGGGTGTGGGTGAGCCCTCAACATCACAGGGCAGCACTGTGGGGAAACCCAGCACCACCGACACCTTTGAGGTCTCACTGGGGCCCTTGATGGTGGAGGGTGCTGTAGAGAAAGGCCGACAATATGTTCATGTTTAAGAGCTAGTAAGATTTTTGCTAGCCCATAGCACAGGATGAATAGATCCTCAGGGAATTGGCCTATTTTGTGCAGGATACATTCTAAAACAGGACTGCAGTGTGCAAAACGTTGGGTAATTAAAGGACTCGGTCTAAAAGTGACACAGAAATCCCCAGAGCCCTGCATAAAGAGAATTCAGTGTGTGCTCATAGACCCGGCAGTGTGGTGAAAGTTACGTAAATAGTACAACTGTAGAGGTGCTTTTTACACATTAACTAAATATGCTCAATAATTTTCTTTCTCAAAACAACTGCTACCACAGCACCTTTTGGAAAAGAACCACTCAATATCCTGATAACAATGTTTTTTTGTCTTTTTAATATCTTTCTGTAGAGTAAACAAAAACAAATGAGAGTATGAGTTGAATTTAGGCAAGTGTGGTTGTGAGTGTATGTGTCTTAGATAAAGTAGACCTTGCACTGTGAGTCTGAACTGGCGCATCTGAGTTCCTGCGTTGTTACTGGCCAGACACTGGTAAAGCCCCTGGTCCCTCAGTCTTACTGACTTCACCTTCAACACCTGGCCATCTTCCAGAAACTCCACATGGGGGTCTCCGTCGCGGGACAGAACCCTGGCGAGAGGAAGGGTTGGTGGATAAAATCAATACTATGGGTGTGCGGCGCTGAATGTCACATCAATAAACATTTAGAGTGACGCTTACTCTCCATCGCGGCTCCATTCCACTCTGGGTGCTGGTCGTCCGCTAACGCGACACTGAAAGTCCACCTCCTGGCCCAGTACCACAGTTAACTCCTGTAGCCGGGATGTTCCGGAGATTACCGGCGGAGCTGTAAACGTTTACGCATACACAGTTCACATGGTTTTAATCAGAACAAGATAATGATTACTTCCAATTCCAAATCACAGTTGTGAGGGGAAAATTATAAGATGTAAAATCACCCAGATTACAGAGGTTCATCAATGAATTAGGTCATTAACATTGTAGGAGATATGTATGGCAACTTTCAGCATCTATGCTACATTAAGTGGACTATTAAAGTTTAATTGAATGGTTCTTTGGAGGCTTTAGACGGCTGTTCCAGGAGATTTTAAGTCAAAGAAAAATCTACCTTTTAACTCTCTACTTAATGAAGAAGTTATCCTTACATCTGTTTTTCCCCCACTCTATTATTTAGTATACTAAATACCAGTGAGACAGCTGGTTTATGAGCTCACCTTGCACCACTATGTCATATTCTCTCCGGGCCTCCCCAGCTGAGTTTTGAGCAGTGCAGGCAAATCTTCCTGCATGCTCTGGCTGAACTCTGTAGATTCTCAGCAGCCTGTTCCCATTCTGCAGATACACCCCAGGACTGTCCACCTGGATGTACAGAAATCTGTTTAGTGCATCTTTAGTGTCTCATGTAGTTGTAATTACAATAACAATGGCCACTTGATGGCACTGTACAGCTAGATATCAACACGGTATATTACATGCAGCCCATGTTTTACATTAACTGTAAATAGGAATTTTAGGGTTAGAACTCACAGGATGATCATCTTTAGTCCAGGTGATTGTGGGGGAGGGGATCCCAAAGGCATCGCAGCCCAGAGTGAGAGGTTGCTTCAAGGTGACTGTAAGGTTCAGCGGCTGTCCATCATCTTGAATCTCTGGGGGAACTGCAGAAGCACAAAAGTAAAAAAGATTTGTGTTTACCCTGTGTTTCCATTCACTTTAACATATTTTGTTAGAAAGGGAGAAAAATAGCAGTAACGGAATTCTCACCATTTACTTTCAGCCTAGTCTTTCTCTCAACAGAGCCTGCATCATTGGTCGCCACACACTTGAAGTCCCCGCTGTGGCTGGCAGATGCTGTGCTAATTACGAGAGCTCCATCCCTTGCCACAGAAAGCTCTGATTGTCCGGGGTATATCTCCAGGCCATTCTTGAACCAGCGTACCTTGGGATGAGGTGAACCTGCGAAGACAAGAAAAGGATTGTGAGGGAGTATGAACTGAGCTATATTGATCACGTCTGACAGAAAGAAAAGTTCCTTCCATCTTTCTGCTTCTCTACAGGGAAACTTAATGGGAAAGCGGCCCAGACTAGAAAAAGCCAGCTCTACATTTATCTGTTGGACAGCGGGACAGCAGGGAAGACATTGCCAAAATGGGTCCTTACAGCCCGTGAGCATAACATTTCAAGAATATATTAAAAAAATCAAGACCCAGTATGCTGCAGAGATGTGAAATGTAAGGTTTAAAACACTAGCATCAAGATGTATTACGAAAGACTGAGGTGAGAGTCTTGAGCGGTAAGAATAGGAGTAGTTGAACAAGCAGTTCAAAGGCACTGTTGCGTACACTCAGGAGCCTGAAACAGATGCGTGCTGTGGATATTTTGTACCCAACACAACAGACTTCCCAGAACAAGGACAGACCAGTGAGTCGCAATAAAAGCGCAGTGCAGTGTTCCAAATGTCCTGGCTATGTCTATTTACAGAAGTGTCAGATATACAAACACCACGGACAAGGAAGGGAAAACAAACACTTCACCCTTCCTCAATCCAAAAAATACCAACCACAGGAGATGCAGCACCAGCAAAAGTGATGTTATCATCTGTTGCCTTTCCGAACACATGTTTGAAGTTAAAGAGCTCTAAACAAATTCATTATCTCATTGCTGTGAGGAAATTCATAAAGATGTTCTGTTTTAGATGTTAAGTGATCTCATTAGAAGACTTTGAATTAACTTGCTGGGGCTGATGAAGTCGGAGATTATTACATGTGTTTCTCAAAAAAATAACTTTATCAAATGCAATGTGCTTGTTGGTTAATTGATAACATCCTTCCGGCAGAGACCATACTTTATCTCCCTCATACAGACACATCTCAGGAGAAGAATAAGGGGATTCTTGTTTCCTGCTGCTGGCTGCCTGGCTCTAGGCTGTCGAGAGCATTAAGCATTTCTGTGTGAGCCCTCTAAGGCCTGGTACAGTCTGCCTGCCAGCCTGCCAGCAGGTATGACTGGGATGGAAGGTGGGCTGGTGCGGCTTCATCTTCCTCTTCCTGTGCTTCATGTTGCACCTCGGACATCCCCGTTCTTCATCTGCCGGCAGCAGCAGCCTGTAATTAGGATTCCTCTCCCAGCAGGCCCCGACGCAGAGGAAAGCAGATGTGGCTCACTGAGGCAGAAGGCAGACTGAGGTTCCAGCTGTTGCTCTACATTGGACACAGTCCTCACCTTCTCTCACAATGCTGGTAACCATGACACAGCTCCACACAAACAATACCTGTTTGCACTGGCTGTCAGAGGGTTAAGTATCTATCAGTGCATCTGCAGACATACACAGACACCCACTGTGATCCGATAAGTAATGAGCTGCGCACATCCCTCCAGGATGCTACCTTGTTCGCACAGATATGTTTAAATATAGACAACAGCATGCCTCTATGTGTTGCAATAAAAGGAGGATGCACCTTTTAAAATGGCAAGGATTGTTTTTCTGTTTGTTGATCATTTGTCTAAGTTGACAGCCAAATATTCCTTTGATGGTGCACGAATACACATATCTGTCATAAAAGACATCCATTTAGGGCTCTAAAAGCCTCAGTCACATGCTGCAAATTGTATTTCTTCTAAATGCCAGATCTTTGATTGCCCTATTTGTTTCAGTCTAGGGTCAGGGTGACTCAACTGTAAAACATGTCTTACCTTCAGCAGGGCAAGGGATAATGACCTTGCTGTTCGCTACTTTCTCCATTATGGCATCTCCAGGTTCTGCAAAGGACGGGGCCTCTGTGAGGACAGAAAACATTTTAAGTACTGGTTGAAAGATGGTCTCTAGTTAATAGAGATTCCAGTGTACTGTAGGTAACGAAGTAAGTGAGAATAAGCCTTCAGGGTATCTGAGGGACTGTTGTGGGTGTCCTAGTTAAGACATCTTACAGTACTCCTTGTCAAATCAAATGGCAAACAGAAATAATAAAAGTAATTATAAGAGTCATACAAACCTCAGATGATAAAGCTTTTAAAATCTCAAAGTGAAATTAAACAATCCTGAGCGCAGTTTTCAGTTCATTCCATTTAAAAAGGTGCATACTAGCTCTGCCAAGGTTAGTACGTCCACCTGTACTAGGTCTTATTTGCCTTTAGGGGTACGGGTATCAGGAAAGCACCAAACGCAGACTGAAGATAACTAGGTTGGAGCCTGTGTTGGAGTGGAACCAGGGGTATATAAATCTATTATTGGCTTAAATGTGGGTATTGAAGTACTGATTAGTAAGAATTATGTTATTTATTTATGATGTAAAAGTAGTGGACCAAGAATAGAACCCTGCGGCACCCCATTACTGATGGCAAAAAGGCTTGATTCAGCACAGTTTGCAGTCTAAAAGGACTGCTTGAGGGGTCAATATATTCCATCAGAAATGCATGTCAGATGGTCAAATAGCTTTGTACTTCCCCTCCCAAAACACCTTATAGAAGTCAGATGAAACTCCACAATTTGACATTCATGCCCACTCCACACTGTGAATTGAATGTCCTTATCCTCTTGTAGCATGGAGCTACTTTGACTCAAGAGAATGCTGTGACTAAAGACTGTGAGAGCCTTAAACTGGGACATTGTCAGTGTTTATAAATCTTCATTTCACCAGTACTAGGAAATGGTTATTTAAATACTTTTCACATTATTCAGAATATGCTGTATATACTAATGAGTTGTGTAAATTCCTGCTGAAATTCTACTGAAAGAACTGAACTGCAGATATTCACCAAGAATTTCCAGCTTGATCTCCAGGGTCTCCTGTCCAGCGCTGTTCCTGGCCACACACTGGTAAATGCCCTGATCAGCCAGGCTGACCTGCAGGATCCTGAGAGGCGTTGTGTTTTTGACCCCAACAGGAAGTCCATTATGAAACCAACTGACCTCAGGGCTTGGCTCTCCCTGGACCACACATGGCAGAGTCACTCTCTGGCCAATCAGGGCTTTCAGGAGGGAAGGGGCTGGCTGAATTCTGGGCTTAGCTGAGGACAAAAACAAATAGCGTAAAGGGATGTCTCGCCACATCTGCTACACAACGATTTATTTACATATCTCATATATGTTAGAAGTTATGTGTTCAATATAACAAGTGATATATCAACTTGACAGAATTTTGAAAGTTTTAAGGTTTCCAAGAAGTTCAGCTTTCTAATGAAGCCGTGCAGAGTTACCTTGAATGTGTAAATTGTAGCTTAGGGACACGTTGCCTGCTGGGTTTTCTGCAGTGCAGGTGTAGAGTTTACTATCAATCAGGCGCACATCATTGATCCTCAGAGAGCCTGAAGGTAAAACAGTGAACCTGGGGAGTGGTTAGGGGTCAGGGGCAAAGAGATGAAGGAAACACAACAGTTTATGAGTAACTGAAGAGCTACAGCCGCTGTGTTTTGGGAGATAAAAGTGTTTCAAAGCGTTATTTTCCTCTAGAGTTCCATTTTACATTGTGGAGCATGAATACATCTATATGAGTACTTACATAGAAGCATATTTACAAATGCTGCTTGTGTTTATAAGATTGGTAAACCTTGATAGTCTGTGAGGACAAATTTCAAGTTTCGTTTCTGTTACTATTTTTAGTTGATGAAAACAGTTCCAGTAAACAGATTCAGACAGTGAGTTCCCAGTACAGTTACTGCCAGAAGCACATTGATAAAGTGGTTTATTAGTATGTTAATTAATTAGATAATGTGTACAAATGTAAGCAAATTGTGAAAAGAATGGAGCCTAGTGCTACATCGTCCATTACATTGTATTTACTTGACTTTGATAGTGATTTGCTGAGCTCTAACTAAAAAACAAAAAAGAAAGTGATAGCAATACAGAGTTGAAATACATCGTAAAGCTGTTGATTGCACTTTTCTTTTGTGTTGTTTGTCAGAAATAAAACTGGATCTAGTGGTGAATGAAAGTTCTGAACAAGAAAGCACTAAGTGAAGTCTGGACCAGGTAATCTCCCTAGTGAATTGTTATTTTTTTCAATTACCATTGTCCAGAGTAATTACATTTTACAACAGTAACCAAAGTTTGACCTGGTGACGTTGCCAGGCTCTTAAAGCAATGCATTTCTTCTAGGTGGGAACTAGGGCTACTCAATTATGGGAAAAAATCCCATTTACAATCATTTTGGTTAATATTGAAATCACGATTATTTAACACGATTACTCATTGTCTTTTGAAAAGATGTTGCAATTACTGAACTTAAAAAAACAGTGGCAAAGTTAAACAAATCAAAAGTGAAAACATCTAAAACTGTAAAATGTCCCTTAATACTTTTCCCTTTTGAAATTTGTTGTTCCATTAAAAAGACATGTCAAAATAAGAGTTTCCTTGCAAACCTAATGTGCAATATAACTGTTTTTCTCGATTAGTCTATATTCATTAGGAGCCAAAATCGTAATCATGATTAAAATTTTGATTAATTGCACAGCGCTATTGGGAACAGTAATGTGCACAGCATCTATTGTCTGGTTATCACTACACGGATGTCAGGAAACAAACATACTTTGAAAATCAAAAGGTTGGTCTGATGGAGGCGCTACATGGAAGGTCACACAGATCTGTTATCAATATGTCTCATCCTCTTGAGAACAACTATGTGGACACTCAGCAAAGTTTATGCCAAACCATCCATTCGTCACAAACAAACGGACAGATGGAGGCGATCACATGCACTGCGCTCCACTCAAAAACCGTGTTTAGCAGCAAAAACAAAAGCAGTGGTAAAATGTAGGTTAAAAGTAGATTAGATGTAGGTCAGAGACTTTAAAGGGCTGTGAGGTAAACCTAATAACACCAGAAGCTATCCAGCTGTATAAATGCATAACATAGATTAATGTACACACACCTCTTTGATTTATTTTAGATAAGTGTGTCTGCTAAGCAACTAAATTATAACAATAACATGTACATGTAACTGGAAATGAGCTTGAAACACAAATAGCCCTATATTTCAGCTGCACATATGGTGTAACATTGATTCCCCACCTCCTCAAAATGTCCTAGGAGAGGCAGCAACATCTAACATGGGAGCCGAACGACTGCCTCTGCAGTGGTCAATCTGTGCTGCACAGATTGAGCCGATGCAGCTCGGCTGTGCCACTGTGAAGGCTGACACAAGCTCGCAGACACAAGCCATGAACCACCACTCGCACATCCATCACTCCCCACATTGGTGTCAAGTCATCTGTGTACACAGTCTGACACAAAGACTGACTGGGACAAATTTCATCAGGATCAGGCTCTAGAATAAACAAATCCAATTTTTGCCTGTTACATGCCTATTCAACAATCAGCACCACTTGGCCATTTCTTCTGACTCCACAGAGAGAATGAATCTCCTTTTTTCACAGCGTGCTTGTTTCCGCAGGTCCTGCATATGCAAACCACGGGCTATAGTGGGGGTTGTTCACAGAGATGTGTTATTCTCATCAGACAAGACTAGTACATAGTCAGCATGTTGTTTTACTGCTGAAGCACCCCAGGGATTCCAAACATCAGGCAGACAGGGCTTGTATCTCTTCTTCTGTCAGTTCGTTTTCCTCCCCTCTTCCACCCCCACCTTTTTTCTTCTTCCTGGCCCCACACAAGTCATACTGTAACTGTGAGTCACCGATGCTTTCAACCCACTCCCGTCATTCTTCTATCAACCCCCAAACCATTCTCAGTCTGGTGTCTTGCCCAGGAAGTCTGTCTGTCATCTATCCAGTCTGCGTCCCCAGCCGGCCAGCCTGTCTGCACCCAGGGTGACCACACATGAAAGCTGGGAAGCAGTGAACCATGTGGGAACAGATGTTTCTCCTCAGTTTAGCCAATGAGTGAAACTTGCACACAGCTTTCCGGCAGACTGTTGCAGCCTCAGCCTAGCAGCCCTTCAAAAGGCATCGCAAAATGAACTCCAAACATTAGCAGCAGCTTTGAATGGCAGCCAGCAGTCAGATGTTAGCTAACTCAGAGGTAAGGTATGGTGGGAACATTTGGTACATGATGTTTAGCTAATTTTACTGCATCATTGCCGGAGTGATGTAAGCGTTCCTCTTACCCATGTGTGACGGGTGGGATGGGATGCCCATTTCTGCTCCATATGACTAGTGGAGAGGGACTCCCCTGGGCCTCACATGGGAGAACAACCTCTGTCCCCACCTCTGCAGCCATCTTCACTGTGTTGTCAGGGCCACTCACACCCATTATCTTAGGCATGGCTGAAAAAAAGGGAAAGAAGTGGTAAGAGCACCGTGTTCAACCTGCCTTGTATCTCTAAAAATGTTCAAACAGTGAAACATCATACAGTCTAGACAGACCGTTAAATCAAACACTGCTCTGTTTGGGTGACTGTGGTGGAACATGTATGTGCCTTACTGTTGACACTGAGCTGGATCTCTCGGCTAGCGTAGCCCACAGAACTGCTGGCAGTGCAGACATAGATGCCTGCATCGTCAGTGGTGGGGTGGGGGATGTGGAGGTGTCCATCAGGGTCAGACTGAAGAGAGGAGCGGTCCCTGGGCAGAGGCTGCCTCCCCTGGAGGAAGAGCAGGCATAAGACAAGACAGAATATACTGTACATACAAGCTGTCTGCACAACAGCGCAGGGACCCTAAGCTCGGTTTAGGGTTTACAGCCCAACCTTTGATGTCTAATGTAATTACAGAGCACCCCTTTACCTCGCTGTCTATCCCCGATACACACATACGAGAATGTAGCCTGCTGCACACGCACTTGCTTTGAACATCAAATTGCTTTTACAGATTCACTTTTATCTGACAAGAAAAGAAATTTACTTGACTCTAGAGTACTACTCTGAAAATGTTTGGTAGAAAGCAAGGAGGCAAAAATTTGGCTCAGTTTAACAATATGTTGTTGAGCTCCCTCAGTAATGCTGACTATGTCATGGAGGGAGGTTTTGCACTTGCGTTTTGGGGCTAAATCCATTCCATACTCATCTATAATTTATAATTTGGTAGAAATGTAATTTGATTGTGCCTTTAATCATCATATTTTAGTAGTGTCCCACTAGGCAACAAGAGAGGTGTAGCACTGTATGACATATGCCATGAAAACATCTTATGACAAGGTTCATTCTCTGTACACCGGATCAGCCTGGTTGCATGGTTGTGATACCATTCTTATTCTACTCAAGTGTGGAAGGGGAAAGGTTTTAAATAGATTCCTAATGTGCAATACAATCCTGAGTGATGTCTCACAGTCAAGCAGCAATATGGTGAAGTTGCCATGGTTACATCTTTCCTGGTCAGGTTAATCAAATCTTAAATGCAATGCAGACCGTTATTGTTGGTGGTATTTTTAGAGTGTTCAGACAACTCAGGAAAATAAGGCCAGAGGGAGAAACTGTGTTGTTAGATTTATACGGCAATAGGGAAATGAAAATAAAATGTAATAACTTAGAGCCTTAACATGACTTGAGTTCAAGTAGTGAATCTTTATAGAATGCATTCATAGATGAAGATGACTACTGTTACTACCACTATCTATATTCTAGTGCGGATTACATCAATAGCCCACTAATGATTGGTTTGGCTAAAGACTTAACTCAACACTTATAAAAGAAATATAGATCCAATCACCATTGTAAAACTGGATATTAATCTTTTGTTTGATTGCAACATGCTTAGTATAGCTATTACTTCATCAGTTTACAAAGTATTAATGATGATTCATCCTCACTAGATAATTATGTGGGAATAAGGACTTGCCAATTAGTCCTGCATGGGTTTATGGGATGCAGCCAAAGCAATCATTGGAAAAGTAGATTTTGAGAGTGAGTGTAACAGCCTACCTTGGACCAGACAACATTTGGCTTGGGAACTCCGCTGGCCTTGCATGATAGTGTGATGGCTACGCCCTCATTTGCTATGTAGTGGTACGGACCAGCGTTGATCTCAGGGGGCACTGTGGAAGAAGTAGGTCACAAAACACAGCTGTCTGACTGCCTGGACCACAGTATTATCACTAACCTTAGCCAGGCAGCAGTGTCAGCGCCTGAGGCATTTCTTCATTACAAACCGATGATGAACCATAATCTGGCCTGTCTGTCATTGAGCCTTTCATCACAGCATGCAATAAATGAAGCCTCTCACTATGATGACAGCAGGTGGTCAAGTCATAGACATATTGTTGTTTTCCATGCTGAGTCAGCACATTGTTGACATGACTGTCCAAAACCGTAATCTTTGGTCCAAACCTGCCAGTGTCTCTAGCATTAAGAAACTGTATTCAGGGATGTGAACTTAAAGGGGTGTGACCCTAAAGGAATAGTTTGACATTTTGGGAAAGGCTTATTTGCTTTCTTGCTGACAGTTGAGATGAGAAGATTGATACCCCTCTATTGATTTACCTAAAGCTTGGCAAGAAAGCGAACACAATTTCCAAATGTAGGACAATTACTTTAACCTGCACTCTTACCATGGACCTCCAGGCTGACTGTGACGTTCATAGAGCCTGCTACATTCACCGCAGTGCAGACATATGTCCCAGCATCCTCTGGGATGGCTCTTTCAATATACACACTGCCATCACTCCTCAGGAACATCCTCCGATTCAGCTGAACCTGCGCAGAAGAGAAACAACTGCTGTCACACAGGAACATCGAGATGATCTGCGTTACTTACAGTACGTATTTGAAAGTTGAATACTAGTCAGTCTTACAGGTTTTCCATTTTTGGACCAGTGTCTTTCTGGAAGAGGTATTCCATCCAACAGCATGCAAGGAATACTCAGGGAGTGGCCAATGCCAGTGGTGATGATTGGGGAACCCTGCACCAAGAGAGGGGGCTCTGCAGGAAATGTTAAGATATGAATACTAAACAAAAGCAGAAAAATGCAAAAGTATTTTAAAGCCACAGTCAGCTCTGGCGTTGCTGCCATTGCCTCTAAAATAAACAGTGCAGATCGATAAGAGAGGTTAAACAAGCCTACCCAGTCCAGTGACACCAACTCTGGCCTCAGATTTAATGGTTCCAAACTGGTTCTTGGCCTCGCAGATGTACAGCCCTTCATCATCCAGCCAGACATCTGTCGTCAAACACATAGTAAACCAGCATTGCTACATTTACTGAGAAAGAACTATTTATCTAGATAAATCAAGTCCATGTTAATAGCAGTTAAATCCCCTACACAATACTGGTGGTATTATTGGTTTGACTGGGTTGTAATTAAGAATTAAAAATAGAAAGTAATGTGATTAATGGGTTTGCCTCAGCTGCCAGCCTGCTGACACACATGTCCCACTCGGTAAGTTCTCTGAAGATCACATGTTGGAACATCAACATTTGTACGGTATGCATTTGCGTGAATTCCCCTAGCCTTGATGGAAATACAATCTCACAACAAAGGAGAAACACTTGGACAAAGGGACACCTACTCTTGCAGAATGATTAACAGCATTAAAGTGACTTTCTTTAGGGAAATCTTTCATAGACCAGAAGAAGTGCTTTTAGCAGGGTGGGCTTATATATACAGTATACACGGCAACTTTAACAATGGCCCCCTGATTCCCTCCCTCTCTTAAGAAAAGCTGAATTTAATATAAAAGGCTGCACCTCTTCTATATATAATCACTCTAAAAATGCAGTCATGCCAATCAGTACAGAGCAACCATGGTGCTGCATTAGGATGCACTGCAGACCAAAGCTCTTTTCTGTGATAGTGTTTCACAGATAACTCACTCTGGATTAGAAGATGTCCGCTCTCCAGCTGCATTGTTCTACTGTGGCTGTCTGTTCTCAAAAGATTCTGTCTGCCGTCCTGTCTGCGCCAGGTGACCGTCGGCTGCGGGGAACCTCGGGCAAGGCAGGGGAGGGTGATGTTCTCGCCTACGTTTGCTGTCACGTCAACCGGTGCCTCCGAGAACAATGGGCCCACTGTGGAGGGAAGAGTGAATTTTTCCTTTGTGTATATTTTGTGAGAAAAAAAGCAAGCTTCATGTGGAACATTGAAGTGCGGTCTCACCTCCAACCTCCAGTTTGACAGTGCCAGCTGAGGTTCCAGCAGAGCTGCTGGCCACACAGCTGTACTGACCAGCATCAACCTCCTGCACCCCTTGAATGTGCAGTGTCCCGCGGTGGACATCCTGCTCGACAAAAGGAGCAGAGCCTACCTCAAGCTCACCTGGAAACACACAGAAAACAAGCCCATTGGGCTCTTATATGAACCTTCCTCAGTCACTTTTATGTACACACTGTTTTTCACTTTATTTTACCTTTGAACCAGTGAACCAGAGGAGGGGGGACGCCTGTAGCTTGACACTCCAGAGTTGCAACACCACCAACAGCTACAAGTACGACCTGCTGCACCACTGTTATTCTAGGCACCTCTGGAGGATAGAAAAGAAAGTAGGGCTGTCTAATTAATACATTTTTTTTTAATAGCGATTATGATTTTGGCTCCTAGTGATCACAAAAACTGAAAAATTATTTAGAACATTACGGTTTGCAATAGACTCTTATTTAGTCTTCTGAATGAAAACAAAATGTTCAAATGGGAAATGTATTAAGGGAAATTCACAGTTCAAGTTGCCAATGTTTTTCAATCATTGCAACGTCTATCCAAAAGTCAACAAGTAATGGTGTTAAATAATCGTGATTTCAATATTGACCAAAATAATCTTGATTGTGATTTTTTACATAATCCAGCAGCCCTAAAAGAAAGCAGTTTGATTGTGCATAATTAAATACTTTTTAATCCATAGTAATTTACCAGATTTGGAAATAATAATAATAATAATAATAATAATAATAATAATAATAATAATAATAATAATGCGGGATAAAATCAGTAAAGGCTGGAGAAAAGACCTGGGGTAAATATAAAACACAGACACACACACACACAGACATACACAACAGGTTAGATGTCATTCAGAGACATAAGTGTATATAACAGCACGCCCCAGGAAGAGGCTGCCACAGTCCATCAGTTTTGAGGTTTCTGTCAACCACTAACTGACTTGACATGACTGAAACTTTGGGCCTACAATTGTCAGCGCTCACAAGACAAGAAGAGAAATACACAAATTTGTGAGACAGCAGCAGCATGTGGCCACAGTCGCGCTTCTCAGAGCTAGATATCATTCACAGATTGATTCAAAACCAATGTTCATGAACAATAGACAACAACACAGATTAAAAAAATCTTTCTTATTATATTTATAATATTTCTTATTTTTAGTCTAAAAAATGAATCCTTACAGAAACGATTATTCACCAAATTAACACAGAAATTAAACAAAATAGGGACTGCTGTAAATGGTAAAAAGGCTAAAATATTTGTAAGGATATCTTGACTTACCTGCAAATGTAAGTGACACAGACTGCGAGGCCATCCCAGCCTCATTGGTTGCCAAACATGTGTAGTTCCCAGCATCCTCTGGGAGAGCCCCTCTGATGGTCAGATCTCCATGTTGGTTTAGACTCAACCTGTATGAGGCAATTGACAGACTTCATGTTTGTTGATTCTTTGTGATTACATGTGCAGATGTAAACTGCCAATTTATCTATAACCCTTTCTGCTATTCCTGGATATCATGAGAGAAATGTTTCTTTGAATATGTATTTTACACAGGCATATAAAGTACTTGTGGTCTGGAAAAAAAAGACTCCAAAGTGATGCAAAAAAGATGTGGCAAAAGTGCATGTAGTTAAAGTGGAATTTAATGACAACTCTGAGTCCTCTGTGCCGGAGGTGTTGAGTGGGCTGAGAGTTCCCTTACCTCGGCCGATTAGTGAGGAACATGTTTCCATGGCTCCAGAAGAGCTGGGGAGAGGGGGAGCCGGACGCCGAGCAGACGAGGCGGATCTCGTCCCCTCGGGAGAAAGCCTGGCCAAGCGGGTGAACTACCACAGAAGGAGCCTCTGCAATTGAAGTCAAACAGATGAAAAATGCTGACGATGACTAGAGCCTTGTCAACGCTGGCTGAATGATGTAACTTATAACTTCCCTATCGCAAGTTTAACATCAGTAAACTCCGGATGATGTGGGCTACAATGCAATTACCGGCACTTACCGTGTATGACATCATTGCTACAGAGGTTTCATATTTAATTGGCTATTTCTTTTACATGCATTACAAACATCTTAGTGTGTACCCTTGGTAGAAGCCACACTTTTTAACATACATCAGTAAGGGGGAACTTTTTCTGACAAGGAAATGGCTCAATCTATCTGAGGAGGTTAAGCTAATAATGGAAAACAGATGACGGGGGCCTGAGTGGAGCCGTGAGGCCCCCGGTGTGTTAAGTGTTTAAGCAGATGATCAGCAGGGTATCGTGCTGCCGTACCTGGAACCAGAAGCCACGTGGTGATTCTGCTGTCTCCGTGGGCATTGGTGGCCACACAGTGGTACTCCCCAGCATCCTGAGTCCGCACCTCGTTGATCTGCACGGATGTGTCGGACAGCAGCTTCACCCTCCCAGCACGGGCCTGGATGGTACGTCCTGCTCGGTACCAGGTCAAGTTGTGGCGTATGGAGCCTTCCACCTGGCAGGACAGCACAGCCACGCCTCCCACAGAGGACGTCACATTCACTGCTGGCTTCAGGACTGGAGGAGGCTCTGTTTTGGTGGAAACACAACCAAGACATCGAACTGGTGATATCAGCAGTGAACAAACAGTGCAGAAATAGTTTACTTTCATACAAATGTTTGTGCTGGCATGCGTTGTATCATGTTGATGTTTTAACCATGAATCTAAGATAAAAGAACATTTCTGGAACTTGTTTCAAAGCCTTGCTGTGACTGTGATGCATGCAGGCAAGACGACTGAGGATGTGTGTGTGTGCTTGGATCGTTGTATGAATGTTTGTGAGACATACCTCTAACAGTCAACTGTGTTAAGGCCCGTCCCTGTCCTGCGCTGCTCTGCACTACGCACTCATACAGCCCTTCATCCGCAGCTGACACATGGGCAATCTCCCATGATGCTTTAGCAGAATTCCTGATACAAAGACATGCTTGGTTTGTTGGAATATGACAATAGCAACAAGATCCCATTTTACATCACACTCAATTAGTATCTTACACACACACACACACACACACACAAATAGAGCTTCACTTCATGAATGTAATTTAAAGCAGAGCGTCAACGCCAGAAAGAATAAGCGTTTTGTTTATTTTCTCAAGATGACACAATCAAATATGTAATGTTTACAAAATTAACTCTGTATACATGTTTCGTGACAAATGAGCCAATAAAACTTAGCAGTCGAGCAGCACTAATACTTTACAGATGAGACCCGCTCACTGTAAAATTAGTAAGGGACCTAATAAGCGTAACAGCAAGCACTGGGCGAATTAAGCCGCAGCATCTAAAGGAATCAGAATCCGGAATTGGGAAAGCGAGCCAAATGTTCCAGAGTGCTGAGTGAACAGAGGCAAGACTCACTGAAAGAACTTCTCCTCTCCCAGTGTTATCCCACTTCTGGTGAATCTTAGCCTGTAGGGAATGTCACTCTCCACCGAGCAGCCAATCACAGCCGGCTGCATGTAGAAGCCCTGCACCACATCAGGCATGCTCACAACTGGAGGATCTACACGAGGGAGGAAACAAAGATTAAAGGGTACCAGAGAGATTGTTGAGGTGTGAGAGACACTGTGGAGTGGCTTTAGTGAGCTATGTCTGCATGGAGGGGGGGTTGTCTTGCCGGGAACGATGTTGGTGTAGGAGACACTGGACAGCCTCTGGAAGCGGTAGCCCTCCTCGTCTTTGCCTGTCGCCTTGATGAAGAAGCTCTGGGAGGGTGTGCGGAACTCCGGGAGTGTCCACAGTCCTTGCTGGCCGAGGTCATGTGGCATAGGCACGGGGATGGTGCGTAACGAGCGGCCTGAGCCTGATATGAGTTCCACATGGCTGAGTTGACCTGGAGGCTTAAGGCCTGTACATTTCAGCAAAACATGGGCTGGAAGTCCTGACAGACAAAAAAAGATTGTCATGAAGTCATCATCTGCATGTGTTCAAAGTCAAAGAAGACTCAAGAAGTTAACAGAAACATGTCTGTCAACCTTTTATTGGCCTCTCTCTGGTGTGGTTGAACTCTGACATAGGTACACTGGAAAAGCCTGCCCGGAAGTCTAGATTGCTGACTCCCGTGACCCTCAGAGTGTGGCGCCCACTGCAGCTCACCTTTAGAAAGAAAGCAATAGTATTTCATTAGCCCACAGTCATGAAAAAAGTCAAGAAACAGATTTATTACAGATGGATTATTCTCCACAGCAGTACCTTCAGTTTCCAAGCCCCAGGTCTGGGAAACTTCAGGTTGACGACACGAGCCGAGTTGGGAATGTTCAACAGCTCTTTCAGGCCCTGTGCTTCACCAACTACACGACCTACAACACAAGAAAAGGAACTTTTCAAAATGAAATATGATTTCCCTTATTTGGGGACACAAAAAATAATCAATTTATACAGCAGGAAAGAAAACAGCAGTGATGGAATGTAACTAATGGCATTTTTCCATTACACGGTACCTACTCGACTTGCCTCGACTCTACTCGCCTATTTTGGTTTTCCATTACAATAAAAACGTCCCTGGTACCTGCTAACAGTTACTTTTATTAGTACCAACTCAGTTGAGGTTCCAAGCGAGCTGAGGCAATACCAAAAGGTGACGTGAAAACCTGCAGACTACTGATTGGATGAACAAAATCATATACTATTCACTGCGTCATCATTGCTAGCGACAGATTTTTTTTTTTCTGCCAGGCAGCTTCTTTTGAAACTAATCTGTCTTCTGGCTGTGGCAACAGCCACATGCCGAGAATCAAAAGCAACACACCTCTGTCGTTCTGTGTGTGTCGCGTTAGGTCATGGCAGTTTCCTGCTATAATGACCAGCCACGCTCAACTCACGCATGAGGAGGTATTAATTTACAATGGAAAAAGGAGGACGGGGCACCGTGGCCGAGTCGAGTCGAGGCGAGTCAAGTAGGTACCATTAAAACACCTTAAGTGCATTTACTCAAGTACTGTACTTAAGTACAAATGTTGAGGTACTTTTACTGTCTTATCTTTTCATGCCACTTTCCACTACTACTTTGCTACATTTCAGACACAAATATTCTACTTTTTACTCCACTACATTCATCTGAAAGCTCTAGTTACTATTTACTTTATAAATGAAGATGTTTGCAGACAAAACAGATGTAGTTAATAAAATACAATGTTTTATTATAAATGGAACTACCCAACAACAGCCTACAGCTGATGATTAGCAGAATAACACAGTTTGGATCGTTTCCGGTTGTGACAAAATGTGACAATTTTCCTGCATTGAGTACTTTTACTTTAACAAATTTAAGTACATTTTCATGACAATACTTACATACCTTTACCTAAGTAGCATTTTCAATACAGGACTTTTACTTGTAACATAGTATTTTTACAGTGTGATATTAGTACTTTTACTTAAGTAAAAGATCTGATACTTATTGCACTGCACTGCCAAAAAGTCTAAAAACAAGATAAAAACACTACATCTGAGGAAAAGGTACTCAAAAAAAGTGAAATTATCTGTCCATGCAGCAAGATCACTTTACAAGCTTGCTTGATTTAAGATTATAGTGTAAAGTTGAACACTTAAAAAAAGAAATTCACTCATAAAACAAGATAAATCATCAAACACTTTTAAATCTAAAGTTTTTTTTATCTTGGTAAAAACCAAATAATTTGCAGTTTGGAAAACAGTATTAATGGGTTGTCTACCAAAAGGGTCGATGAGCTCGATTTGAGGTGCTTGTCCACTGAGTGACACGGTGACCTCTCGAAGGCTGGGATCAAAGGGCACTTCCCATTTGTTCTCCTGGGCACTGTCATGGTTGGAGGACAGCAGGTTGACCTTCATGGCATGAACTGTCTCCTCCACCCACTTTAAAACCTGGCAGGGGGGAGAAAAACAGAGCAGTATTTCACGCTGGAGGAGACACATCGGTCAGTGGATGAGGCTGGGATCCATCAAAATTAGAAAGACAGGATGGGGACAGGAAGATCATGACCACCACTACCACCAACCCCTTCCCTGGTTGAGCAGCAGACTGCTCTTTGTCTTCTGACTATTTGTTGATCACAAAAGTATTCCTAAGAGGGATTTTGCCTAAACAAAGAAAAAGTGAAGCAGCTTCACTGTCAAACTGATAACATACAGTTTTCTGCACTCTCAAGCATGTATTCCCAGAGGAGCGTCCCTCACTGTGGAAGTCTGTCAGAAAGCAGTCCCCCCTCCTGCAACACAGCTTTAATTAATTTACGAGGCTTCTTCCTCAGAATACAAAGCAGTTTTGCCTTTCGTTTTACACTTTTACTGTATATCCCACAGTATCAACCTGACTTATCTGCAGGATCATTTATGGACAGAAATGGCTGGCTGTTTCCCACTTTTCTGTAGAATCGGTTAATCTTGGGAAGCCAGATGAGGGCAGACTGTGACACAAATAGGATTGCAGGCAGCTCACTTCTTAAATGAGTCATTCCACCACTCAGAGCAAAGATTTCCCAAAGTTTGAAAGAATGGTGGACAGATTATATTTAATGGAAAAACCAATCATTACTTGGACTATAATTTCCCTCAGAGGTTCTCCAAAGAAATATCTGACAATTTTCAGAATTTCCCTTTAGACAGGTGCTTGACCTTCTAGGTATAATTATTACAATGTTTAGAGTAAGAATACAGCTTCCCTTTTGTTTGCTCTAAAATGAAAACAGAAGCAGAGCACTGTTATTTCACAGTCTCATTTCAGTCTTCCATCTTCCAAATGCATAACAAGTAACTGCTGTCTAGTATTTGTTTTGACCTCATATGGAGAGGCATTACGGCTGAGCTGCATCTGTAATAAAACACACATTAAACGTTTCTTCAGCGGGCCCTTGGAGATGGAGCCAACGGCAACGCATTTTAAGACATTTACGAAAGGGAGCAAAAACTGAAACAAGGAAATCCTTTGATAATTTAATTATCAGGCCTCCGCTTTCTTTGTCTATCAGGTCCACCGGATGCTGACAGCAGCTGGTTCCTCTCGCCGTTTTTACAACTGGAAACAGCTGTAATGTCTGCCACATGTTCAGCCATCACCAGCAGGGCAGGAAACTGCGAAGAAGTGACCTACATCTGCCCCAGGATAGTGTATATTGCTTATGCAAGAGAGCAGATAGGAGTGGGCATTACTCAGACCTAAGATAAAAGGAAATGGAGTGCAGAGATTGGACGACTTGCCTTTCAGGGCCATGGTAGGTCTGGAAGAGCACGCTGAGTTCTGCAGCCACTCCCTGTCTTAACCACTGGGAATGCAGAGGATCTTAAGTCCTGTGAAACCTCATCTGGCGTGTCTCAGTTGAACGGGCTTACAGGGCTGTTACAGTAAGGACACCCCCTCTGCTATTCATAGAAGCATGACAGATGGCCCACAGAAGAAAGGTTAGCTAAGGCTGTGGTGATGCTGTATTCCCCTCACTCCTCCAGGTGCATTACCTGCTCGAGAAAACGTAGCTGTGCAGTGGTTAAGCACAACAGCTTGACTCCAGACCTCCCAGTGGGGAGAGGTCAGCTTAGTCCTTACCCAGGCTTAAACACCACAACTGTTGACATTTGCAAGAAGACGTCCTATACAAATCAAGGTTATTAGAGCAAATCAGTCCCAGATGGAACCCGTGCTCTCTTCTCAGTGGGATTTTTGACACACCTGCCGAGGCTTTGCCTGTCACACTGTATTTGAGAGTGGCATCTACACTATAAATGGTGCCTTTGTTTAGCGCCCTCAGGATGACGAGGATACATGTAACCTGGGTTTCATTTTATGTCTGACAACCATAACCAGCTCCTTAACTCACTACTGCATCCACATAATAAGGAAGCCATGAGGGCAATGTTATACATTACTCTTAAAAGACACTAGAGTTCAATGTCTGAGCAGCTTTCTAAGTAGAAACACGGGTCAATACAACAGGTCATATCCTATACTGCAAAACTGAATCTTCAATGCATGCATATTTAAAATCCTGTTTCTGTCAACAATATCTGGAAGCTGACACATCACAGCCCTTGTTTTTGGGTCAGCATCATTACCATGAGGAGCACAGATTATGGACCAGGTTTGACAGCACATTCAAATGAAAAAGAGTGTAAAGAGTGTGATAAGTAGAACTGATAATGAGTTGTGTGAGGACTTGGAGCCAACTCCACTGGGCAGCTGTGTTGGAAGGAGGGAAGCCGTGACAGATCATATCCTGGTATTAGTGTGTTAGCAATCTGTCACACAAGACCCCCCCCACCCCTCTCACCCAATCACCCAGAGACCACAAAACGATTTTGGATATTTAGATTTAGGTGCACTTTATTAAACTGCTATTAAGAAGGTATATTTGGTTAGATTTGTACTACTTCTGATGTTTTTTTAAGATTAAAGGATTTGCATTAATTTGGTAAAAGCATGCCACTCAAGAGCTATAATCACACAGGTCGATAAACTAATAATAACACTGACATACAGTAATTAAAAGTGGATCCAAGAAAAAAATGTACATGTCACAGTGCTCTAAGAACATGTGAAAATAATTTAGGCTACTTTAGCACAAAGCCATCTGGGGTGGAGGTGTGATGGCTAAAGTAAGTTTGGTCTCTTTTGCAGCACACAAATCACATTCAAACACTCCTTAAACAGCTGGTTGTATTATGGAATGATTATGAACCAAGCGCCACCACACACAGGCACTGTATGTTTAGCTACATGCAAGCATGACTTGACAGGAAACAGAGCCCCAAACACACACACAAACACACGTCTGAGTTCAGAGGTTCAGTGGGCCACCAGTGTGCAGAGCTGCTGGCTCCAGCTCAACGCTGCCCAGCCATCTCCTGTGTTGACACGCAGGATACCAGTGTCTCTTCTAGAGGAAACTCTGGCGTCTTTTGCGTCTGCCGGGGAAGTGAGCCCTGCTGTCTTTGGCTTCTTAGACAGGGCTTCTGTTACATGCTGCTTCCGATATGAAAGAGTTACACACCCGTATCATATGAACAGGAAGTTTAAAATCAGCTTTGTAATCATTTGATTACACTAAATGAAATTGCTGTTATCACCGGGTCAAATTGTTTTTTTCTCTTCTTTTTTAAACTTTGTGCATTTATAGACATTTTAGACCTTTATTATATAGGGAAGCTGAAGATGCGAAAGGGGAGAGAGATGGGAAATAACATGCAGCAATAGGGCCGCAGCTTGGGGTTGAACCTGCAGCCGCTGGGACTAGAACTGAGTCTTTGTACATGGGGCGCACACTCGACAAGTGAGCTATCCAGGCACCACAGATTTTTTTTCTTCTGGTCTTGCAATTCTCCGTTATTAGGTGATTATAACCCTTTCCCTTAGGAGGTGGGGGAAAAAAACGCTTCACATATGTATTGTGTTTGTTTTTCAAAAAATAATTCTTGAAATCAATTCTTATCCCCAGAATATATATACATATAGATATATATATACATACAGTACATCCATACATATATACATACATATATACATACACATACTGTATATATAGATATATACACACATATACATATATACATACATATACACATATACATAAATACACATATATATATATATATATATATATATATGTGCATTTATGCACACACACATATATATAACCAAATGATTCACTTAAAGGTCCCATGGCATGAAGATTTCACTTTATGAGTTTTTTAACTTTAATATGCGTTCCCCCAGCCTGCCTATGGTCCCCCAGTGGCTAGAAATGCCAATCGGTGTAAACCGAGCCCTGGGTATCCTGCTCTGCCTTTGAGAAAATTAAAGCTCAGATAAGCCGATCGGGAATCTTGCCCCTTATGAGGTCATAAGAGGCAAGGTTACCTCCCCTTTCTCTGCTTTGCCCATCCAGATAATTTGGCCCACCCATGAGAGAGAGATAGCATGGCTTTCAAATGAGCAAAGTGGCAGTTGGTCAAGGCCACACCCCAACCCTCCACCTGGCCCCCACCTCTTTCCATGTATCGTGAAAAGTATGGAATCGTGACAAAAGCATATTGTCCAAGCCCTACTGTCCATATTCATAAACATAACTCAATTACATTTTATATGAGTAGAATCAGTGGACTTTATGTTAAATCATTTAGGATGCATGCAGATTCATTAAGGGTTTGGTGAAAGTAGCAGTGCCATGTACTTTGTCATGCTCTCACCTCGTTGACCTGCTGCTTGTCCAGGTGAAAGATTTGTCCAGAGGAGGTGGCAGCGATCTCCTCATACACCCTGTAGCCAGGCTGAGAACGGTCCCCACAGTCCCCAGTCAAAACAAATACAACCTGGGAATAAAGTGTGTGGGGGAGGGAGTTAAGAGGATTACTACTGTTCAGTGTTTGCTTTCTACAGACTAGCTTTCAGCTGGCTCCAAAGTGACGCTAATGCTCATTGTCATGCTTCATGTAGAGGCTGAGACTAGAGTGACTTTAAAGAGACTTTTCCTTGCTCAGCTGAGCGTCGAGGAACTTCATAGGAATGACTTTCACAGCATGCCAATGTATGCCTTTTGTTACAGCGTGTGATAAATGCAAATATACTCAAACCTCTGTGGGCCAGGACTTGTATTTAAATATTTACATTAAACCATGTTTCTGCAAACCAGGGGTGGAAGAAGTATTCAAATCCTTTACTTAAGTAAAAGTACTTATACCACACTGTAAAAACACTCTGTTACAAGTCAATGTCCTGCATTGAAATATTACTTACTTACTTACTAATTAAGTAAAGTACGTAAGTATCATCAGGAAATATACTTAAAGTATTAAAAGTAAAGTACTCAATGCAAAAAAATCCTCATATTTTAGAAACTGGACATGATCAAAACAGTTCTGTCAATCAACAAGTGTTAAATCGGCTAATCATTTTAGCTGGACTTGACGGCCTATATATTGTTGGGTAGTTTAATTTACAATCAAACATTGTATTTTATAAACTACGTGTGTTTTGTGTGCACGAATCTTACTTGGTAAAGTAACCAGTGACCGAAGCTTAATGATTAATGTAGTGGAGTAAAAAGTATAATATTTCTCTCTAAAATGTAGCAGAGTAGAAGTAAAAAGTAGAACTAAAATAAAAGACTCAAGTAAAGTACAAGTACCTCAGATTTGTAGTTAAGTACTTATTTACATTCTAGCAGGGCTCAAGGAGGAATCTAACTGTTAAATGCCCACATTGGACTGATGCTATATGCTGTATCTATCCCTGATCTGTGAGACCCTAGTCTCAAATTGCCAGATCTTCCTCCACAGCGCTGCAAAAGAAGGTCTGGCTAGTCCACACAGCATTCCGGGATGGGAGAAAAACATGCTCTGGTTTATTGGTATTGCTTTAAACCAATCACAATTGTCTTGGGCGGTGCTAACCGCCGCACGGAGCATCGACACCTCTGCAAAATAGCCTTGGGAAAGAACTTGTTTTGGTGGAACGTTCAAAGGTTGTTTTAGTCGTACAACAGAAAACTCAGATTGGACAGATAGTCTAGCTAGCTGTCTGGATTTAACCTGAAGAGCAGTTAACCAGAGTCCTCATAAATCCACCGGAGTTTAAAATGGCAACACAAAAATAGCAAAAGGTAACGGACATCTGGCCACAACGAAAGTCGTCCGGCAGAATTTACAGCGCCACCTGAACAATCCCGGGAGTGGGACGTCACGGCTATAGACTAATGAGACCCTTACAACCCTGCCCACTTTCCAGGAATGTACCTGTGATTGGCGGAGCTGCACCAGCTGCAGAACGTCTCTCTTCAGGCGGTAGTCTTTGGCTCTGGCGTCAGTGAACACATAGATGAAGGATCCAGGCAGGGAAACCTCTAAGGCTTTCTTTATGGCTCCTATGCTCATCTCGGGGCAGTCGCCTCCACCCTGGGTGACAGAATCACACATGATCAAATACTCCTGGAAGAAGTAAACTCTAAATATGTTATTATAAACTGCATTCATGCCGATTTTATACTCAAACAACTGCCATATACAGTATTTCAGCATTTGGGACAGAGGTAACGGCAAATATTACATTTAAAACACAATACTCTTAAATGCAACACTTAGTAACTTTTAAAAGAAGAAATTAGACAATGAGCCTTTTAGAAATTAAATCTTTTCAAATGCAAAAGAAAACATACCATTGCTCAATTCACTATACTCAGCTTATCGTTGCTAATGGTCAGATACATATTGCTATGTAACGGATACTGCTGAGTCAATTTGCTGACTTTATGATTCTTCTAAACTGCATTATTATACTATCAACACATTGTTGTCCCTTGTGGCCTCAGTGGCTGCTGTTTGCTAAAAGTTACACAGGATCGCTTTAAATAGTGGCTGCCTGCTCAGCTATAGCTCAGATTAGTGTGGAACAACAAAGTGGTTCCAGGTCATATTGAATAATCTTTGTGTGTGTTCTGGTTCCCACCTGGACAAACAGCTCTTGCAGATCCTGCTGGAACTTCTTTGGGTCGGTGGTGATGGACACAGGGCCGATATCTGTGAGGGTGGGAAATGTATATCAGAGACTTTTATATGAGGAGAATCAGTGGCAAAATCAAATCAAGTCAGCTTAAAAAGAAATGTTCTGGTTAGTATACAATAGTGTAGGCCTATGTCTTAAAATATTCATCCCAAAGAAATGGACCTAAGGGCTTAGGTCTAACATGTCTGGGTTTTTCAGAACAAAGGAGTTAGTTGTTCCTTCTCAGCAGTTCTGCCTCAGTGGAGGAAAAGCATCTACAGCGTCAAAATCCCAAAAAAGCCACACAGTCTCATTTATCAGGACCATAGTGATGCCCCGTAGGTTTTTGGGCAAGACAGCAATTTCAATCACGCACACCACATAGCACAAGAGACAGAATTACAAAATGTTCAATTGGTTTCACACGAATGGCTACAATCGGGCCAAAGTTTGGAAGATGATATTCATTTTCTGCAGCTGGAGTCAGCATTTTCTAGTCCGAGACTACCTCCAGCAGCGGCAGCAGCAAACTCTGGTATAATGGATAAGAACCTATCAGGGCCTGAGACTAAGTCTGCATCCTCTAATATGACTAATACACAGGGGACGCATTGTTTTTGCTATAGAACACTCTATGGGGCGCCATTTCTAAAGTGACTCACGCTGAAAATAACAGCAACATTTTATCACATTTAGCTTCAAAAAATGTTTAAAAAACTGGTATGAATATTTGAGGGTCATTTTTTTGCACATTTACAACAATATTTGGCAACTTAGATATATTTTATATAGTTAAATCAAAATATTAAATGTTACACCTAAATGTTAAATGTAAATGCTAAATCTAAATCTTAAATCTATTAAATTTAAATATGTCAAATATTGTTGTAAATGTGCAAAAAAAATGACCCTCAAAAATTCATACCATCGTTTGAAGCTAAATGTGACAAAATGTTGCTGTTATTTTCAGCGGGAGCCGCTTTACCCCATACACTGCTGACTATAAACCCAAGCCGTTTTATTACAATTATGACAGAGAAGACGCTTACCAGGTTAGGGTGGAGCCTCATGATTTCTGTTTGTGCTTGTTATTCCTAACTGTCAAATACCATTTGAAGTATCTCTGTGAGACTATTAATCCTGAGCTTGCAGACTTGCAACAGTGGAGGCTTTCAAGTCCCTTGTCTGCTCATGAGTGACTGTAAAACATTGACAGCACTGTCACGCCTCTTGTCAGACACTGCAGCTTCTTTGCAATCTCTAAGGTTTGCAAGGTCCCCAAGGGCAGTGCACATTAAACACAGACAAAATGTGTGGTGTTAGTGCAGTCCTGAGCCCCCTACCCCCCGACTGGCTAAACTGGGGACTACGAGGGTTTTCCGGAGGCATGGATGGAGGAAAGGGAGGAGTAGGTGGGGTAATTACACACAAGCAGACAGCATATGCTTCTCATCAGTGCTCAAACACCCTCCCCCATTAGGGCACTTTTATTTTCAAGCAGCTTTCCCGTATACGACAGATGCTTGTATCAGTTAGTTCAATGTGCTGCTCCGTGTCCAAGTGGACTATTGAAACAGCTATGGGCTCCGACACGTGCAACAGGTTCTGACATGTGTTGCATTTTGCTGTGATTTTTTTCATGTTAAACTATATACATGACAACTACAGGCAAATATGAAATCAGGGGCAAAGTAACCTACATGCTGATTTTGTAAAAATGCAAGCAATCGAGCTACAGGCTGCCGTGTTGCCTGGATCTGGCAAGACAATCTGACCAATGTTAAATTATTTGTTAATGCTGCTGTAAATCTTAGTTTTATTAAATAAGAAACATATTAGGCCCTGACCTAACATATTAAGACTCAAGATGAACACTCACAACAATAGTGCTTATTTTGTTACTGGATATTTTAAGAACAATGTTTTGCCAAAAAAGTACCTGGGTCATGGAAGGGGACCAGGACAAAGTTTTTTGATAGCTCTGGTCCTCCGGTTGAGGGTCTTCTCCAGGATCCGTGAGGCGCCCTCTATCACTTGTTTTAGATCGTCGTACATGGAGCCAGTAACATCGAACACAAAGGCCAGGGTCGAGGCGCTGTCACCGGACCCATCATCCTCCTCAGCCCGGGGGACTGCCAAGAGCCTGTGCGCGCCGATCCAGAGCGCCAAGACTAGGCACCTCAATAAGACACCGGTCATTTTTTTTTTTTAGATGTACTGCATCTGTCTGCTGGAATGAGGCGAATCACATACACATTTAAAAGTTGAGGAAAGTTTTTCAATAGTTTCGATTTCAAAGTAATTCAAAGTCTGGGACTGCTTCTAATCGGTAGAAAATATATCTGAAACAATACAGCTCAGCTGAGACACAGAATCCAGAGTAAAATACTTCCACAGGAGTACATCCGTGCGTAAAGTTTGGAGGAGCGTGCGGACTGGCTCTGTGTTGGAGAGCCCCTGGAGAGCTGGTGCTCTGACGCTTCAAACGGGGGCGGAGATGGGTATTAAGGTTTGTGTGTGTGTGTGCACCTCGACCCCACTGTGACTTCCAGGCATTAACCACTATCCAACATTCCCCCTTCGATTCCCTTTTCTCCATAATTGAGGTAGGGCCCCAAGAGACGCGCTTTTTAACAGCTTTGCGCACATTACCAGAGGAGTCTGGAGTCTGGAGTCTGTATTTTGGACATGCCGAGAACATTGTCTCAGTAACAGCCTCGTTTGTATAAATAGCCATCGTTTATATTCAGCTGACACCAATCTAATTTTATACATAGCCCACCCTGAGAAATCTCCCCTTGGCATATGAATGGGGTGGAATAGCTTGATGTGCCACACAGAAATGTCACTTTCCTTACTTTTTTAACTGTAGCTGATCTAGATAGGAACATGTTATGGATTATCAAATAATATTCATAGGCACCTGACGTCTAGCTATAGCACATCTCAGATCAGACCTCACAGAGGAAGCCAGCCCTGATCTTATGAATGTAAATAATTTAGTGTCTTCTTCCAAAGTAAGTGGTAAATAGAATATTTTTTGAGACAAGCTGATTGTTTACTTCAAAAACAACTTCCATTATTGCTGCATTTAGTTACTTAGATGCTACACTTAAAAACATATCAAATACAGAGTGAATCCAAAAAATATACCCACAGGACAGAAGGTCAAAAGCTCTGGTCCATCCTGTCCTCTGCCTTCTCTATGGTATTACTTCAATCTGTTCTTGATGAGAAGAAAACAGAAAGCAGGTCTGAGCAGGCCCAGTGAGCACACAAACCCAGCAGCTTCTACACAAAAGCCACTGAGCCTCATTAATGCACCAATCAAAGCCAAGACATCACAGTTTTATGCAGTTCATTGTTCAGTATACAACCAAAACAGTGCAGAATTACACCACAAAGCGAGTCAGCAAGTAAGATCTTTAAATTTCTTTTATATTTTGAAGACAATTCAATTGGGTGTGTGAAGTCTGTCGGGGGTGGATTATAGTCTTGAGACGTGATTCATTAGGGATCAAAAGGAAAGTTGAACATTTTGCAAATACACCTTTAAGCAACACTTACACATTAAACTAAAACAGCTCCTACAAATGATCACCTGTATATAAAAAAATCCAACACAATTCTATTAATTTCCAATATAAAGACTAAGCACACAGTGATAGAAAATGTTGCCACTTAAATGCATTTTATTCTGTGCTCTTATACTGTTATAACAGGTAAATGACATTTATCATTTAGTAAATTATCATTTGCATAAGGCATAACATTAGTGAAGCTGATAAAACATCTTAATGCTGTAGCTAAAACAATCCAAGAATGAAAAAAGGCATCATTACATGCTCTGGCCTCACACAGGATAAAAACAAAGTGGACAATTGCAACCACAAAGCTCGCAAAAAGCTTTATTACCAGAATTAATGTCTGTTTGTGCCTCTCAATGACCAGGGCTTTGTGTGCGCTGAGGGTGGAGTACGATGCTCTCAAAAGAAATAATGAGCCTCAGTTCAGATGGAAGTTGTGAGAATTTGCTATGTTGCTTGGTCATGTCGTTCAGGGCGTCGCTGTGTAACAATGCAGAGACTAGGCGCAAGTGTTAACGGGGAAGTGAAAGCACAATAGGATGTGAAGAGTGCAAACATAGTAAAATAAATAATCCATAGTAAAATCCCAGCTCCTTCCAACGCTACTCTTCACATAAAAACCCTGTTCTCTCAGAAAAAGGAAACCTCAGAATGTGAGAGAAAATACAATCCCACAATAATCAAAAATACAGTGCAATACATTTTAACACTTTGATAAAAAATAAAACTTCATTCCATACTTATGAGGAAATTCCCATGAACGCAGTAGAGCAGAAAATAAATTACCCTTCTATTTACATTATACAATGTACACTCTACTGCCATGTCACTGTAAGTCAGTGTTGACGTTATCAGTAAGTAACCCATTTTTCCAGATTCTCCCGGGTTTTGAGTGTCTTCGCATGGTGGTGAAGCAGCAGCACAGTTCATCTAAGCGATTAATGTGTAGTCCGTGGTTTACAGTATGTGAACAAGATGCACACTAACATCTCGGGGGAAACTGAGTTCCTTGGACTGTCCATGGGGATACCACAACGGTGCGTTTGCAGAAATGCTCATACACAATCCACAACACTCAACGGGTTTACGCGGAGCCACTTAGGTGTAAAAGCACAGATTAATGACTGAGGGTTTTGATGATATGTTTGACTTTTCCGTCACATCAGAGGATATATTTGTTGTACAATCCAAACTAGAAATGTAGACGAACAGCTTCTTGACACAAATGCCGTATACGGCAGCGCAACAAAGTTTTCAGTCCACTTCTAGGTGAGTGAGATAAATGTGGTTCCTTCCCCGTTGCAGGTATGATGGTGCTGGATTGGTGTGTGGATGCTGTGTTGGATCCATCTGAGAAGTTGTAAGAATGATCACCATTAAATTGATAGACAATTAAGTGGTTTCATGAAACATGGGTGTGTTTAGGGCATGCAAGATAAATGGCTAAACAAATCTACTGCATTACTAAAATATGTCTTTGCGAGCTCACTTCGCAGTTGACAAAACGCTGAGCGGGATGTCAGCAACAATTGGCAGCGGCTGGTGCATTACATTAGGCAGTGAGAGCAGAGCGCTGTCTCGCTCTTCACTCAGCCCTGCAAGACTATGTGATTGCCAGCAAACAAGTGGGCCATTTGAATAATTCATAGGAACAAATGGCGAGCAGAAAGTGGCTTCTTCACTTTCAGCCCACAGACTGATTTTGCTTTCTTTTTATTATTTCCTCGTATTTATCTTGGAGTTGAAGCATGTCCTGGAATTCAGCCAAGCAAAGAAGTATCCAGGTACTGGCTCATTAACACACCACTCACCTTACATTCCTACACAAGTCCGTCATAGAGAGACAATGCCTGAACAATAGAAGGGTCTGCCTTTGAACCCTCCTGAAACTCCTGCAGAGTCAGCTTCCCGTCTGCATTCTGGGAAAGCAACAGGAGACAAAATGAAACTGCTGCTTTAACACAAAGTGACCAGCAGGGGGCAAAACAAGCTCTTAAGTTAAATCTGCTGTTGGACTGATCTTTGGTTCAGTGCCCATGGATGGAGGCCACTCTCTGCCAATAAATATCACTAAGTGCTGCTGTGCTGTACAGCTAGTTTCATGGGCTGATGTTGGCAGTAGAGGGCTGGCAAACCCACCCATGCAGGCTGCGTCTCATCTTTCACTAAAGCCGAGTAGATTCTTGGGGCCGAGGGAGTGTGCATTAGCACCGAGGGCTAGCGGGGCAGGAGACTATATATGATGTTTATAGACTGCCGGCGGTGTTAGTGACGCTGTGATGGATACAGCTAACAGCTCTAAACGTAACAGTGTCCATGTCAAAGCCCTGAGGGTGGCAACAAAGGCAGATTCAGTCCTCTTAAAGGTAAAGTAATAATCATTACTGCACTTGTTTCAGTGTCAGGCACAGTTTGATGTTAAAATGTAGAAAACATGAAATGGTACAGCAACTACTGCATTATCACACCAGTGTTTTGACATCTTTTCAATATTTAAATACTAACCTTGTCCATCATTGCAAAAATACGTTCCACCCGCTTTTCTGGTGTATTTTCTTCTTCTGGCAGCTCCACAGTGTTCCCCTACGATATTAAATCATTTAGTTTGTACCATTTAAAACTATTCAGATGTATATGTCTGATGTCTGGTAAAACTTACCACCATCTGATAAATGGCATCTACAATGTTCAACATCTCATCTCGGGTGATGTAGCCATCGTTATCCAGGTCATATAGTTTAAAAGCCCCTGTGTAGAGAAAAATGTTAAATATATTTTGGTAGGAAAGCCCATACTGAGATCACAAGGCTACTGTGACTTCAAAATGTAAAACAAAAGATTAGCATGGATTAAAAAGCACGCAGTGTTTCATGTCTGTGGAAGTGGTGAAAACTGAGTACAGACAGGAAGCAGCCTTTCGTGTTTGCTTCCCAGTTCAAAAGGCAAAAGTAGTGACTGTACACATGAATAAAGCTCACACTTGGTTTCAGGTTTAAAACCTATGGTTACAGATAAGGTTTCAGGTTTTCTAGGGTGTTTTATTTTCCATAAAGGTTGTCAACATATTGGGTTATGCCCCACAGGTTGTGTGCCCGCTGTCTTGCTAATAATCTCCCTGTTGCTGTTCTCTAAGACAGTTGTTCCCAACCTTTTTGGTCTGAGGTGCCCCCCCAGCCCTGTCAGATGAATTCACGTACCCAGTCATCAATTCCTAATCTATGTTCCAAATGTATTATTGAACTGTCAATGTTACAGTTGGTTTGGTCAGCAACCATACTAATACTAGCCTAGACTAGTATCTAGACTATTATCCACTGAAATTACTTTTAACTAACTATTATAACGGTTATCACTTTTGGCTACCTGTTTAAACTTGCTATCTAGTTTTCACACACTCTTACATTACTGCAACACTTGGTGTTCAGGTGTTGACTTAATCTTAATATGTGGATATATTCTTTGAATCAAATCCTAATTTATTTTTCATTTTTTATTAGTTATGCTACTCTCCAATCTTTCCACGCAGATCAGTCCTCTTTCATATTCAACGCATTGCAGTCAATCCTAAAACATGTTATTTAAATGTAAAAAAACAAACAGGGGAAGGAGGTTGCATCTGTTTACATCTCAACTTCTCATCAAGAGTTCCCCGGGAAGTCACTGACAAGGCCTGGATGAACTCAGAGAACTCGATGCGTCCATCCTGCAGTGACAAAAGGGAGAGAGAAAATGGGAGAGAGGAAATGGCCCAGAGAGAAGATGAGCATCTTGAAAAACGGGACCAGACGTTTATTCCAGGTCTGCTGCTATTTTCGCCCTGCACCTGGCTCTCTCCTGAGGCAGAAATATGTCACCTCTGGTCAATAGTAAGATGGATGCGACTGGGTCATTGTCTAAAAGTTACAGTACACTAACAACCGCTGCACATTTTCCTAACAATTCCGCATCATGAATGGGCATGGCAGATAATTCTGTCCGACAAGGTGGAAAATACACCCTCCCATAATTGTGGCCCTCAGCATTCGTTTTCGGCTGTGAGGCCACACTGTGCAGGCAAGACAAACGTATACTGACATGGATAATAATCAAATATAAAATTGAAAACTCAAAGTGCCTCACATGCTGCTAATTCAGACAAACTTATCAAGCTAAACCTCCATCCTCAAGCAACTGCACGAGACTCAAATTAAACGCTTAAAAAGGCTGCATAAAAGACATTCTATTTACACATCCAACAGCTGTCGACAACAAACAAAGCATATACACCAACGCCCTGGACGTCGTTATTTAGGATTATTACAACATTAGGATTGTTGGTGTGTGGTGCTAAAACAGCTGTCTACCTGCAACTGCTATGAGTTCAGCCACAGCTTTGCTTTAAGAATACATTCAAGTGCTCGAATGGCGCTGGGGTCAGCTAACGTTTATCTCTACCAGACATCTGACCAGCCAGACAATGCTGAAGTCATGCATTGCTGATAGCATAAGTAATAAATACCGTTAAGATCAGTGCATTCTCTAACTACAGGGTGCCTAACACTAGTGAATGTCACAGATAAACATCAGATGGAGGGGTTGTCTGATCTTTCTGACACAAAGCCTCTTAACTGAGTCAATAAACCTCCAGGGGCTCACCAATGTCCCAGGAGCATGTCATCTACAGTTTATCCTCCTAAACACAACCGGACTTATCTGCAGCTGCGATGAGGTGGATCACTCCAGAAAAATGTTGCCCACATAACTGTGTGTCAGTTCCAAAACAAAAACATGCATATACACCTTTTGAAAAATCAATTGGCAAACACTATTGGAAACTGATTTCTGGCACATAACAAAGGGTTATGAATATGTCTTACTACTAATGCAATGACTCATCTTTTTTATATATAGGAGAGCATCATCTGTGCTGTTATAATACTGGCAATGTTGGAACAGATTGATTTTGAAAGACACAGGTAGTGTTTTGATGTACTTCAAAATGTGGAAAATACAATTGGATGTATGTAGAAGTATGTTTGTACTAACCTTACAGTTAGCAACAAAATACACAGAACACAAATAGGGCAATCATTGCACACTGGGTACAATAAACATGTCCTTATACTGTATGTTATTTTGATTACATTTTGGTCAAGAATGTCAATACAACTTTCGTTCAAAGGTAAATACATTGCACTTTCCTGTATACAAACCTGATGACCTCCAGCTCTCTCTTTCATTAAAAAAAAGCAAAATGGGCTCTGGAATAATAAGAGCAGCAAAATGAAAAGGATTTCTAAACCATGTTGCCCTTTTGTTCTGTGCAACCTCTGGCTGAAAGGACCTTTAGATTAGCTCTACCCTCAGACGCTGTCACTTTGAACATTATTAAATGTTCTTATTAAGCAGCAACCCCAGACAAACAGCCACTGTAACTATTTCTCTGTCCTAACAAAAGGTAGGTGAATATTTGTCCTGCCTCATAATAGAACAGTTAAACATATGAAATTTGGTACAAACCTTGTTTTCATCAAATACATTGAAGACAAAGGAGGCAAACTTTGTGGGATCTCCAAAAGGAAAGAACTGCTTGTATATCTTCTGAAAGCCCACAGCATCCAGCTGCCCACTTGGGCAATCTTTAATGAAGCCTTTGTACCTGGAACATAAAGCACAGATATTTAAAGAGTTCTAATATCATGTATAATGGCAACAACGATGACAGATTGAAGTCACCTCTTCAACCTGCAGCACGCATTATGGATTCAGCCTGAAAGCGTGTGCTAGATCAAAAAGGTAAAGTGCAAAGCTATTTGTCTCATTCACAGATAAGACGATTGCCCTAATCCAATAGCAGGCCCAGAGTAGTTAAGTCTAATCAAATTACTCTCTAGTCTTCTTTTGATAATATGCGTAGCTGATAGCTAAGTCTGAGAGCTTCCTCTTGCCTCTGGAAATGACATGTCTAGAGAGCGACTTAACATCTCTTTTAGCCTAAATATAGAAGCATCTCACAAGCAATTTCAAGCGCAGTCGCTCAAAAAGTCAGTCAGCTTCCTTGTATGTCTTCATAAAAGGGACACAGCAGCCTCAAAGTCTAACTAGACTGTTGCAGGTCAAGGAGTGAGGGAGAGACTGTTAGCCATTACAAAAATAAATGCTAGATGAAAAGGAGGAGGAGAAAATAGCAGGAAGATTACACTCGTTATAAAAAGCATTACAAAAAGCTTTTGCTCTCAATCAACAGCAAAAATGATGCACAAGGGAGTGCTGCACGCTCGTCTCTGATTCAGAATAAGGCCGGGCTGTAATTACGGCCAGAGAGAGAGAGAGTGAGATAGAATGTTCTGATGAAGAAGACCAGAACAGATCTTTTCCACTCACACATAGGCTACTCACTCCTCTTGAACTCTGTACATTTAATCTGCCTTGGAGATAATGAAGCCAGCTCCATATAGTCAAAGATAGGTGGAAAGACGTTTTGAGGACAAGAAAAAAAAAAAGAAAAAAAAGAAAAAAATCTTCTGCAAGGCGAGAAGAGAGCAGAGCCATATAATTCTCAAATTTGAATTATCTGGAGATGTGCAGAAAAAAATGAAAGCCTAGCTTACTATGATGCATAACACAATCTAATTGGTATTTAAAATGCATGGCACACAATGCATATCATAATTCAAAGCTGATCCATTTCACCTGAATTCTTCAGTCATTTTTAATGTGTGACTAATAATAGACAGAATGGTACTGTAGCACAATGTATAGCATAGTGTCTGTACTGTTTATACAGTTAGTATATGTTTTAGTATAGTGCATTCAGTATATTTTTTGCTGCAAAAACAGAAAAGTATACAGTATATACAGTATGAAGTATTTGTCGTAAAGACACCTATTCTTTTCTTCTTTAGACTTCCAGGAGGTTTAGAGAAGTGGCTATATTGCTCTTACTCAATCATTTTAAGTGCATCAAATATCAGCCATTTTTTTGTTTATCGCAGGAAAAATAAAACTGAACTGGTTCTCCAATACATCTGCTTATCACAGATAAATTGTGTCAGAGTATACGTTTGCTGATAAGTAACAAGAACAGTTCAGTGCAGAAATGTGTTTTGATTGGTGTTGTTTACATAAATAATGGTCGAAAAAACCTTTCCTGTCTCCTGCATCACATTGATAGAAGGATACATTAATATATACAAATGAATTAAGACCACAGTACTTATGAGGTGAAACAGGTCTTCACTTTAAACCATGCCTGACTAAAGGAGGCACTCCTCTGATTTTGCACATCAAGTTCAGTTTACTTGTTATGAGTGCTAGTCCCTGAAAAACATATCTTTTGTGCCTCTGAAGCAGCTTTCCAAAGTCTGAAAAAATAACCCTGATGATGTCGTCATCATCATCAGGGTTATTTTAAAGTCTGATGCTTCAATTTTGTATCTGTATTTTAGGAGTTACTCAAATGTATGGTACAATACTAAATCACAAGACCTCCTCTTAAATATGAGATGTATTTTCTGTGACCAGTTTTTTTGCAATTTTAAGAGCGGACTTATTGCATGCAAAAATGATAGAGCAGTGAATGGAGTGAGTAATCCATCATTTTAATTATTGCACTTGTACAACACTGTCAGTTTTTACAAAAGTATCAAAAGTGATGCATGACAACCAGAGAAAATATTTTGTATTACACACATTCTTTCTCCTTCTCAAAACCCTGCACCTACATTACCTAAATGCTAACACAAAGTGTGTTATTTAACCAATAACCAAATTTAAGCTGTTCTGATCAAAACTATTTGCTCAAAATATGTCTTTAAAGTGAAGAAAAAACTTGTTGTCAATATGAGTATTGGTTGGGCTCCAGTTAAAACCTTCAACATGCACTTTGAGTTTTGATTTATAATTTTTTTTATTATAATCATATTAATTTGCTTTACTAGGCATTCAGTATACATGTAAGGCTGACTGACTACCACATTTAACATTACTACCAGTAGAGTTATATAAGCAGGCGACACATCTACAGTACATGGGTGCAGCACAGAGGCACTGTACCAGTGTTAACATGTTTGCCCAGTGTCAGCTATTCCTCAGAGTCATAATCAGAATCTCCTTCATTTGTCAAGAACACGTTGTGTCCAAGAAATCTGACTTGGTGACACTGGTGCTAAGACACATACACATTCAGACTGTACTTGAAAGAGTGTAATAGTGCAACTACGTACTGTACTTGCAGGAACATAGCATACGTGACAGTGTGCATCTCCCACAGTAGGGGGGCCAGCATGAAGATTAAGAATTTATTACTGGCACTGGCTCCTACTCCTTGGCATCTACCAAGGTGGTTTGCTGAAGAGTTGCACAGGACGTCTGTCTAGCTGGCAGGAACATCACTGCGTTATGGCATTTTGTTATTGATTTCAGGTGAGCCTCAAGCTTACCAATGATGTTCCCTTAGAGGAGAGTTAGGAAGGGGGACAAATTGAATGCACAACATAGGCATTTATCTAACCGCGCTAATTCTTCTATGTCTGTGCCTGTGCTCTAATTACACGCCATCTGGCATTTCCCCTGGTAAAATTCCCGCTCATCCCTCACACTCAGCCGTGTTGATTGCTGATGATCTTCAAGTGAGGACTAATGCAAACTTTTCTGTGAAAGACAGTGAGAGTGATGGTGAGCTAGCTGGGGGCTGGAGGTTTAAGAAGGGTGGGGGTTTTCCGCCCCAGTGCACTCAGAGAGCCCCAGAGATGGCCACCTTGGGGGCTATTGAACTGCCAATGCCCAGTGATATCTAATTCTGCTGCTGCTGCATGGCTGTGTATATGCCCGGGCCCCTCCCCCAAGTAAACCCCCTAACAGGGGACATAAACAGCAACTAGCTCCTGACACAGAGCTCTTTTCATGCATGCAGAATTAGGTTGTGAAATGCAAAACCAAAGCATGAGAACTGAAGTGTAAACATGGAAAAGTGATCACTTTATTACAGTGCTCCCTCTTCAGATATACAGTAAGGCTGTTGTTTCTTTGGAAAAGAAAAACAGAGAACACTCTGTATGCAACAAACAAAAGTGATGACTACGCTCATGCCTGAATCATCTCTGTACATGAAGATGCATTGTCTCCTGTTCGTGTGCCAGCGGCTGTCAAATTATGCCTTCAGAAAAAAATCTTACCACAGTTTCTGTGACTTATTATGTTTCATTCTGATATATGTAAATAGATGATAGAACATTGTGAGTGCAAGTTGGGATCAGACAAAGGCGAGACCTCTACAAAGTGATGCCGGAGTAGGTCAACCTGAATCATAAGTACAGACTCTGACAGGGAGGATTACTAATAGGCAAACTTGTGGAGGCTCTGTGGCCATGTAGTGATTAAGTCTTTGGATGTAAAACAACCTCATGCCCCCGCAATTCTTCTGTTATCAGACATCCCGTTTGCAAATAGAGCAAAAAAAGGTTGTTGAGGAATGTATCATGCAAATGTTTGTATCCGTTCAAAGTCATTCAGTCTCAGTAAGGCTTCAAAGTCATTCTATTTTCAGAACTCATCTGCCTTCAGGATAGAAGTGAGGGAGATGGCTTTGAATCAACTATCAAACCAAATGTAAAGGCACTATTCATGGACTCAAGAAACCTGACGATTTCTGGGCTAAATACATATCAAAGTGGATTTTGGAAGAGTCCTGTGAGTTTTGCCAGTAAAAACACAACTGTGATTGTAATAACTTGCATCAGGAATGGAAATATCTCCTTAAAAATGAATGTGTACTACTGCTGGTAAGAGACCATTCATTAACTAGTCATTTTTCAGAACCAAATAACTTTTGGATAACTAGCTCCCTAAAGATATGGACTAAAATGTCTAAATTTTTGTCCGAACCTGGCCCGGCCCGTCGGGACCCGTCGGGCTCAGGTCAGGTATCCATGCTTTAACTCACATGCACTAACATGCACGCGCTGCCCAACTGGCTATCAAAACAAAGAACAGAGAAGCTTGAATAACAACACACACAGAGGTAGTGTGACTTCATTTTTGGCTCAGGACGTCATTACTCTATTATATCTTTACATAGAAAATAGAAGTTTACTGCTATATTAATGTTCTGAATATTGAGTACATCCCCTTTAAAAGAATAATAAAAAACCTAATAAAAAAGTATATACACACACAATAAAAATAAAGATGAATGCATACACTTACCACTGCTGCACCTCTTTCTCTGTAACTGTAAGAGAAATAAAAAGAGACATATTAGCTTTAAGGAAAACGTTGGCTGTCCTAGAAAAAAACAGTATCATGCTGTTAGATACAACAGAGGAGCCAAGTACTGTAGTAGCATCATTAATCATCTTGGCCCAATCCTTTCACATCTGACTTTACCAAAACTATTCAACAGTGTCAACGTGCAAGTTTGAAACAATAGCCATGTTTAGTTGAGTATAGAATTAGTCAGTTCTAGCCTACTATATGAATAATAATTTCTGCGAGGACAAGTGGGAGTAAACCCCAGGGAGCCACAAAAAGACAAACAAGGCTGAGAGAATGAAGGTCAGTCACAGATTTAAAGGAGAATTCCCGGTCGATTCCAACACGTAGCTCTGTTGTTTCTGTTTATTTCGAGTGCTGTCAGAGAGAAAAACGAAAACAATCGGTGCTGTCTACACCGTGTTAACCTCCTGCTAGCGTTAGCACCCAACAGACTTAAAAAGGGAAAGTTTTAAAAGTCCTTTTTGCCTCTAAACATGTTCAAAATGTCATTAAAGGTGTCTACCCATGTGAAGTGATTCCTTCCCAGTGAACAGTGAATCTCACTGCTGTAGATGTTAAAGAAATGCATAAACGTTGTGCTAATTCAGCTGTGTTTAGTTCTGGTGTTGAGACGGCAGTTAGAGTGCTTAGGGACCGTCTACAAACTACAATACAGAAAAGACATACAAACAAATTTTCAAAAATAAGCATATGCTTAATTTTTTAAAATAAGTGCTGTAGTACAACTTATAAGTTCTAATTGAGGTAAGTTTGGAGACACTACCTTTTTTTAATCATTAAACTGATAGCCTATATATTTTGTTTTCTCTTTTCTGTGTTATAGTTTGTAGACTGTCCCTAAGCACTCTAACTGCCGTCTCAACACTAGACCTAAACAGAACTGAATTAGCACAGCTTAGATGCATTTCTGTCACACCTACAGCTGTCTGATTCACTGTGTTCACTCAGAAGGAATCACTTCACATGGGTAGGCACTTTTAATGACATTTTGAACATGTTTAGCGGCTAAAAACATGTTTTAAACTTGCCCTGTTTGGTGCTAACTCTAGCAGGAGGACAACACAATGTAAGTAGCACTGATTGTTCGTTTTTCTCTCTACTGACAGCACTTCAAATTTACAAACGACAGAGCTACGTAATGGAATTGACCGGAATTCTCCTTTAAGAAAAAGAACAGTTCAGGAGGCAGGATGTGTTGTCATGCCCACGCAAACAAAATTAGCTGCCAGCATCTAATCAACAAATCCCTACTGGCTTCCCCTCGTCTCTTGACTTTCTCTCAAATAGCACAGCGATTTCCAGCCTCTCGGGCCCCTAGGGTTGCTAATGAAAACGAGGACTGTACATCAATATCGTTGGTTTAACCAGGTGGTCCTTTGGGATAGACATTCTGAATTCATGCCACTGCAAGTCTGGGGACACATGCCGTCTACTACTGGGGCAAAGAAATGGCCTTATAAACATAGCAAACAGCTAGTTAGTTAATTGGTAATGTCTTCTTATGTAATGTTTAACCTTTAGCAACTCATAGTCATAGTTACTGTAAAAAGAACACAAACAGGGAAACAAAGGGAGTTTCATGCCTAGACATAAACCTGTCCCAAATAAGACATTTTGGGGGGAATTACATTATCAAATTATCAAAAACCCTATATTGCAGGAAACTAGTCAGAAAATAAAACATATATTCATGGCAAACATATTCAACACTTTAACATGACATGACAATGTGCATTCCACAGTGTGACTACTGCAGCGCTGCAGCAGAATCACATGGAGGCTATTGATAAGAAGGCCAAGCCAGGTAGCCTTTGTCAGCATATATCTTGGCCTCAATTTCTTCTGCTCAGCATTTCACCAAGAAACTCAAGTCAGTCAGAGGCAATGGGCAATAATGTGATCAGCCCATTGCAGGAGAGTGCAGGGCCTACTCAACTGGTTGGCCCTGCAGGGTCTGCTAGAACACATCCAGCTTGATCTGTCACTGTGGGCCTCTCCATGGCTTTGACAACTTACAAAATCATCATGACATAACATGGGCCTAGCCTACTTCCTGCAGACATTTTAAGAGGACTGCAGGCATTTCTATGTGATGCCAGAGCAGTCATTTGGAAAAGCATTTTTGGTTTCGAATTACGCTGTTTTAAAGAACAGGTGAGGCTGTCCACAGTTTTCACTAAGAACAGGACAAACACTGGCTAGCCAGAGCCTTGGTACAGTTTAATGTTGTCTTTGGCCAGAAAGTGTTTTATTTATAGGTCCCAAGGCATGTCTTTATGTTTTAACATTAATATGAGTTTCCCCAACCTGCCAATGGTCCCCCAGTTGCTAGAAATGGCGATAGGTGTAAACCGAGTCCTAGGTATCCTGCTCTGCCTTTGAGAAAATGAAAGCTCAGATGGGCCAAACAGGAATCTTCCCTATATGTCGTCATAAGGGGACAGGTCACCTCCCCTTTCTCTGCTTTCCCCACTCAGACAATTTGGCCCACCCATGAGAAAGAGAGAGACATCATGGCTTGCAAACAAGCGAAGCATGGAAGTTGGTCAAGGCCACTCCTCCACCCTCCACCTTGCCCCCCTCTCTCCTCCTCAATAGCATTTAAAGCTACAGACACAGAAACACCCTAAGGAGAGCTCATTGTGGGACTGGCTCTAGTGGCTGTAATTCTGCACCACGGCTGAATTTGGGAAAGAGACTTCAGATACATTAGTAGGGAACCACTAAGGCTTATATAAAAGCATCCAAAAAGCAGCATGTGATAGGACCTTTAAAGCACAAGGTCATAATAATTGTCTTATAAAGATGCATGCATTTTTTAAAACCTGCAACAAAGCTGAAGACAGACATCTAACTAAACAGGCCTTAATTCTGGTCTGGCCTTGTTAGTTGCCTGACAACACAGAGGGCATAATTTGCTGAGGAAAAAAACACCCTACCACTGAAAGAACAAAAAAGACACATAGGCACAGAGAAATTCACTAAGTCCCCAATCTGTCAAGAAGCAAAGCATAGACCAAAATGGTAGACACAGCCTCTCATGGAAGTGCAAGAAAAAGAGACAACAACAGCATGAAGGAAAGCCGAAATAGGTCTCAAGTCAGGCAACAACAGAGAACAGGAGAATGATCACGCTGGGAGAGAAAGCTTGGTGCCCCTCTCAGCGATGCTAACCAGATAAGATCCTAATTATACTATTCCATTCCCAAGTCAAAGAGGGCAATTAGGGGATAAAGCAGGAGACAGGGCGAAAAGGGTAAGAGAGAGTGAGAGAGAGAGAAAGAGAGAGTGAGAGAAAGAGAGAAGAGGACAGCAGCAAGCAGCCCAGCCCAGCACGAAGCCCAATCTTCCTCCACAGCAATTTTCGGCTACCACAACAGCCTTCCATGGTTTTGCTGTGGAGAGACCCACCATACAAATAACACTGTCATTAAGCAGCCAATGGATGTCAACTCCCACACACACCTGCACACTGTACGGCGCAAATAACAACTCTGTACTCCAAAAATAACATGCAAATGGCTAATTTGGTGTCTTCAGAGCAGACATGGTTGTGGTAATTATAAATGTGATCTCTGCTCATATTTGAATGAAAAATGTGGCGAGGGGGGGAGGGGGAGAAGTTAGTGCTAACAAGGTGAGAAAAGCAAATGCTGTCAACTTACAATGAATATTCTACAGGACCAACACAAATCAATGTACCATTTCAATATAAACTCTGTTCATATTATATACCCATCTATCTCTGTCTCAGTATACATAGAAGAATCTACGGAGGTTCCATGACGTGCATCAAACCACGTCCTCATCTCTAAAACCCCCCAGCTCGATACAAACTCAGCATCTCCATATTTAAAAGTCCCTTCAGTGTGATTTAAAGATACTAATCGCTACTTGTGTGGGACGTTCACTAATCGCAATTTGCTACACAACATTTAAATGTAAATTTTATTCTCAGCTGACGTTTAGTTGTAGATTTGTTTTGTCAATAATAAGATACGGGTGTAGAATTGCATTATATCTTACTGTAGCAGGCAGGGCTATGTACTGTACAGCCTGTATGGATCCCAGTGGGTGGAAAATATCATTATTAATGTTTGCTATTCCTATCACACACTGTGCAGTCTTTTCACCTTTGGTCAGAATGTTTATTTTTTTCTCATGCAGGCTAGCTGAAAAGAGTTTGTGTTCCTAAAACACAAGCACAAAGAAAAAGACGTGACAATACTCACAGTAGGTTTTCCTTGTTAACTCCTCCACCACCTCTGGCTTGAGCTTGCTGTTTGATTTACCCATGATCTTCAGCTCTCCTCCACACCTCCAAATCCACCTTGGCACACAGCACCGGTTCCTACCTCCTCTCCAGGCTACTCCTCTGCCAAAAACATACACAAACGGGGGCCAGTTTAGGTGCAATGATGCCGGAGAAAGATGGGAAACACTCTTTTGTTTTGTTTTGAAGAAAAAAAAGAAAACTCCCATTTAAGCTAAGTGAGTATATTGTTCTGTGTATTTCACTCTAGCTGCGGTCATGATCTGCTCAGTCATCAGGCCTGGTGCTCCAGACAGGCGAGCCAAACCCCAGGGGCCCTTTAAAGAAGGGCCGGCAGGTTGTTGAGTCTATATGACAGCAGCCGAGTGCCTATATGTTCATGCCTCATTTCTTCATAGCAGTCCGTGGGCAAAGAGTGGCATTTGGATGCGTTGCTACCTTAGACCTTGGTCACTCAGTGGTTGGGTTCAGCACGTTCAATCTCTGTTCCACTAATTCTCTGTTCTTCCCACTCCTCCCCCCCTCCTCTATTTTCACCACATATACTCTGGGTTAGTTGGGTTAGTTCTGGAGAAAAGATTCCTCCCTCTTGACAGCTGAGATAAAGAGGTATGTAAACTAAAACACAATGAACAGAGGTGGCCTGGCATGCACCCCGCTGCACTTTACACTCACTCAAAGCGTTACCCTTTAATCCCTGGAATTTATACAGACATAACAGTTTAAGAAAAGGTAAAAGGTTTCAGTAATAATTCATGGAAGCAAAAAAGAGGCAAGGTCTCAACATACATACATACAGTTCTAGATGCCAGCTGAAAAGAGATGTGGTCTTGCTCTTAAAATAAGTGTGCGAGCAGTCTACAAAGCTTAGAGAGAGGGGGATTTGAAGAGTGACAGTTTTCTTTTCTTCTCCATTCTGACTCATAATTCTCCCTCCTTCCTGGCCTCATGACAGCATGGTGATTTCCTCCTCTCTGTCACAGTAGACAGGAGAATAGGCATAATGGAATTTCTTTGTAACACGGGCCTAGCGGTGGCATGCACTGATGCCTAACCACAGCAGCTGTCTAAGCCACATAAAAAACTACTGTATGCACTAAGTAGGCACCTTCACTGCAAACATCTGCTCTCTGTGTCCATGGCCATTGATGTCCTCCTGAGGGATGCCATGCTGGTAATCACCATCTTGTGTTTGCTCAAGCCTTCTGGTCCTGGGTGTTACTTAGACTCTGTCGAAATAAACAGGCAGACAGCGGTTACAAAAGGAATGCATTTGCTGTGTTTTAGTTGAAATGGACAGTGTTGTCACCAAGAACGACAGATGCATTAGCACTTAACTGAAAAAAAACTCAAAACAGACAACGACCATTCTAGTGTCTGCCAAAGTTACTGAATAAAGCCCACAGGCAAGGCACAGTGACAGCGTGGAGCAAGAGAGTTGGCAAAGTGCATAGGCTAAGTAAACTGCTTTAAATTAGCATAATTTAAATTAATGTAGCTTAAAGTCCGAGGAATGATCGATTCCATTAAATTCATAACAAATAAATTGCTGAATCAATTCATATGAAAGAGAGCTTCCATATGCATTTGGTTGACAGCAGTAAACATAAAGTCGAAGCAGCAGCAGGTGGGACGTTGCCTGGCAGTACCATAGCAACACAGTTTGTGGCTACAGTACAACAGCTACAATGCGGGAAGCTTGCTAGTCATTCTACTCGCAACACTTGGTACCCACGCTGTTCTTTGTAGCGAGTTGCCTAAAACACACACACAAAAATGACCTTGCAATGATAAAAAGCGTATCCCTGTAAAAATTACTTCGTTGCTTACCTGAGCTACAGAAGCGGGAAGTGGCCGTTCAGTCAGTCCCACAGCAAAGAGCCACTGTCCAACGTTTTCTTCCTCCACCGAGTTCCGGAGCGACTTGCTGCTGCGCGGATGGCGGTCCGTGCTGCTCTGTGATGCCGCCGTCAGGGAGTGACGTTGCTGCTGGTAACTCAGCCCAGTGCCAAAGAGATACTGACGTCGCAGTGTATTGGTCATACAGGGACTCTTTGTATGCTTTTTAGGAGCCTTACACGTGTCATTTCATACACAGTGACGGGTTAATGAACCCACTTTTTGAAGCACATTCATATTTTCAGGCCAGAGTTTGGCATTTTTTTGCTCACAAGTGTGCCCAACTGATTTTGTAACCTTATGTCTAGGAATGCCGTAGGTTACATAATTAATGGAATAATATAGCTAATTTTTGTTTTTCATTAGCCTACGTTATGACTGAAGGGACTTTACCTTTTTATTAGCTATAGTATACTCACTGCACCAGTGTGTGTAATTATGCGATCCGCTTAAATAATGTAATATAGGCTACATTGGCCATCGCTTTACAATTATGTGAAAAGGTGGATGATGGCATAATGTCATCTCAGACAATTGTTATCCTTATAGTAAGCTTAGGTATGTCTGCTGGTTGACTTTACATGTTTAGTTTGATCTATAGCCTATTAATTTGTTAGCATTATTGTAAAATGATGTAGGCTATGATATGATTTTTTTGGCTATATTTATAGCTTAAATACAGCTATTAAAGGGATTCTGTGGCAATTTAGCATTGCAATTTCATTAAGCTGAGGGATTCACAAGAGATAAGAGAATAAACAGGCATGGTCAATATTGATGCAGCAGAGACCTAGATATCCTGAGTGGTAGTCCTTAGTAAGGGGCAAGCTCCAAAAACTCTTCATTTCCCATAATAAAACTCAATATAGGCGCTCAGGTCTTTTAAACACCACATAGGTTACAAGGTCTTTAACAATTAACCCTGATGACATCATTATTTCCACATGATTGCATCATCAGGTTTCCTTTTTTGAGACTTTAAAACGATCCTTTCAGAGCTACAAAAGACATTATACAACTGTTTTCACAAGCTGAGTAGTATGCCTGCTCTACATTAAAATAAGGCTGATGTGTATAATTTAAGAGTGGTACGCAATTTAGGTTATTTCAAAGATTTGTTGTAATAGGTATTTTAGTAGCTATAAAAAAAGAAGCTGGGTGCTAAAAGCTTGAGAGTGGCATGTCAAATTGAAAGAGCATACCCAGAAAATTCAGGTGGAGTTTATCTAAACATAGCCTGCTATAATTACTGATTTAGAGAGCACAAGGCAGGCTGAGAAACATTGCAGTAGGGAGAAGCAAATACATTCTAAGTGGTTTGAAACAAAAGATGAATGTTCTGCAGTCTGCAGTGTATTGATTGCTTATTAGGCTACATTAAGTTTACAAGGACAAGTCATTTTTCCAACAAGTCTCAAATTATCACATTGGTTACTCACGTTTATTACTCATGTTGTTTGTGCTTGGGTCCAAACTTTGCAATCAGAGCGTTTTATGGGCAGTTTATTAAAATTCTGGTCCCTTCAGCCACATGCGAACAGCTGCTGAGTTATATCATTTGTCCATTAACAACTGCTCCACTATCATTCTACAGCCCAGTAGGAGCTTTCTGCCCATTGGATGGGAGGGTTGGGCCTAAATGTAGGCTGTGTGGCTTGGCCACCTTTGTATTTAGTGCTCTTCCCTGCAGTCCCTTATTGCAGTCAACTGCAGTTACAGTAGTCTCATAGGAACTGAGGGAACAAGGCTAAGCACAGGAGAAAGAGGCCGTGGCAAAACTGGGTAAGGGAATGGAAGGTTTATAACTTAGATACAGAACATGTTGTAACTATCCAACATAATGTTTTCTTCAACTCCTTAGGGTAATCTGAATTCAGATTACCCACTACCCATTATTTGCACAGTTTGCAACCATCTTATAGGCCAATATACGGTAAATCTTAATTCCTTCAATTTGGGCTATAAAGTATATGTGTGTCTTCAAACAAATTGAACTGTACAAGAGAAAACTGTACAAGAGAGGATGTTTTCAAGAAAATTATATTAATTGAGGCCATTCTTTTTTGTTTATGTATCTGATAATCCTATACATATCCTATTATAAAGTGTGTCATTTCCATTGCAGAGCATCAACCGCTGACAGTCATTTCTCCTTTAAACACACTTTACAAAAGCACTTCCCCTGAAAACAATTTGGTGTAATTACTTGCAGAGAGTTGCCCATTTATCAGAAACCACACATACCATGATCATTAAATCATCATCAGCATGGGGGCTTCATTATAGGCCCCTGCAGCGTCTTTGCATGTGTGATGTGCTGACATATGCTAAAACAGCTGGGGACCACTGGAAGAAAACCACTCATTGAAAAATATCTGTATATTTTGTAGTGTCTGAGTTTTAGCATCCCAGGATAGAAAGCCATCATCTCAGAGCTGACAACATACTATCAACACAATATGTTTTATATTACAACTTGAGTACAAAATCGCTCATACGTAAACAACGTGCATAACGAATGAGAGAAACATCCATATATTTCAAAAACGGATGTTATGACCATGTGGTTGTGATATTTTTATGTATTGCTCTAACTTTGATTTAACATCTGATCCATCACTCTGGCAGTTTTATAAATAGTCACCTACCTAACAGAAATGCAGCTACAATGAGTCAGACATGAAAGGCATTCTAGATTTAACCAACACTTGCAAGATAAAAAGCCAGATATTTAATTACTTTTTCCTCAGTCTGTCACTCTGTGCTTGGAAAGCAAGATTTCAATGCCAGCTAAAATGAACATCTTTAATACATTTATTTCAAACAAACACAGTCAAATTCTAGAATTGATTCTTATCCTCCATATATTATCAAAACCAGAAAAAGAGTTTGAGTGATGGGCTGTCAGAAAGAGGCAGCTAACCTTTTATAGTTTTTGCTCACATGAATCTTTTACAATGGTGTGACAGATGGAGGGAATGGCAAAGGGCAGCAGATGAACGAGAATCCCTTCATGCCACTCTACATAAATGCATCTAAATTGCATTATGTAAACCCTGGTAGGTTGCTTCACATTACAAAATCTGAAAATGACAAAAATGTGACCTTATCGAACAGAGTTACAGAGATCATTACATTTCTATGATTAACTTCATTCCATGAGCAACTTCCTCTTTCTTCATTAACTGCAACCAAAAAACATTTTCCTGAGGCGTCATCTGTTGTACCCACTTGAGTATCCCATATGGCTATATATATATATATATATATATGTAGGATCATAAATATACAATCCCTACTCTCTTCTAAACAGACATGGGTATGAGAATCCAACAATACTTAACACAGTCAATTCTGTAAATGCAGGGCATTGAGGTTTTAGAAGAGCAGTGATGCTGGTGTAATGCCTGTGACACCCAGCTGTTAATTCAGACTGACAACAGGCCGATATCTGACAAACTAATGGCAGATGCGGCTTGAATCCTCGCTTTATGAAGATAAACTGTACCCCCTCGGGAAGGAAGTGGGATATGAGAGGAGAAGAAAGAGAGTAAAAACATGTTTTCTTTTTGCAGTACAGTGAAACAACATTGTAGAGTTTATCTAAACAGGTGGAATACATTCTGGTTGACGAGGAAAATGTTTCAATGCAAGCTGTGTTAGAAGTATAGGACGCAATCTGTTGGGCCCAGCTTTCTGCATTTGTATCATTAAAAGCAAAGAAAGTAATAAAGCATAATGATATATATATATATATATATATATATATATATATATATATATATATATATATATATATATATATATATATATATTTTAAAGCACTACTAATCCTTGAATCTAGAGAGAAAAGTCCCTCATCAAGCCCAGTTAAGTTAAAATAATAAGGACCCCGAGTATAAACTTGTCAATTTTAGCTTTACTGTTGTTTAATTGTTTCCACTGTGAATCTTCTGCCTTCCAAATAAGTAATTTAGCATTAAATAAGGTTTTATGTCTACCATGGACATAAGTGATTTTTTTACACTCTTGTGGAGGTGTGTGTATGTGTGTGTGTGTGTGTGTGTGTGTGTGTGTGTGCTTGTGTTTCGTCTTTCAATCCAACTACAGGATCATGTCTGCCCTCTAAAGGCTACAACAGGAAACAACATCATAATTATTTATCATAATATAATAGGGATTAATTCAGCAATGGAGGCAGCTGTGAACAGTTTATATTTAAATATAGGTTGAATCCAAAGGTAGATGTTGGTGACTAAATTAAGCATGCCAACAGCTACCATTGCTGATTGTCTCTCATCATCAGAACTTTTCAAATACAAAAAGTCTGAAAGGATTGTAATAGCTTTCATTGGTCAGTGGTGAAAGGCAAGAAATTACAAAGATTTGTCATAGTACAAAACACAAATAACCAATGGGAGCTGTCCTCTTGGTCCCAAATTTGGCAAAACTAGCAAATGACGTATGTAACTCATCAACTTTGTCCCTACTGTTTATGTAAACACGTTACTCATACCCTCTTGACTGGGCTCTGTCCTGCTGAAGAGGAGGGTCACATATTGTACTGGTGTTAAAGCAGAACAGTCATATACGCACAGAAAAAGGGGAAACATGTTTTTTACGACTCTGCTCTGTCTGCTGTTACTGTGGCCTGGCTTCGTCACTCTAATGAGTTCTCCATTGGACGAGGTAGGTGGAAAGCTGTGGTTGAACAGGAGCACTGCGGTTAGTGATTCTCCTGCTCTGGACTTCTGCAAAGTACATTGAACTCTTCAACTTTAAACTGTTTATCATCCTGTGGAAAGCCCACAACCTGCAGAGAGCAATAACTATGTTTTACTGGATGTACATGGTAGTCACTAAAAAAGTTTTGTGTTTTCATTCTTGGGCCACAGATCTAAATTTTCTAAAGGACCTAACACTTGTAATTGTTTGTGTCCTATTTAAGCTTTTTCACCACTCCTCTAGTAAAAGACAAATAGTTTCCTCTCCTGGTTCGTCTCCTAGTGCCTCAGGTATGTCTCTGTATGGCTGAACTTTAAAAACTGTTTGAAGAACATAATGTACATATACACATAATGTACATAATGCAATGATAACTATCTTTCTGTGATGGTGTAATTAGGTGTGATATGTACAGTAAAACACCATAATATAGGAACTATGCAGAGAAGCAGATTACTGGTGTATGGTTATACTGTGTCTTCTCCATCTTCACAGTGAATGGGCGACTGCGTCGGTCCGCTCTGATGCCAGATATTACACATCTAGAACTGCTGGTCGTGGTAGGGCATGATGTCCAGCAGGTCCACAAGCAGGATACAGAACGATACATCCTTACCAACCTCAACATTGTAAGTCAACAGCACAACAGCCTACGTTCTGTTGATTGGCATTTGTGTGCCTTAAAAAAAATGTATGGGAAATTGTAGTAGAACCAGGGACGGAAAGAGTACTATATTACTCTGCAAGTGCAAGTAAATTACTTGGACCTACAAAGAATGTACTTAGGCTACAAAATAATGTGCATTTGTCAACCATTACACATCACACCACATAGCTCTCATGTCCAAACCAGTGATAAATCTTTTCTATATACAATCACTCTGCAGCCTATGCACAAAACTGATGACCAATCATAAAACCAACGTACTGAGTGTAGCATTACCAGAATTAACCAGAAAATAGACAAAACTCAGACAAATAGACTAAGATTAAATAGGTTATGGACACCACGGGAGGTGCAACAAGCATTATTAGGCTACATACGTACATTAAAAAGATGCCACTCATTATAAAATTAACAGCAGAAGAAAACATCATCAAAGCAGACAAACTAGAGATGTATAAGCAGTGAAAACTCCACAGTTTTTACCTGAGTTCAGTGTTACCTCTCTGGAACACCTCCCTCCTGCAGTCGCAGACACAACAGCAGCTTCAACTCAGCTGCAGCTGCTGATTTATCTCCTTTCTTTTATTCCATTCTCACAAGGTTTATCAGAACTTTTTTTTGTGTGACTTGTTTTTACGGAGGCGACTTGAAATGTAGTGAAGTAAAAAACATAAGAAAAAAAATACCTAAAGTTTTAGTGCGTAACTTTTTGATATTATTAAACATCTGTTACATTCAAGCCATTGCCAAATTAGTTGATAACAAGCAATTTAAGACTATGGGCTCCAAAAAACTCTTTCTCTATTTCTCTGTATGGCTATGTTCAGAAGATTGTTATTGCCAGGTGACTTTCCCGCGCAGAAGCTCGAGTGAAGATAATGACCTTTTCTGAAAAGTCCGTCATGTTTCACACAAACATGACACAGAGCTGGATTAAAATTGGCAATGTATCACTTTAAGTAAAAATATTAGTTTTCTAGAAATACTTACAAGTACAAAAAATCGACTTTGTTACAGCAATGGGAGTAAATGTAATTTACCCTAAATTGAACAAACTAACACTATATACAGCACCACAAGGCTGAAATAAAGTGTAATAAATACATAATGAAGACAATTAAAAAGCAACACAAGTTAGAGAGAAAAATCAGTTGTATGTTGACATAACCAGATGTATAGAGTGCCCTGCCATACTATATTCCCATTACACTCTGAACATCCTGAAATATATTCCTCCAATTCATATTCTAATTTACACCCAGGCCTCAGAGCTGTTGAGAGACATGGCCCTGGGCGCCAACATGAGGGTGCACCTGGTCCGCATGACTATCCTGTCAGAGCCCGAGGTAAGTGGCTCCTTGTTTTAAGTTCAATGTAATACGAAGTTCACTTAATGAGCAGGTTTTAGAATTAGTATTGGTACAGTCATTTAAAATCCCCATAGCTCTTGTGAATTTATTGTTCTTGTGTATTTTAAACATTCGTACATACTAAGCTAATGCTGTTAGAGTGACTTTCAATGGGAGCAATGGTATAATATGTTTACATTCAGTTTCTCTATATTTTATTATCAATGCCTTACCTTTGCCACTGTGGTCACTCTTCTAGCCAGAGATTCAAATGTCACCCAACATTACCTCCTCTCTCAGAAGTGTGTGTGACTGGGGCAGAAGGATAAACCCCTTAAATGATACAGACCCACTTCACGCTGATCTTCTGTTATACATTACAAGGTGTGTAAATGAACCTGGCTGTATTTTAAGAGTTGTTAAATGTTTTGTTAATATTTAATGAATTAACATACCATTTTACCATATGTCTACTATCACAAACAGGTATGACCTGGTGTTGCCTGATGGGAACAACCAGGTGAGGGGTGTAGCACAGCTGGGTGGGGCTTGCTCCAGTGAATGGAGCTGTGTGATCACAGAGGACACAGGCTTTGACCTGGGGATCACCATTACACATGAGATTGGCCACAGGTAAAAACAAAAAAATAGGCACAGACATCAATCAACAGTGAATATACGTTAAATATATGTTTACATTACAGATTATAACCTTATATGGTAACACTTTATTTTACAGGTCTGTCATTTATGAATAATTTCCAAGAATGTCCTGGAAATACCTATGTAATTTGACACTAATTATAGAGAAAGTATAGACAGTTTTCAATTGGTACACTTCAATTAATTCAAATTAATTCCTGCCTTAACAGATCTTTTAGACTGTTCACAGCAAGTCAAGTAAACACACAGACAAGCTTATAATTAAACACAGATGGAGAATAAAATGTCAAATAATAGATATATGAATTAATATTCACTTCATTTAAAAGGAGCTTTTACTTGAAGGACATTCCTATTTTCCCTATAATTTATAACAATGGCTCATTCCTGGAAGGTTCTTATAAATTATAAGGAAACTACAGAGCCATAAAAAAGACTATAGTGAATCACTCAAGAACAGTAACAATACTGGACCCTGATTGGCAGACAGTTTTAATGAAGCAAATCACTGGAGTGGAGATGCTAAAGTTTCTAAAGTGGTATAAGCGCCTTAAAAGAAATATTTTTTTTTAAAGTTACAATAAAGTATATTTAACATATTGTATGTTTTAAATTACTTTCACCCAGTTTTGGAATCAAACATGACGGAGTAGGAAACACCTGCAGCAGGAGTGGGTTCATAATGGCCTCTGACGGAGGCTACAACAGTGTGGATCTGACCTGGTCTTCCTGCAGCAGACACGAGCTGCTCACATTCTTCAGGTGGGCCAACCTATTCCGACCAGCTGTGCATTCATCACTTTCCTCATACTGTGAAATAATCAAAATGCTCAATCAGCCGAGAAATGCACAGAGCCTGTATTCTGAAATGGTGCCTTTAAACGGGCCATACGGACTTAAGGTTGTAATGTCGCTAATGTAATTAACAGTGGCATTACAGTCATTCCCCGACTGCATTGACGATGCAGAGACGCAGAGCAGACTGGGATTTTTCAAGTAGTAGTAGTAGGGTGCTTAAAGACACAGCCACTAAAATGGAGTGTTTCAGACAGCGGATTAATATAGATATATTCAGAAAGACAGTATGAGAAAATGCGTTTTTTTAACAATAAAGCATGTAAACATGTTCTATTATAACCCCAAACTTCATTAAAACCTTAATACATCTTACAGTAAGTATAGGAACTATTAGTGGGATTTACTCTAAGTAGTTTACACGTGTGAAATAAAATCGGCTGTAGTCTGGACTGGAAAATAAGATGTCTCTTGTTTTAATGTTTTAATGTTAGTGAAGGGAAAGCTGAATGTGTAAAGGACCTGCCTGCACTGGGAGGCTCGCTACAAGACTGGAAGCCTGGCCTATACTATGGAGTTGATGACCAGTGCCGTATAGCTTTTGGTAGCACTGCAAGAGCATGCTCTTTTACCAATCCTGATCTGGTAAGTCCCCTGTAATAGCAGCTTGGTACCACCAGATGGCATATCACATAAACCATACCACTTCTTTTAGTCATGTTTGCAATATTGGTCTGCTTTTCCATCAGCCAGCTTGTCGTGTCCTATCGTGTCACATTGACCCAGATGATAACAGCTCCTGCAAACGTCTCCTGGTCCCACTGCTGGACGGGACAGAGTGTGCACCTCATCAGGTACTGCTGTCATCAGATTGTCATTTTAGTGCAATCATTCTTCCATTGAACTGAGTGTTACTCAATAAAAGGAGGCCGTGACATGTTTTTTCATGAGGTGCATTCCTCCCTCCCAGTGGTGTCTGAAGGGGCGTTGTGTGTCTGCAGATGAGTTCAGCTCTTCTGTGGTGGTGCATGGCTCCTGGTCCAACTGGTCTGAGTTCTGCCCCTGTTCACGGACATGTGGTGGGGGAGTCACTCACCGTACACGGAAATGCAATAACCCAAGGTAACAAATGTGATGCAAGCATCAATCATAGTAAGTGCTGAAGATCCTGTAAATGGGGCGAGACCTGCAACCCAGTTCAGGCAGTCAACTCGGGCGGCACCGCTGTATACACATGTGACATGCCTAACTCTCCGTATCATTTACCTAACACACCCCCTCAATTTGGCAGTCTATTTAAGCTGCACATTTCCCTATCTCTGCCTTGTCAATGTTGCTTCTGGCTTGCACCTGTATCACTGCCTGCGTTCAGCCCCACCACCACCCCAGCATCCACCTGCAGGCTCCGGCCAGTATCTCCTGTAAACCCAAATTGCAGGGAGCGATGAGGTCGGAGTCTGGCCGCCTAACACAATGTTCTGCTGTTATAATAATCATTTTAAAAATTTGTCTGACTGAACAGTACTTTGTATATGGCTGTCCCAAAGTGTACTGCACATGACTGTAAATGACTTGTTACCGTAACATTTTGTCATGTCTAATTTTTCAGACCTGCTTTTGGAGGGAATGATTGTGAGGGGCCGGATATTGAAGCTGAACTTTGTCACCAGCAGGTAAGTTCTTATACTGTTTACATTGGGCCTCCATACAGTACAGTAGGTCAATAACATTTACTCAGTGGATCAATGTACCCAGAATCGTCCAACTTCTTTTTATCAGTGGTGATATATCCAATTCACTGAATTGTTGTACTTAAGTACAAATTTGAGGTACTTGTACTTTACTTGAGTATTCACATTTTATGGGACTTCATACTTCTACTCCACTACATCTCAGAGATAAATATTGTACTTTCTACTCCACAGCATTTGTCTAAACTTTAGTTACTTTTCAGATGACATATTTTCATCCCCTTCCTGTCCAGTGAAAACCATGTATCTCTAGATGTGGTGATTTTAAATCTGTGTAATAAACAGAAGGATGAAGTGTCCCTCATGTGTCGAGAAATTATCCTACTTCTTAAGCTTAATCAAGCCTACCAAAGCCTCTTGGATCAGCAAAAAATGCGTGGTCACAGTGCTGAAAACAGGGCTGTTTTTTGACACCATGAAAAGTTTACTTTTTAGAGATACATGATTGTCGCAGGACAATGACGTTACAAAAATATGATGATGATGATATGATGCATTGCTGTAGATTAAACTACATAAAAGTATATTATGAGTTAAAATTAGCACAACCTTAAACATCTAAAGCAGTAAAATTCAACATATACATTAATGATGCAGGAATATCAATGCAGACACATCAGACATAATAGTAAAACTGACAGTGAACTTTTTACTGCACAATAGATACTTTTACTTTTGATACTTTATGTACATTTAGCTAATACTACTTACAGTAAGGTTTTGAATGCAAGACCTTTACTTGTAATGAAGTATTTCCCCAGTGTGGTAATAACACTTTCACTGAAGTAAAGTATCTGTGTAAGTCTTCCACCACTGCTTTTTAAGAATCTTTTGGTGGCAGTTTGCAGACTGTGCTCCCATAACAAGCTTCCAAAACCAGAAGCATTGAACAACATAGACAATAAGGGGCAAAGAATTTATTGAGCCTGGGGCAAATGTAGCCTTGAATGTCTCTATAGTGGTTTGGGCCTGAATGTGCAAACAGAAACCATCATCCGGCCAGAAAAGTAAAAACATAAAAAAGAATTCCTGTTTTTCTTTTTCTTACCACACATGTTGCAGCCATGTGAGCGCACCCAGCTGGATTTCATAGCAGAGCAGTGTTCCCAAACAGACCTCCTCCCCCTCTACCTGCTACCAAACACTGCCTCCTTCTACACCTGGATCCCTGCTATAGGCTTTGCACAAGGTGGACCTAATGACATTTCCTCATATGTAAAGGGACAAAACCTTTATCTCTAACACGTTTCTTTTTTTAATATCTTCTCGTCGTTACCAGGGGATGAGCAGTGCAGATATATGTGTGAGTCAAAAGGAGAAAACTTCCTAGTGAGCCGTGGCTCTCAGTTTGTGGATGGGACTCGCTGTGAGTCAGACAGCCAGCCTCCCTTTGGCTCAACAGCTGCTTGTCTAAGAGGGAAATGCCAGGTAAAGAAGACTAAGTAGATGACAAAGCAGATGCAGTCTCTCTCTTTTACACTTTTTTTTAATAGTCAGTTCTTACACCTTATTAAATGTACTGTTTGTCTCTGATCAGCTGTTTGGCTGTGATGGTGTGCTGCACTCTGGGGAAGTGAGGGATGCGTGTGGGCTGTGTGGTGGAGATGGCTCATCCTGCAGTTTAATCTCTGACTCCTACACTGGTGGTCAGGCTAGAGGTAGCAAACAACAGCATATAGCCTAGCTATTAATTAAACCCATTTTTAGATGTAATTAACTGATTAATTAGAAAAAAGAATCAATAGATTAATTTGTATTTATAGTTTCAGCTCTGATTGCTAGATAATCTTCAATGAGTTATGATTCATTCTCTCTGTTTCAGAGTACACCACCTTCCTCTCTCTGCCAGTGAATGCCACACAGGTCCATATTGTCAACAGGACACCTCTGTTCACTCACATGGGTGAGGGTCGTCACTTTACTAAAGATTTACGTTTCTACAACAGAGTTAACAGGAACTAAAATCTGGAGTTGTTTTTGACATTTGTATCTGCAGCTGTAATGGTTGGGGGTCGGTACATTGTGTCTGGGACGGGAAGCATGGCACTGAATACAACCCACCCCTCCCCACTGGACGATAACCGCCTTGAGTACCGCCTCCATCTGACCCCTGACCTTTTGCCTGAGATGGAGGAGCTGCTGCTGCCAGGACCGCTGTCACAAGAGATAAACGTACAGGTCAGGAGAGAAAAACATAATTTTGTTTGGAAAATAATTGATTGTATTTAAGAGTTAGACTTTCTCCAACATTTGAAAACTGAAAAAATAGCTTTTCACACATTACATTTTTACACAACGTTAAGAAGAAATACTCAGCAGAAATCAAACGGGAAGTACTATCTGACTTTTAATCATTATTATTCTGTTTGCAGGTGTATCGCAAATATGGAAAAGAATACGGAGAGAAAACTAATCCAAACATTAGCTACCAGTTCTATATACCTACCAGAACTAGTGAGTTGACAGACATTACACCTAAAGGTGAATGGGCTGTCCACACAACACCCTGCTCTGTCTCCTGTGGATCAGGTAAGTAACTGTTAATCATGAGTCATATGGAAAAGCTCAAAGAGTAAACACGACCTAATATAATATAATCTATTTGATGGCAGACATCATTAAAAATGCACAGGCTGATTGTACATTAAAGTCTTAGCTCTTTTGTTTCAGGAGCCAGTGGGTTTTGCAAATAATAAAATAGGCATTTCTTTGATAATGTGCAGCAATATTGACCTTTTTGAGCAAGCTTTTATCCCATACTTACAGTGTCTGTCTATTATATAGACACTGCAGTGTTGAATATGCCAAATTCATGTAGTTGTTGTTCTGATCACATGTTTTCAAAAGCGAATGCCACCAAATGTCAACTGAACTGAATACTTAAATGATCCCACACAGCACAACAAATGCAATAATTTGAAACATTTTGTGTTTCATGAATTAATGTGTTCTTTCTACACATATTGACTTTTTAACAGGTGTACAGAAGCATGTATATGTCTGTGTGGATGCAAATACCAACAACCATTTGGAGGTACACAATTGTGAAACAACTCCTCCCCCTGTACCACTCCACACAAGCTGTCAGCTCTCACCCTGTCCCCCCAGGTTAGGTTCACACACAACACTGTTCCTCTCACATACACATGCAGCTCAACACAAATAGTCATACATGAATAATTAACTGTTTTACAGGTGGGATACGGGGATGTTTGGGCCTTGCAGTGCCTCATGTGGTGGAGGAGAGAGAGTGCGTTCTGTAAGATGTGTTCAGAAACATGGAGCCGATGTGGAAAAAATTCCAGATTCTAAATGCCCACCTGATACAACTCCAAATACTGTTGAAAAATGTAACCTGCAACAGTGTCCAGCCAGGTATGAAGTCTACACTGTACTTTTGAGCATTAAGTGCCTGGTTATTTATTATTTACCAGTTGTGAATGGGTCAAATAACTTCTTATGGCCACAGAATATGCAGGAGTTCATGTGTTAGGAGTTAAAAAAATAATAATAACGTGAAACCCACTTTTGTGTTCACAGATGGCGTGTGTCCGAGCCAGGAGAGTGTTCAGCAGTGTGCGGGCCAGGAGAAGCAAAACGCATCGTGTCATGTGTCCGGCCCGAAGATGGTCAGGATGTTGAAGTGGATCAAAGCTTTTGTTCTTTGCAGATTGAACCACCTGGTTCTGTGCCCTGTGTGGTAGATGTTTGTCCCATTGGATGGGAATCTAAGGGAGAGGTAAAGTAAACAAATCTCACTCTTATTTTAAAATGTGAAGCATCTCTAAACATTGCCTTTCTTTTTCGTCAGTTAATATTTTATTAATATCTTTCCATACACATTCAATCCGATAGTCTTCATAAAATAGTTTTACAATAAAAGAATAAAAATACATCCAAGAACAACAAAACACACAAAGAACGTGTAATACAAAATGTAAAAAAAAAAAAAACTAAATCAAAGATCCTTAAAGGTCCAAATTGTGGCTTCTTCTTCGCCCAGAAAAAGAAAAAGGCTATTGAAAAGAACACAAGGCCGTCTTTTTGAAGCGAGAAGGACACCATAGCTGTAATATGTACTATGTAAATTTCCCTTTGCCATTGTTCAAACTAGCTATTAAGTATTCAAAGAAAGCAGTCTCTGTCATAAGTCTGAATCTATTCTGTGAGTTTGTTCTGGGGCTTGTTTGCATTCTTCCAATTGAGCAGCAATACAGCCTGCCATCACAAGTCCAAACTGTTCTTTGGTGACAACATTGTCTTTCTTGACCAGGAACAGGCCTGGCTAAAGTCTGGTGTGTCGCCACGCTCTAGACAGGCCCCTGTGTATGTCTGGAGTCCTGTTATCAGCCAGTGCTCTAAGACCTGCGGCAACGGTAAGTGAAACTAATACTCACCACCACTCAGAAACAACAAGTCCTCATCAGACAAGGTCAAAACAAAGCCTGATGCTTATGTAGGAACCCTGCAGGTGTGGTTCTCCTGTGTGGACCACCAGACCAGACTGAGGGTGACTGACGTCCAGTGTGATGCTTCTACCAAACCTCCTCCACAGTCTGAGGCGTGCAACACATCTCCCTGCCCCGCCACGTGAGACCCCATGCTTGACATGCATATAATACACAGTGTTAATGTCAGTATGTGTCAGCATGTAGCCAGACCTTCAACTCTGTGTGTGTTGCCGTTCTTAAACTCTGTTTGCTTTGGGGAACAACAACCAGAACCTCTACGCACTGAAAATGGCCCGTTTTGAAGAAAACTTAGATTGTGCATTAAGGCAGGTCTGCTTGGTTCTTTAGGGAAATGATTGTAAATATTTACAAATAATATGTTTGCAGCATTTACTATCTAACTGGGACATTTTGGAAAAGATTGGCAGGGATTTGGACAAAATACACAAAAAAGAAAAAAGAAAATGAGGTTAAGTCAAATAAGTTAAATTACTGTACACATTACTGTATTGTGTGCACAGTTAACTTCATGTAATATTGTATGTGGCGTTTTCTGTTGCGGGATGCAAATGTTCCACCAAAACAAGTTACTTCCCGAGACCATTTTGCAGAGCCACCGTAGCTCCAGAGCTTAGCGCTGCTCAAGGCAATCCAGGATTTCAATATTATAATTGTGTACGTAGTGACCGGGTCCAAATGCTCCATCTACACTAATACCAGTATCCTCCATTCACCGCACATTTAAGACAAATATAAGTGGCATATTTTAATTTGTCCTCTTGCTTTGTGGTCAAATTTGGTGATCCAGGCTTAGTTGATGTGAAATACCTCTTACTGCTTTATATTGCATTATATTTTATTTTGATATATTCTAGATGTCATTTGTATTTTTCTTCTCATAGCATAGGGTGAATAAAGGTTTTCCCACCATAAATTGGTGCATAAAAGTGTATCAGAATGCAGAAAATTAAGTGTTCGACGCTCAAAAATAACCCTGGGGGAGTATATATATATATATATATGGGGTACAGCATACCCACTATAACACATTAGACTGCGCCACATTAATGGATTGGATTCCCCTATCCTAGAATGTGTCCTTACTCCGCAGTGCTGTTGAAATAGGTCTGGCAATGCAAGACTACCATTTTAGAGAAAGAAATTATGCTGTTTGAAAAAAGGGTTTAAAAATTACAGTAGAAAAATGCTTTTTATACCAACCAGGTGGCGCTCTAAGCAAGGAGTCTGCAGTGTAACGTGTGGAGGAGGGGTGGCCAACCTGGTGCTGTACTGTGCCAGAGAAACAGAAGGGGAGGAGGAGGAGGAGGTGGTGGAGGATTCAGAGTGCAGTGACTTTCCCAAGCCCACAGCAGTGGTTTCATGTAACGACTACAGCTGCCCACCAAGGTGAATAACACACATCTAAAATAAACATGTTGCAAAGGTAAAATAATTTAAATACCACTATCATTCATCCAGGTGGAAGGTATTCAACACATCGCCCTGCTCGGCATCCTGTGATTTTGGTGTAGCTCAGAGGACTGTATCTTGTGTCCAGTTCGTATATGGCAAGGAGAGTTTGGTGCCGCAGGAAAGCTGCCACCCAGCTGTCAAACCAGCCACCAGAGTGCCCTGCCTAGTGCAGGTCTGCACCTTTAGATGGGAGGTGAAACCATGGAGCCAGGTACATTTCACAGGAGGCACATGGATTGGAATATAAAGATTAGATTACATTCAAGATGACACTAGTTAGACATTAGTCTAACTTGTGACATTATTAGTTGATCTTAAAGTCGATTGACAGAAAATGAATGGAGAACAATTTTGATAATCTATTAATCATTTCAATAAGTTTTCAGGCAGAAAGGTAAACCATTCTCTTGTTCCGGCTACTCAAATGTGAGTTTTTGTGTTTCAAATCAGTACAAACAGAATCGTTAGCTTTTTGACCCAAACAAACAATTGTAATTCCATTTTTCGTTATATCTAGACATTTTATAGAGAAACATGAATTGAACAAGGAAATGAATCCACATTGAAAATAATCAGTAGATAAGATAAATAATTAATAATAGAAAATAAAAACAAAGACACATGAGTGGGAAACTTTCTCATTACTCAACTTGTGTGGCTTGGGATAACTATCCCCAATATTGAGCCAACATCCCATTTTAAAGGACTGTGCCAGACTTTTCAAATCAATTTGCAATTAACCTGCATTACCATGCAGGCATGGAAATAATTATTAGCCATTTGCTTTTTTTTTTAATATGTACAGAAGCATTGCAAAATGGTTAGCAAAAATGAAAATTGTACAAAGCTTATTATTAAAGAGCAGTGGTATGGCCCTTTAAGAACCTTTTTCTTTCCTAGGACTCAGGACTCCTCTCCTTGTCGCCAGACATACAACCCTATATTTACACATTATGCTATTTTTTTCTCTTCTTTGATGTGAATCCTGTTTATTTGGGATATTTTGCCAATCCAGTGTTCAGTACCCTGTGGATACGGGATCCAGTCCAGAGCTGTGTCCTGCATAGGCCCCTCTAAGGATGAGCCCCTCAGCCCTCTGTTTTGTATGCACATGCCCAAACCCATCACCATCCAGGGCTGCTACATGGCTGGCTGCGGAGACGTGCTGCCCATCTCAGATGTCACCACTGCAGTTATGCCACTGCACCCACTGGACCATCCTTCTCCAAGTCCAACAGAGGCAATCACCATCCCACAGGCCACTTCAAAAACCAGCCCAACACCTAAACCCAGTTAGTAGACATAAACTACCCTTTCTTAGTAAGAGCTGAAAGCAGCTGCACGATCATCATTACAGTGTCTGTGTTTAACCAGGTGCATGTGGACAGCTCCTCCTAAAAGAATCAGGCACGGTGGATTTGAAAGACATGACCGGCCGCTGCACAGTATCCATAGGTCGACCACTAGATGAGGTCATTCATGTTAAAGTGGAAGCTGGCTCCTTGAACTGCAGAAAAAGTAAGTTTTATCAAAAGGAGGATATTTCCTGTGTCATAACTAGTGCAGCTAAACAAACTATGTTCATGTGTTCCTACAGAGGAATATGTAGCATTTTTTGACCGACTGGCATTTGTGAAGAAGTGTGAGCAGGTAGCGGGAAGTGAACTGACCACCAGAACCAACGTCCTGCTGGTGCGTCAAAATCTTCTCACTCCAGGGAATGGGGTTGTATTCACCTACACTTCACAGAAAAACACGAAGAAGAGCCACCATCAGGGTAAGAAATATTTGTGTGGTCTACACGTGCAAAGCCTGGGTGGCATGATGGAGTTTTTAGTTTTTTTGCAATCCAAAAGGCTGACTTTTCCCATAGCTAAGAAGATTGGATGATGATTTGTGAAAGAGGCTTTCCTTGCTTTTTGGAATGGATGCAATAGTGAATTCAGCTCAATGTTTGAGCCTATTGCAACATAAAGGTTCATCTAAAGAGATGTACGCAATATTGTGAAAACTTGCACAGTCTAATGCAATACAATATAAAAGCCCTGCAATAAAAACTCAAGCCAAAAATATAGCTAAGCTTGAAAATATTCTTTCCTTGTGATTGTCAGAGTGGTGTTGATATAGCTACACTAGTTTATGTTGTTGTGTTGCATTGTACTGTGCTTTTATTTTGTCCCCTTCATCTTCCATATACATTTGGAGGTGACAACATTTTAGCACTTTTAACTGCCTAAAGAAATGACTAAAGTGGGGCGCCTGGATAGCTCACCTGATAGAGTGTACGCCCCATACAGAGGCTCAGTTCTTGCTTTAGGTTCAATTACGAACTGCGGCCCTTTGCTAAAAGGTATTCCCCCTCTCTGTCCCCCCTTACCTGTATTCAGCTGTCCTGTCTAATAAAGGCCTAAAATTCCCAAAACAATTTAAAATAAATAAAAATGACTAAAGTTAAATTAGCACCTGACCCAATCTCACAAACTATTAACCATTTTGCGCTTCTCAAATGTAATAGTCACTGCCAGGCATTGGATTGCATTCGACTGTGCAGGTGTTCATAGTATTTTGTTCAGATGAAATGTACCATGTCTTTGGCCCACAGATTGTGACATTCAGCTGTTTTCCCCAACTGGTGTCTTTGAGAATCCAAGAACGTCCAACACTAGCCACACCTGTCGAGTCCTCATCAATGCCCCTCCCTTGGTGAAGATCAGAATCCAAGCGCTGCACATAGGATTAGTATTCAACTCCACTAACTCCCAGTCTACATACATCATGGTGCGGACAAGCTTTTCAACACTAGTTTCAATATGCTTTATAATTTAATAGGAAGAAAAGTGCAGCTGTAATAACTACTGCACTATATTGTCTTGTGTTTCTTGTTCAGATCCGGGACATGGACGTTTTAAAGACCAATGTGTTTAAAGGCCAACAGCTGTTTCAGTGGCACTCCTCTGGAAACATGGCTGAGATTGAATTTCATGGAGATTACCTGCATTCCAAAGGGAGCTTCAGAGCTGAATATTCCTTTATGCCTCTTCTATACTAAATATCTTCTATAATATAAATATATAATCTCGAGGAGGTTTGAAAGTTACGTTAAACATTTCTTTAGTTTATAATACTTAACATTTTTGTAACAGCCATTTACTTCTATTCTGTTGAGTAGAAAGACTTTACTGTAAAAAGATACTTTTGGTTTTCAATACCATGTGGCAATTAATTCCGACCCAAAAAAATAATAAACAAACCAAAGCACTCAAAATCTTTAAGCATCAAGCGAGGACAGTATCATTCTGAAGACTGCACCAGGGACATGTATAGTATAAATAAACATTTATGCTATTCCAATTAGCAAATTATGTTAATTGAAAGTTTATATTTAGCACAATATATTAAATATAGACTTTACATCATAAAGAATCTCACACATTGCACTTCCCACAAAGCTTTTTTAACGGGTTTCTCCTCAACTCCAGCACACTCAGTACATTGTGTGTCTCTGTCAGCGTGGCATTCTGCCAGCAACTCCGGCACCGGTTCAGTTGCAGCTCCTGTACAGCCCAGTGGGACCCGAACGCCACGGCGGGCTCCTGTGTGGGATCACTGCTTGGCTGTAGCTGTGTCTTCCAGGAGAGCTCTCATGTCCAACAGAGCATCCTCTACAGCCTGGGCAAACTTGGCAGCATGCGTCTCCTCACAGCTGTTGAAGGCCGTGATGGCGATGTTGATGTGCTCATTCATGGGATTGTAACACACTCCGTAGCCATCTGGCACCATTGGACCAAAGCACATAACACAGTCTGTCTTGGAGCCAACCTGGACGAGTCCGAAAGGAACGGGAGAGATGAGTGCAAGCAAACAAATACAACAACAAATAATCCTTTGCTCAGAAATAATAATAGACTGTTGATTTTCTTAGAAACAAATATACCTGGCTGGTGGAGAGATTATAATGATGAGCCACAGCAAAAGAGGTATCCATGAAAATCTCAGGCATGGAGGTCAGCTCTTCAATACTCAGCAACCTTAGCCCGAGGAGGTGTCTGTCTATGGCTTGTCCATAGATTGCCTAAAAAAATTAAAAGTTGAATGTGTAGAACTGAGAATAATCAGATTGTGTGTGAAAAAAAATGTTTTCATGTTGATGAACTCCAGCTCTCACGTTGTATGTGTGCTCCTTATGTGTCTGAATGGCCCCCCGCAGCAGCGCCAGCCTCTCTGCGTTCTGTTGGGAACAATTGCTGTTCTGTAACACATCTTACATGCCTTAAACTGTACATTTACTGTGAACTTGAGTAGTGTATCAGTACCTGTTTAGCTGGGTCTTGCATTGCCTGGACGAATTTGAACGAGTCCATAGTAGTTGCACGGATTGCATCTGTTCGCCCATATTTGAACATTCGTAACGATGCGCTCTCGTAGGTTGCGCAGCACATATTATACATCCTGGGATTCATAAACAGGCACACAGGATTTATCATGTAATACACTTATAATGTCCAGCATTTTTTCCGATTACGAGAAAACTTATTTCTTACCTGAAGTAGGCCAGTTGCAGAGCCATTTGGACGAAGGCATCTGGACTCAGCTTATGTTGCTTTGGCACATTTTTTCCAAAATGAGAAAACATAAGCACCTTCACATCTAAGTCATGCACCATCCTGATGAAACAGAGAAAAGAGTGAGTTAGACAAAAAATGTCTGACATCAAAGACCAGACAATAATAATCACAGTCATAACTACACTTTACTTACATGTTCATATTTTGTTTGGCTCTCTCAATGTCTCTCTTGACCTCAGGCGTAATGTTGAAGCGCAGTTTCAGAGGCATGGGCAGGGGAAACATGGGAGAGCGAACTATTTCAGTTCTCCGCCTGTTGCAAAAATATGGAACATACTCTATTCATTTGAGTTCATTTTAAAATAGGGGGAAACACAACACCAAGAATGGACAGAAACTTACATGTATTTAACAACGAAATCGATGAGAAACACAATGGGTGGACCCTCGGCAGGTGCATGTTCATAAACTAGTCCACATGTACCGTCTTCACCAACGATGAACTGAGGACGATTAACAAACACATGTAAATTCTCAGACCATTACCGCGGTACTGTTGATCATTGTCAATGGAACGTCATCTCCCTCAAACTCACCTGTATTGTCTTGTCAAACCAGCGGTTGCCGCTGTTCCAGCGAGCTCCCCCTCCATGCAGCATCTGGGCAGCCACGCGGCTCGGGTACAGCTCGTCTGACACCCGGGGCATCGGGGCATCCAGACATACTGTAAAGATACTTTTCTGGATGGCACGGACTGACTCCTTATTTGTCTTATCTGAGGAGGAATAGAACTGCTTTCAATCTGTTTTCAAATAAAAACAGATTTTCTCTCAAATACTTGATTCTTAAAGTTATGGTACGCAACTATTTCATTAAAAAAAACTAAACCATGCACACAGAATAAAAATCCATTCCCTTGGTTTTATCAACTGTATACAATAAAATATATAATAGCTTTCTAACTTTGCTCACGTTTTTATAAAACCGAGGGTACGGATTATGACTGTAACAGATTTTTATTCTGTGCGGCCGGTTTAGTTTTTTTCCCCTCAGCTGACCCCAGGGGGGCTCCCTACATATGTGTGAATGTCTGTTACATTCAAGCCTATCAATACCAAAAAACTCTCTCTGTAATTCTCAATATGGCTGTGTTTACAAAATGGTGTAGTCTGGCGACTTTCACTAGCATAAGCTTGCCGAGTAAGGACAACAGCGGCGTTCAGCTTTGGAGAAGAAGTGGGGGAAATAAATTAAGATAAATACTTCTTCTAAAGAGTCTATCATGTTTTTTTTTTATTCCTCTGCGTTCTCCTTGATTTGACAAGTTATACGCTACTACGCTACTAGAAACTGCATGGAGGAGGGGTGGGGGTGGTGTGCGATCACCAAAGGCTTGTATCATGTGGATGTGCAGACAAGTCTCGTTGTCATTACTTAGAATTCCTCATGGGGGCGATAGAAACCCTGCACTACAGCTTTAGGTTAGATTTATTCTAAATAGAGAATTGTAAATCTTTACATTTTTGTCCTCGCTCTGCTCACCCTTGATGAGGTTGTTATAGGCTTTCCCCCAGGTGTTTCGGTGCTGTGATGTGAGGATGCCAATAGGCTCCTTGTTAGTCTGCAAGGATGAGTTCCAGATCTTCTCCAACTGCATGTAAATCTGGTCTTCTGTCAGCGGGGTGCCATCGCTGTGGTACACATCCAAGACAAAGAACTGTGGGGAAAGGCCAGATCTGGTTAATTCCGCCACAGATCCAAATATACAAGTTTCTGTTTAAATGTTGAGAAGTGTAAGAAGGAGAAGAACAGCAGTGCCATCTAGGGTACCTGGAAGTTGTGGACCACAGTGATATGAGTGATAGGTTTTTTCCCGAGGCTGTGATTCACAACAGTATCTCTCTTTGGACCAGGGATACGACAGGAGGACAGGATCTGGTAATACTGGTCCATGCACAGCGGCTTCTCACTCAGATACTCTATGGGCAGTGTATCACTGTGACACAGCACCTTGCATTATACATTTGCAGTTTTATAAACCAAGTGAAAGTGAAATTGATAATGAGCTCTCTGTTCCGGGCAAACTCACGTGTCAATCCTTTTTTTAAAGGCCAATACTCCTGCAATCAGTTTGGCAGCAAACCTGCACAGAAGACGTCATTGTGTCATAGACAAACATATGATCATTCTATTGTCTGTTTTGTATCAATGTTCTAAAGCCAGTGTGCATATGAGGGGTGCACAGACAACACAAGATTTAATTATCATATCACTTCCTATAACAGATAAGACAAATTGTGAGCCTACTGTACACAACACACCTAAAACTTTAGTACTGGCTTAACTCCAGTATTTCTCTTTGGGGCCACCAAATTCACTGCATATCCCATGGGTCACCGTAGTCCAAAGCAGCTGAGCAATGCCAGGGGAGGCCAAATGGCTTAAAATAGCCAGCATGTGGCTGGAACCTCCAGTTTCAAATGAGCTTGTTTATACTGCACTTCAACAACATGTAAATCACTTTAAGAAACAACCTCAGGAGTGGACTTTTAGTTTAGATAATTAAGGTATATAACTAATATTAAAGGTCCTATGATATGCTGCTTTTTGGATGCTTTTAGACTTTAGTGGTCCCCTATACTGTATCTGAAGTCTCTTTCCCAAAATTCAGCCTTGGTGCAGAATTACAGCCACTAGAGCCAGTCACAAAATGAGCTTTCCTTAGGACGTTCCATTTTTGTGTTTGTAGCTTACAATGCTATTGAGGATAAGAGAGGAGGGGCAAGGTGGAGGGTGGGGGGTGTGGCTTTGACCAACTGCCACTTTGCTCATTTGAAAGCCATGATGTCTCTCTCTTTCACATTAGAAGAGCTGGCACTTCTTTTTATGATTGTAGTAGGGATTTGTTTCGTAAGATAAACAGCTTTGTTACTGTGGTTTTATGGTGTTTGCCGGTTTTCTCACCTCATCTGTCCTTGTCGATCGTGGAAGTGCATGCGAGGCAGGACCACCCCTGGGCTGGTGTAGACCGCCAAGGGCATACGGCAGTCTAGATAGGCTGACTGCATCCACCATTCTGACAGCTACATAAAGCAGTAGTCACAAAGCAGGATATAATAATGCTTCCATATTTCTCCATTGCTTATTTAGATTATAGTCATCTATTCAAACATATAGATGTCTAATACACCAAAACATTCAGCTGAATACATCTGGGTATCTACCCAGTTGTCTGTCTTGCGTGCCCGTCGCTCCAGGCCTTTCTGCAGCCTTTCCCCAACACCACCATTGAGGAACTCCTGCACCAGCTGCCGGGTGTGTTCCAGCTCCTCCTCGCTGACGATGGGCTCCAGAGCAGCCAGGTATCGCTCAAACGTCTGCTTCAAGGGCGGCACAGGCAGCTTAGGTAAACCCTCCTGGTGCACCAGGGTCCTCTCTGGGATCTGTATTACTGATCTGACCAGGTGACATGGCTTCACCAGGCCAGGCCGCAGCTGGAAAACATGGTCTTAATAAGCACAAAAACTTCTCTGCCATTTGAAATCACACAGGCAAAATATTACACTAGAAGGTCTAACACTAAGAAAGTGTCACAACTGCTCTTTGGTCAAATATTTTAAATGACTACATGGCAATACTACATGCACACTGCCTTGATATAAAGGCAGTGAAAATGTTTTTGTGTGGTAACAATCTAAGGCCAGGGACCCCTTTGCTGAAAGAGAGACCGAGTAGGGACCCCCTAGTGCATATATTATATAAAATTGAGTTGATATTAAACTAGGCCAAATAAATTGAAAATAAATGGTTATTATTTAAATCACGTTTTAACATTAACGTTGAATCCTTAAGCTTAAAGATGCAGCAGGTTAGACTTATAAAACTAACTTTGTTAGGTTGTCTAATTGCGTGTCAATCACTGCTCATTCACATAAATTAATTCTCCCTTGTGGGAGGAGGGGCTTAGGAGACTGTTTGGGCTTTGGGGGGGAAGGGACACCCCCTAGGGGTCATGGACCCTCTCTGAACTATGGGATTAACTGGACTAAAGGTCTGACTGATGCTGCGTCACAAATCCAGGTGTCAACATGTTGTTGAATATTAAGTGAATGCAATCGAAGCCTCGTATAGGAAATGACTCAATAGTAGTTCAGTGTTGTGAACATTTCTGACAATATGCAAAGGTCTAGCCTATACTTTACAGTGAGGTGATTTAAACTGAAAATTGACACCAAATCAACTAAGCAAATCAGTCCTATTATTTGTTGGACCCACTGGTGTCGGCACTACCAGCTTAGGCCTATAAATAGAATGTTGCCACAGCTGAACCTCTGAAATGGTAGATAAAACAAACACACATGAAAGCAAGATCTGTACCCTCATGGTGCTGGATACTAATATTAGGTCAGTATTAGACTAATAATAACATTTGAAAATAAATGTGGGTGATGCTCATAAATTAAGTAACTGTAGGAATACGAATGAATTATGTAGTTGTAATAATCATTGACTTTAGTGGACATAATTTTCAGTTGTGCTAAGTGTCTGGCCAAACAATAAAGAACATCCGGTAGACGCTTTCAAAATAAAACAAAAATGCTATGACCACCGTGTGTTGCAGCGTTGAACATTATGTTTTTAAGCAATTTAAACCACTACAAAAGAATATAAAGAGAAGGACAATACTGAACGGAGTTTCTCTGTAACGAATACAGCTACAATTGTTTGTCTTTTTGCAACATGCGCAGTAAAGCTAACGTTGTGCTATTGGCTTAACGTTAGCTAGCTAATGTCATGGTTATTATGCATAATGTCACAATGCAGGGTCCGCTCTAAATGACATTCCATAACAAATAGCGTATCCGACATTTTGACATCATACAGTGTTGAAGTAGGAGTAACGTTTTAACCTAAATACTGTCACATTGTTGCTGTCCTGTCCTGTGACCCACCCCCGTCACGCAGTTTCATGCCGTTAAACAACAAAACTTTATTGCGTTTAATAGGCCGTACGCACTTAAAATACATGGAGACTGAAAAGCAATAGACTCACCGCGGCCTTGACAAAAACACCCAACATCTTTTTAAACAGCCACGTTGAAGTCTTTGGATGTCCCGGGAATATATATGGTAAACCTTCGGGCAGTCATGTCTCAAGGACAAGCACCGTGCATTCTCTCTCAGCTATCCGCCCCCCTTCCACAGAGCAAAGACAAGCTGCGAGCTCTCCGTTAAAACTCCTGTTTAATCAAGTGGAGTTTGGTCCATTCATTGGTAGGCTACACCACACAGTGCCGTTTCAAAATTTATTTAACACATCTTTCAGCCTATTTATTTTATTTGAATACATCATAACCCAATGATCCGTAGAAAACCATATGCGCAAATCAGTTATTAGGCCTATTACTAAACCAATTTGTATTACTAGCCTATATTATGGCAGCATCATCAATTATCTATGAAAATATCCCACACGACTGATAAAATGATAGCAATGGAAACAAATACAAGGTCACATGCACCTACAGTTGATGTAGCCTAAATCTATGACAAACCCACTTTGAGCACACTTAACAATTTGGCCTATATAATTCAAGAGTTGAAGTTGCGATTTAAAGCCAATACATCAGTGTTTTTAAATGGTGTCAGTTTTATTGATTAATAAAAGCAGGCCCTGATTTAAATAATACATTTAGGTACAGAATGATATGCTGCCTGATGCATGAGGCTGTACAGATCTTTACTGGCCACATGATGGAGCTCATCCAACATCCTTCCAGAGAAACAGTGTGAACTAATTTCTTCAGGAAATACAAACCAAAGACAGAGCCCAGTACCCCCAAATGAATCACCAGAAAATAGGTTTAAATAAAAGGTACAATTAATGTATACTTTGTTAAGAAATGTAATCAGTTGGTACGAGAAGTGTTACATGTGAAAAAGTTATCCGAATCAACAGGACTGCTCCATATAATGACATTTCATCAACATGTTTTAAAACAACAGAAGAGAGAGAGATTTGGAGTCATGGTTTATTTGAAAGCAATAAAATAAAACGATACATAGAAAAACAACCATACAAATCAAAATGCTTCGATTGCTCTGGTCCAACCGCTGCCTGCTAACAGGGTATGTTTTAAACAAATTGTCTGAGCGGCGAATATTTGCTCAAGGTCCGTCTGCTGCCAACTCACAAACTCAGATAGTCCACCTGAACCCAACACTGAGATCAGGTTGGAGATGTTTGTACTGTCCAACTGGTCCGAGTCTGAATGTAAATCATCATCAGTCCTCATCCTTTTAAACGGCACTGGTCCAAAGTCTGGCAAATAAAACTCTGGATCAACTATATGATAACTTGTGTCCATCTTTCGCTTTTTAGTGTAGCACTGCGCGCCCTGCGGCTGTTTTGACTGAGCGCAACAGTCTGAGTGAAAGTATCCATTCGTGACAGTAGTCACCACATGCGTGTCCAAGTCCAGGACAGTCTTTTGGTTGGCTTGTGCGTTTAGGATAGGTAACTCCCAGGATGATTTCTCCGCACAACTCCAACATGCTTCCGAAACCATGAGGTCTGAGTCACTTGGTGAAAGCATTGCGCAGGCAGATGCGTCTTGGTGCGGCACCTCTGCAGGCTGGCCGTTGGGCTGGTGCGCTCCGCAGTGCCAAGTGTCCGACTCAACCCCAGTAAAGTTGCAGTAGAAGTCATCGCCCAACTCCGTTAAGCTCCCAGTCAATTCGAAATAGTCTTGCCTTTCATGGACTGCAGATACATCCTCATAGTGATGCGTCTTCTGCGTCTGCGACAAGTTTTTGCTCATATAAAACTGCCTAGCGTTTCTCAGAACGTACGTTACCAGTAAGTTCTTGTGGAGCTTGATGCCTCCTCTCTGCGTCCTGGAGCTTTGGATTTTCCTCAAAGAGATGGAGATAAGATTCTGTGCGTCAAATACACACTCCATCCTCACCCGGGCCACCCGTTCTTTCCTCTCAGTCTCTCAAAACGATTGTTTCTTCACTGAAGAAATATGTAGGTCTTTAGTTGAGATTCCTACAGGATTCGTGTAGACTGTGTCCATAGCTCTCCATGTCTTCCCAGTAAGGGTATGGATTTGCAACTCTCATCTTTCCTTGGCACGCCCTCACGTAGACATTGTCCAATGGGAGGGAGGAGGTGCTTCTGTTATACGCAAATGTCACTACCAGCCTCATTCAGAATGCACGTAGGAGCGGGCATGCTGCATTTCACTAAATGTGTTCTGAGCTTTAAAAATCTCAGTGCGGACAAAATACATCACAATTATTGTCTATGTAGGAAAAAAGAGAGTAGAATAGAATATAATAGAACAGTAGCAGTGGTAGCCTATAGAATAGTGTAGAATAGAAAAAGAGGAATGGGATAGAGTAGAACCTAGTTAGTAATTACAATAAAATACAATGTTACTACATTAGAGTAATATAATAGTCTATAATATCCTATATAATATAACATAACATAGGCTACTAGAGAGTAATATAATATAATATGGTATAGAGGAACTGAATTGAATATTAGAGAGTAATAGAACACATCTAGAGTAGTAACCAAGTTGGAGTACAAAAACAACCTAGAAAGAAAGTAGTAGAATATAGTAGAATATAGTAGTAATATAATGGAATAGAGAGTTAAAGAATAGAGTATAACAAACCAGTTAGTAATTACAATAGAATAGAGTGGACTAGAGTAGAAAGTGTTAGCTTAGAGACGGCAGTGAGTAATTACAATGAAAGAAAATATACAGAAAGTGACAGAATAGAATATCCCTGAGAGTAATAGAATAAAACATACTAGAATATAATAGAATAATTGAGCAGAAAAGAATAAAGTAGAGAGTTTGTGCATATAGATAGAAAAAAAATCTGTTAGTACTCAGAGTCAGGAACAGAAACAATTTATTGCCAAGTTAGTAACACTTACAAGGATTTTGCCTTGGTGGTTGGTGCATACATAAATACATAAATAAATATTAAAATGAAATAGAATATAATATGGTGACGAGTAACCGAGTGGAACATATTGAAGAGTTATAGAACAGGTTAAGAATAAGAATAGAGTTGAGAGTAGTGAAATATAATAAAGAATACTGTATATTAGAGTAGAATAAAGAGTAGAATATAGTAGTTAGTACTTAAAGGAACACGCTGAGTTATTGGGACTTTAGCTTATTCACTGTTACCCCCAGAGTTAGACAAGTCGATACATACCCTTCTCATCTCCGTGTGTGCTGTAACTCTGTCTGATGCCCACAGCATTAGATTAGCCTAGCAAAGATCCTGCAGGTAACTGGTTCCAACTAGCTACTGCTCCCAATAAGTGACAAAATAACGCCAACATGTTCCTATTTACATGTTGTGATTAGTATAATCACAGCGTGTACAAATAACAAGGTCACATGAGACACAGCTATATTCTATCCGCATACTAACTGGGAACTATATTCTTAGAAAGGCGAAGCACTAGTACTTCTGCTACTTCGGCGGAGTGATTTGCTGGCAGCACTTGAGAAGCCCACTCATGGAGCAGAGAGTTCGCCCGGAGTTTGCTACAATTACTAGATACTATAGCATAGTTTACAATCATGGGTGTTCGCTGTAACAATTAACAAGGGAGACCAGGTAATACCATGATGTTTCATAGAATTCCAACCAAAAACGCTGACCGCTGAATATATGGCTGTACTTGCTCTGGATATGGATCCAAATACACCTGTAGCCACCTTCAAGAACCATTGTGTTTGCTCAGCACATTTCACTGAGGATTATTATTATGACAAATGGAATTAGCCACACGGACCATGAAACATGAAAGGATACGGCCATCTCATCGATAGTACAGACTGGACAAAGTGGATCCCCTGCAGCTACGGCAATTGTTCTTTTATGTTTTCAGAGGACTAACTACTGTAACAGTGGTAACGTTAGTAACACAATTACATGAATACGGTGGTCACTACTATTGCAATTGTTCTTGGGCTACATTTATTCCCTGTGCTTTTTCACCCCAGAATAAAATGAGCAATGCTAGAGCTAACGCTCATGACTGTAGCCTTTACCTTGCTAATGAATTGGATTCCACATAATCATCACCAGTCTGTGTTCGCTCTGATTCTCCCCTCGACCTCAGTCTGTTTAGTATTTTGTCTATCAGCTTCCAAAATTTGTAACTCCTCGTCTGTGTATTCTGGCTCAAAACTATATTTTCTAGATCTTGATTTGATACCAAGTGAAAATCCTCTGACAATTCCTCAAAGTCAGCCATGATCACCAGTGTTGTTTGCTATTAGCAAGCTATTCACATTGGTTTTGTTGATGGAAGTAACTGTCCTTTAAGGTGTTGCTTTAATCACTATTTCTTTAACTGTCTATGTGATCACTCCGCCCAAGTAGCACTGCTTTGCCTTTCTGAGAATATAGTTCAAAGTTTGTATACGGTTAGAATATGGTTGTGTCTCATGTGACCTTGTTATTTGTACACCCTGTGACTATACAAATCACAACATGTAAATAGGAACATGCTGGCGTTATTTTGTCACTTATTGGGAGCAGTAGCTAGTTGGAACCAGTTACTTGCAGGATCTTTGCTAGGCTAAGCTAATACTGGGGGCGTCAGACAGAGTTACAGCACACACGGAGATGAGAAGGGTATGTATCGATGGGGTGAATAAAGTCCCAATAAGTCGGCGTGTTCCTTTAAAATAGACTAGCGTACAGTAGATAGGGGAAGAATATGATATCATTGAGAGGAATAAAATAGAACACAACATAATAGAGAGTAATAAAAAATAACAGAATAGAGAAATATAACAGAAAACAACAAAGCACATGATAACAATTGACTAGAATACAACATAGTAGAGTGTGATGACATAGAACAAATTTGAATAGAATATTAAAGAGTAGTCTGAATCAATTGAAGTATATTTCCAGGATAATTGCCCCTTCACCCTAACCTTCTGCTCTCTGTGTGTTGCTGTTCTGAAACTCTCTCTGTATGGGAAACAACAATTAACTGCAAGCTAGCAAGTTACACACTGAAACTGGCAGGTTTTGAAGAATATTTTGAACGTGCAACAAGGCAGGGCTGCTTGGTTCTTTCAGGGAATGATTGATAAAGATTTACAAAGAATATGTTCATGGTATTTACTTTCTAACTGGGATGTTTTTTGGGCCGATTGGTGGGGACTGATGTGGACGAAGTACACACAGAAATACGGCGGTAAGAGAAAATTCCCGAGACCATTTTGCACAACCACTATTGCTGTGTCCTGAGCTCAGAGCCGCCCAAGACAGTTGTGATTGGTTTAAAGCAAACAACCCAGAGCATTTTTTTCTCCTATCCCAGAATGCATGTGGGTGGTTTAGCCAGACCATACTTTGCAGCACTGTGGAGATAGGTCTGGCAATGTGAGACTAATTAAAGAGTAACCGGATAGAGCAAAATAGAACATACAGTACTAGAGAATAATAAATGGAATATAATTGAATAAAGAATACTTGCAGTAGTGAGTAATAGAATAGCTTACAACATATAAGAGAGTAATGGAATATAATATAGAGAGTAACAGAATGATATAGAATATAAAATGTAATGAAATATGATAGGATAGAATATAGTTGAGAATAAGTTAATATAAAAGAAAGTAATTAAATAGAATAATAGAAAATAGAATAGCATAGAATATCAAACTTATTAAAAGAGCTGTTTTTGTACAAACAAATGCAATTCAAAATGAAATCCAGAGCCATACAGAAAGACCAAATTAAAACCCCAACACAATCTTAAAACTAGAAGTATACCAGAGTACAAACAATGGAGAATCGAGAAACCAGCAAAAACTAAAACTGGTAAGTCTGGAACTGAACAACTTTGTCAGATTCTCTGGATGACTGTTTCATTAAGTAAGGCCATAGCTTCTGAATGCAGCCTCACTAAGAAGCACACACTCTCACCTTAAAACAAAACAGAGCAAAGAGAAGACAGCAATAATGACTGACTCACTTTGTATTTTCTCCAACATGTAGTATAGTACAATATAGAATAGTATAGTAGGCTATTATTGTACATAGTTGTAGTATTGTATAGTTGAATATTTGTGTATTCTCCTCAGCAAATGAGGACTCCGACGGTGATGCCTCGACCCAAAGTGGAGGGGTCTAGCATAAGTGGTATAATCAGAGTTTTGAGCTCCGTATAAGCAGGCATATTGATTTAAAAACGATTTTATTAATTTAAAAAAGGTCCAAAAAAGTCTGTGATCAAAACTCCGTCCATGGCAACTGTCTGTTATACTTAGCAAAGTTCTGTTATACAGAAAGAAAACATCATAGATCGCTGTGTCAAACAAACAAATCAGAATTGAGTATTCAACAAGACCGTATAATATCATTTAACTGTATTATTTTCTAAGTTACACTGATAATTCCTCCAAAGCCAAATTCAATATACTTATTTAACATACATTACAATAACGTACATAGGTTTAATGCACAAAACACACACACATTCAATTATGTCCACTGTCTGGACCTGATGTGATGTCATTAGGACTGCCTCTGATAATAGAAATATTGCCACGGCACTCAGATGTGTGAGGTAAAAGCTCTTTGTAGAGAGATTATCTGTCATCTGAGCCCCACACCTGTTTGTGTGTACACACACACAGATGGCTGACATCATACTGAACACCTGGATATGACTTTGATTTCCAGCCAAATACGTGAATCAGGAGGACAGCCACTATTACGGTTATCATGCTCTGATAATGGTGTAAATTGGAGTCTGACATGTTAGCTCTCTCTGGAATATAGTTTCAATGGAGAGCAGATTGATATCATTTTTTATGGTGCAGCGTGCTATGGTAGGGCATTGCATTGTATTTTATTAAATAGTTTTGCAAGTTTTAGTATATTTAATGTAACAACCTGCCTTTCTTTGTACGTAGTCTTATACTTTCTTTGAAAGCTACTATCAAGTCACACTGAAACAAAGATTTTGGATTATTAGCACTGCTTTAACTAAATGTGTATAGGTAATAGGTTTGGACCCCAGATGGTGAAGGTGGGCAGACACACTTCTTCCACCCTCATCCTTAAACACTGGAGCACCCCAGGGCTGTGTTTGTAGTCCCCTGCTGTTCTGCCTGTACACACATCACTGTGTAGCCACTTTCAACTCCAACAACATCATCAAGTTTGCTGACGACAGAGATGTGGTTGGCATGATCACTGACAGGAATGAAAAGGCTGACCTGAAAGATGTAAGCATGACTAAAGAGATGATAGTGGTCTTTGGTAAGAAAATGGGCCCCCCTTAATATCAAAAGGTCCTCAATGGAGACGGTGGAGAGCTTAAAGTACCATGGTGCCCACATCACATAGGGTCTGACCTGGGCTCTGCATACTACTGACTTAGTGGTGGGAAAGGCAAGGCAGAGACTGTGTCACCTTAAACGGCTAAAGAAATTCCAGATTTCCCCTCAAATACTAAGCATTTTATACTTCTGCATCATTGAAAGCATCCTGTCTGGGAATGTTACTGCCTGGTACAGAAACTGCAGAGGGGTTTGTTCAGCTGAACATACAATAGGTGGTGCCCTACCCTGCCTAAAGGATATTTACAAGGTGCTGCAAGAATAAGGCCAAGAGAATTATAAAGGATCAAAACCACCAAGGATTTTTTTCTCTGTTTAGACTTTTCTGTTGCCCATTCTCCTTCATGATGAATCATGCGCAAGCTGAAGAAGCTATGGATTACATTTCAGTGGAATTGTACTTAAAACTATTTGACTGATGAGTTGATTATATGTTATCAAATTATTAAAACATCTTGTATAGAAATAACTAAAAACAAAGGTGGGAACAACTACATATGTGACCTTTAGACCAAAACCAAAGTACATGCACTAAATAGAAGATTGTATATCATGGTTAGGATTGAGTGTTGCATTATGGGTGGCTAAATGACAATGACAGTGAGATTCAAGTGGGAAAACAAGAGGGTAGGTGCCAAAATGTCACACTGGGGAAAAAAATGAAAACTGTAATGAACATTTAATTGAGCATCACAGGAGAAAAACCACAACTACAATCTGTGAGAGAACCAACCAAAGGTCAGATCAAATGTCAAATGGACCGAGTATCATTGCACACACTCATGTTGACTTGAGTAATCCTACCTATCTCATAATACAGTAAAGGGCTTGGCTGGTTAAATGTAAAAACACATAATGGAAATAATAGCGGTATTCATTTGCCCAGGCTTACTATTGATCACTTGAACCTTAGTGTGCATTAAAACAAATCAACTTGCCATTTTAAGGTGTAATAGTGTTGAATAGTGTTAGTGCATTACATCTGAAATCCTAAATGCAATTAAAAGTAATAGAAACCTTTGCATTTTGGCCATTTTTAATAACTGCAAATGTGTATTGTGCATTGACTAAAACATGTTATTTATGGCTTTGGGTCATAAATAGGCAATGCACTAACTTATAAATGGCAAAACAATGTAAAGCTGTGTTTTGGTGTACGGAGTTAAACTGTGGAATGAATTTGAAATTGACATGAAAAAGTGTAACACAATCGACCGATTAAAAAAATTATTTAAACATAAGGTGATTAATAAATATAAAACAGAAGTGTGGATACCAGAACATACACAAATTGTATTAGAGTTATTGTGTTGTACTGGGTTATATAGTTTATACTGTTTCTGTATTTGTTTTACAAAGAGAAAACTTTATTTTATTTTTTAACCACACAGTCAACTGACAAAGAGAATGCCTCTTATAATTTTGAAGCATCTTTAGGCTTATGTGAGTCTATTTCAGGACAGCAAATTGTACCACTGGCCACTAAATATTTTTTGTCTCTCAATTGAGACAAAGAGTTTTGTAAAGACATTAAAAATACCACTGTGACTTGTGAGATGAACAATAAATACACCTGACAGTTCAATGCAGTATGTATCATTTGCTATGAGCTAAAATTAATAAAATATTAATGATGGAAGAAGCCAATTTGATAACTCCAGCTACTAAGATGTTCTTAATAATGAACACTTCAGCAATGTTTCCATTCAACCTACTGTAAATGGTATAGTTAGATACTTCTATTGTCTCTTATAGAATTCCTGGATAAGGGACTCAGCCCCGCCCATAACCAACTCCTTCTTCACTCTAAAAAAAAAACAAATTGAGAAGAAAAGTTAAAAAAAAATTGTATTACTTGCAGCATTTCTCTTATCAATACATCTATATTTCTGGAATTGATGGATAAATCCAAACAGAAAAGAATCACATGCTAAACAAAGAGAATTCAGCTTTTCCATAGTGCGCCTTCCTAAACACAGAGCTGAGATATGCAGCTCTGTAGAAGATGCACACAATTACTTCGGAGGCGGGTTGCTTTATTTACATATGCAATATGCATAAGCAAGGTTACTGGGAGGGTGAAATAACCGCGAGATAGAAGGAGAGAAAGAAGGAGGGGTTTGGTGTGAGTGTGTGCGTATGTGTATGTGTATGTGTATGTGTGTGTGTGTGCATGTTTGTGTGTGTGGTGGTGATGGAGAGAGGGTGTATGGTGAAGGGGGGAGGCAGAAAATTGGTGTTATCAATATTTAACCAACCCTTCCAGCATATTTATGGCAGACAATAGAGCAGACCTGCAACAGTCTCATGTGAGTGGAAGAGTATTTATTACAGACTGAAACAGAGGCTGTAAATAGGGTGTTCATTGATATGTCGCAGCCACACTTGCATGGAATCGGTGAAGAGCCCACCACTTGGTACACAACTCTTCTTACCAAAATAAACTATTAACATATCTAGTAATTGCATGTCGCAACCCCTGAGTGCATTGCAAATATTCATTAAAAGGGATATTTCTACATGTGGCAAGCAGATGTATGTAATTCAATCAGTTTGAAGAAAAGAAAAGAAAAAAGAACGAAAAAAACTATGAAAAGAGGGAGAAGAAATAAAATGTCTGGCCCTTTTTTTTGCAGACCCATGGCCTCTCTTAAAATGTTTCCATGTGTTGTGTCTGAGCACACTGAGAGCAAAGAAGGAAAACATTCTCTCCTCCAAACCACATGCAACAGATTCTTTCTGAAGCCAAATAAATCAACCCTGTGTTTCAGATCATGTGACACTTTTTGTGTTTTGTCTTATTCCCAACATATCCTGTTTCCCCCCCCCCCCCCAACACCACACTCTACCCCTGCTCCCCTCCCCTTTTTCCAACACTCACAAACACTGCGCACAAGCACATATACACAACACATGCACAGAGTTTCCATTTCCTGTGCGTAAGATCACCTGTACAGACAGAATGGCGTGCTTCAATGCGACATGCTCAGGCAGGAAAACAGGAAAGGGAGTTCAAGGGTGTCCAACATGAAATACTCACAGAGTTAGGGGAAACCCAAAGCTCATGGCAGCACTCCAAGTAAAGTTTCACTAGTGCATTTTTTTTGGTGCTTTAGCACTGCCATCATAACCTCTACTTTTTGCATGTGCAAAACTGTTATTAAAGTGTAACAACTGCCTGTTTGAGAACAATACATACATGTATAGTACCTGTAAATGGGATCGTGCTGCATGCATATAGTGCAGTATACATTGGGAACTAATGCTTTGCCTTAAAGGAAAAGTTTAAAATTTTAAAAAAAAGTTTAAAAAAGATATACTACTCTAATGTCTTTGTGAAAATGTTGTTGAACCCAAAAGATGGTTAGCGTAGCTTAGCATAAAGACTAGAAACAGGGGCAAACAGTTAGTGGGGCCAAAGGTAAAACAGGCGGAATTGTGAAGGTTGTCTTCCCCAAAAAACCCTCCCATAGGTTGTTTGTTCAAGCAGCAATTAAGACTCAAATTTACATTTATAAAGGCGGCACCCTCTAGTGGTTATAGTTATTTATGACCGGGGAAATGCAGAAAGTAATGTAACAATGTATAAGAGTGGCAAGTTCCACAAAATAAAAACACAGAACTTTTACCCAGAAAAAAGGATTCGGTCCCATGTGAAAATAAAAGTAAACAGCAAGTTTTTTATTTTTTTTTTTACTTTACGAACAAACAGAGATACAGCATGACAAGCGTAAATGGAAGTGAAGTAACATCTGATATAAGCCCAAACAACAAAGTAGTTTTTGTGCCTCAACATAACCAAACTGCGACCATTTCACAATGTTAACGTGTTATAATGTTATTATGTGTATTATGTTAAATACACCTCTATATAAGGACTATCTGCTCTATCCAGGCGCCAACTTTGGTGCTTTTTAGCTAAATGCTAATGTCAGCATGCTCAGATGCTCATAATGGCAATGCTAACATGCCTATGTTTCGCAAGTGTAATGTTTAAATGTTCACTAGCTAGATCTGTCCAAAGGTCACAAAATGTGCCTACCAGGACCACTTCGAAAGTCCTGTCATCTGCACAAAAACAAAAAAAATTTTTTTTCACCTTTATTTCTTAAGGGGGAGAGCAATGCTCTCTTCTTTTCAGGAAGGCCTAGATAATATTATTTCTCTAAATGTTGAACTTTTCCTTTAAGCATTAGGTATTTTCCTTACAAACTCTATTGAATATCATCCATAGGCTTTACTTAACATGTACTATTGTTACCTTGTAGTTCTGGCTATATGGGACATGCCATACTGATCAATCGCCCCTGTTCTCTGTGGGGTAACGCAGTGTTCCCCTGTGCATCTGACAGCCATCCCCAGCCCATTTACTGTCAAATGGGCTCCACTCTCTTTGCCTAAGCTCAGATGCAGATTTATGCCAGAGCAATGCCGGTTCTTGCATATTAGATGAAAGCCTTGTTTGCATATACCCGCTCTGTCTGTCTCTCTCTCTCTCTCTCTCTCTCTATCTCCCCCCGTTCCCCTCATCCCCCCCTCCTTCTCTCTCTTCCTTTTTTCCGAGGCGTCACTTTAATATGTATGCAAATGGGCTGCGCTCCACGGGCGATATGTGTGGAGCCCTGTCCTGCAGTCAGGAGGTGTAGGAGAGATTGTGTTTGTATTTATGAGGCATGGGCCCTGCCGCTCTTGGGAGAGAAAACTCTGCGAGTAGCGTGGTGGAGGCTCTGCAGTGCCGACAGAATGCAGATATGCCAATAACAGAGGTCATGGTTGTCACTAATGATAAGAGGAGACAATTAGACAATTGCATAGCTGTAATGTAACCACCCTTACACTCTCTTACACACACACGCAATCATACAAACAAACACACTAGCCTCTCACATCCCTGTTCAGGCATGAAGCAAGCTAACAGACTGAGGAGGAGATGCTTCTTCTAGAATGTTCTTTATCTTTTCGTTCTTTATGTTGCAGAAGTTCTTCTCCATAGCTCTGCTCAACCTGCTGGGGAGTCCTAAATGATTGGTGTGGGTAAAAGACCAATCTATCGATCCTATGCATCCCTCACGGGGATGAGGATCACTGTCAGGGGCTGAGGCAGAGGAGACAAGGTCAGGTCACCTATGAGAGAAGCACCCTTAACCCATTTCATCAGGCTGATGCTTCCCAGACAGGCCTCAAAAGCCTCTGATCAATAATGTCTCCGTAGTGGTAGAAACTGAAGTAAACCAACGGAACTGCTCCGGGTTCTGTGGATCGCATCATCTCTATTTTAGCATGTGTTGTGTAACATTCACTGCTACATGTACTGTATGTATGACAAAATCACTGGAACAATCTTATTTTACATAAAAGGTTTTTTTTCTTAATGTGTGTTGTAAAATTATAGAAAGAAAAACTCAATGGAAATGACAATGAATTTATGGTATTATGTTCAAGACAAAATAATATCTTGGCTTGGTGGCAATCAGTGATCTACTAAGGCAACACACACACACAAACAAACACACACACACACACAAACTGTGTGCAAATCAAATGTCTGTTTCCTCTCCCTCTCTCTTTCTCTCACACACACACACACACACACACACACACACACACACACACACATCCCCTTCCACCATCATGAATAAACCATACTGTGTCTATGAGTCATGTACCACCCCCACATCTCTCTCTAACCCACTCCCCCTTATTTGCTGCTGTTAGAGTAAAAACGCTAATTAGCGTGATGGCTAGCTCCAGCTCCTGTCAGCAGCATGTGGGGGCCTCTCAACCAGGCAGGCTCCGCTGGTCTCTGGTTTTAGCAGCTCTCTCCCCAGCCGCCATCTCTGGAAAACAGGGGCCCCTCATTCATATTCAGCCCCAGTCGCAGGCACCTGGAAGCAGCCAGCACCACCTCCACACAACCCCCATATAGTGTCTATCACCAGCCCCCAGTCCAGCCCACCTCCTGTCAATGCTGGACCCCCCCAACACACACACACACACACACACACACACAAACAAACAAACAAAACAAACAATTTTTCAATTTTCCCAAACTACTATCCAACTGGAACACAAGTCCAAACTGAAAAACTCCATTTAGGAGATGTGGGAGCTTGAAACTCCATCTAGGAGATGACACAACCCAACTGATGGGTTGAATCACCCAACGGTAGCAAGAGGGAGAGGAAGAGGGAGGGGGAGAGGGAGAGGAGCTGCGAGCCTTGGTGGACTAGCTGGGTAACCATGACAACGCAGCCGGGAGAGCAAGAAACAGGAACATACAGAATCTGTTTCTGCTGAGACTTGCACATGTGGCACAGCACTGCTTTTCCTGTGTGTGTGTGTGTGTGTGTGTGTGTGTGTGTGCGCGTGCGAGCGTGCGTGCGCAGGCCCTTATGAAACATACATGCCTGCTGCCTCTCCAACCAAACTCACTCGCCTCTCCTAGTCACTGAGTGAGTCACAACCCAGAAGATATTATGGTGAAACTGAAGCACACAACGCAATGTTTAGTAGCAGGCTTTCTTCTCTTTCCACCCTCATCCCCCAACTATTGAATAAGGTGAGGTAGAGGTTGCATATGGTACAAAGACAAAGATCAAACATAAAGGCAAGAAAGAGAAAAAATTTCCGTCTACAGCCGCTGCTTTTTGCCTATTTTCCTTCCCTGTGCCTCTCTCCACCGCTCCCCGTCTGCCTGTCTTTTCTCTTCCCTCCTGCTCCTTCTTTCTACAGGCTCAGTCTAACCTCCCCCTCCCCTTTCCTCAAGGGAATAAAGGTCGTAACGCAAATGATTACTCAAACCCGAGTTGCCATAGAAACGCAGTCATGTGACTAGAGCAGGCATGCATAGACCACAACAAAGAGGTGGATCAGGAACCAACGCTGGAAAGAGCTGTAGCTCGCCTTACTGGTGCCTCAGTGCATTTCACTCAAATTCAAGCTTTTAAAAATAGGCGAGCAGCATGAAACGCAGGGGGAGAAAAGCAGAGAAAACGACACTAAAGAACCAGGACGAGAGGCTGTAATGAATCTAGGCTGTAACACTGCAGTGAGCCATATATTCTACCATTCACTAGCATACCAAGGGTGTGTCCTATTCATCATGTCCTTCTTGAGGCAGAGCTCAGGCGCCAGTTGTCTGGAATTTCTGTGAAATGGCGTCAGTTGTAGAAATGTAGAGGGTGGTGGATTTGTGTGCTTCTAAAATAGGAGTCGCAGTAAGGAACCGTAACTTTCTGGTGTGCTACACTTTCAAATGATTCCCCTCAAAGAGCAAGAACAGCTTTGTGTTAGTACTAGTGTGTAGCAGTATTTGGTAACTTTACTTGTTGGAACAGTTCTTTTTCCAAAGACATCTTAAAAACAACGACACCTATGATTAAAAAAAGATACCGGCATGTAGTAAAACACATTCTAAATGATATGTATAAAAAAGTTGACAAAAAGTAGGTTAACTGTGGAAAGGACAATTTCTCACCATCTTTCCAAAAAGTAATGAATTTACATCTTGACATATTTTTCCCTCAAATGTTATCTAGCAAATAGAAAAAACCTACACATACCATAATATCCACTTAAAGAGTTAAGCTAAATGAGTACTAAAAAGGCTGGTGAGCTCAAAAGTCAGTTTGTGTCAGTCTAAAGGAGGAACCAACACCTGGAGCAGCATGAGAAGGTGGCCTGTCCCAACAGGATTCAGTTATCCTGCATCCAATCCACCCCCACTGAGATTAGTCCTATGCCCTGAGTGAACCTAGCGACCTGCGTCCATCTCTAAGAGACCAACCAACAACCCCCACAACGCAAGCTTGCACACACACACACACACACACACATCCCCACAAAGCTCCACATTTACCAGTGCCTGAACCAAACAACAATAAAGTATGCTGTTTGGAAGCCAGCATAACGGCAAACTAAGCTGATATCCAGTGAGAGTTTGCTTTTATTGGTCTTAGCATTAACAGCCATTTATTTTAGTGAGCTCCGTCAACGCTAGCAGGGCAATAGGATGGGGTGCATTTTTTTCTGATGAAGTCACCACATCTGCGGTTATGAACGCTGTGTGTTTCAATGTCAACGCTCTCTCCCCCACACACACACTCCCTGAATCCACGCTTGCCTTCACACCAGCAAACACATCCATGGTGTAGATGTATGGGCAAACACGCAAACACACAATCTACAGGGGTGTGAGTGTGACCCCCTCACTGACTGCTGGCCATTTCCATCCAAAGTACCACCTCAACTCCCATGAGGTTTCAGACAGCAGCTGAGTGTTCAGTGGTGTCTGCAATCATCCCGTGTCTAGACAATGTCTACTGGAAGACAAGGAGATGCACATTCTGAAAAGGCCTATAGACCACTTTGTCTTTCAGCTGGTGACGTGGTGGTTAATGAAAAGGTTAGGGCCAGACTAGGAACTCACCCAACAAGCACCAACATGAACAAAAAAACAGCACTATTTAAATAATTCCAGTGAGTTTCAAAGAAAAGCAGTTATTGTCCAAATGTACGGTATGTAATGAATATGTTTACTCTCCAGGTTGTAGGGTCATGGCTGCATTGCAGTAGTTTACATGTATCTCTCTAAAGAGATACCTCTTGCTTTTATGAAATGAAAATTTCCTTGTACTGCATTTTTGATTTTCTAAAGCTTTCACCGTCTGTACTGCTGAATGATGGTTTCAGGGACTGGTTAAGATCAAGAATTAGGAATGAAAGATAACAAGTACTTGGTTGAAGGTAAATAGATCATTTAAATAAATTATATCTTATTGAGAGAAGGAATTTCAAATAAAGAGGATAACACACCACACCATAACCATGTTATATAAGGGTTTCATGAAGATCAATTTCAGAATTATTGTGTAAACTTTGATAATTATAAAACATTGAAGTGTTATTTTGTCAACATAAGTCTTGAGCTATGTGCTGCCCTTCCAAAAATCTTAGTTTGTATATATCAAACGTTGTCATGGATATCAGGTTATGTTATTGACATATTATTTTGGAATGACTTCTCCGCATGACAAGATGATTTGAAGTAAATAAAAGAACTACAATACCAGCAGAAACAGTAGCAGAAGCTTGAAGCAACGGCTGAAAGATACAATGGGTTGCAGTGAACAAAAAGCATTGAGAGAATGAGCAGGTGTGGTGGGAAAGACCCCTGGGCTTCAGGGAGAGAATAGATCAATAACTAATTTCAGTACCGAGCTTCACTCGCACTGTTTTCCAATAAATGCTGCCTTAGCCCTCCCCACTAGCTTTTTTTTATCACCTTCTACAAGCAGGGATTGGACTCTATGGAAGAAGGCTGTTTTTTGTTGCCAGCGTTGTGATTGTTGGTTGGGTGGATTATGCTCCTACAGCTAGTGTATTGTATAAATGTAATCCAACGTTGCCATTTCAATTTCCATGTGTCCTCCATGAGTGCTCCCACAACCACTCCACATATGCCATCTCTGTAACTTTTTTTTCTTCTTTTTCTTCACAGCCTCCTGCAACCCCCGCCTTCCCTCCCTCTCTCCCTGATTCGACCAGGGCCAGTGTTGAGGTTTTGTCAAAAGATTCAGATAGACAGGAGAGTGAAGCGTGTGTCATGCAGGGCTGCTGAGGCTCTTCTCCTCAGAGGCTGTGACCTAGATAACCAAGAGGAGCTGGAGCGCTCGCAAGCCTTGGAGCCACTCCAGCTCCAGCAATGTCAGGAAGGGGTTAGTTGTATAACACAATGTCCTATTTAGTTTGCACGTCACACACACACACACACATGGACGCAAACACATATGTACACCATGGTGTTCCTGTACCACTGTACTATGTTTCTTTTAGGCAGTGTTTTTTTTATTACCAGAGACTGGATGTGCAAGGTTTTGCATGTGCGACTAAGCAGCAAAAAAGGAAGATGGAAAGGGGCCCACAATTCATTTGAATTTAAACATTAGCATTAAGAATGCTTGGTAAAACCCGCCAGCAGCCACTGCAGCTACATTATGTTACAGCAAAACCATGTCAAAACATCTACACATTTTCTGTGGTGTTGTAGCATTATATTCCTGCTTCTTCATTTGTGTATTCACTCAACGGATGTTGGGGGTGTGAACACAACCATGGTACATATATAGACACAATTATTCCACGATAAACAAGTAGCCAGTGTGTTTCAGAGCCACATTCAGCACTGCACTGCCACTAACTTGTCATTTCCACCCTGTAACATGTTGACAAACTAAAGAAAATAATGTCAAACTGATATTTCTGGATAGAAACACAGTTATAAGGACACCCTAGGTGGAGACACATGACAGGTTTTATTGGTCCACATTCATGTTCAGCGAGAAGATGCTCAAATTCTACAATATACCACCATCATGTTGAGGAGATGAAATATAGATGGAGCCTACTGCGCTGGAACAACTGTAATAGGCTGCACTGTGAATAACTACATATTTGACCCTGACATCTGAGCTGCTTTTGAGCTGCAAGAGCCACATTGCCATCTGGTGGATTTTAAGTTGTATTGCAGCTTCCTTTATTGATATGATTGATATGACACACTCAACTGTACAGCAATTTAATCATAACAGTACAAACTTAGTTACACACAGGCAAATTTGTACAGACAAAACTTTATCTTAAAGTAAACATTCACACATTTGTCTTTAAATTTGGCACAGACAGCAAAAATAACAATTAAACAATGCCACAATGATTTGATTTAGGTTCATTTTTGCACAACTGCTCAGACATTTTATACAAATTATTACAGGCCTGTTCAATCTTTTATTTAGATTTAGAATGCACAAGAACTAGACTTAGACTAGCTTATATGAGTCAGCGCTGGTTATGTTGGGGCTTGAAGCAGTCCCAGCCAGGCTTAGGAGTATACGTGTGCTCAGGAAGAATAAAGTCTTTTAGTCTGTCTGGTAATGGCAAGGCTTTGACTTTGTCTTCCAGGGGCCAAGGCTGTAAGTGGCTTCTTATGAATGCCCTACAAAGGCATCGCAGAGCAGGAGGATTCACTTTGTGCTCTACTACGTGGTTGTGCAGGTCTACCAGAGCCTGAGCATAAGGGTGAGGGTCCCGACCAGGCACGGGGAGCTCCAGCCTAAGAGGCAGATGCGGTGCGGGGTCGTCTACCCTCGCTAAGTCAAGCAACACCTCGGCCTGCTCCAGCAGTTCTGAGGCATGACTTTGATCAGAGCACTGCTGCAGGGCTGTTTGTAGCCGCTGGAAAAGGAGGCTGTAAAGTGACCAACAGGAGTCGCCGTGATAAGAGCAAACCAAAGACGCTCCGCTCTGGATTAGGAGCACAGCCAGAGGGAAGAGCAGGTCGAAATGCTCCAGGCTCGTCTGTGTTAGGGAGGGCTCGCCATCCTCATTCAGACAGCAGCTGGGGTCCACACCGTGAGCCAGCAGTAGCTGCGTGGCTTTCAAGCAGAAGATACCGATCTCAGCAGCGTCCTCCATAGTGGCCTCCAGAGCCTCCTTAACCAGAAACACCAACGAGGACTCAACTGTTTCACCATCTACAGTAGCAGCATTAACGTCAGCACCTGTAGTGAAGAAAGCATCAGTCTTGGTTTTTGATCAAATCTGATAATGCCTTATGCCGTGCTTCCTTTGTATGGTGCAGCTCTACTCAATTCAACTTTCTTGGTACCAGTACTTTTCTCTTTTCGAGAGATCCACCTATAGTACCCCCTCAGGATTCTCCGCTGTTCGTCATAGCAACTGCGTGTAAAACTGCAATGACATCATCTTCAACGTGACACTCACTGACTACTTTTCAGTAGTGTGGCTGGGTAGGCTTAGTTGGTAGAGCAGGCGCACATATACATAGGTTTATGCCTTGACGCAGATTTCCTGCATGTCTTCCCTCTCTCTCTCTCTCCCCTTTCTCACCCAGCTGTCCTGTCCATTAAAGGCGGAAAAGCCCCCCCAAAAAATAGAAATGGCATTTGTGTCATTGTTATCAATCTCATCGATCAACGACTCATCCGACAACTGAGTAATTGTTCAAGTACTTTTTAAAACTAACGCAACTGAGCATTTACTGGTGGTTACAGCTTTAAAATGAGCCCTGGTTTGACTCAAGCTCTAAAAACTCTAGAACCTACATTTCCCATAATGCAACTTGATAGCATCTTTAATTACACCTCTTTAACGGAAAATGCCCACGTCTTTAAACCCCACAACCCCGGTTAGTAATGCAGGCTTTCTGTTAGAAATTTAAAGTCCAAGACAAGCTGAGATACCCCTGATGACATCACTATGATCTCATAAGGGATTTTATTTCAAGCTCAACAAAGCTTGTACGGAACCACAGAAGTAAACCAGTTTTCACAGGTTAATTAGTACTCTAATTCAACCACACATTTTATGTGATCATGTCCTATCAGGAGGCAGGAAGCTAGTTTCCCAATCTGTCTCTCAGATTGTTCCATACTCTTTACTGACCTTCTTAAATTAGCATCCTCATGAAATGTTTTAATACATTCTTACTTCAATTTTCTTTTTTTTTTTTTCTTTTTTTACCTCTCTGACAGATGAGGGTACACATGCTCCCCTTTTTTTTTCGTTAAAAACTTGGATGATATCTTCCATTGGTTTTCTGATATCATTGACAGACGGATGCATGTGTATGACTAACTGGTTCTTTGTGTTTGTTGTGAAGCTGCTTTGCTGTTATGTGATGTTTGGGATGGTTACAGCCAAGAGACTTACCCTCAAGAACTGGACATTGGTATCTGCACTTTTCCTCAAAACAGTGGTTGAAGAAAATTATGTCTTTTGAGACAATTCACAATGTGTGGCTTTTTTGTTGTGGGGTACACTGGTTGTAAATACTAAAAATAATAGTAGACCATGAACCTAAGTCTAAACCTGTAGTTGTACTGTAAATGAAACTACTAGTATACCAAGGAGATTGACAACTCTATACTATAAAGACATAAAATACATAATGTCAGTTTTCAACAGCCTACAGTTAAAAATCTTGTCAGTCAGTGGCTTCATGACCGGATCACAGGATTGGTTCTGCTCCCTTTTCACATGTGTTAGAAATGGCATGTGCATATTTTAGCCTGACAACCACTGACAGTTTACTTTGATCTCAAAATGCATACAGATGGGCTGGTATGCATACCAACAAAAGTTTCTGAATGTAGTGGTTTGACTGTTATAACTGTTTGAGAGGGTTTTGAGTAACCAAAAGTGGACAAGAAGGCAAAGTGAAAATGAAGGATGCTCAGTCAGTACCTCTCTGAAGTAGAAGCTGGATGTTCTCCGTGTTGTGCACAGTGAGTCCGTCGCTGCTTGCCAAGGCATGGAGCAAAGGTGTTTTTCCTTTGGAGACGAGACCAAAGCGATCGGTTTTCAGAACAAACAAACGAGTGACAGAAATAACATTTTTTAATTAGGCCGGGAAATTGATATTTACCACGTTTATCTCTTGCATTCACATCAGCACCCAGATCCAGCAGGGTGAGCAGGCAGGGAAACCTCTCTGACTCTTCACTGGCAAGATCCAAAGGGCTGCTCTCATGGATCTACCAAGTAACATTGATATTACATCAAATGCTAAGAAAACAGAAGGGATACCATGAGTAGAGAGGGCATGAATCCAAGTTGGACAGTTGCCTCACCCTGTCTCTCTTTTCAATGTCTGCTGCATGCCCGACCAGCAGCCTCACCATGTTGGGCCTGTTCCTCAAAACTGCGATATGTAGAGGATTGTAGTAAGACACTGGGTCTGGAGAGTAGAAACAAATATTCATATTAAACCAATTAAGTTGTTTTACAGAGATCAAATATACATCAGACAGATGAAGCTTTCTGACAATACAACATTTTCTTTTAATGAAGTTTTAAAATGCTATGGTGGCAAATTGACCCCAACCACATGCATATGTTTGAAGGGATATTGGTGAATTATGTTTTCTGTATTTTCTTATGTTTTATACATTTACCAAATGCTACAAATGGAGAATTTATGTTGACAATGTGGTTAATGTTTGCAAGTGTTTTCACAAGCTGTTGTGGTTCTCTCGTCTCCATTAGTTGGCAGTAATCTAGTATAAAAGCAGATAATACATCTTAGTTAATTCTCAGTTTTACATGTAACAGATCTTCACCCGTACCGTTTCTCAGTGGCACAGGTACTGATTATTACTTACGGCGCGTATAATCAGGGCCCAGATTATTAAGTTCCACATATGCAACTAGTAACTATCATAATAACTATTAAAACTCTTGTTTCAGCACAGTTGCTGCCTGTAAGAAAGCTGGCACAAGCTATTCTTAAACATGCAATGGATGACAAATACTTGAAAGAAATAGAGAAGGTTAAACATTTTTGCTTGGTATTTTGGAGAATTTGTCAGTGTTAACTTGCTGGAAAGAGGCGTTTGAGAAATGTAAAAGATGAATGAAGCAGCCTCTGTCAGGATCCCCTAATTATGTCCCTGGGGAATGATATTTTTCTGTCAGGATGAGCCCCCTTAATTATGTCCCTAAAGGGTGGGGAATGATATTTTTTTACTTTGAACACCAGGTCCACATATTTCTAAGTAAAATCAATCATAACTCTTCTTTTGAATTCACATGACAAGCATGTCTGACTCATGAGCCCTGAGGTTGGTAACCACTTCCCTTTGGGGAAAAAATATATATCCAAAGTGCTATTTAAATTGTAACCACCCCAAACTGTGTAACTTGAAACTAAAATCAAGATCTACTGGAAGTAGACTGGAAGCGTTGCACCTCCTGTTACAGAAACAAGTCCTAGATATAGGAGAAGTGTGACCACATAAGACCATTTCTAGTGATAGTACTGAACTTAAGAGGACTAAATAGTATTTTAAGTTTAAAATAATCAACACTGATTGTTCAAATGGCATATAATTGAATTTATAAACAAGCCCTTGTAGAATCAAGCCATTTTCTCACATGAACTTTGGACAATATCTGACAAATCAGGTCCAGACATTGTAGTTTCCTTTCCACAGATTTAGCACAACACAGGAGATTGTCTGTTTCAGACATGTTCTCACTGGAAATACACTACTTGGTTTAGGTGAGGGGTGGTTCGTTGGTAGAGTGTGCAGGAAGCAGGGCTTGACACTATTACACCGTGGTCACGTAGTAGATTTGTAATTTGGTCATAAACAACAAAGTATCTCGATGTTTCTTGAAATTGTCTGACGATTTGAGATTTTGCAGTGCAAATTTGAAAGGGACTTCAGAGTGACAGAACATGTTGCGCTCTGTTGGACAAGTGGTATTAAGTGCAATTGCCAGAGTATACCCATATTCTTATGTTTATTTCTCTAGCTGGCTACTCCTATTTTAGGTGCTTACTCTCTAACTTGCATATTAGTTCTCACCTTCAAAGTTTAGATCAGCCCCATAGCGTAGTAGGATTTCAGCTGCATACACCAGTCCCCGCTCTGCCACCTTAAACAAAGCATAGCTGATGCCTTCCACAAACACTTCTGACTGGGACTCCCGATCCAAAAGCTCTGCAAGGGAGCCACAAAGACCAGACTCATCCTCAGGACTTTGGACTCTGGACACAGGGAAAAAGAAGCACTGTTTCAGTCAAATTGTATGACATGCCACCAGTGTTTTCTACCAAATGCATTCTGCAGCGGTTATAGAATGGAATAGACCTTTACTGTCATTGTTTTAACAACGAGACACAGTTTAGCAGCTCTCAATATGACAGTTAAATTAAAATAGTAAAAGTATAATATAACAACAAAATGGAAAATTGAAATAGTAAAATATAACAATCAAGATTAAAAACAAACACGATGAGGTGGTATATACATAATGTTATTGCACTTCTAGTTTTTGGGGTTTATTGCACACACGTATTTACAGAGGAAGAAGGTGGAGAGAAGGGTTTGTGCTTTTGACTTCCTGGGGAAAAAGCTGTTTTTTAGTCGGTTCTGGATCAGATTGACCTGTTTTGACACTTTAGCTGGAATACAACAACCTGCTACACACAACTGAACATCAAAACAGAACTACATTTTCCAGTTATGACTGTGAAATGAGGAAAAGTTAGTTTTTCACTGTCAATGATCAAATATAAATTATTTTAGCACTACTAAAAAGGTATAGATTATTCCAGCTGTTACACAAATGCTCACTAAAGTAGTGTTGTAATATAATATATAAGTACAAATACTTTGTCACTCTACTTGAGTAGATTTTTTTAAATAGCTGTACTTTACTTCTACTTCTATGTTTGTGGAAATGTTTACTTTTACTCAACTATATTTACATAGACTGCAAGTTAATGCACACTACATTCCAGTTGGTGATGTAATAACTATTTTTTGCCAAGCACCAAGTGCCAAAACTAAAAAAGGAGGAGGAGAAAGCATAACGACTGATAATTTCATGGAAGCATCTGTTGTGGTGAATGGGGTGGTGATAACGATAACGCTACAAAATTGTGGCTGTATTTGCAAGATATGTTTTTGTATGTTGGAGCAAAAGATATTTCCTCAAAAAAATGAAATCAATTCTGGTTGTTTTTCTCTTTGTTGATGTAAGACTTTTAATTTGAAGTTTTACTCAAGTAATATGCTAAAGGTGGCTTTAACTTCTACAAGCCATTTTTTGGTAAGATACTTGTGCTTTTCCCAAGTATTGCTTTCACATACGTCACATGCTTTCGAGTACTTTGTACAATACTGTACTTAAATGATTCAACATAACGTTACTGTAATCAAATTCTGTACACAACTACTTACATAAGTTATCAAATAATATTGCGCTACCTGTCCTCGTGACTACCGTCCCCTTCCTCCAGTCCAACAACACACATGACATTATCTACCAGCGGCTGATACTCGTATACGATCCTACGAAACCCATGGAGGAAAGGCATGGCTCCTGCGCTATTTACAATTGTCGAAAGTCAATACCTAAAACACAAATGTACAAGAGAAAACAGATCATATCAGGGGCTTGGCTTTAAATGTGGTATGAATATAGGTGACTTTTCACGCTAAATTTGCTATTGTAACGTTAAACGCTTTGCAACTCATTTAACGTGAATTTGTAATTTCTGCTCACACGATGAAATTGGACTTTATAACTGTCGTTTGTTACTGTTACATTTGGCTTAGCTAGCTACATCAGCTAACTTAACGTTCCGACTTAACGTTAATTGTATTTGTTGTAAGAAAAAGTTAACGTTAGCTTACTTAGCAGACAATGCAAGCTAGCATTGGTGGCTAAATGTATCACTCATTTAATTGCAAAGTTACGAATTAAAGTGTTTTAGAAAAATTACTTAAACCAGATAAAGTTAAGAAACTCACTTGGACGGATACACACTAGCTAGCTGGTTGTTTCACTTGAAAACAGGAACCTTCCCGCACCATAGACAGATTAGAGTATGTAGACAGTTAAAGAAACGCACGCCCACATCAGTCCGACGGTGTTTTCATTCCCCTTTAAACCCCAAGATGGCGACGGAGGTTCCTCTTTACGCTCTGTCTCTCTGCACTAACGTTGTACAGTATTACTATTTCTTGTCAGACAACAGGAACAGTAGGTGGCAACACCCAACCGTGTTTGGCGTTGGAAAAAAAGCGTAGCTAAGCTTACAAAGAGAATCACAAATACATGAGGAAGACATTTGAAGTATTACTCTAGTTTTCAATAAACAATGAGGTATTCAGAAGCATGTTGTTTTTCCTTTCTTATTAACAATTTGCTTATCAACCTTTGATCACACCAGAAAGTCAGTAGTTTCCTTTTTCTTTTTAATATATATATTTTTTTAATTTAAGAAAAGAAAAATGCACCTTAATTAACATAAGCACTTGATACAGGCTATTTTATCTTTATCTTTTATCTGGCAAGCTGATGTAAAATGTACAAAAGGACATTAGTACAATAAACGCTCATAAGTACAGACATAAGCACTGCAAGACAAATAGTAAAACAATAACATTACCACTACAGATTATGAAAGCATGTTTGATTATTCAGTAACCATTGTTTGTATTTGTACAATATGAACATATTCACTGAAAAATATTATAACAATTATCTTGTAGGACTTATATGTCCCAATAATATTTATTTAATATTTATTCAGTAGTACTAGAGGTTTCTATGGATTGTTTGTGTGTCATACAACTTTGGTGTTCACCTGTGGGGCTTACAGCAATATCAGCTATATATGACATGAAAAATTCAACAGCATCTGGCAGATAGCAAAATATGTTCGACCTGAGACATACTGTATTGTGAGCTACCATTACAAATGTGGTGATAAGCTTGGCTAATTACAAAGGTTTACTCAGGAAACAGAACAGGTTTTAAAAAGCATTCACCTCTAAACAGACTTCCCAATTGTAAATTGTGACACAATATGAATGTTATTTGGAAAATCAGCAGGTTTTATCAATACAATTAGGTTTTCAGTATAACATAATGTGTTAATTGGCCATACATGTCAAGTTTTACAGATCATAATTCACAATACACTGAAATAATCTTTCACATATTTGACTACATTATAACAGACCATTTTTTATGATGTCTGTTTCTTCCAGAGATCACGTCATTGATTACCATTTGCCATTTTTAGTTTGATGCTCTGACTGACAAAATGTGACTAACAAAATATTTTACCACAAACACAAACACTTCTTTAAAGAAATCTAGCTTACATTACATTATTATGTTACATTAGTCCATGACAGCGTGCTTTCAGATGTTCTTTTGACAACTACTCCATTATGCTGACAGCATCTGGTTGGCAACAGTCGCCTTTGTCCTGTTTAGCAAACAATCCCCTGCCGTGTCTGGGTTTGGTGACAGATGGCTTGCTTTGAGAGGTGTTGACGAGTACTCTCTTACAGAAGATGTTGTTTTTACCACATCCGTGAGTCTGATTTTAGACAGAGCATATGTGAATGCAAATGCATTTTTACACAACATATGTTTTTGCTGACATACTTTATTGTGAGTTAGAAAGTAATGCAAATGTTGTTTTTTTCTGATTTTGACACATTAATTAAACTGACACAACCTTTTTTGATCACCAGTAAAATAAATGAAATGCTTTTATATTTATATGGTGAATTGTATGAAAACAAAGAGAATGTGTCACAAACGGAATGTTTGGATAATGGGGTTTGAGCTTGGGAATAAATGCTGCCAAACCAAGTGACACATTTTAATTGACATAAAAAAATGATGTTCAGTAATAAGCAGTTCTTGTTTGCAGCACTTTACATGCCACTCATAGGCTGAATCTCATCACACTTATTTGATAGCTCCTTGAAGCCTCAGTCATCAACTGAACCAGAAGTTTTTCTGTCCCTGCTTGGTGAAGGCCGTCTCAAAGCTCTTATTTCTGCCCCGAGGACAGAGGAACGAGCATCGAGTAGAGATCACAGAGGAGCTACAGGCGAGGGTACACAAGAGCAGCCTTCCCGGAAGCTGTGCAGCTGAAGGAGTTGCTAACAGAGGAAAAGACGTCTCATCCCTCTAAAACACATTTCGTTGCCTCGCTCCTCCAATGATTTCCTTCCGTCTCTCCCGGGCCTCCTTGATGAGAGGGACAAAGACGCAAGGAAGGGATTCAAAGTGCTACGGGACGCACCCATACTGTGCCTACCAAAGACGTAATTTACAGCAGGGGGTGGGGGGTGGGGTTACAACTCCTCCAAAATCAAAACTGGCTAGTGCTCCCCACCCCAAAAAACTAATGTAGCTCAGGGTAAATTCTTTCAGGAAGACAAAACTATTAATTGATGCACTTCTAAATCAATTCAGCTGTTATCATAATAAATGTATATTTATCATGCTGTGTATAACTGTCGCATATCTGCAACTAGTCTCTCCTGATTGAAATATATCTCAGCGTAAATCCTCTTTTATCAATGCTCTACCTAACTCAAATCAGCTGCTGGAGGCGTTCACCTTCCTATTTAACCAATTAGAATTGTTACACAATGGCAAGCGCCAATCACAAAGTCACAACCCTGCTTTAAATAATCGTTTCTCTCTTTGCCATTCAGCTGTCGTTGCAGGCAAAGAGTGCAACCCTCCACCTCCCATTCCACCTCCAGTCATCCTCTCCTGCTGACCCGTCCAGAGCTTCCTTCGGTCTGGTCTTTGGGCTCCTTGGTCGCCACCACCGGTATCTAGATTCCATCGGGGGATCTGATGGCTCTCTACCCCTATATAGAGATATACGAAGGATTCGTACAGCGATGGAGTCTAATCGCCAAAGACTTTGTACAATTTATTTGAGCTGTACAATAAATCTTATTTGCATATCTGCAAACCTGTCTCTCCTGATTGAATTATAATTTCCCTTCCGTAAATGAAGACATTTGCACCATAAATTGATGGAGAACAATTTACCAGCAAATGAAATCAATCCATTTTACACAGTGAGTCTCTGAGCTTGAAATCAATGGTACACATCTGTTATTATACAGAACATGCATGAAGGCAAAGCCATCATGTAAATGTATACATGGGCAATGTAAACAAACTGCACCGGGACAAAATGTTTGCCATACTGAAAGCTCCTCCTCTGAAGTGGCAAACTGAATGCAGTGGTTTAATCAAAGTTTGATTAATTATTTTTTTTTCTCACTATTAAGACCATTAGTGTTTTCACATCCAAGTCACCCAATCAATAAAGCATTGCTCCCTGAACGGATGGCAGCCTGCTCAGAATCCTTCTAATGTTGCTGAAAGCTCTTTTGCTATTTTTGAAACATGCTCAATTTACCCTCAATTTTTTCGAGCCATTTCCTCTTAAATAATGTACTTTACCCCTCCTCACAAATCTGATAGTGTTTAGTTCTCAAGTCTTTATGCAGACACCTGTCGGTGTTCCCGACACGGGTGAAGCAATCTCATTTTTTCCCACTCTGAGGATAATTTGTACCTTTGCCACCATGTGATCACACAGGAGCACTGTTTCTTGTCAAATAACAGTAACAGTAGGTGGCAACACACATCCAGTGTTTAGCCTTTGTTGGAAAAAAACTAACACGTGTTCTTTGATTTGATAAGGATGAAGAGAGGCTAGGGTATAAATGTAGAATTTACAAAAGGTTTAATGAAACAGCATGATTGACATATGACAAAGACAATAAGACACAAAACATAATAACACTGCAGCTGACAGCGGACTTGATCCTTACTTCTCCCTGGTGGAGTCACATGAGATCAGTCCTGAAAATGTCTAAATCACGCACATGTATTCCCCAGAGCAGAGGGTGGTTCCTCAAGGGAAAAATGTCCGTTTTGGTCAAATGAGACTACACCCGGCCACAGGATCCAAGTCAGTGTCACCTATTTTCAAACTACCTAAATACACATTCTTTGTTCCAATCAAGTCTAGGCTAGCAGGGACTGCTCCCAAAGGCTAGAACAATTACCTTTCCTGTGGGAACAATGAGCTGCATCATGTATGCTAAATGATAGATATGGCCTAATCCATTCTTTAGAGACAGAGAAAGAGAGGGGGACGGTGAGAGACAATAGGGCCAGTCTTGACCTCTTCACAGAGACAAAGAATGAGAAATAGAATGCATATTTTCCAAACCTGGCTGCAGCCTACATAAACAGAAATGCATTGCTTTCAAAACATTGTTTTTAACTTTTTAAAACTCAATACCTTAAAAAAAGTTCACTTGGTCATCATAATGTAAGGTTTGTAACGGCTTTTACAAAATTCCTCTAAGCCACTGATATGTTTATTCCCCCTGTGGAAATGCACAAGTTACCGTGACCTGAAAAGCGTTATTTGCTGTTTGTCCTTTTCCTTCTGTCTAATTTTGAGCCAGATTGGTAGGATGGAAGCAAAGTCGGGGGAAAAGAGGGAAGATAACTGCAGTTCCCTTCCTATACCCCTCACAAGTAAAGTGGCTCTTTATCAAATTCAGGCCTCATCTATCAATACAAAGAACGGTATCGAAATTACTTTGTTGGCCACAAATCGTTGGCAATAGATTGAGCCTCTTGAAACAAGGCCATCATTTATCTGGCTCACATTTCCTCCTGAGGTGAAAGGGAGCAGGACACAATAAGACTTTCATTTGTTCCCTGGGTGATAGATGTAACCCCCTCAAACCTCTGATTACGAGATTACCACAAGTAAAATAAGAATCTATTAAATATTTAGACCTGTTGGTTCCCTTTGAGATTCCCTTGATTTCCATCAAATAGTGCTGTCAGGGGAGCTGGGGGCATGGGGAGTCTCCCAACACAGAGGAGATTTACACAGCTACAAAGTATTCTGGGCTATGCAAAGCTGTGTAGTTTGTCCCGGGAGGGTGATGCATAAAGGAGAAGTTAATTACAGTGGACACAAAAGTACTTTTAAGAAGTAATAAAACGAAACACACAGAGAACTCTTCTGCTGCAAAAAAAGCTGCACACGCTGAGGGGAAAGGTGATAGAATAGCCGTGAAGGTGAAGGTGGAGGCAGTGAAATGATAATAGAGTGGCGTTGCATTGTGGTTTGGTTTCCCTCGGTTCCATACTGAGAGCCCTGAATTATCAGAACAGCGAGTCTGGGCATAATGTCCTTTTGTGCTTGCAGCGTATTGCCGAGTGAAGATTGTGGATGAAAATAATCAGCCCTTTTAAAGGTCAGGGGAAGTTAAGCACACCCAAAGTAGACCATGACACATTCTGACTGATAAGAAATAAATGTCTGTGCAAGGAAGACTGAGGAGAGTTCACCTTGTCCCATTTATGCTATCATGATTGCTCAACTGTCAGTCAAACACACTATAGGAAACTCTTTGCTCTGGCTAACATATTTTGTGTAATGCATTAAATGCTAATAGTGTGGTGGTCACTATAGCTTGATCTCATCTTTTATGTTTTTCAGCATGGTAATATGTCAAATAAATATCTGTGTAAATTGCAGAGGGGGTGGGAGTTGTCAACAGTCAACATTCAACATTTCATTAAACATGTAGTAAGTTCATTTTTGGCCATGTGGGCTGTAGAAAACACAGATATGGCAAACATTTGCCTATTTATGCATCAAGATATGCAGCAACATTAGCATTCATGTGGACTTATTTATCTGGCCACTGAGAAAATGTAATTTATAAATGTGCATTCTTCTTTTAGCTCTGTTTTTGGTCTCTGAGAAAAATAACTGGATCTTCTAAATGTTCACAAGCTAATCACTTAAGTTGCTTGTGAAGTATTACCCACAGTCAGTTTTCCCCCCTGAAAATGTCTGTCTATGGCCAAAAATTAGTAGCATGTTCCTGCAAGAGAGGAAGCTGAAGGATTGCATTCCTAGGATCCTCGTTTTATGGGTAGATGCTATAATGTAGTTACTGAACCCTAACCCTGTCTTTTAACCTAACCCTACATAACTAGCTAGCTGCTAATTGACTTTATTGTTGTCCTCGGGTCAAATTTGACCTATTTTCAAAGTTTCTGTATCAGAAATATAGGTTACTTAAAACCAAATTGCCTCAGAAATAACAGGGATGATATAACGCTTTTTGCAAGTAAAATCAGGATCAGATCGTTACTCTCATTGAATTGTGGGAGTTTTATTTAACTTTATAGCACTGGAAAATAAATTGAAATGGCTTCCTGACTAAACGTTGACATATACCAGTCTGTGATCCACTCCACATCCTCTAGTCGTTAATTCATAATTTGTGCTTTTGTTTTTTACTCAGAAAGTAAGTATAAGCTAATATTAATGAGGTTTATTGACCACGAATTTTAGAAATAAGTGTAAAATTAGTGTAAATAGGTTGGAATGAAGTTGGCTAAGAAGATGCAATGCAGAATGGGGTGATAATCTATACATTACAGACTAAACAGAAGGAGGACAACACAAGGGTTAAAGTGTTGACACTAGTGCCAGAAGCCTATGCCAGTTTCGACTGGTTACTAGAGTAGTAGAATTGCTGTTGTAGAATTGCTGCCGTAGAATTGTGGTCCTGAAACTGCAGCTTCCTCTATTGAAGAAACGATCATGTGTAATGTGGCTCTCTATAGGAAAAGCAAACTGATTCTGAGAAGGTTCAAAAGTTGAACCAACTGTGAAACAGCACTAGCACTAGAACTAGGTTCTTGTTGATCAAAAAAGGGTGTATGAGAGCAATGAGACTGAAAACCAGAACAATGAGCCGAAACCACAAAAAAAGTAGTCCAGTAAATCCATTTAAAGAAATAGTTGTAAAATTGTGGGCAGCAGGCATCTAATGAGACACCAGGAAGTTACTGCTCCGAGGTAATAAATAGGGTTACACATTCCCCGCTCAAAACTGATGTGTTAATTTGGAGGTGCTGGTAGATGGATTTCTTCTTATAGCTTTACAGAGCCAAGCTAGCCCCCGCCCATCATTGCAGTCATTGTGCTAAGCTAAGCTAACCTAACTATGGACAGATAATAGAGTTGTGTAAAAAATTGTATCTTAAATAATTACCAGAAAGAAAATATGGAAAATTCATCAAATTTCTAACCATTTAACAGAAACATTTTGATTAAAACACACACTTCTTGTCTCATTGTATTAACAGAGTAAAGTAAGTAAGTGAGTAAGTAAGACTAAGTGCTAACGTCTTGTTATGAAAAGGGCCTACCTAACATTGCTTTTGGTGGAGGTTAGGCAGCAAAATAAAAGTACAAATCATATGGGACTAGTGACTAACAGCACTGTGGGCTACGGGAAGGTCACTCTTTGCCTTCCCTCTGGGCATCAGTCTTGAAAACAGAGTGAAGGCCCCAGAGAGGCTGATAAGTAAATACAGTTTTAATGGGCTGTGAATGGCTGGTGGTAATCTGCGCAGGCCAAGAGTGGGCAAGGCACAGAGGGCGACAGGGCATTTTGCAGCGGTTATTATTAATGCTATCATAGATCAGATAGGCCAGGGGATGAGAATGAAAGGTGGTGATGAATTTGGGGCCTTCTGTCTACCAACTGACTGAAGGACAAGCCTTGGAGGCTGGTTAAGGTCATAGATGAAGGATACCACCCAGAAGAAGACACAAGGGACCATTCATTATGTATAATATAGAGGATAGAAAAGTGTATACCCAGGGGACCTACTGAAAGTCACTGGGTGACAATGGTAAAGTTAAAAAACACAGTCTCTAGCATGTTTCTACTCACCCATATGGTCTTCTTAATATCTGATGACCCCACAATATACAAACTAGAATTAGTTTATAGTATTCTTGACAGAAAACAGACAGAATACTGCCAAACATTCCAAAGTAAATCTGATGATTGGTGTCTGAAAGTGTAAATGCATGTTGAATGTTCAAATATGTTGTAGTATGACACATAGGAGTGTCTGACATTTCTCTGGTCTATTTTCAAGGTATGAAAGCGTCCTGGGCTTTTTCAAGACATCAAAGGCTTGAGACCTTTCTCCAAACATCAAAGCCTTACAACTAGACCTTGGAGAGGTCTGCAGAGCTGAATATCACATGTGTCAAGACATTTGCTTGTATTTTTGCCTCCTAGACTAAGGTGACCAGATTTCTCAGACCTCTCTTCTCTAGACCTAGAGTTGAGCATCGGATACAATATAAACTATTGACGAAATATTTTCCTTTGACATTGATGCAGTATGAAACGAGATCGCTGCAGTCGGCAGCAGCAGAGAGCAACAATGGAAGTTAATGGGATAATTGTTGCTTGTATATAATAATAAGCTTGTATTTACGTTCATAAAGTGCTCGTTTTGCCGCTGACAGACTCAGATTAATATTCTAAGTGTCTGATAACATTATGGAAAGGATTTCTAAGGAGGCTGACCTTTCTGTTAAAGATTAAGATCCTTTTTTAAAACATAAAAGTCCGCAAAATTGCGTTCGCTAAACCCACCAGACTCCATGTAAATAGTGATTTTAGCATCGTAAAATACGGCTTTCTAAAACATCTCTGAGCTCTGAGCAGCGCTGCTCGATCGGCTCCGTTTGGTCAGAGTTTTCTTTCTTTCATTCCAATTTCGGGTCTGTCAGTCACAGTGAAATCCTAGACATCTCTTCACATTCTACCTACAACTGCTCTACCTGTTTTGTAAAACTCCCATTTTGCCAGAATAATGTGTATTACCGTCTTAAAGTTGCCCTGCCCCACAAAACAGTTTTAACTTGCAATTTTTGAAATACAGTGAGGAAAATAAGTATTTGAACACCCTGCTATTTTGCAAGTTCTCCCACTTAGAAATCATGGAGGGGTCTGAAATTGTCATCATAGGTGCATGTCCACTGTGAGAGAAATAATCTAAAAAAAGAAATCCAGAAATCACAATGTATGATTTATTAACTATTTATTTGTATGATACAGCTGCAAATAAGTATTTGAACATCTGTCTATCAGCTAGAATTCTGACCCTCAAAGACCTGTTAGTCTGCTTCCAAAATGTTCACCTCAACTCCATTTATTATCCTAAATTAGATGCACCTGTTTGAGGTTGTTAGCTGCATAAAGACACCTGTCCACCCCATACAATCAGTAAGAATCCAACTACTAACATGGCCAAGACCAAAGAGCTGTCCAAAGACACTAGAGACAAAATTGTACACCTCTACAAGGCTGGAAAGGGCTACGGGGAAATTGCCAAGCAGCTTGGGGAAAAAGGTCCACTGTTGAAGCAATCATTAGAAAATGGAAGAAGCTAAACATGACTGTCAGTCTCCCTCGGACTGGGGCTCCATGCAAGATCTCATCTCGTGGGGTCTCAATGATCCTAAGAAAGGTGAGAAATCAGCCCAGAACAACACAGGAGGAGCTGGTCAATGACCTGAAAAGAGCTGGGACCACCGTTTCCATGGTTACTGTTGGTAATACACTAAGACATCATAATTTGGAATCATGCATGGCCCGGAAGGTTCCCCTGCTTAAAACAGCACATGTCACATGTCTTAAGTTTGCCAATGACCATTTGGATGATCCAGAGGAGTCATGGGAGAAAGTCATGTGGTCAGATGAGACCAAAATAGAACTTTTTGGTCATATTTCCACTAACCGTGTTTGGAGGAAGAAGAATGATGAGTACCATCCCAAGAACACCATCCCTACTGTGAAGCATGGGGGTGGTAGCCTCATGCTTTGGGGGTGTTTTTCTGCACATGGGACAGGGTGACTGCACTGTATTAAGGAGAGGTTAACCGGGGCCATGTTTTGCGAGATTTTGGGGAACAACCTCCTTCCCTCAGTTAGAGCATTGAAGATGGGTCGAGGCTGGGTCTTCCAACATGACAATGACCCGAAGCACACAGCCAGGATAACCAAGGAGTGGCTCTGTAAGAAGCATATCAAGGTTCTGGCGTGGCCTAGCCAGTCTCCAGACCTAAACCCAATAGAGAATCTTTTCCGTGTTTCTCAGCAACAGCCCAGAAACCTGACTAATCTAGAGAAGATCTGTGTGGAGGAGTGGGCCAAAATCTCTTCTGCAGTGTGTGCCAACCTGGTGAAAATCTACAAGAAACGTTTGACCTTTGTAATTGCAAACAAAGGCTACTGTACCAAATATTAACATTGATTTTCTCAAGTGTTCAAATACTTATTTGCAGCTGTATCATACAAATTAATAGTTAAAAAATCATACATTGTGATTTCTAGATTTTTTATTTTTTAGATTATGTCTCCCACAGTGGACATGCACCTATGATGACAATTTCAGACCCCTCCATGATTTCTCAGTGGGAGAACTTGCAAAATAGCAGGGTGTTCAAATACTTATTTTCCTCACTGTATGTTAGGTCCATTTGTGTTTGTGTTATGTCATGGATGTGAAAATTAACTGCTACCTCCTCTGTCAGCTCTAGCACTGAAAATGTTATGGTTTCAGTTTTTTTCCTGCTTCTTTTTCTGCATTGGTTGCTTTCTGTTATTCTTCATGTTTTCTCCATGGTCTTGTGGTGGTCTTGTGTCTGTTCGGTTTCCTGTTTTATTTTGATAGTCTGTTCCCCTGTCTAGTCTTGTCTAGTTTTACTTCCTGTGTTTTCCCGCCTGTCTGATTGTCCTGCCCCGCCCTGATGTGATTCAGTGTTTCATCTGTTCCTTGTTTTCTCGTTATCTCTTATATTTAACCTGTGTTTCCTTTATTCTTGTCAGATCCTTTGTGAGTTTGTGTGTTCCACGTTTGTGGTCCCTTTGCACAGGCTTCCCCCTTGGGAGTCTTACCAGTATCTGTGTGTAAAATAAACCCTCAGCTAAACACTCACCTGCCTGTCATCTCTGCGTTTGGGTCCTTATTCCGCTACATTCATAACGGAAAAGAAATAAGCCGTCAGGCTAATTACGAAAGCTGGTCAGTCTAATGCCTGAGGCCAGTGCGACTGGGAAAGCTAGCCAGGCTGTCGTTGGCTAGCTGTTAGCCAGAGTCAAGCAGCTTAGCTCGTTGAATATTAATGAGAACTGGCACAAATCAAGCTGTGTCTTCTGGCAGGCTTTCTATACCATGCTAGAATGGCTTGAAACAAGGTAACCAAGGCATTGTTCACACAAAATGTTACAGAGTACATGGCAGAACTTCAGACGTTACCACAAAACAATGAAATACGTGTGGCAGGGTACCTTTAAGGGAGGTGGATAGTGTGTAAGTGTTTTCACAGAAACAGGAAATGGATTTACCATGTGCAGGACTGAGAGAGCTTTGGCTACTTTTTTTAATGATTTGCAGCTACAGACGACGTAACCCAAGTCCCAACACTGTCTGGGGCTGTCTCTGATTTCCAGCTGTTGAATGGACCTCAGAGTAGTGTGGGCTTCACGGGATTTGTTTTAGTCACAGGCTTAAACAGGATACTTTTGGACAGCTACTAGCCTTTGTGTGAGTGATGATTCAGCCCACCATTACAGCTAGAGAAGTAACTGCTCTACCACTACACCACCTCTAATGCTTTTAACAGATGTACTAGAGTGGAAATGTTTCCACAATTAAATTGCGCACACTTAGGAGGAAGCAAAATGTGGTTCCTTGAGAAAATGTAAAGCCAACTATTAAGGATACCTTAATATTAGGACAAATGCAGTGGCTTTAACTGTGTGAGAGAGATTTTAAACTCACTTTTACCATTAAAAACTTCCTAACAACCAATGGGAGTAGTACCCACACACGCTATTTGTGTCATTACCTTTTCTCTGCTTGATAGGCCATTTTAGACATAACGGCTGCATACAGAGTCAAAGTACATGGTTGCTTCACTGATGTGCTTTAGTCGAGCTTGACAGTTGTGATAAACTGACTGACAGCATGTGACATGAGTTTTAAGTAGGGCCCTAAAGCTACAGTACATAAAGCCATGTGTATATAACTAAAATATATCAAATTAATGTTTTGCTGTGTGCCGTGTATTGTGTACCACATAAAGTACTATAACATTGTAAGAAAACAATCCGTTCATGATTGATTTTTGGTCATCTGTTGGCTTGACCTGTGTACGTTAATTCTGAAAGCAGTTACGATTGCTCGGAGAACAAAGTGACACAAAGCAGTGTTCAGTTCACCATGTTCTAAAGGTTTAATGAGACTCACAAGAATATATACATTTTCTATTATGTATAAGTACAGTAGATTGATAAGAAAGGACTGGTTCAAGGTAGGTTCATGCAGATACATATTCAGGAAGGAAGATGATTTGAGTTTTCACAGAATGGAATGTAATATATTTACAACAAACATTGTTCACATACAGTTTCAGTTCAAAATAGTTAGAAATTGTGGCCTTGGTGTGTATTCATCATTTTTGATTAAGAAACATGGCCTTCCTTTGTGAAATCATACTGACGTTATTTTTATTTTTCCAAATATGTTTATTGCTCAAACCTCTGAAATTATTACAGGCTGTATTGGGAATAACAAAGGATAGCAGGTTTGAAATTTTTCTTGTTTTTAAAACAAAACAAATATGCAAAAACACACCCATTCCCATCCATTCCTTCCTCCGCCACCCTTTAACCAGATACTACACATGTATACTCCATTTGTCTACGTATATCTTTCCTTCACAACACCATCTGGCCTGCACAGAAAAAGATAAATAAAAGAAAAAACATCTCCGCTAACGGTTTAATAACCACATTACAGTAATAAAGTGTTTTTCATTCCAAGAAATTCTTTCAAACTATAACTACACAACTAGATGCCATACAAAGTCAGCAGTGGTGAAAGCAGTCTTCAGATCCTTTCCTCAAGTTCTTATTGCACACTGTAAACAAACTCTGTTATGAGTGCAATTCCTGCATTGAAAATGTTACTGAAGTAAAAGTACTAAATGCAGAAAAATGCTCACATTTTAATAACTGGACAAAATCCATACAGTTCTGTAAATCAATTGAAACGTGTTTAATTGGCTAATAATTTCAATCAAGTGTAGGCCGTTACATGGTTGTGTAGTTTAATTTATAATAATAAACAAAATGTGTTTTGCAAAAATCTTAATTTGTAAAGTAACTATTAACTATAGCTTTCAGATTAATTTAGTGGAGTAAAAAGTGCAATATTTCCATCTGAAATGTAGCGTAGTAGAAGTAGAAAGTAGCATGAACAGAAAAGACTCAAGTTAAATACAAGTACCTCAAACAAGGACACTAGAATCTCGCTGTCCAGCACAGCAGCCATAACTTAACACACTGTAGTGACTGATTGCATCTCTCTCTCAGGATAACATGGCAGAGAGACGTCATCAGTGTCATGCTTTTACCAGTCACTTTAATCACCGTTTTCTAATTGGATCTTTATGGTGTGCATGTGTTAAGTATCTGTTGCCTTCTGTGCTCCACCTTCACACCTGAGCAGCTCTGTTCAGTTCATTTCTCATGCCACACGGGGTCACTAGTGCCTGCCGAGTGGCGCAATCATGCAGTCGATTGGACATGTTCGATAACAACTTTTAAAGTCAGTCTTTTTTGTCCACAGAGGGCACCGGTGTTGGTGAGAAAGTGTGAAAGGCATTCAATAAGGAGACAGATATGGCTTTGATAAAAACGCGTCCTATCTGATGATAATCTTTAATGGAGATGCCTTTGGTTTGAATGTGAATTCAGTTGGTCAGAACGTGTTTATTATAAATATGTATCTGTATGCTCACCATTACCTTAAGGGTGGTGCGTTGCTGGAGCACCACACGCCTCCCGATGTATGCCAGCGCCAGTTTATTGTCACTGCTACAGGCTTTCTTCTCCTCTTATAAAGCGCATTGGACGGCTGGCAGTGCGTAAGCTCCAATGAGAGTGTAGCCTACTGCATGTCTACGGAAACATCGAAGGGCGAAGGCTTGAATTCGGACTTTCGCCTAATAGTCTATTTGAGCCACTTGGTGCTAAAGTGTAATTAGAAGCGGCAGCTGTAACATTTGGCTCCGGGATCAGAGCTCTGCGCGCCCTGCCGTGGCTGCTGCGTGGCTGCTAGAGTTGCGCTCAGACTTGCCTTGGAGTGGATATACGCTGACCTATGTTGCAATTTGAACTTCTTTACTTTAATAGATTATATCACGCATGATGCCAGACCTACTTCTATTTGTCTCCAAGTGTCGGACTTTACGCACTGCATAGCAACCAACTTCAGGTGCCTGGTAATGCGAAGGACACAGAGCAGATAAACTGACCAACTGACTGAGGATAAGGGATTGAAACCGTTTTTGGCTGTTTTTTTGGAAAACATTGTTTTGGAGTTTCCTGAGAAGCATTGGGAAGATTTATCACAATAGATGTTTCAGCTTGGGTTTAAGCATTCTATCAGGCGTCTAAGCATCTTTCTCTTCCAAAAATGCTTCAAAGAGTGATGCAAAGCTGCGCGCAAGTTCCTTCTCTTCAGGTCTTGGAATTTTCAGACAAAAACAAGTAGACAAGACACAAGTGAAGAGGCTTTTAGATTTGTTTTTCACACGCGCTGTACCCTTTTAGCAAATGACTGGATGAGACAATGCCAATTTCACCAGAAAAGATGCTTTTTCATGTTTTAATAACGATGCTGCAAATAGGATTTTTTTCTCCGAATTAAGCGATTTCGGCTTCCATACAATTTGGGGATTCTTCTTTGCCTAATGACTCAAAGAAACATGTTGCATATCCTTGCGCTTCAGTCGGCAGTGTTACTTTTTGGAGGTAAGCACAATGTCAGCCTTTGTCTTCTATAGTCCACTGTTTCATCTGAGGAAATCTTTTTTGTTTACAAAGAACAGGCAGCCAGACATGGAGAAGTCTTTTGTAGCAAACACACAGTACGAGTTCAGGCCAGGTAAAAGGGACGAATCCCACCCGAGACACAGATTTCTAATTAAGATATACTCTATGACAACGACGGGAGTTATATCTGTTCAGTTATACATTATGCATTATGAAGAACCCACCGCACCTGTTCAACATAACCAAAACAGTTGTGACCTTAAATAACATGTATCTCATGCATATTTCAATATGACAGTGTTCTCTCTTGTACATCAGACACATTGTGGCTTTATTACATCTTGGCTTGTCAAGTTTGTTCATCTCACAGACAATAATTATTTTATGGGAGAAGTTGCATACACCTGCAGTGGGGAGACATAATAACTCAGATCACAACCTGACATAAACATTGACAATCTATTCATCATTCTTTCTCTTTCTCTTTGCCTCGTTGGATTTTTTTGACTTCTTGCTAAAACAATGCTAACGTAAATGTGCACATGCCAATTCCTTAGCCGTTTAGTGCCATAAGGAGGAGAGCAACATTTACTTTGGCTGCCTTGCAGCCAGAATGTACAAATCTGGAGCAGCTGGTGGCTAATGAATCCCTTCTGTTTTGTGAGATAAGGGTTTAACATAAAATGCTATTTGAAAAATCTATCCGGTCCAGTATTGTGAATATTTTCTCTGAATAATACCTGGCATTAGCTGATTTTTTTTTCTTATCAAACCAATATAACTTTACACATTGTGACTTTAAGTTTAGAAAAAAAGATTTGTTCAGCTTTGCAGCTGCAAATATTCAATTTACTGTAATACCATCTGCGATGAAAAACATCTCTTGTAGTGGCTGTACCTTGTTTGCTTTTTGTGCCTTGAGGCTAAGAATCAGCATCATTATATGCATGTGAAAGCACTTAAAGTCAAAATATAAAAAAACACCTACGCTGATTTTACAGGTCAGTCATTTCCAAAAACTCAATCCTAAACATTCTCAAATTGCATCTCACACATCTGCTGTGCACGTACAACCTTGATTATACTTCTCTCTCACGGCTCCAGAGGACAACTCTTATTTGACAGCGGCTCTGTTGTGAGTGCTGACTCACTGTCTTAAAGTGTACGGTAATGATGTTTGCCATATGCTAAGGCCCTTTCAGTAACCATATGCACAGTACGATCGTAATTGAGCATTGTATGTCATAAAGCTGCAGGACACAGCTTCTCACTGTGAATAGTGATGGAAATTGATAACAAACGGAAATGAGAGGATTAAATCCATGCTAGAAAAATGCTTGCACAGCATAATAAAGCCATAATTATGGAGGGAAACCTTCTGCTGTGACTGTGACTATGCCCTTTGATTGGGAAAGCAGAAATGCTATAAGGGCAGGGAGTTACTATTAGATAAAGACTAAAGGTCTTTTTCTGTTTTCAGTGAACTGGCCTTTATATTTTTAAAAGTCTGTCCTGTCATCTATTAATTGAAGTGTGTTCCAGTGAAACACCTTGCTCAGATTACTGAACGCAATACCCAGTCTTCCCTCCCTTCATCTTATCCTTGAGCTTAACAAGATCCAAAATGGGATCAAGCAAGGATAGCCTTCAGTCTACATCTTTAAGTACTAAGCACACAGCCTGTGCCGTCTCTTGTCCCTGCTATGTGTCTGTCCCCATGCATCTATATCCCTGTAAAGGGATTGGGCTTGTCCTGTAGTATTTTTGGAACACCAACATTTTGTTAACCAGCAGAAATTCTTAGGCTCTTTCTCAGTGGAGGTTTTTTTTTTTTTTATCTGTAATTGTCCTTTAGAAAGATCCTCTGCTGTGGTCCTGTGCCCCACTGATGTGGTGGCACACGTCCAGCTCCTCTTCTCTTGCCCCTGGCACTTGTTTAAGCCTCACAACTCATGTCCTTGAGCAAGCTAGGGCCAAGAAATGAGACGGGGGGGACTGCATGCACAGAAAACAGTTTGTTTTCACTGGAAAGGGAAAATGTAAAATCAATGGACTAAAAGTTATCTGTATGATATGTAAATTCAGTTTAAAATGTCAGCCGTGTAAAGACAATTTAACTTCCAGCTGAGAGAGCACTGATACTGTTTTTCTTCATGCTTTGCGAAAATGGATGTAGAATGTCTTTGTTTGCATACTGCCGAATGTCATCGTCAGTTTGGATTTTGTTGTACAATGTCAAATTGAAGCTGGATGTTTTTTTTTTATTAAATTAAAGACAACTACATGGCCTGATTTCATCAAAATTGTGGTTGGACGTTTTCATTTTTACTTTCGTCATAGTGTTTTATCGCACTGGATGATTCCAGGAAATCTCACAAAGACCTACTAATTCTGAATTTGGTTGCAAACCTTTAACAGCTCATCAATTGTACTCGTAGTATAAGAAGCATATGGTCATTACGATTTAAATGAGGTCTGTCTTAAGTGAGCTTCCATTGGTTAAGGCCCATAATGTAAGTCACTTTGCTGGTTTGTTGGCATTCGCTTGGTTATGGCAATCATTCAGGGATCAGAGAACATGAAAAGAACAGAAGAAATCCCTGGCTTGGTGGAATTCTTATCAAGGCTATCTTTCAGCCACGCTTTGAGCGCACTGTGGATTCCCTTTTTAGATTTGTGAGGGAGGACACTGATAAAAAGAGGCAGATTTTTCCTTTCTCTCAAATCCAATTTTGGCTTAGCTTGGGTGTTTTCTGCAGCTCTCTTCATGCAGGGAGAAAGGAAAAGAGAATCACAGTGGCAGCACGGCATTAAGATGGGTTTGGACTTCTCTGCTGTGTAATTACCAACCATCACAAATGTTTAGTGCCATTTGTTTGTGTGTCAAATTATGCACCTTTGTTTGTTTAATGACTCTGAGTAGGTGGACTCATTTAAGTCCCATGTACTGCGTATTCATGCTCATTATACTTAAAGCGTGCGTGGGAAGCATACATTGTAGCTTTTCATAACTGACTCAAAACATGTTTTTTTGCCCTCATAAATTCCTAAATCATCAGTATAATGTCCTATAATATTCCCACAAAGCACATCTGCCATTTGCTCTTTATAACTGCCGTGATCTCACATTTAATTTAATCAAATTTCATGATTGGAAAAGTGAATGGAGGAAATCTGTTTAAAAGCTTTAAAGGGAGGGGTTGTGAATGGGTTTTGTGTGTGTGTGTGTGCCTGAGGAGGGGGGTCATTTTAATAATTGACAAACATGCTGATGCAGTGTTTGTGCATTCTTTCATCAATGGATAGTTGTGTCCGAACAGAGGACTCCCACATCATAAATCTGTCGGGGGAGTTCACAGCCAGACTGTGTGCTCCAGTTGACTAGGTGGGGTTCAACAGAGGCAAAACACCAGAGACCACCAGCTTATGTCAGATTGCTGACTGTTTCAATGTAGGGCTGTGCAACAACCCGGTCTCATGGCAGTTTGTGAAATGGTCACGTTATTTTGATCTATTGATTCGTCAAAAGGGACACAATTTTCTATTTTTTTTTGTGGTGATCACCACAAAATGGAAACGGGACAATTTCACGAACTGCCCAGCCTGCTCTGGAGGACAACAATGGCCGCCGGGAGACAATCCACTGTCTTTGGGGGATGCAACAAAGGGGGGAAACACCAGACACCGGCGGAAACAACGGGCCGGACCAACAAATGTGGGATGCGCTACAGAAATGGGACAGTTGTGGTTAGGAAAAAAACAAAGCATAAAGGAACTGCCACACGTGGGATGCAATCCCCAGTCTCCGGGGTGAAGGTCCTGTGCCTTTTAATACTACTACTGCTGTTATCACAAAAGATGCTTCCCATTGACATACATTAGTTTAAAATTTGTGCTCAACACCATGAAAAAAAAACAAGAAAGTTTTGTCCCCGGACACAAATCAATAGATCAAATAACGTCACAATTTCACGAACTGCCATGAGACCAGGCTGTGTGCAATTAATCACAAACTTGTAAATGAAGTTAAAACAAGAGTCTAGAGCCCTAAAAGCAGTTCTGTGATACTTCAATGTCAGCATGTTCACAATAACAATGCTAACATGCTGATGTTTAGCATTCAGTGTTTGCCATGGTCACCCTCTAAGTTTAGCAAGTGTTACCCTGCTAACATTGACTAAGTAGTGCTAAACACAATATAAAACTGAGCGGGTTTGGTCATAACGCAAAGTATTGGACAAATGACCATTTTAACCTGATGGTGGCGCAGATTAAAAAGTTTTGGGACCACTAAAATTGTTAAAATGTTTATCCTTCTGGGTACCAAAAATTGATCATCCAATTAAATGTCAATCCATCCAATAATTTTTGAGACATCACACTCAAAACTACAAATGTCAACCCCATTGTTGGACTGGAGATAAGGTCAGAGGATCACCAAAGTCAGTTGAAGTTACCCGCTGCGGACCATAAATGTCTGTGTAAAAAGTTGTTCCAATCTGTCAATTGGATGTTGAGATATTTCAATGGATCAGGGGAAACTTTGACCTACTGCTTGCACTATATGAAAATTCAGAGGATCATAAAGAGGGTTGTTAAGATTCATCCTCTGGGGACCATGGATGTCTGTACTAATCTAGTGCCTGGAGCAAAGCAAAATTGTGATCCATAGAGCCCTAGCTCTATGGCTAAATCGCTTAACGAGAAGTCACTTAAAAGATCACATTCAAGTTTCTGAAGAAATATTTTTCAGAAGAATCAAGAGACTCTTCTTTTACTTTGAAAGCTGATGAAAAGCAATAATAACTATGTTGAAAATTGTTCCACTAATAGTTTAGAGTAAAAGTCACTGGGATGCAGCTTATTTCAGCTCTTAAACGTATGCCTTCATGTTTTCTTCTGTTTTTTCAGTGGGCTTTAATTAAGGATGTAACGCTACACCAAACCCACAATTTGATTCACAATTGTTGACCAACGATCCAATATAAACCTTGATTCTTTTTTTTAGGGGGGGGGTCAGAGGAGAGTTAGACTCAGTAAACATAATACAACTTTTTTCTGCCACATGGCGTTGCCATTGATTACATGACAACAAATACCTTATTTATTGATATTGATTGATTTCAATATTGATCGATCCAACACCAAAGATTCTTTTGTACTTTAAAATAATGTTTCCAAAATTGTTTTAGTGGTTCATTAACTCGTTCGAATGAGACATAAATATAATGGTAATGGTAACAGTGATGGACATTTCTGTTTCCAACCTGTAGGGGGACCGAAGAGGAAAAGTGCTTTGGTGCCTACTGTAAAGGTGCTGGTTGAAGTAGCTAATGCTAATGCTTGATCTATAACATTACCTAATACTTGGTGGTAACATAAGACTATGACACTGTTCAACATGCTCAGTTATTTTTAGTATGATTGTTTTGACCACGGTTACCAACTCTGGGCTAACACACAAATTCATCTGTAACCGTATAGACTAATCGACTGGTAATTTAGCCAGCTAGCGCTCCCCTGTCTGTCTGCCTCACTTTCCCGGTGCTGCAAGGCTTTAGTCGGGATGAGAGTTGACAACAGCCCTGGCCCGGGGACACAACCATAGTCAGCTAGAAATCATCCACTATCATTACAGCCCCTGCCCGGGGATACATCCACAGTCAGCCCCCAGCAAACTAGCAGCCATAGTGTGACCAGACGTCCCCGGTTTCCGGGGACAGTCCCCGATTTTGGTGACCTGTCCCCGGCTGGATCTGTCCCCAGAAATGTCCCCGGTTTTCACTGTGACTGACGGACCCAAAATTGGAATGAAAGAAAGAAAACATTGACCAAACGGAGCCGATAGTCGCTCAAGACAGCCAGAGCCAGCGCTGCTCAGAGCTCAGAGATGTTTTAGAAAGCCGTATTTTACGATGCTAAAATTACTGATATTTACATGGAGTCTGGTGGGTTTAGCGAACGCAATTTCACTGACTTTGATGTTTTAAAAAATGATCTTAATCTTTAACAGAAAGGTCAGCCTCCTTAGAAATCCTTTCCATAATGTTATCAGACACTTAGACACTCAGAATATTATTCTGAGTCTGTCAGCGGCAAAACGAGCACTTTATGAACGTAAATACAAGCTGGACAATTATCTTATTAACTTCCATTGTTGCTTGTTTCTCTGCTGCCGACTGCAGCGATCTCGTTTCATGCTTCATCAATGTCAAAGGAAAATATTTCCTCAATAGTTTTATTGTATCTGATACTCAATGAGGGATCAGCCCCTAATGAGAACAGCTCTAGGTCTAGTGTACCCGTTTTAAGTTTTACAAAAATTAAAAACATGACGTGTTTTGGAGGTATATGCTTCTGAGCTGAAAATGTCCCCGGATTTTGTCTGAGAAATCTGGTCACCTTATAGCAGCCAGTCCGGTCAGCACTTAACTCTGGTGCTAAGGACGCTAACGGCAGTTTACTGAACCGTTGGGAAACAGACACAGACACCTGAGTCAGGAAAGCTGCCACTTGTAACGTTACACCTCCATAACCTCGCTTTTAGCCATCTATGCAGTTAGCTAAATTTACCCAACGAAAGGGGGATAAGGCACCCAAAGGACTAATACTAATAGTAATTTAAAGATGTGTTAACATTAGATCTGGACGTGAAGGATAACTCTGGGAGTTGAAAGGGGTGTGTTGCAATTCTGCCTTTTCACTCCACGACAAGTTGGTGGATCTGAGTGTTGCAATTTCGGTATCATATCGCATATCTTTACAGCCCTAGCTTTAATACAAACTCAGCTACATTATAACTATAAAGAATAATTTCTCCCATACACAATGCTCAGACATCTTCACACTGTTGAGATATAATGCTTTATTTTCTGCAGATAACGTCCCAAATGCATTTACTGTCTTTATGTTTTCACCTCTGTCTTTACTGTAAATGTTTGTACTGCTGAACATTTTTATTCTGCATGGAATAGGAGGGAGAAAATGTATTTGCTCTGTTTATTGTTATGTGAGAGCTTTTGAATCGTGGGATATTCAAAAGAAAACCCACCAGACTAAGAAGTGGATTATGTTTTTATTACTTCAATACATTAATAAAATACCATTAGCCTGGGAGCTTTCTCTGGAAACAAAAACTTCTAGGACAGCCTCCCACAATATTAGATATTAATGCAATATATCCTGCATCAAGGCTTAAACAATATGCACCCAATACTTAATTCCTGTGTAAGTGTTGGTCTTCTTTGCAAGCACAGATGTGAATATGAGAAATAACATTTGTTTGGAATTAAAATTATTAAAATAGCACAGTCTGTAAAGAATTATTTTGTATCACAGATATATTTTTCAGCCAGTTATAGCTTGTTATGTGCTGTTCTTGCTTCCTTCCTGTCAGCGGAGATGCATCCATAACTCCCATTGGTTATGCATTTTTGATTTGAGTAATCATGAGCAGGTGGCTGGACAAAAGGCTGTCAAATCTGAGAAAGTGGAGCACTTGGTTGTGTGCGAACTGTCGCTGTCTATCAGAGGCATCAGAGCTTAATGCATTAGAGGCAATGATCTGACAGGTACATATTGTCAAGGCCCATTGACTTCTTTGTGGTGTGGCAGATTGATTGTCAAGATTATGGTAAAATGGGAGTCGTGCGCCTCTTTGTGATTCAAAGTAGTGTGCTCATGCAGTAGAATGCCGAACAGCACCCTTAAAACTACCACAGAATCTTAATTTAAGAAATATATTAGTTTTGTCCCTTGAACAGTTCATTCTGTCTGTAAATAATCCCTATTGTCTGCTGCAGCTGGAACAAGACTGGGGAGTTTGTTGTGCCCTCTCATCTGTGAAAGCAATGTCAAAGCATGTACAGCTGCATAGGGAATGACTTATGGGAGATGGAAAGGTATCTCTGACACAGGACATTTTATGATTTAAAAACCAATAGCATTAGCCTGATATAAAACTCTTTTGGATATAAAAAGAAATCACTATGTATAGAATCAACATATTTATGGTCACTGGGCTTTGCATCAGCGTAACATACAATTTCAAGTCTGTATCGGCTCACGTTGACTGAGGGTTGTTTCTGTTCAAAAATAATGACTTCATATAATAATTAATTTATATATCTGTTCTAATATTGCTTTAAAGGAACAAAGTTTAAATGTTACATGATAAGATAACTTAAGAGTTCTATATGATTAAGTTTACAAGGACTGCTGCAATGCAGTATACTTCATTTAGAACTGACCGATGCGCATTATTTTTATCTGCATGATGTTTGTTACTGTAGCCACTAGGGGGCAGCACAACAAGCTTTGAACACAACACTGACATATTATCAGCCTATCGAGTTAATCCGACAGACAGTTAGCAACATCCAGATCCAGCAGACCCGCAGCAACATTAGCAGGCAACTCCCTCTCCTTTTAGCTGCTTTGGTCTCTCCTTACAATCCAGCAGGAAATATCTGGCTCTTTAGCTACTAAATGTGTCAGTATGTTCATTAGCCAGTTGCTAACCTCTGCTGGTTTGTGCTTGGAAGGTTGTGAACAGTGGGTTCATCTGGGAAAATTGCTGCCGGCGAAAAAACACTCTGAGGGGAGAGTCAGGGACTTCACGTCATTATCCACTGTTGATATACAAATATTGAGTAATGCAACTTTAATAACCAGATTTAAGTGATCCCTGTCCAAAATGTTTGCTCATATTATATATTGTCTATGTAAAAAGAAAATTGATATTGACCTATCTAGTGACAATACTGAAATGCACATAATGTATACTGTGACTATATGTTGTGTTTCATTATATAAAGGCTGCATTTATCGATGTGCTTCAAATTGGACCAACTGGGTTGACAGAAAGTTAAAATCCAGTGTTCTGTGTTGTTTATTGAATGTGATGTTTCTAGATTTCTTTGACTTTTAAAGCCGATACTCAACATAGATACTTCTACAGAACAATCATTTGTTCATTTACTACAACTTAGTTTAATGACAATGGCCCGAAATAAACTCTGACCATTGGCTTGATGATACTTGGTGTAATTGGAATGCCAGTGTTTGAGTGCATCCCCAATCTGTCCTGACACAATCACCAGTTCCTAATCAGTGTGAAAGTAATGGCAACCTCAGAGTACAATCAGTGTGCAAGTTAGTCTAGGAGTGGTTCTAACTTAATGAAGTCCTGCGAGTGAACTCACTGAGTCAGCGTGACTGTGGTCATAGACAAAGAGCACAAAAGTCTCCTGATGCACCTTAACCTTCTGGATCTAAAAACCTATGTCCTATATTGATTTATCCTAATCATTAACAAACATGCAGGGTTTCCCCCAGTGTAGTGTAAGTTGCCCCCCTACCTGGCCTAAGCCAATAAAAAATATTTTTTTTAAACTACAGTTACAGTGGGGTGGAAACTAGAGGTAGTCATATTTTCAAATCTCCAATTAGCTTTTAGCAGTGACTTAAAGACCTCATATTATGCTAATTTTCCTAATTGTAACTAGAGGTTGTAGCAGAATTGGTTTACATGATTAAATTAGCAAAAAACGCCATATTTTTGTCGTACTGCACATTGCTGCAGCTCTTCTTTTCACCCTGTGTATTTGAGCTCTCCGTCTTAGCTACAGAATGCGTCATCTCTCCTCTATTCCATCTGTTTTGGGAGTCGCATATGCGCAGTATGGACTACTAGTCAATCAGAAGCAGAGTAGGGTGAGCCATGACAAGCAAGCTAGTGTGATCCAAAACAAACCCGCTTCAGCCAGTAACCATGGCTTTGGCTCAGCTGTACACGTTCAAACCCAAGTCTGATCTCGAAACCCAGGCAGAACAACCCAGAACCAGCTTCACAACCTAGACTGGAGCAAGACTTTTCAGAGTGGTAAGTTATTTAATTGTTAACAAATTAGTCTTTCATACATAACGTTTTAATTCTGTCTCTTGGACATGGCAATACTATCTGAATTCTTTGCGCTCCTTTCTAACTAGCTTGGTTTAAGGGTGTGCCACACTAGCAGCTAGTCGAGCATTATAACGTGTGTTACAAATTGACGCAAAATAACGCATATTTGTCACTGAAGTATAGGCTGGACTACAAAGGAGCTGTTTTGAGCAGTTTGTGAACAGTGTTTTCTGTGGGAGATGGTAACTCCCTTTGGGGTGGACTTTGGGCTTTTCACTTTGTAAACCCATTACAGTACATGCACAATAAAGAAAAAGCCAAAAAGCAGAATATGAACACTTTAATGTCGGGCCATATGGAATCTGTCTTATAACTTTTTTTAAATTCTCAATTTTGCGATTTTGTTCATGATTCTGTTATCACAGAAACTGTTTGGCTCTACTTTAATGCTGCCATAAGTGTGTGACTGGTCCCAGCCGGGCCCACGTCGAAAAATAAAGACACTTGCCACTGGGCTAAACAACTTTTCTGGGGGAAACACTGAACATATGTAGCAATGATTTCACGCCGTCATCTTGCCCTGGCTGTCTAGCAGCCTGCAGTGCTCGATTTTTGGCAGCGTGGAGTGTTCATGTTTCTTTGTATTCCTCATGCTAGGGGACAGTAAGCTGATGACGAGGGAGGATTAGATTCGTCCAGTCACAACATACACAGCGTGGGCAATTGTAAGTCATTGGCCCTGTGGTGCTCAGTGGTGTTGCCCAGGCCCGGAGGGGCAGCGCTGGCAGTTAGCATATCCTGCCACAGCTCGTTCTAAAGCACTATCTGCAATATTGCAGATTCTCCTCTTAATCCAGAGGCCCTCAATTTCACACAAATTGGAAGGAGCCACAACAAGCCGAGACAGAATGTGATAATAACAGTGATAATAAAAGGTTAGCCTAAAAATATTACAATAAAATTTAAATTGGGATCTTAAATTGTATAAGGTTCTGATTGTCTTATCCACTTGCTCAGAATTAGAATTTGGATGTATATATGATATCATATAATTTTTATTGTTGGTAGGTTTCTCTGTCACTACAGTAGCACACACTAAAATATCTGTCAAAACGTTGTACCGACATTCATGGTCCCTAGAGGATGAATCGTAATAACTTATGTGATCTATATATATAAGTGTCAAATGGATTGAAATGAATTTGGTACAGAAATTGATTTTCCACTCTAGTGCCATCGTCAGGGAAACATCTAAATTTGTCCAATAGCCTACTTCACGGATCTTCACCCTAAAGGGTCCTTAGAGTCACTGCAGGTGGGCCTCAAATTATTTTAAATTTTTGAAAGTTTTTTTCAAAAATTCAAATGTCTTAATGTGAATCCAACATATCATTAGCACATATACTAATGTTAGACTGACCGGCTAATAGGTAAGGTAGTCACTAAGGGTTTACTGTGCCACATGTATGTGTAATCAAAAGATTATTTTTTAAAATCATGCCAACAATTATTATTTTAATAGCTTAGTATTCAGTGCACTAAAAAAAGGTATGTGTAAAGGCTTGGTCCAGTTAATTTTATACAATATACATGGTAGGGGGTCCCTGCTCCGTCTCTCTTTCAGTTAAGGGGTCCAACCTCAGATGTACTTTGTGTTAAGTGCTAATTAGCTAATGGAAGCATGCTAACATGCTAAACTACCACAGTAAACTATCTTAATATCAGCATGTTGTCAGTGTGAGCATGTTAGCATTTAGCTCTAAGCACTGCTGTGCAGAAGTAGAGCCTAACAGAGCTGCAAGCGTGGTTGTATTCTTGTTATTTCGCATTTCTCTAAAAGAGGTTACAAAATGTCAACATTACACTACAATACAAAAGAAAATAATTAAAGAGAACTCAGGGTTTAAAGTTCAGAAATGGAGGCTGGATGCAGATTATTGATCGTGTTTGAAGGTGCTGAGTAAAACCTTAGAATCGACTCTGACCTTTATTGGCATGTAGTGGAGGAAGAATGATATGGTCATTCTCTTTGGATCCATTAAAAGCTCAGCTACATTTTCTCTACAGCAGTATGGTATTAAGAGTGTTTTGAAGTTGAATAATGATACAAGCATTTTGTCAGCATATAATTCATATACAGTTTGTATCTGTAAAGTACCACATGGCCAAAACAATATTAAGATTAGATTTCAATTAGTTTGGCTCTGAAATCAATTTGGCAGAGGTATGATGGAGGATTTCATAGAGTTCCCTTAGAGTGCACGCTAACTATTTCCCTGTTTAAGCCAGAGAAAAGTGCAAACAAGCGCTTGGCAAGTGCTTCTTTTGCCTGCTTGGTTGCATTTGATTACTATTGTTGTCTTGTTTCATGCTGTTTTTGTGTACTCTTGGAGAACCTTGAAGAGTACGGTGTGAAGACCCTGTAATTAGATGTTCTGGGACTAAAGCAACGATTTAAATACAGAGTGATGCAATCAATGCTCCATCCTTAATTGCACATGTGTAGGAAGGCTAATTTAACCCACAAGAGTGAAGAAACAGCAAGCCTTTTACCAGTTGATACTTTCCAAAATTATATACAGCATTTCTCTGTCTTGTTGTATTCTTTTACAACAAGACAGACTGGAACTAGCACAAGTGTATATTGCTTTGACAGATGGCATGAATTTTATTGCACAGACAGTGCTACCCTGCATTCTTGAAGCAAGCATGACTGCTTTAACAATATCCATGCCGCAGAACAGGGAAAAGCAGTGAGAAAAAAGTACCACATGACAAGGAGAAAGGACCTATAAAACAGCATGTCAGGTTTTATCTGGTCTTTTTTTTTTTTTTTTTTTTGATGGAAGGCAGAATGGTTCATCCAAAGAAATATTCAGGAGCTGACCTGTTATTTTTGTCGAATGAGAAATATGCCTGAAAATATTTTGTGAAGTGACCAGCAGATAGAGGTGGGTTGATCTCTGAGATGGCAGCCTCCTGTGAATGAAGACGGATGAGAAGTGAAGAATCACTCTCTCTGTTATTGTGATTTGGCACAGAAAACATGAGCTCAACTCTGAGTCAGTAACACTAAGAGACAAAAAATACATTAGTACAAATCCTCTCACACAAAAGCAAACAAAGTACATAAAACCTGAAAGCGTAGTGTATATGAGAATTCTATCTATTATTTGATAAGGGATCTGGAGTCGCACACAATTTAAGAGGGAACGGGGAATTGAACTTTTGATTTATTTTTGGTACATCTCTTCATGTTGTAAGAAATAGAGTGATACAGAGAACTCAGTGTTAGGGTTAACACATTAATGTGAGTGGTATTACTAAACCAGTCTAGCCACATTTTCACACTCCGGTTAGAGATATGTGGACATGTCTCTTTTTATCTACTTAAATCACTGAATAAAAGCCATGCAAAAAAACTACTCCCGGGCTGTCTATATTGATATTAATCTGTTCTTAATGCTGCTCATTCAAGCCTCTGTGCAGGACAAACAGCCACATTGAAACCACTTACAAAGGTGGGGCTTGATCCATTTGCGGTCAAAAATCCAGACAGCTAGCTAGACTATCTGTCCAATCTGAGTTTTCTCTCGTGCAACTATTTTTTAGCGGGTTAGTGCAGAGCTTAGCGCACTCATGACGATTATGATAGGTTTAAAGAAATCCCAATAAACCAGAGCACATTTTTCTCCCGGAATGCTATGTGGAGAAGCCAGACCCATCGGTCTGGCAAAGCTAGACTAGAGTACAGCTAACAGCCCCAAAAGGCTATTGCACGTAGGCAAAATAAGAAAACATTCTTACACGTCTGCTCACGTTGTTGTATGTTCCACTTCTCAAATATGAACCGTTCTTTTAGCAATTACTAATATTAAGATATCACTTTCTCATCTTGTCTGATGGCGTACAGATTTTTTGGCACATAGTTAACTAGATGTTACGGTATGTGTGCATGAATTGATGAACAGTAGCCTGTAGGCTATATTCCGGAAGAAGTGTCTAGTTTGTTTCTTTAAATTATTTTTATATCTGAACACGTTTTTAGTGGTTAGCCTATCGTATCATCATCTCATTATGATATCATTATCATATAACAGCAATGTAATCAACAGAGGTGAAATAAAGAAATGTTGCTGTTCTACAGTAATGTACTCTACTTACAACTACAATGAACTCATTTTTTCAGGGACAGTTTTGTTTTGCATTCTTCGTCGATGAGCTTCTTACACTAGGCCTACCAGTAGACTAGGTAGCAAGGCTAACCAAAAGTAGCTTAGGAAAAGTAGTTTTCGACTGTCTTTGTCAGTCACGCAACCCTGACGTTGCAGCTAGGTGAAATGGCTAAAAGATAATGCCACCTTACTTCTCCTTCTCTTTTTCACAGCAAGAATATAATGCTTTTATTATAATGACTGCCCCCCTCCCTTCTGTGCTTTTAACAGGGGTTCAGTCTAACATTAGCTTGCCAGGAAAACCTGCGGTGCTATAGTGGATTAACTCAAACTTTTTTTTTTGTTCTGCCTGCAGATCAGCTCTGCATCCAAGACATGTTTGTATAACTAAAATTATAATTAGCTTTTGTATTCTATACCTATTGTTTTCAACACTTTAGAAAGCCCACATCTGAAAAGCTGGCTTGAGAGGGATCATCTTGTCTTTTAGGATTCCTAGTTTGCTGGTGTGTAGAGTGAAATGCTGTCAGTCACGGAAATAAGTTCAGCTTAGCAGCTAGACAGCGAGGCTTTGAAAACAAAATGTGCCACGGTGCATTGCTAGTTGGAAATATTTCTTTAAAACTAACAGATGTTGTCTGTCAGCGTGAAAGCATGCTGCTTTTCCTTCTATTCTAGTCGGAAATAGAAACATTTATCTCCCCTTGGTTTAATGGCTTTCTTTCCCTGGCCCAAAATAGATCTACTTGTTCATGGAGTTAGTTACCACTCTAATAGATTATAGGTTAAACTTCATATTTAAAGCCAGTCCATCTGGAGCTGGAATAAAAGCTCTTTTCAGAAGGAAACCAGGCTGTGTGGGGTGAATGTTTTATAGAGGGAAAGAAAACATCACTTATTATTGGGGATGTCCCGATCCCGATCTCGAGATTGGATCGGCCCGATCTTTTCCTATTTTCCCGTGATCGGAGCTCGGCTACATTACCTGACTAGTCGCGCCGATCTTTACGGCAACTGCTAGTGCAACAGGTTGAATGGCATTTTGGTATACAAATTAAAAGCCATTGCTTTTAATGACTTTGCAGTCAGATGGGTGAGTTCTCATCATCATCAAGGATAGGATGCAGGTCATGGATATTGGGGGAACAATGTCTCAACCACAATGCATGGACTATGGGGTCCCTCAATGGAGTGTATTGGGTCACCTTTCTATACATAAATGACCTTAAGTCTGTATGTTTATGTGAACTGTTTTTATATGCAGATGATTCTGCATTATTAGTTTCTCATAAAGATAAGAACATTAACATTGAAATAACTCTGTGTAGAACTATTGTCAGCAGGTGGATGTCAGACAATAGGCTATCGCTTCACTTAGGGAAGACGGAAGCCACACTTTTTGGGTCAAAGATAAAACAAACCCCTGGTTTCAAGGTTTTAGTTGGAGATAATGAGAACTCAGTGAGATATCTTGGTTGTGTGCTGGACTTGTCTGGAATTGGCCAAGAGCAAAGGGTACTTGCCAAGGTGAATCAATGAGTATGTATCTTGGCCAGAATCTCAAGGTTTCTGGACAAGAAAGGGATGTTTACTCTTGCAAGAGCTCTAATTCAGCCTTATTATGACTATGCGGGCTGCTCATGGTACAGTGGTGTCTTAAAGCACCTGAAACATATGCTTCAGACTGCTCAAAATAGGGCTATAAGGCTTATTCTGAACCTCCCCATGATATCTCATCTTGACACTTCTTATTTTAGACTATTTGGTGGTGAAAAGTAGAAGATCCTCAGATTCACCTGTTCATGGTACATAGGACTGTGCATGGGGCTGTCCCCAAATATTTAAATAATTATTTTAACAGAGTGAAAGATGTTCCCCACTACTCCACCAGGGGCAACTCTACTGATTTTGTGCCTCCTAGAGTCCTTTTTGTATGTAGAAACAAGCCTGTGGAACAGGTTGCCAGTAAATCTAAAGATGGTCAGAAGTTTAAGAAGTTTTAAGCAGGCACTGGAAAAATTGCTCAGATGCTAATGTTAGTATGTATTGTATTGATGGGTCTATTTAATATATGTATGGATGTGATGATTGATGCTTGATCTGCTGCCACTTGCTCTACTCTCTTAGATACTCAGAATGAGGATGTGCTACACAATAGTACACAGCTTATATTGTTTGGCTGCTAATACAGTCAACTCTCAGATGATTGAGCGTCACTCAAGCATTTCAAAGCAATTCATTGTTTGATGTAGACTCATGTGGTCTTTCTTCATCCAAATGGGTTTAAGAGCTCAAATGCTTTTCCAGTCCATGCTTATTAGCCACATACGCCCAGCGGCTGTTTTCCCCTTTGCATGAATGTTTTCAGTTTGTGTCGTAATGCCTCTGTTTGACTGACAGCTGGTTCTATAACTTACCAGAAACTCTTTAAAATTTAGCCTAATATTTTCAATTATCCACCATTCTCTTTACTTTCTGCTACTTTCTTTGTGTAAATAAACACAATTTCATGACTCTTAATTTCTTCCTCGAGATAAAACCTTCAGTTTAGGCAGACATCTTTGCTGCAGTTTACACTGCCTGTGATTCTACAACTGTTTTCTTCCATTCACATCTTTCTGTTGACAAATACATTCATACCGCCTCTGAATTTTTGCTCGGCAATTTATTCTCATGCACCATTCAGTCTTAAATGAAGACATTAAGCATTTACAGTTGAATAGTAGTGCTAGGTATTATCCAATCAAGATCAATTATGAGCATGATTATGGTATATTCATTGCCAAAGAATCTAAGGTCAGGTGCAGTAAAGCATAGAAGAGCTTTGAAAAGAACTCACAGAAAAGCCTACACTAGATTCATAAACACTGCGTAGCCAAGTCTTGCAGCGTGCCTGCATTTATAGGGATTCAACCTTGTCAGGAGGGCTCCAGGCTGAATTTATCATGCTATATGTGTGTGACCTTGGGGAGAGGTTTACCAGTAGATTTGGGGAGGGAGCCGGCTCAAATAAGGAGGCACTTAAGTATGCAGAAACATTGTGCTACAGAACTCTTTCATTCACTAGCTCTGCTTTCCACACCTATAAATAAAGGGATTTGGGAGGAAATCTTCTCTCTATACTGACTATATGAACTAATATAATTAATTTTATGGCTATCATCCCCAGGTTCCTCAGCAAACCCTCTGAAGCCTCACAATTATGGCTTTAACTAACTCTAGGTGACAATAGTTCATTGTGAGATTTTGAGATTTAAGTTATGTTCAGTGGCTTTGATACTGGGAGGAGAAAAACATGCTTTGGCTTGATTCACACCCATTTTCCATATTGGAGGCAGCAGCTTATTCCTCACACTCATCAGGGAGGCACAGTGCTTCATTTTCAAGCCACAAAATCACAGACAAGCATCACCATCCATAATCAATCTGCTTTGCTTGTGTTGAATATTATCTCAATATAAATTTCTTTGGTTCCTTGATTTGGTGCCTTGTTACCTTGACTTCTTGGTGATGACACTTAAAGATGGCAACTATCATTTGCTATGAAATTGAAGAACATTGGAAAGTGAATTACAGTAACAGATATGAATTTCCATTTCTCAGTGAGACACTGATTATCATCAATAGCCATGTAATCCTCCTTTATAATCCTATTTGCTGTGTAATTGTGTAATTTCTACCCTAGCTCTCATCAGTAGGTGGCCAATAAGTCCTGGTTGGATTTGTATCCCCTTCTTCTTTTGTCCAAACAGAGTTCACTTACCATTAAATGTCCCTCTGCACTCACAAAGAGGCCGCCTGACTCTGCCCGCGAATGCCTCTGTATTTAGTCTGATTTACGATATCGTTTTGCAATAAAGGCCAGTGTGAGGGGAAGAGATTCATTAAGGACCCCAGTTTATGTTTTAGAGAAGTCCGGAGGGGCCACGTGAATACTGATTGGCACACAGATATGTGCTTGTCTCATCCTCCCAACCCAAGCCAAAAGCTCTCAGCCCCTTTCCCCTCCAGCCATGTGCATGGCATGGCACAAAGGAGGTGTTGTTCTTTGCCCCGCAGGATGCCCAGGATGCTCAGGATTCTTGCCACCCAGTCTGTAGTGTCCTGCTGTGTTAACCCTGTTCCAGACATATCAGGCCTCCTCGCAGCACCTGGAGGCCCTTCTCAGCATGCTTTAATGACATCCCCACTGACCCTCCCAGCCCACTAACAGCAGCGCCTATTTGGGTTTGTCTTTTCCATCCACAGCTACGCGGCAATGCAGTGTTTACTCTTCATCGGTCAATACTCTTTAATCCCTCGGATGATGCTTTCTCTCATGAACTCAAAATAGCTCTTCCTCCTCCCCAGTGAAGCCACAGGCCCATTACTCTTTATAAGCTCTTAGAGTCTTAAATGTGGCCATCCATTAGAGGCAAGGCAACAAACATCCCCAGCAGGTCCCTCAGTAGCCTGCCAGCGCGCGCACACACACACACACACACACACACACACACACCACACACACACTAATTTAAACTGACCCTTAATCAAGAGCAATTATTGTGCATTGAATTTAGCTCATTTCTGGTTAAAGAAAAGTCATCTGTGTAGCGTATTCCCTTATAAGATTTCCAAACTTTGTATTGAAGCCCTACCTCCCTCCTTCCGTGACTCTAACATATCAGCTGGGCGGACTTAACAAACCTCCATCTGCCTGAATGATTTCTTTTCTATGAAAGCTGGCATGCAGTAATGCCATACTGTGTCATGTATTGATTCTTTTTTCCCCAGTCCCTTTTCCTTGAATTTTTTGGTGGCTGAAAAGTATAAATCATCTGCAAATGATCCTTGAAGGAAATATTGTAATTATTATTCTTGACGCATGGTCACAAATTCAATGGCCCTTATTAATTGAACATGGAGAGAAATATGATGTAGATAATTCAACGGGACTAGAGAAAATTCCGTCATTCTTCATGTTTAGGATTGTCTTGTTTGGCATTCATGACAAAGCTGCAAATGATTTAGGGTTAGGATGAGGGTCACAGGGAGTGTAATTGTAAACCTTGACAAATGGCAGATCTGCAGTATGATTAGCTGTTTCCTGAAGATTACAAATGTTGGGGAAAGCTTTTTGTATGCAAACTTTGTAAGAGATGATCAGAAACTAAATATCATTTAAGAGGATCCAAGTATCACCAAAACATACACCCTTTTCTCCAATACTTTGTTCATTGTTGCTCACCATCTACTTTTGCTACTTCCTATTGAGCTTCCTGTCATTGTTTCTAAATCCTTGTCTGTCTTGACGTGTGTGATGAAGCATAAAGACAGACAACTGACCAGCCAGCCACCCAAGCAGCCATTCACTTCTGTGTCCATCCATATTATTACAACCAGGAGTGGACAGCAGGAATGCAGCCTCTCCTTCCCTGGTGTCCTCTATTGTGCCTTTTCATTTACTCAGCTTGTGCAAGTGTGAAGGCTGCTCTTCGCTCCGCCAGTCCTATTCCAGCTGTACATATCCTAGCGTGGAGCCCCGGTGGTAGGATGAGTGAGCCTGTATGAGGCTGGGTGCTGCTTGGCTAGTAAGCATTCATCTGAGACCTCTGCACACCTCTACACTGTGTCTGACAGAAAAAAGTCTGACTCCTAACCTAGGAAACTGGAAAGCTTAAATTGACTGTATGTGCAAGAGTGGCATCAGATATTTTAAATTGACAGCTAAACTAATTGGAACTTAAGTTTTTGTGAGGCTATTACATGCTGTATACCCTTGTATACTGCCTAAGAAACTCGATTACACGGAAACTAGTCTGACAGAGATTGTAAATCCATTTCCACATAAGATTTTAAGATTGTTTCCACTGAGCTGTGTTATGGTCAAAACTACAGTCTGTTCCATCAAACCCTAAAATGTAAAGCTCATGTTGGTGCTAGAGGAAAGGTCAGAGGATCTGGAAAGTAATCAAGATACATCATCTGGGAACTGTGAATGTCTGTAGAGACATTTTGTGAATGTCTTTGGCAAGCAATCCAGTAGATGTAGTTAATACTGAGTGAGAACTTTGACCTTCTGGTGGCGCTAGATGAAAAGTCACGAGATCAAAATAATTTGGATTCAACCTCTGGGGAACACGAATGTCTGTACAGAATTCCATGACATTCCATCTGATTGTTTACAATATTTTAGTCTGGGTTACAGTGTTTGACCGACAGACTGACATTTCCATCCATAGAGCTAAGCTGCTAGCTTGTCTAAAAAGGATAATAACTACTTATGTGCAGACAGTGCTTTCATAATGCCCATTCACCATTACCATTTAATGAAGCAACCATCCTTTGCACAAGTCCCATTGGCGACAGGTCATGACAGTTGTTCCATGAGCAAAACACAGCCTCAACAGCATTTCCATGTAGAGAGAGAGAGAAAATAAATCCCATTATATTAAAAAGTGAAAATGAAGAATGAGCCTTAAAAAATTTAATTTATCTGGCTCAGCATAATGCTGCCTATGGTTATACAATTTAATGACACACAATAGGGACATTTTATTATTCATGATGTGGATCATAAAGTTTATGCTGAAATAGACATTTTTCGCAGTTGAATTATCATTATTTTTCTTTTGTCTTTGGATTTCTCTGCCAGCTGAAAGTTATCTCCATCCCTCCCACTCCCACTCTCCCCCCTATATCAAAAAATCTGATTAGACCATTTGGAATCATTTAACATTCCTAATTAAAACCTTAAAAGTAAAATGACAGTTAGTACTACCACACTATCTATTGTTGCTTTTATTTTCTACAATGGCTCATTTAGGGATTATACAGTGACAGTTATTCAAAGTTAAGGAAGGTTGACTAATTAATAAATCTAATGTGGTGGTGGCAGATGATGAAAACTAGTATTACATGCTTTTTGATCACTGACTTCCAATGTTGGGCTAGTTACTTAAACTGTAACCCTTGCCAAAATGCAACCTAGGGTCTTTTTGTGAATGTGCCTGAGTCAAACTTTTGTTTAAACGCATAATTAGGACAGATTTACCGTGTTATTGACTATATTAACAACTGCTACTGAGTCATTCAAAACCTTTCTTTTTAGTTCAAAGTTCAAAGTTCCCCTAGCCCTCCCATTCAACAGGCCATTTGACTGAAAAAGAGTTACACTTTAAAACATTTAATATATTTTTCATTACCTATAACTCAGTGAAAATTGAATCACATTACAGCAAAAGAGAAAGAAAAAGTTTAACTACTTTTTGCTAAACTTCCGCACGGCTCTGTCACTTTCCAGACCATTAACAGCTTGCTGAATGTTAGCCCCAGTAACTGCATTCAGCACTCCATAAGTATAATTATGGATCCCACTTGGTTTCTTGGCAAGTAGATTCCATAATAACGCTTCCAGAAGTCCACGTCCTTTCTCGCTGTCTCGCCATGTACTGAATCGTTCTGTCAACCAAACGCAGACAAATCTAATATCAACCAACCATACCTTTTAAACACATGGCAAGACAGGAAACAAGCAGACCCCAAAACTGTCAAACTATGGTGCATTAATAGTACTGGGATTAGTAACTGTATTTTATTGACTACAGGTAGGTTAAATTTCAAATAGTTACCCATTAAGCAACTTGTTACTGAAAAAGGGAATTATAAACAGATGACTTATGGCGTTTTTCCATTAATGGTCTTGATTCGACTCAGCTCAACTCGACTCAGCTTAGTACCACCTCATGCGTGAGGCAAGCCGTGGCTTGTTGTCATATCCACAGGAAACTGCCGTGACCTAACGCGACACACACAGAACGTCAAAGGTGTGTTGCTTTTGATTTTCAGCATGTGGCTGTTGCCACAGCCAGAAGAAAAATTAGTTTCAAAAGAAGCTGGAGGCAGCAAAAAAAAATGCTGGCTGAACTATTTAAACACAGCAGGTTTGTTCAGCAATGATGATGCAGTGAATAGTGACGATTCTCTCTGACCACCCAGTAGTCTGCAGGTTTTCACGTCATCTTTTGGTATCACCTCAGCTCGCTTGGAACCTCAACTGAGCTGATACTAAAAAAAGTACCTGTTAGCAGGTACCAGGGACTTTTTTATCATAATGGAAAACCAAAAAAGGTAGATTAGTAGATTAGCTAGATTGAACAAACAAGATATTAACTGTTAATTAGTGTGTATTTTGCTATCTTTGGAAAAAGGTTTGCTGTTTACCCCTATGTCCAGTCTTTATGCTATGCTAAGATAGCCGGCTTAAGGCTTTAGCATCATATTTACTGTCCATCAATCTTCTTATCTAACTCTTGGCAGAAAGAAAGCATAGATCATTATTTCATGAAACCAATCATTTTGACAGATTATGCCGCTGTATGCCTTTGTTAAAGTGCCAACATTGCTAATGTACAGTCTTAAGGGACACTATAGAACCAGAGTAGGCCATATTGTATGGGCCACAGCAGGAGAGGTCCCACACTGATTCCAAAAGAATGCTTTTATTAAACAGGAATGCCAAGAGCAATATTCTCTCAGGGGGTCCAGTTATCTGAGCTACACCCCTGCTGCACAGAAGAAAAAAAAAAACAAAGAACTACTAGAGTTTGAAAAGTAGGTTTGTACTATTTTTTTCAATTCCTCCTCCCCAGAACAAAGAAGGGAGCAATGCATCCTGCAAAAAACTTTTATTTTTGTCCATAACACAGACTTGCTGATTCTGATTATGTTGGAACTTGGTTTGGATATTTTCAGGCTTTATTTGTATTGAGATGGGATTATTTTCCAGTTTATAAATCCAGTGTCAGTTTTACAGACACTTGTCCTGAACAAGGTTTGCAAGCTTATGCTGCTGCAAGGTGATCTGCCTGTCAACTGTTTGGGGACATGTAAGCACTAAAATACACTAAATGCTCCCTGATCTTAATTATAAACAAAGCATGGATTGAAGCCGTTTTAAATATTTAAATTATATTTCAGCCAAATGAGCATTAATTTAAACGTTATTTATTATTGATCCTGAGTATCCATACATGATTATTATATGTGTGTTTTATTACCTAACACAGTAACAGTTTGGTGCAGACATTACTAATTTGTAATGGATTTTTTTCATTTTTTGTTCCATTTCCTCCTAACTAACAAAATTGCTGCTGATGACTGTACTTTTAGACAAGATGTACTTCACAATATGCCACATTGCTTTACTTTAAATAGAAAAAACACTTCTTTGATAGGTACACAAAACCTTGTCTCTCTCAAACAAGGTATTTCTTATTTAGACACTCTTCTACCTCCTTTTGTGTTGCACTTGTAATTGTCAAAAGTTAAAGACTTTTTCTTTGTATGTGGTTCTTGTTTTTCTACTTTGCTAATATCAAGTATGATCAGAGCAGCCTTTTGAATAGTGGATATTTTGGTCTTAACAGATAAAATAATTGACAGAAAATACAGCATTTATTATGAGGAGTGAGCAATGATCTACGTATTTATGCAATGTTAGATTATCCAGCTTTAGTGTATTACAAGTGTAGGCACATTATAATTCTTTGAGTCGGCTGATAAAACATTAAATCACATTTGAACACAGAGAGTGAGGTTTCCTGGTGGAGAAAGCACTGTGCTTTCACTTTACTTGAGACAAACAGGCTTAGAGATGAGAGTGAGTAACATCACTACCCAAGGACCTGAGGATGACTTTGTCTTTGACTGTCTGTCAAATACAAAGTCTGACTATCCAGCTTTTCATTTGTCAGCGGCACAATGCCATGTATACAAGTATGCCTCTTGCCAACAAACACAAGGTTCCTGCTTGTTCAGGAAAAATACAAATTGCTCTGTGGTGCTTGACTGCTCAAAAGTCTGTGTTCTCTGTGGAAAACACAAGGTCTGAATTGGAGGGTTTACTCTGAAGCAGCTAACTTGCTTTAAGTGGGACTGGTGCTGCCCCTGGGTTGGGGGTTGAAGCCTGCCTTCACCCTTGTATCCCCCATGGGACAGCAGCTTTGAGGTCAAGAGGGGCACTATGAATCACAAATCCCTGTCTGATTTGTGAACTGTTAGGACATTGATTGACCCGGGTGATCAGAGTAGAGAAATCCTCAGGCAGCCAGCAGGAAGAAGGGGGTATGCTGAGGGAGAGTAATCACACAGCAGATTGCTCTTGAGAAGAAGGTCAAAGCCCACTCTTATTGGGATTAAAACCTTTTTATGCAGGCCTGTGCTGTTCCTCAACCAGTGAGGCAATAGGAGATAACAAAAACATAAATTAGACATTAGAGGGCAAAGCTGCACATGTCGGCCTTAATTGCAATTATGATTATGTCTTTAGATGATTTGATAAGTGTCCGTACTAGTTATGTGTACGTCTGATAACATATCCTTGTGTTGGACCCTTTACAATTCCAAATTTCTTTTTAATAGATTAATTTTAGTTTCAAAATATAAATAATTTTCTCCAAAAACTATCAAAAGAAGTTGCATGAACATAGACGAACTTTGACTAAATAAAATAAAATTGGTCAAGTAAACATTTTTATCAGGAACTTTTGATCAAAGAATTGTAAACAAGATTATGAATTCAACCAGCCATTAAGTGAAGCATTTATTATTGGCCCTTTTTGATACATTTTTGGGACACATTTTAGCCAGTACCAAAAACGTATTGAGGTTGGATCAAGGTTATATTTATGGGACTGGGACAATAAGCCTGGGAAACCAGACCTACAGGGGCCCTCAAATGTCTAACTTTAATTAAATTTCAATTAGTTCTAAAATATGTTATGGAATATACACCACTGTAGTTTAGTATTTCAAAATTTTAAATTGCGTTGGTTCTGAAAACCAACCAACCAGTCCAAAAAAACAGTACTCTTAATGTTAGCATTAAAATTTGATTTGGTTTGAACATTTGATTGCATTGTTCTTCTCTGCAGGAGCTGTTGATTTATCTTAGTTTTTAGTTTTTACCCTTGTGCCCCTTAACATGTTTCAATACCCATCCCTCACTCAGACTGTCGACATTAATCGAACCAGTGAATTCACTTAATCAAATGTAAAAAGAATAGTTTTTTTATCATTCGAATAACTGCTCAGTTGTTTCAGCACTAATTATAATGTGATAGAAAACTCAGTCACAGTAATTCTTCCACATTTCTGGGTCTTCTCTTGCCCTACACAACAACACATAATGCTTTTTGAGTGAGTCAGACATTGTAAGTGGCAGGAAAACATATGTAACATATAGGGCATGAAATTAACACCCGCCCACCTTCTAAATGTGGATAAATTTAGCAATTGGCGAGAAACACTGTCAATCTACCACCACGTTGGCTGGTAGCCAATGAGAATTGAGTGCTTCAGACTCGTAACTATCGGTAAGCAGGGTACGCAGTTGCTTACTGGCCCAAACCAATCAGGGCCCCGCATCACTGAAAGACATTGATTGACAGCCGGGGTCCCCTATCGCATTTTCATTACTCGCGACAATCCCAGCAGTCCCACGTGCAGCCACTGACCAAGCAGGAGTGATAACGGGTCAAATTTATTTCCGTGTTTCTGACATGAAGACGAGACGTGTGTGACAGCTCACCGACAAAATGTACAGTGAAAGATGTCCTGCCAACCTGTTAACATTTTTAACATGTCAAAAAAGTTAACTTCAGGCCCTGGTAACATCCCTTTATGAATAGGAACACAATGATAGTGTAGTGATCAACTTACCCTGAGTTGGGTTAAACTTTAGGAGTAACATTTTTAGTGTACTGCTTCAAATGCCTAAAACAAAACTAGTTGCTAGTAGTTTTCGTCAAAGACTGTCCTTATACCAAATGAGCTTTCCCTGACTCAACTCTTCTCTTTTGTCTTTTAGTAGCCGACTGTCGAGTCTTAGAGGGATTGCAGAGATATTCCTCCATCCCCACATACCTGCCTGTCAACTACCAGGTGCTCAATGCTGACTTGGCATTCTTCCTGAAGGAAGCCAACCAGGACTTCATGAGGAACTCAAGCCTGATGTCGCGCACCGAGCCCTTCTTTATCTACCAGGCCAGGAGTTTGCCCTCAATGAACACTAGCTATGGGCCTCTCTCTGTGGAGCAGTCTGTTCCTTTAGAGCTCTTGCAGAGCCCGGGGACATTTCCTGCCTCTTCTGTTTTTACCTTCAACTGGAAGGTGCAGACCTTTATCATGAATACCAGGATTCATTTGGCTAAGCCCAAAGTCCAGGTGCTGTTTTATGTCGCAGGCAGGGACTGGGACGACTACAGCGCCATAGACAAGCTGCCCTGCGTGCACATGTTTGCCTTCCATGAGACCCAGGAGGTGCGTGGCACTTGCCAGTTGAAGGGGGGTCTGGGGCTGTGCGTGGCTGAGCTGGAGCCCTTGGCCAGCTGGTTCAGCCCACCCAGTGTAGTGCCGGGACGCCAGAGGAACCTCGAAGTTTCTGAGGGCACGCCAGTGGAGCTCTACTACATGCTGCAGTCCACCGAAGCAGGGGAGTGTCACTCAGAGGAGGCCAGGAAGGACAACTTTATCCGCTCAAGCCAGGAAGGGCTGTTTGGTTCCTACACCTCCACACCGCTGCGGAGGATTGGCGCCGTCAGGCTCTACCAGAACCCCACTCGGCCCCTTGCTGAACACAGACTGGATAATAACTTCATGGTCATGTTGCCGGCCACACCCATGAGACAGAGGGAAACCGTCTCTGCTTTCATCACTGTGTCAGCTTACTCTCCTGTGGAGATGTTTACTCTCAGGTAAGAATTCTTTTCTCTTTGTTCTTTTAGAAAGTGTCTGGCTGCAGACTTCCTCTGTCTATTCTGCAGCCTCACTATTGACTCCTACATTTACTTTAGTCAGTTAGTCATATATATATATATATATATATATATATATATATATATATATATATATATTTCTTCCTCATCTTTCTATTAGCAAACAGTAAGATCCTGTGCTTTGTCTCAACAGGTTACACCCTGCTCTCCATGATCAATCTCAAATTGTGTTTCATTACACCCACAATTTAGTTGTTCTCATTGACTTTTTCATTTTCTAAAGTCCATCAACTGAGTGTATATGAAATAACGATTTGATTGCAGCTCGTAAACCCCAACTGTTAACCAAGGCAAACAAACAACCAATCCTGCACTGAGACTGCAGATCAAATCAGTTTGATCGTGGAGTTGTCTTACAACATAATCGTAAACACAGACTAATGGCAAGAACTTTACTGTGTGATTGGCTGTATGAAATTCCAAACAAGTGATCAGAGAGAGCGTTAGAGGAAAGTTGACTATTCAACTTTACTTCAGCACATTAAGCACAAGAATACTTGAATCTGTGAAGGCATTTGTCATCATTTGATAAAAGCAATCTTTATTATCACCAGTATTCAGACAGGTGTGGAGGAGAATAAGTGAATGAGTAACACAAACACTGAACACTGAACACTGTTGACACTAAATTAATAAAATGAAATGTCTTTAGTCAGTGACCTTTATCACACATTTCAAGTAGCAAATGACAAATAGTTTGCACATTTTAAGGCTGCACGACATGAAGAATATATGCTATATTTAATTATGTTGAATAAAATATCGCAATAACGATATTACTTGTGATAACTAGACAGATAAAGTGTTCTCAGTTCTGCTGCTTTCAGTATTCTGGTAAAATACAACAAATTGCTTATTGAATTTAAAGAAATAAAAGGAAATCATTTCCAACATTGTTTACTTGAACAAATTAAAGGAACAAGGCACTACTGGAAAAATAATGATAGATACATACTGATATTTTCTTTCAACCAATACAAAGAAATCTCAGAGTCTGAGTTTTGCAATATGACGCAGCCTTTGGTGATATGTTGCAGCCTTTTGCAATATGTTTATTGCGGCAGTTGATATTGCGATGACAATAAAAAAAATACATTGTGCAGCCGTAGCACATACACACTTATAAAGGAAAACAATCCATTCAAGAAATCAAGCCATGAACCATAAACAAAAGATGGACTAATAATTATCTTTTTTTTTAGTGTATGTTATTTTAGTTTTTTTATTATGAACAGTAGTATGACCATAGCCAATCTCAGAAAGTGATTGGCTATGGGTCTGATGACAATTTAGCCTCTGGGGATGTATATCAAGTCTGATTATCAACTTGAGATGTGAGAATGGAGTTGGACTTGAAAAATGACGTTGATGACCGGATTGTTTCTCTGCACATGAATGCAAATGCAAAAGCTAAATCATCATCAGAAAATAGCTGATTGGTTCTGAGATTGCACTTTGGCCAATACGTTCCACCTCTTCTGCTCTCCACACAGACTGTTTACCGGCATGCAACCAAAACCCGCTCAAACATACTGAGCTATCTGGATGCCCGTAACTTTGTTTTTTATGGGTTTAGCAAATGAGAAATTTGAGTTGTAGTAACTAAAGTCTAAAGTTATAGTGTTTTTTATTTCTATTTATCCACCTTAAACATCATTACCTCAGTCAGCTTTTCTTCGACAGTGAAAGAGCAGGGTAATCTCTCAGAAATAGCTTGATGCAATGAAGCTGTTGATAGGGACTAATTACAGTGAAAAGATTAAACAAAATGATTTAGATAATTAACGTGCAATGCAAATGAGAATGTCATTAATTAAAATGCATGTCCATTAGTGTAATGACAGAAGCCATTCTTAATCACACTGGTTTGTAACATTTATAAAGCTTCCGAGAAGCTCCAACAAGGGGTCAAGCACATTTGTCAACATGTGTAAAGGAAAACAAGCTGCATGCTGAATAGGAGGGTTTTCACTTTGGCAAGGTAAAAAGTAATTTTAAAATGAAACATATTACTGTTTATATAAATCTGTTCTACTATTATTTTTCTGTTCCAGTTGTTTACTAATGAAGATACTTTTCCCAGCTAACAATAGAGAGAAACAGAGGCTCAGAATTGGAGCTATGGTAAACAAGTTCACAGTAGCTGTGAGGTTTTAACAAGCCAAACTAATTTGTGACGAATGTCCTTCCTGTGCATCATTTAATTACAGAATAGTTGTCCTGAAGTGATAAGGCATTGGAAACCCCCCTCCCCCCCCTTTTTTTCTCAATTGAGAAACTCTTCTTTCATCAGTCAAATTAACAGGCCAGGCTGGCCACAGAGGCAATGCCTGTGGTGTTTTTATTTGGCAGTGCAGCGTATGGCGGGCGCAGGTTGACCATCTGAGAGCAGCAGATATGGAAAGGCCTCTGTGTGGTCCTAGGTGATAAAGCTGTTCTCATACGTGCATTTGTTGCAATCCTTAATCACCAGAGCGAGAATACTTTGATCTCTATATTTACAACATTATTATCATCCGTGTACTACACACTTCTGTGTTAGCCATTGTTGGCAGTGTAGCACCGAATGCAGAATGAGCTTATGATCCTGTTAAATCTGTCAAACAGACCATCCGCCTCTTTAGTTTTTAAATGTTTATTAGGTCCCCTTTTTCCTACATTTAATTAAAAAAACCTCCCTCATATTCATAGTTTTATACCTCATTCAGTGTGAGTATGTTCAACCAAAACCTCTGTATTTAAATTACTTTCTTTCTAAACAAGAAAATAGGGAACATTTAAAAGAAAATTAAAATGGCCACTAAGACCTTCAGTAATTGTTTCCTTTTCACCAATTTAGTTTTCACCTTCTTCTAATCCATTATGCTAAAAGGGTCACGCTGTGATAGATGTTATGCAGTAAAAGCCAATTTCACATATTTTTAATAGCCAATCATTCGGCCAATTTATTGCTTTTTAGATGCCCAGCATGATATTCCTTACTGGGGTATTTCTGTCTTGACATGCTACTTTTAATTTGATAGGTTCTGATTTGATTTCTACTCCTCTGTGTTAATAGGCTGTGTCACTCAGAAACAGAATAGTTCTACTTATATTTTGTAGTTTACTTTGCTCAAATTTAGAGAGATTTTGGTGTGGAGGATCAAATAATGGCTACTGTTAGTCACGATCATGAGTCATCTTGACACATGAGCCCGTTTCCTGTGAAATTGAAAGAATAATCATATGGTGTTTTATTGTTCATGTTTATTTTTTTTATTTTTTTAAAGATGCATCACCACCACCTGCATTGCTCTAATACCAAGGTGGATGGATCCAGTTTAGAGTGTACAATTGTTCAAATATAAGCCCCTGCTAGCATAAGACATTATGCATAATAACAGTGCTTCCCAATACGCTCATATGAGGATCTTATTTTAATGATGATACAATGCTACCTCTCATTTTACTCTGACTGTGCTGGATTTCTAAAAAAAACATGTGGTTTGAATTCCCCTCACAGTTTACAATTGTATTTATTTATTTATTTAGTGTATGTGTGTGTGTGGGTGTGTGTGTTTACAAATTCAAATGAAGGTGTCCACTTTTAAAAACAATATTTTAGTGACTTTTGAATGTACACATGTTCCACCAAAACAAGTTCCCTAGGCTATTTCGTAGAGAATTCCGCTTGGCGCCACCCAAGACAATTGTTCTTGGTTTAAAGAAATGCCAATGCCAATTTTCTCCCATTCCGGGAATGCTATGTGGACTAGCCAGACCTGAATGAGACCTGGGGTACCGCCGTCTTAATTTACATAGCACAAGTTCATAAAATGAAAAGACCACCATAGCTACAGTATGTGACCGAGACAGTATGGGTGAGAGGTGGCCTGATGTTGTTATAAACATACACATTCTTGTGTACTGGGGAATTATAATGCATATTACACATGTAATACATTACATGTTTTTTACCATGTCTTGTCTATGTCAAAGGACATCATCAAAGTACAAATTACTGTGAACAAAGCTGGATTAGACGGAATTAAGTCTTTGGCAGTAGATTATTATTTTGCTGTACTCCTTCTTTGATATCTCCCTGCTTTATTGTGCTGAATGAGAAACTAACATCTTTGTCTACTGTAGAGCTGTTTTTTTAATCATGAGCAGGACTTACTCCCTGTAACTGCTTCAAAGAATCAAGACATTTCTGCACACAAGCAGATTCTGCACTCTTGCAGCGGAGGCGAATGAAGAAAAGGACATTTAAAAGGCACTAAGGACTTTAAGGCCATTACATTTAATATGCAAGTAATGTATAAGTTGGACTCATTATCATAATGTGTTTTCTGGTATCACTGTGCGAGCAATTTAGATTGTTATGCCATTGATAATGCATTATTATTCCTCAGTATTAGATGGTTCATATGCAAATCTAATGCAGTGAAGGAAATTATTTTAAAGGATATTTTCTTCCCGGAGTCTCTAGTGGTAGAAGGAAAAAAACAAAACATCAGCTCAAAAGGAAATTTTTCTATTTTCAATCTGGTACAGTGCTTCCATACACCATGAATCACTGTTTACTGAGGGCCATTACATGTGCATTGTCCCTTCTGGCCGGGCTCAGCCATCAATAGATTAGTTGATTTAAGTAACACAACAAGAGCAGATGTTGTACCCGGTATCCTGTATTCATCAACTCTTTGTACATACCAGACCGAAAGCTCACCCTCTGCTGTAGTGGAGTAAAGGAGTTTTAAAGGAGCACTCACACACCACTATGTAGGAGGCCTGTTAGGGACTGGGGGGGGGGGGCGGCTGAACATTATGTTCTCCCCTACTCAGCAGCCAATGCAACACATTCTTCTTTTTAAAAAAAACTTTGATGAAAAACACACCAAATGGTAACACCAATGATTGTAGCAACACACCAAAAGGAAAAACAATATCTATACAGTGTTATTTATATATTATATATTCTTAGCAAGATAATAGATTTACAAAAAAATTGTATTTAATTTTAAACACCTACCAAACCTATTTTACATACAACCCACTACCCTAATAACCCACCCCAGTGCAATGAGTATAATAACCCACCCTCACATTCATCTCTCTCTTCATCCTTTTAATAAAGTGTTTTTATACAACTTTTTAAACTTTATAATGTCTGTAGAACCTAACAGATGATGGGTTTGTGGAATGGTTTGGACCAGGTGCTAAAACATTGTCCTCATTATCCTCATACCTAAACGAGATAATAGGCCGATTGTCAGTGACTCCCAAAACGCCATAAATGACGGTGGCTGTTTAATGCGTGATTGTAACACGTGACCATAGTGGAAATTTGAGTCATGAGACTTTTCTATTTAATGTACAGAGTGCCGTTTCAAACACATAGTTATTGTTAAATGTCTATGTAAAATGGAACTAGTTTAGGCAACAAAAATACTTAAGGTTAGTAAAAGTGATTGGCTTAAATTGAGTCACATATACTATATACATATAAACAATGGTCAGATGACTGGCAGCAGCGGCTGCCAAACAAAAAGCGTTAAACATATTCAAATGAATGTCAAAAACAATACATCTACAGTCATATTCATTCAAGATTTTGCAGCAAAACACTGTTATTTTACAGATTTGTTTTTGACACAATACTTTATGTACCAGTTGGGTTGTTAATTTACATATTATGTTTATTTCTTTTTACAGTGTAAAACTATTAAAATGAGGATGTGACGTCATGGACGTCATTGCGTCACGGACTAAGGTCTGTAAAAGTCAATTCATTTTAAAAAAGTCACAATTGACTCATTCTTTTACACAGGACACACACCCTGGTCTCCTGGGTGAAAGGCCTGTGTTTGTTTGACCCATCCACCACTCCAACACGCCTCCTCACACAGAATTTGGCGCTCTTATACTTCTCGCTTCCCCGTTTGCTCTCGCGACAATTACTACAGCCTCGAGAGGCTGGCGCCTCGCCACTGCAATATTTTCACCCCACCTGTAAAATCTAAATTAGAAAATAAATATGATTTCGATCAGATAATGTTGTGTATGATAATGTATGAGGTAAGAATAAAGTTTAGGCATGAGTGTGTATTGGGCGATTTAAAAAAAAAAAAAGATCTTAACTGATAATTGGAAAGAACCACTTGGGCTGCGTTTCTCAAAATAACATGAACCTCACAAGGAAGGTTGAAATAAAACGATGCACTGGGGTGTGAAAAAGATAAAAGGCCGCTTGTGCTCCCCTGCAAAAGTCTGACTAGCCTCCCTTCAGCCAAAAGAAAACATTAGATATCCTCCACCTGTTCTGAATCTACAACAGTTCACCATTTCAACAGTTCACTCGTGCAAGCAACAAATTAGTTTTATATAAACCGATATAAAGTGCTTCAAGACAGCGTTTGAGAATAACCTTACATTTAGCTCTTACAAGTGTCTTCAAAAAAGTCTCTCTTGCTGCCTTGGTAGCCATTTGCCTTGGCCATGAAAGGCGCTGGAATGGGAAAGATTGGTATAAAATTTGTTGCAATGACTCAAAATTCTGTGTTGTCGTCAGTGCTGAGATAATAGCTATATTTTCATCCGCAGTTTGTATGTGGTAACGGCATATGGAAGCTGGGCTAATATGCCTGAGTGTTTCAGCTGACGTGTTTGCCAACAGATACACACGGCTGGTCTTCTGCATGTGCTTTGTTTAATTGTTTGCCTCCCTTGGAGAACACTCTACCAGACATTTGTTTGCAAACAGATTTCAATAAAACTGTTGGCTTTTGCAATCACATTGTGTATACAGCACATGCGTTTCTGTGCACTACGGGAGTGTTTGTGCACATGTTTTTGTGTGTATCGCAGTGTTTGTGCAGGTATGCTGAAAAGCTTAAGCGCCGCGCCGTGCCGTGCTCCCACTGTGAATACTAAACGTACTGTATGAGCGACTGCGATAGAATCAATTTACCTCTTCTTTACAAAGCATCGATCAGTGAACAAATTATCCACCATTACGCTTCATTATGTGCAGGGGAAGATTGACCATCTGGCAATTTTGGCAAATGCCAGTGGGGCCAGACCAATTTTTTATGTGGACCAATTTTTTTAATATACAATACACATAGGATGGGTTTTTATTGCTTGCACGATTTCATTATGGTTATAATAATACTAATTATATTAATAATAATAATAATATTAAGCATTTGGCCAGGCTGGCCTGGTCCCGAGATGGGTTGACCGACCCAATCAGAGGTAACGCAGATTGGGACGTACAGTAAAAATCAAGCATGTCACCTTCAAACGGGATCTTCGTTTGCACGTTTCAGGTTGTACCGGACCCTCCCGGTCATCATGCTGCTCTGGGGGACAGGCTGCACAGCGAGAAGCTGCTGCTGACTGGCGCAGAGCTTTGCCGGAGCTCCTACTGTTGTCTGTCCGGGCGGTGGTCTAGTTTCACACTAGGTACTGTAGGTTAAACACATGTATGCATGAACTGTGGTGGTTCATTACACTGTAGGCTATATTCAACATTTGATCAATAAAATGTAGAAAACATTTTTTTTCATAATATTTAGTATCTATAGCATGATGGAGTCATTGTATAGTTTAGCAGGAGAAGCAGTAGCCCATGTAAGACAATCCTACATTTTTCAACTTGGTAATAAAACGTGCTCCTTGGGGGGAAAACGTTACCATAAACCCTGTTCTTGGGTTCAAGTGTTGTCATATCCGGCCTATGTCCCAGATGTGAAAGACCCTTTACTGGACTACTGAATATAATAATATTCAAATACAAAATATATACAAAATCATATTTTGTATTTTGAATTGTTGCCACCAGAATGTTGTGATTTCCTTGCCATAAATATAGACTTTTTTTTACCATAAATTGGTGTCTTAAAATGTATCAGAATTTAGGAATTGAAGCCTTTTAGCCTTAAAATTTGTGTTCCCCCAAAGGCCAGTTCTGAGCAAGGAAAAACCCTGAAGTCTAATCACAGACAGTTAAAACGGATGAACAAAATGCTTTAGAGAATGACAGTAACAGCATACAAACCGCATAACCGTGTAAATTTGTTATAAACTTGTGCTCTTTAAGAAGTAGTAAGCATAGTTTGCCAGTTACATAACATTAAATGTTTAAAAAAACTGTTACATAAGGTACTGCTTATATTATTTCACAATTACATGTGTTTTTTTACATTTATATTACATTTACAATCTTTATATTACATTTACACTCTGTACACAAATGTAATTAGTGAATGCACGTGCGCGTGGGTGGGGCTGCATAGGCGGGGTAATGTGGGCTGTTGTGGCTACAGTGCCAGGGCTGAATTTTTGTCCCAGTCCACCCCTGATATGTCCTGATGGACAACAGGGACAAATGTATGCAAGATGTAATGGCCTAAAATATCAGCCTGACGGGATAGAATAAAATCATTCTCAAATCTTTTCCATAAGGCATATTTTGTTTCCTTGGTCTGATTTTACAGGAAGTTATGTATCCATTTATATTACCTATTAGTAGGGCTGTCGATCCATTAAAATAATTAATCGTGATGAATCGCCTCATTGTCCATTATGAACTCCAATTAATTACAAATTAATCGCACATTTTATTATCTGTTCTAAATGTACTTTAAAATTAGGTTTTTCAATTTTGTTTCTTTTTCCTTTTTTGGGGGGGCATATTAAGGTCTTTATTTGTACAGGACAGATGAAGACATGAAAGGGGAGAGAGGGGAAATGACATGTAGCAAATGGCCGGGAGACTTGGGAGTACTTGAGTAAATGTATTTAGTTACATTCCAGTACTGGCTGTAAGCATGTTGTTTCATCTCCAAGCTTAAAGCTGCCGACCATTAACTGCTTGAGACAAAAGTCACAATGAAACTTATACTTCATATATGCTGCTTGATTATGAAAAAGATTAGACTATTTTGGTCAATATTAAAATCACAATTATTTAACAGGATTACTCATTGCCTTTGGGATAGATGCTGCATTTATTCAACTTTCATTGTTTGAAATTTCCTTTTGTCCCTTTCCAACACAAGACAAAATAAGAGTTTACTTACAAAACGTTATGTGCAAAATAATTATCAATTACATTGTTTTTGTGATCATTAGGAGCAGCCATAATACTTTGTAGAAATACATAAATAGCTGTTCAGGTCAAGAAATGGACAACAGCCTAAATGGTAGCTGGCTTTAAGTATAAGACACAGGACAACAACGCACAGTGGTCACACACTCATATCTGACTCATTATAGTGAAATCTCATTGAAAGCCATCATCGCTGGCTATAAACAGGCACTGAATCAGCGGCCACTGGGCTGCTTCTGCAGGGGGAGAATATGTGATGAAAGACTAAGAAAATGCCTTGTCATTTATTTGCAGGCATTGAAGCCATAAGCCATTTTCCTTAAACAGTTTCTCCATTTGAAAGTGGGAGAAAGAAGCACTCCGGGGAACCGATACAAACGATTAAGACTAAACGTATCTTAGTGAGCGGCTTCAAACGCTTACATAAATCTTGTCAGATGTCTCCTAGTCATAATGAATAATTTCTTTGTTTATATTTAGTCTGTGAGAGGTTGCAGTGTTATTTGGCAACCTGCAGCCGATTGCTTATGCATTCCCAAAACATACTTTTCTCTCCTGTTAAAGTGGCTAATAGTGTCAACAGTTAATTATTAATACACCTTCAAAAAAGTAGCATACATGTTTAACAGCTTTTTTTGTTTTATAGCAACAAGCCTCACATTTCCATCAAGGCAGCAGGACCGGTGCCACAAGGTGTCAAACATCAATGTCTCCTATGCTGAGCTTGCCGATTTAAATGTGTCCCATTATGTTTGCTACATTTTTATTAGCTGCTAGAGTGTGTGGCCTTGCCAGAGGCTGACTGAGGTCCTGTTAACAAACACTGCTGCCAAAATCTGGTTGCACGGCGAGGTGGCAGTGCTGATAGACCAGAGCAGACTGGCGCATAACTCCCACATCAAGCTCTCATCGTTCCCACACAACTCCATGGGGGGTTCTATCATCTGCCTTGGCTCCTTTTAGTCGATCTCTTAGTGGAAATACAGTATTGCACATATAGGAATAGCATTCATATATAATTAGACAGCAACACAGAGAAGTTGGCTTACTTGTTATATTGGAAGAAAGCAGGATAAGTGACGGTTATTTGTAAATGTACTTGGATGTGGTTACATTTCTCCAAATGCAAAGCTCACTAGACTGAGTGAAGAAAACATCAAGGCAAATGTTTAATAGCTGAAACCGTTACACATGAATATTATTTCCGGAGTTAGCAGTTACTATCTAGTGTCACAAATATGTACATCAAATGTATGGAATTTGTCTTTCAACCCGAAGCAAGGAATAGGACATTTTCACATTTTTCTATTATGTAAAGAAAAATGTAGGGTTTGCGCAAATTACATTTTTTTAATTTAATACATTTATTGACATGTTGCCATTATCTACACATTATCTCACTTAGTTTCACTAACTTTCCGTACAAAATATAATGCATTCCCTTGCAAAACCCTTTCCTCATCTTCAAATTCTCCCATTTAAAAAAACAAACAAGTTTATGTCCTGCATACAATAGGAGTAAATATAAGAAATGATCTAAAAGTTTATCTCCTATGTCTTAATTAGGCTGTTTTGAAATTTAGGTTGCTTGCAGAATGAAGTGCTTAGTGCACAATACAAAGGGTATGCACCATAAACTAAATTAATTTTCTCAGTTAACTAACTAAAGTGTCCACTAAAAAACATAATGGAACAGTGCAATGGTGCCGACTTGATCAATGAAGTTACACTACCTGATGTAAAATACGCACAGCATCTCTCTTAATTGGAACACACTTGCCTGAACTCAAATTAAGCGAAAGAGTCGGTGTGGGGTGTGTCTGTGAAGTAAGGTCTGGCTACTTTACACATACATTCTGGGATAAGAGAGAAAAAAAGCTCTGTGTTGTTTACATTTATCTAAACCAATCAAAATCGTCTTGGGTGGATGCAGAGACGGTGGATCTGCAAAATCTTCTCAGGAAGGAACTTGTTTCGGTGGACCATTTGCACCCTGCAAAAGAAAACGCCACATACAATATTAAATTAAGTTAATTAACATAAGCAGTAATATAAGCTATATTAATTAGCTGGATACATGCTTAAACGTAATTCTTACCAGTGTATCGGCGAGTAAATTTTGTCCATAACAAATCCCCACCAATCGGTCCCAAAACGTCCCAGTTATTAAATGCCCTAAACTTATTCTTTGTAAATCTTTACAATCATTCCCCTAAAGAACCAAGCTGACCTGCCTAGGATTTTCTTGAAAACGTACCACTTTCAATGTGTAGCTTGCAAGCTCAGAGGTGTTGTTTCCCAAAGCGAATGGAGAGAACAGCAACACACAGAGTGGAAGGTGAAAGACATCCAGCAGAACATCCGACGGCCCCGGATGTTTCAGCAATTATCCTGGAAATTGATCCAGATTACTACTGTCGTTGATCCAGACTACACAGCAGGGGACTGCAGCTCTGGAGAATGTAATTCAATTTTTTCTCATCAATGATGTATTATTTCACCATCCGCTTTTAATCACAACATTAATTTTTATGAACTGACCGCCTGATCCGCAGATCAGATAACTACGTGCGTGTGTGTGTCTTGCCCCTGGCTGTGTGTGGTGTGTTTGGCCTTCTGCATGACTCTTCTGCAAATATGACCTACTGTATGAGAGCTGCAATGATTAAACCCGGCCTGTTGGCTGGTATTTGAAATGTGGTGGGCTAATCAGCCTAATTTAATAGTTATTGTTATTGTATCAGTGAAATTGGTCAAGTTGGTGTCAAGTTACATGTATCAATCTCTAGGCGGCGTCATGAAGCTCTGTAGTGGTCTAAACAACTAGCAACTGCCACTCGGCGTCATGGAGCTCGTAGCTATCTGGCATTACATGACCACCCGGTGTCACATGACCAACCGGCGACCTCCTAATTTCATAGGATATCCTACATTTTGGTATGCGTACATATTTGTGCGATATCCTACGGGTCCGTTCATGAGAATACATTGCACAGTTCCATAATGTTTAACATTGGACATTTTAGTTTTTAACTGAGAAGGTAAATATTTCCCCAACAATTCCCCCCAAGAGCAAACATTTGGTGCAAGCCTTTAGATCTGCTCTTCCACATAAAAGATAACGTTGCGTAAATAGTAGATACACCTAGGTTTTGGTCAACATTGCATGCTTTTTTAATGCTGCCTTCAGGGCGTCCGTACCCATTGCCTGCTCACAATTAAAACACAAATATAACTCCATAGACCCTATGATAGAAAATAAAGAATAATTCCATCTTGAATTTCGGCAGCTGTGTCAGTGTTGTCCAAGCACTTTGATTGATCAATCATCCAGCATTTACATAAAGATAATGTATCTCCCTGTTTAACTTGCTGATTACATTTGTCACCACCATGACCAACTCTTACAGGTAAGATTAGCATGCTAATTGTATGTTCACTAATATTAAATGCATTGAACCTCACAATTTAAACACCCTGCTGTAAGGCTAATACAGGCCAAGCTCAACCACCGATGAATATATTGACAAGAACAGAGCCTCAGAGATCACAATATATTTTCCACTCTGTACATTATACATGCAGCGGTAATTCCTTTTTTTGTAGAATGACTGAATGATTAAATTACAATAATTCACTCTGTTATTTCCTGCTAATCAAGGGATCAGCTCATTCATTCCCCAGTCTTTTACTTACAGTTTTGCATGCCTCTTTTATTCCTTTCTAAGCACAAACATGATCAAAGCGTTTTCATTAATTACAGTCTCTAAGCTAGACCCTGTTAACATGTATAGTTTCATGTTTCATTTAGGGTAATTATTTTCTGGATTCTTCAGGGCTTATAATTATAGTCGTCCAAGTCAAAGTCCTGATATAAATGTTGATATAAAGTTGTCTTTTGAAATGAATGGTTATTTGTTATTAGAGATGAGCATTCTTGAATAAATGAAGGAATTATGGTTGTGATTTACTGTTTAATTCATCCATGGTCATATGCATCATAGCCATGGGCATGTGCATTATATCTACACAATCTATGTGAAGGCAGATGTGGAGAAGAGAGGTTAATTTGATTTTATAAAATGAACCGTCCATCTGTCACCATCATGATGCCCCTAGAAATACAGTATGTCATGCAGCTACAATTAAACCTCGACTCCTTGGCTCAGTTTGATTGTATTGTCCATTAGGCCTTGAATAATGCTCAGCTTATTAGCAGTCGGGAAGTACAGAGATATGATTAACTATGGTTTCTTGGAGGGAACACAATAAGACAAAATTGAATAGTTTCCTTATTCATTTTCATGGACTTTAATGTGCCTTTAAAACTCTGTAATTGGCACTGTAACTGGCTGTATTTTATCTTCTCTGACACTTGTAGCCACTTGTTCACTGACAGTGGCTAATTATCTCAGTTAGCTGCATTTTTGCTGTTATGGGAAGTAAATAAAAAAGGGAACAGTTAGAAACGTGGTGTTTCCGTGGGCTCTCTCACTACTGCGTTCTTCTGACATCCATATAAGAATAGAAGTAAGAGGATTTTCTTTCCACCACATAGAAGTGCAATCAAACATATCAGATGCTTAGTAAATTCAATTTGGATCACATGGTGACTTGGCGGTTATTGTAAAATACAAGTACTAGCGGTGCTAATGTTAAATGAATGAAATATAACATATTAGTGAGCTTCAGAGGTGCTGGTTGGCGGATTTTGTTACCCTTTGCTCAAAGACGAGCGATTTCCCCATTTCCAGCCTTAATGCTAAGCTATGCTAACATGAGTGGGGTATCAATCTTCTCATCTAAGTCTCGTCAAGAAAGCAAACAATGGTATTTTCCCAAAATGTCTACTACTCCTTTAAGGACGGCTAATTTCACTGTGGGACTTTTTTCTTTAATACAGTACATACAACACAGAAAATAAAGGAAGAAATAATTTAATTGTTGACAAACAGCTGATTGTAAATTATGTCTGTTGCAGTTTTACTAATCAAAAACAAAACAAGAAAAACTCAAATTACACTTTTATGTATTGTAATGCATGCTTTAGTCTTCAAGTTCAACCTCAGAAATGTGTATATCTTAACATCAAGTGGCATCAATTTAAATATAATGTGTCATACCCGTTTGCGGCAGAGCGCCATCATACCTCCATATCATATAGGCAGATTTTTCTTTTTTCCCCACTTTGCTGCTGTGCAGTGAAATTAACAAGCAAATCATGAAAGCATGATACTACTGTAAAGTCTGTTGAGCTAGAGATACCTAACAACAGTTTCTGCATGTATTAAAGTACTGTACCTACCCCATGTATTGAGCCTGAAACACTGTACCTACTTGTACATGTTAATTAAGATGCATGAAAGTCTTTATGTAACAGTTCAAACCGTTTAATTAAGAACTAATGTCAAATCCAAACATGTTGGAAAGTTTCTTCTATGTTTAAATAGCTACCAGCTCATCTCTCTGCCACAGGTGAAATGGATGTCTTTATTCTCAGGTCAATTTTTTCTGTGTCTGACCATCAACCATGGTCAGTGATAGAAAAGCATTTTTACTCTGTCTGATTGTGTTGCATGAGCACTCAGTGCTTAAGAGAGTTTTACTATCCAGTTCAAAATTCAATACTCCGCTTATGGAATAAGAAATGAATCATTTAAGCAACCACAACAGTAAAAAACTGGATTTTACAACAGAAAGGTCCCATATCATGCTCATTTACGTCATACTTGTATTTTGGGTTTCTATTAGAACATGTTTATATGATTTAATGTTAACAAAAACACATTTTTATCATACTGTCTTTCTAAATATACCTGTATTTACCCTCAGTATGAAACACTCTGTTTTAGCACCTGTCTTTAAGCCCCCCCCTTCCTGAAAAAGCCCAATCTCCTCTGGTTGGTCAACGTTACCAAGTCTTCTGCATCTGCACTTTCGGCGTCTCTCCACCATCATTGCAGCCAAAGAATGACTGTAACAGCACTGTAGCAGCACTTTCTACCTTTAAATAGTCTAGTTGTGACATCACAACCGTACGAAAGTCTTGACGGCTTGTTTAAAGGCATCGTTTCAGAATACTGGCTGTGTGCATTTCTTTGTAGATTAAGCATTTTTGTACACAGTATTTATATGGCACCTTGACCTAATTTGTTATGACAAAAAACATTAAAATCTCACTTTTTACAACATGGGACCTGTAAGTCTAAGGGCCCTATTTTAACGATCTAAGCACACTGTGTGAAGTTCAAATCGCAAGTGTGTTTAGGGCAAATGTTAGTTTGACAGCGGAAAAAAACAGCTGTGCGCCAGGCGCATGGTTCAAAAGGGTTATACTCAGTCTCTTCATTAACCATAGGTGTGTTTTGTGTGTGTTTTGGGCGTAACATGCAATAAACCAATCGGAGTGTCATCTCCCATTCTCTTTAAAAGCCAGGCGCATTTGTACCATGGCGCATTTCTATTATGTTGGCGTATTTGCACCGTAATATTTCTATTTTTTATCTTTTCATGTGTGTATGTAACAAGCATAGTGTGCGTGTGCTGTGCACAAGCTTAGGCGCATTTTACTAAGGCGCAGTTATAATTCAATGAAATGCTGCGCTAATGTAGCTCAGCATAAATTCTGTCAGGGTCACTTCAATAACTTTATCACTTATATCCTATACTGATCAGCTGTTTCGTGGCGCTACTTTCAGTTAAACCAATCAGTATAGGCCATGTGTTCACAAGCCAATCACAGTGGGACATCCCTGTTTTAAATCTGTTCTCCTCTGCAGCTGTCAGTTGTCATTTCAGGAAGAGTGTGGCACTCCTCTTCCCCTTCTTCCTCCAATCAGCTTCGCTCACGGCACCCTGGGTTTTCTTCCAGCGGTCCGCTCCGTCGGTTGCTTTGTTCCCATCTTCATGCTCCTTCACCTCACCACCAGTATCTAGACTTTCCCTAACACTTGAAAACACATTTTATACGATGGAGTCTAATCTCCAAAGACGCTGTACATTTCATATTGTTGTGCATTTTATATTGTTCAAACCAAAAAAGTTTTGCATATCTGCAACAAAGTCTCTCCTGATTGAATTGACTTTAGACCAGGTTTTTGTTGATCAATGGCGCAATCACTTTTGCTGCCGCAAGATAGCAATACGCCAAGAATTCACCTGAACACACCTCCTCTAGAACCAGCACACCCATGGGAACAGAGAAAAGGCGCCGGTGCATTTGCTATTTAAACTACATGGGCGCGGGACAGGAAATCAACTGCGTTGGTCTTAAAATAGCAAAGACACTTGTGTCAGACTTTGCGCCTAAGGGTGTAATGCATTTTTTTTTTAAGTACATTTTAGATGGAAAAATTTAAAGTAAAAATCCTGAATTGAAAACGGCCCCTGTGAGGAGCTGATTCTTTAATGTGTAAGAAGTAATTTTGTAGTTGTAATTGTAGTTATTCAAGGTGAAGCTAATTTTTAAGTATTTTACACGCCGTTGGGTAGTGTAATCTAGAATGCATTATATCCTAAAAATTATGATCATTATAAGTTTTGCATTTAAAATCTTTGTAGAGTTTCTAAAATGTGTCGTTTGTAAAGTGTATAATAACTACATATGTCAAATAAATATGTTGAAGCAAAAAACAGTCATTCTGAATCAAAGTGGAGTGTAAAGTATAAAGTGGCACGAGAGAGCAGTCAACTTTATGGTACCCTTCATTACTGAGCCCTATTTGCATTTTACTTTTTTAAAGCACATTCTGCAGCTGAGAAAAATGCTATATGGAAAACGTGTAATCCGTTTCCTGGTGTATAAAAATATATAGCTGTTTATAATAACAATTGGTATGTATGAATTATATGACGACATATTGGCACTGACACATTAACAACCACTCAGTCCCTGATTGTGTGAAGGCAGCCTGACAATGTTAACCTGGATGTTGGAAATGAGAACTGCTCCAAACCAGATCAGTGAGGGATAATCCTATAATACTAACAGAACACAAGAAATGCAACACAGAGGAAACACATTTCTGAGACATGCCAGAGTTCATCTGAGGTCTCAGGAGAAGTCAGGGTAGTGATTACATTTTTATTTATTATGTTAACACAATTATAATGACATATGAGCTTCAGACCTGGACCGGGGAATGGAAAGAATTACATTTAAGTGTTCTCTTAAGGGTATGTTTGATTGTGTGATTGCATTTGTGTCGGTGCAAAGAAAGCAGATGAGTCATTGTGCATACCTTTCTGAGGCTGTGCATATGCACAGTTAATAATAATGATGGCGCTGCATTTGTGACATCAGCTGCTAATGCCTTACCACCCGTGGATATGTTCCCATCCAGTGACTTATCCCCCACTCACTGCTCAATCTACTTTCCTTAGTCTATTTAGGTACAGTACCCATCTTCCAATATTTTCTAGCATATTTACATAATTGTTAAGGAGAATGGCATTAAATGAAAACGTAATGAACTATAGCACACTGAAATGAATATATTAATAAATGAAATAACGTTTTGTTTGTAGGATTCAGCTTTTTATCACAGTACTCTGTGCTAACACAGTATGGATTTACATTACTCAATATTCACCACTCCAATACTTCCTCTCCTGCACTGTAGTATTGATGCAGTTGAAAATACAAGGATCAGTGCCTATATGTTCTATTACATTTACTTTGATTCTGAAAGTGCTTATAGATTGCATCATGCTTGGCATCATGTTTCCAGCAACAAACTGTGTCCTTGTTGGTTTTCATTTGGAAAAAAAGACTCAAACACACTGTAGGAGAAAATGTGGAATAATTTTACTTAAGTAGCGAAAATGCACATCTCAATGGGTTTCTGTGTAACTTATTTGAAGGGGATATACTGTACGTGTGCGTAGCGTGTCAAATATATCCATTTCCCCTTTGTTAGGTATACCATATTGATTAACCATTCCACATTCAGTCTTCCCCTAGATGGAAATGGAACAGAGCTCTGCATTACCAAAACTACAAGCTCCCTTATTTACATTTCATCTTCTTCTTGCTGTAATAATCTTTACAGGAAGAACAGTTTCTTCAATCTTTGGAAGAAACTGTTATTAACCCGAAGAGACCCTGTTCTCGTAAAAGGAATATGGAGATAGAACGTGAAATGACTTAAAGATTAGATTGTATGCTGGGAAGTTGTGGTTGGATAATGTATAATTTGGCTTGTATAGTATGGCTCTTGGGCTCCTTGTTTTAATGGCCAATTTGATGGAAATGTATCTCACCTTGATTGTCTCATATCTTGATAATGCCAACATGCGCTCTGTCTACATATCAAACATTGCGTTGTTCAGTCCACTGGAGGGAGATTCTGCTCAATATTTCAATATGCTTGTGTCATTCACCTCAACACTCTGGAATTTGACCACTCAGATACTGAACTCTGGCATTTTACATGCAGCTCCAATTTTGGCCATGTTATTCAACTGTCTGGCATTTCCAAAGGTCACAACCTTTACTTGTTCATTTGGTGTGTTCAATGTCAATGTTTCTGTGTTCAGCATGAGTTTTTCCAGGGCAGATGTCAGAGGTCTGAGCCTAGTTAGGTCTGCAGAGAGTCTTGATCAGCACCAACAATCAATTCTCAGTAGGCCTTCTGTGATCTTTTCTGCCCATCACTCCCGCCTCATTCCTCCAGGCTTAATCAATGATACAGGTACATCCAACCGACTGCAAAATCGCCCGTGCAAAGAAGGGACTCTTTTACGAGCAAATCGGCACCAAAGCAAGAAAACACAACGTACTAAAACAACTGACCCCAAGGTTCTCTCTGTCAAGTGAAACATCCAAAATCTTTTTTTGGGGCTTTTTACAATGCACTCTCCAGTATGTGGCTTGTCTGTAGAGAGTGGTCCTGTCCTCAGCAGTACATATCTACCCCAGACAGACATTGAGAATATGACAGCTCCTCCTGTAGCATTAGGCATTGCTTGACAGGGGGGAGGGAGAAGCAGAACAAAGTGTTGGTCTGAGTGAGAGTTTGAGAGAGATGAACCGTGGTGGCCTCTTTCTTTCCTGTAAAAGGAACCTGTGGGCCCATCCTGCAGCAGGAAGGTTAGGGATTCATCTTTGACCAGAAAATTCAGTGTGTGTGTGTGTGTGTGTGTGTGTGTGTGTGTGTGTGTGTGTGTGTGTGTGTGTCAGATCAGGGTGGCTGGCCCAGTGCTGAGCTAAATGGAAGACTAATGGGCAGCTAGAGCGAGCCTGACGGGTTCTGAGGAGCCCTGTTCTCTCTCCCTCCACCTGTCATCCATCACATTTCCAGCTGATACTGGGAGATAGCCGCCCACACTGGTGGGAGGGAGGCCAAAGGAACAGTCAGGAGGGAGGAGGGGACACCAGCTGGCTGGAGACAGGGACAGGGATGTGGCCACTGCATGCTATTAGCATTTAGTGTTTAGCATTTAGTGTTTAGCAGCTATTCTCATCATGTCTGTTTGGCTCCGAATGATACCCCGGACCATGCTCAGACTTCTAAGTACTCTAACCAGACCAAGTTCACAATCTTTATCATCCTTTGAGCTAATTAGAATATCCAAATTATTTACGAAGTGGTTGTTTTTTTACTATGTAATACCAAAAAGGATGAATAAGGCTACAAGGACTGACAGTGCCAGAGAAAGTCATTATAAAAGACATAATGGTGTTCATAAAACAGGGTGAGTGTTCAGCTGTTTTTCTTCCTGTGTGGAGGCTTCAGAGGAACCTTTTCACATAATCATTGGCTATCCTTTTTCTCTTTGGGACAAAGAACACCAGGGGAAGCACACACACACACACACACACACACACACACACACACACACATAACAAAAGCAAGTGAAAATGCTTTTGAAAGTCCTTTTATATCAGCTCAGATTAGAGTCTTTTAAACAAATGTCACCTTGAGGGCATTGAAAAGAGATTATGGATTTCTTGATTTTGATCACCTTTCTACTAGGTGTCCTTTGCCATGGAAAAGCATCAAAACACTCCAGGCAAAATGGTCCTTAGATTGAATATTTGAAAAAAAAAGTATTGAAATTACAAAGGGGATGTGCTTATTATACCGGTGTGAGCAAAAGAGGAAATAAGTCATTAGAACTGTTGTGTGTGTACTGAAATTGGCCCAGATGTGTGTTTTGTATATATGTAGTAGGCCCATAGTTGCAGAACACAGTATCTTTGGTTAACTGTGAAACCATTTGTACAGTGACCTACTTAAGCTAATAGGCATTTCTGTCTCCTAAAAATATAGCATGCGTACTCATCATCAAGCTTGTTTATTTTGGATGAAAAGATTCAACTGATTCCAGTCAGAGAATCAAAACACGTCGACAGTTTGATGTCTCTAATAAGCATGCAACGAGGAAACAAAAAAAACTGGCTACAGAAAAAAAAATTGCACTGGCAGGTTAATTATTTGTCTCACCTTTTACATCTTGAATATGCTACTCAAGGACATTTTAAATCATCCCAGTGTACCAACTTTAATTGGAAGTCTGAATGAAATACTAATTGAAACTGTTAATGCAACATTTCACCCTTTGTGAAGAAAACTTTGCTTTGTCTGAAATCTAAAAGCTGTCATGGGTTGTTGGCCCTATGTTTTCCACCACTTGTGTCCATGCAGTGGTTGTACAGTACTCTTAGTCCTTAATGACAGTGGGTGTAAAATTGCCAACATATACAGAAAAAACTTCTGTAATATGTTTCCTCATGTGATATCTGCCTACCACTGCCTTTTACCAGTTAGACTCCTTTCACATATTCTCTCACTTTTCCTGATTTCGGTGTATCATCTTGCATGGCAGTGACTCTTGACACTTTTGTGTACTGTAGCTGTTAAAATGCAAATTTCACAGGATTCAGCTTTCCTGTTCTGTCGGCAATTTACTGTGTGACGTCCCCATCTCTTTGCTGCTGAGCAGAGGACACGAGTGTCAGCTATATCCATCCTCCTGAGCCTTGGTGAAATGCCACAATATCTTTTTACAAAAACTGCAGCACTCCTCTCTCTCGCTGCAAAGGAGCGGGGGAAACTAACGCGGTTACAAGCAGCCTGCTCTCGGGTCTCTGTGTTTTAAAGTGTTGGCAGCTCACAAAAAATTTGTTGGAAGGTGATTTTGAGCCTCATTTTACACCTAGAATAAAATTCAAACTAAGGAAGTCTCTAAAAGGCAGATGGCGGAGTGTATTCACGTCACAATGCTTCATAATGGGAATTATGCAGGGCAACTTGCCACCTTTAGGTGTCCCATAAGAAGGGCAGGTTGCTATCTTTCAACTATAAAGTTTGTTATGTGGATCTGCCGCATTTATTAGATTTGTAGCAAACAGAGGCGTGTTTGCTCATTGCAAATGTACTGATCATTATTTGCAGACTCTTGCCGCTGTACCAAGAAGTAAAGCAAGCTCTAAGAATATCTCGCTTTCTTTGTGCAGTTCAGAGCGACAAGTGGAAATGACAATTGAATGTCAAAGAGAAAGATGTGAGGATGAACAATTAATAAGAGGGAATGGATTAATAAAGAAGAACAGAGAAACCGACAGGAGGAAAAGGAAACAGGTTTTTCCTTTCCTTTTCTTTCCTTTCCTTTCCTTTCCTTTCCTCCTTCGTCTCCTCAGCCCCATCGTGACACTGACTAATCAATGACAGATGGTCATAAATCAGCCTCTTTATTAACACAATCCTGCCATTGAAATAACTAGCGGTGAAATAAGCTTCAGCTAATGTGCATCCTTAATCCACATAGAACACCCACATAGACAGACATTGCCTGCCACGTGCATTAACTGCTGCTGCTGCTGCTGCATACAGTACAGTATGGCCGGAGATGGATGACAAAGGAAGTGTGACTTCCTGAGATGTAGGCTAGGCTATGTGAGATGTGCTGTCTGTAATAATAATGTCAGGTTTGTTGGCAGTAGGTTTAGTGTCTTGCAAAAAGTGACATTGCAGTGAGCGATTACTTTTTTTTTAAAAATCACCGTCAAACAGAAAAGTCTCCAGCCTGCTGCAACCTTCATAACAGAGTTTTCTGGGAGATTGTTTTCTAGATATGTGCTGCATAGCAGAGCTAGGGGCGCCCTAGATAGCTCAGTTGGAGGTATATAGAGGTTTACTCCTGGGTGCAGTGGGCCCTGGACCCTAACTTTAAATATATTCTTAAAGTGATTATATGCTGACTTTATAATTGTCTTACAGGAATGTGGCTGTTGAAATCCAGGTCTGAGTCCATGACCACACAATAAAGACATTGAAATAGTCATGAAGCGCATTGTAGTTTGTATACAAACGAAACAAAAATGTAGCAGCCAATGATGGTTGCACTTTGTGGTGTGGCCATTTAATTGTGACTTGTGTTGAAGTTTTATTTACAATGACCTGCAAGGTAACACTATATTCATATATACTGACATACTATCACCATAACACTATATCATATATACTGACATACTATCACCATAAAAGCTTGATATGGTGAAGTTGTTAGCAAACGGTCCCTCAGTCTCTTTTCTTTCTCTTTTTTTCATTAAAATGAAGTTGCCTTCATATGCAGTCAGAAATGGCAAGATCTGGGCGGCCAGATAGCTCAGTTGGTAGAGCAGCCGTCCACATACAGAGGTTTACTCCTCGACGCAGCAGGCCTGGGTTGGACTCCGACTCCGACCCTTTGCTGCATGTCATTCCCGCTCTCTCTCCCCTTTCATATCTACAGCTTCCCTGTCAAAAATAAAGGCTGAAAATGCCCAAAAAATATCTTAAGAAATGGCAAGATCAATGAATGATCTAACAGAAAAAAATTATTGTGAAATTTAAAGCATACCTGTGCAACATTGGGGGGTTAAATAACATAACAGGACAACACAGATATGGGCCATTTAAGTGACACAGTGATTGCTGGATCGCTTTTTCTGGTCTGTAAGTGCACTTAGAGTGAGAAACTTGAAGGACACTTGTCCCCAATGGGATATGGAAGAGCTTTAAGAGCTCTAGGGTTGCTGCTCTGACAGGTTTGACGATGAGCTCTCCTCAGCTATACAACACCGTATGCAGGACAAGGACACACTTCCACTGCCAACTTCATACAGAGTCACCTGGCCTGTTATAGGCTGTGTCACCTGTCAATCACAGCCATGTGATGTATTGTCAAGCACACAGGCCAAGGGCACCGTCAGCTGTGGTGATAATTAACTCTGCAGAAGACCTTTGAGTCATAACACAGGGGTCAGCACACCCCACTGTAATTCTGCCATTAGGTAAGAATTGTCCTTCATGAGGAGCAGTGCGATTAAAGTGACATACTGTTGGTTTCAGGTAGCAGTGGGGGAATGGAGGTGACAGTGCTCTATCACTCCCTATAAGGAAAGTCATCCTGTTTGTTTGGGATGCGGAAAAAATATCCAAAAGTATAGGTCAAATTTGAAAAGCTCAGTGTCCCTTACTGTAGGCCTATGTCCATGTTGGCCCAGGATACTGAAGAGCTGCACTGCAGAGTCAACGGTTATTATTTCCTCCTTGATCGGAGCACATTGGGACTGGGAATAGCAGTCTTTTATAAGCAGCTGGTGTTAGTGAGTTTTATCATGTAAGAAAAAACAACACCACTACTGGCTGGCAGTGATTATCATTACTTTGATTGAAAATCCTAACTAAAGATCCATACTGCTTACTAGCTTCTTCCGAAGTTCACAACTACTTATGTTATGTGATGATAATGGCTCCAACTCCAGAACAACCGTTAAAGTTGCACTTTTTATATTATGTATCTATGGATCTAATGACTACATGTAATGTGAAAGTGGTTTCTTATACTGACGAACGCACAGCGATTTATTACCCTACGCAGTTTGTCTCGGCTCTGCAGAGCATTTTTGTGTCTTGTGTCTTTTGTGTTTGTTTGTTTTCTGGTCCAAAGCTACTGTTTTGGTTGAGTTTCATGGCTCTCATCAGCTTCATTTCCAGCTGCAGCAGGCAACTTGGTTTCTGTTAAACCCACTGTATGCTGCCAGACATACCAAGGAACCAGCTGATGAACAGCATAGCATTAAGTGATTTCACATAATTTTGTTAAACTACTCCAAGGTATTATGACTACTCACTTATCTTTTTCTTGTAAAAAGTGAAGACACAAATTACATTGTGTAGAAGATGATAGATAGATAGATAGATAGACAGACAGACAGACGGACAGACTGATTAAAACAACCCATGTAGCATTCTACACAGTCTTGTCTTTAAACAGTTAATTCCTTTTGTGAAAGGAATGTCCTCAACTCACCTAATACAATACATTAACAAGTGCCAGTTGGATGACAGAGTTTCAGAAATGTAGGAGCCAATTTTCCAGATGAGAATTGAGTATTTAATAGACTGCAGTGCTTTCTCTCTGTCCTACATTAGGCCGTTAGAGGCTCTCTGTGGTTTTGCATGGTTAGAAAAGTAGTGTCGTTACATTAGCGGCTGCTGTCTCCTTCTAATCCCATTTGCCTTGTGGTCACAAACAAGGTGGCAGCAGAGCCACTCAGCTGATGGCACAGGGAATCCATGTTTTATACCAAGCAGTCCTAATTCAATTGACATTACTGACTGGCTTTAATGGATTTTACCTGGTGAGCCAGCAAATTGAATATATAAAAGGCATATTAACTCCTTCAGAGTAACGGAAAAGAAAAGGTGCAATTTTCATTATGTGAGCCTTTGGTGACAAGACGGCGACATACAGGAGATTATAATCTATTTCTTGAGTTCTATTTGATTTGTCTTTGGTAAAGCACTGTCCCTCTTGTCTCTGGTTTGGGCTTTTATCTTCCTCAAGTCATTTGATGTTCTTACACACTGCTTTTTGTTACGGGAACACAGATTCACACACTGTCTTACACTCACATGCACCTTATACACACAACTACATCCTTCTGTCTTTCTCTCAAACCCTTTGCTGTGTCATCTCATTGAGCTTCTGAGGTTGTTATTGTTTTATCTCTCGGGAGGTTGGTCTCTGTGCAAGGTGGGAGGCCGTCTTTCCCCGGCCCTCTCTGTAAAGGTCAGTGAGCCGTGGATGAAGCTGTGTCGATCAGATGAGTGCCACAGACTGACAGCTAATTTTCATCAAAGCAACTGTGTGCAAGGGGGGGCCAAGATGCAGGAAATCGGGGGGCCTCTTTCCTCTCTGAGGATTCTCCACTACTTATGAAACTTACTGACTCATTGTGTGGAGACATGGCCCTGTAGTCTGCACAGATATAGTTTCTTTGCCGAAAGTTGCAAGTCACATATAGGCCTAACACGAGTGACACCAACAATATAGAGAGAAAGGGAACTGCAAAAGAAAAAGCCAACCACGCAGTGCTGTAACATTTTTCATTTTTGGAGTAGCATCATCTTTGGGCTGGGCAATGTGGAGAAAATTAGATATCAAGATATTCTTGAACATATAACTTGATGTTGATATTGCGACAATATTGTTGGGTTGACTATTGTTGCGTTCAATATTTTCACGCTTAGATTTTAATAAAAGAATCATCAGTAATGTGGATATAATGACTTTGGGCCCTATTTTAACAATCTAAGCTCACTGCGTGAAGCACAAGGTGCAAGTGTGTTTAGGGCGTGTCCACTTTTTTCCAGCTAGTTTGATGGCAGAAAAAAGGGTCCATGCGCCAGGCGCATGGTTCAAAAGTGTTGTACTTAGTGTCTTCATTAATTCATAGGTGTGTTTTTGGCGTAGCATGCAATAAACCAATCAGAGTGTCATGTCCCATTCCTTTTAACAGCCATGCACATTTGTATCTTGACACATTGCTATTATGATGGTGGATTTGCACCATAATATTTTTATTTATAATCTTTTGCATGTGTGTGCGCTGTTGCGCTTCCCTGTGTGTGTGTGTGTATGTGTGTGTGTGTGTGTGTGTGTGTAACAAGCGTAGTGTGTGTGCAGTGCTAAGCGCATTTTACTAATGCACAGTCAAAATAACAATAAAATGCTGCTCTATTGACTTTATACCAGGTTTTTGTTGGTCAATGGCGCAATCACTGCCCGCTGCCTGAAGATAGCAATAAGCCAACAATTCACTGAACAGGAAATATGATTAAATAAAAATGATTTTATTTCTATGTCTAGAACAGTCTGGTAAGTTCAGAAAATTGCGTCACTTTACTGTAATGCAGCCTTTAAAACCGTGAAAAGACAACACTTACGCCATATTTCCATATTACGATAGCCAAAATCTGAGACAATATCTAGTGTCATATAACAATATTGATATAATATCAATATATTGCCCAGCCCTACATTGTCTGATGATCTGCCAACGCCAGCCTTTGTTCCTCTCTGCTCTTTTTTTGCCCTCTTTCTTCTCCTCTTCCAGTTTACCAGTATTCTAAACATGGTTTTCATTGATTTATTCTCTTCCACCAATTAAAAGCAATTTTGTGTGCATTAGAGTAAGCCATGCTGGGAGCCGTTTCCTGTGGCCGGCTGTTCATTACTTCGTGGTGTGTGTGTTTGTGTGTGCCCGCTTGTCTCAGTGTGAACTCCTGGGTACCTCCGTTGTGATATGTCACTCTTTTGAATGTATCTGCACAAGCATGAGTGTACGTGTGTGTGTGTGTGTGTGTGTGTGTGCGTGTGCGCTCCTTTCCATTAATGTTTAAGCATACATGAGCAGATGGGACGGTTAGTATAAGAGATTCCTAGCACGTGCAGGGCATTAGTTGTCTGTTCGCAGGCTAAATCCTCATGTTGTTGAAGCGGTGTCAGTTGCCTCTGCCACAACACAAAGCTTATCTTTTACCAGCTCCCGTAGCCCCTTGGGAAGGGGAGACATGGTTGTGGGGCGGGGGGATGATGGATGTGTGAAAGAAGACAGGAAGCTCCTGGCTGATGTGAATAACCCTGGGCACTGGAGGAAGGTTAAGAAGCCAATGCCATGCTGTATTATCCCTGAACGACCCAGTTCTCTCTGCACCCTTCCTGTTCTCCAAAACCAGACACAGCTTTGTGCCATGATGCCATCGCATCATTGTGTCAGTGTACAGGTCTGTATTCGTCAGTCCATTTGTCAGACTGCCGAATCAATATTGCATTGGTGTACTACAGGTGGAATACTGAATGTGTTTTGTGTTCAATTGGGGAGCTTTTCTTTAACTCCAGCAAAGCAAAGTGCCAATTACTGTAACTTCAGGCAAAACTTGGTGACTAAAATAGCATTTTCCCCCTAAGGTTTGTCCTTTTAATGTGATTGTGAAGACAAAAAAGATGTCTTTCATAATGCTCAATTCTTAATTTTTTAAATTCACCGCTCAGTTGGCTGTTCTAACGTGGAACAATTTTCACTGCGTCACCATGGAACAATTATACCTCTTGTTTGTCAAAATCATTGTGGCAGCAAGAATGCAGCAATACCTGTGTGCAAGAGGCTGAACAACATTACCTGATTTTACTTGCAGTATACATAGGCATGCACACATATTGTATATGCGTAGGAAGTATGCAAGTCTGTTCTCAAACTCCTTTTTTAATCACAAGAGGTAGCTATGGCAATTCTAAAAGCAATGAAATAATTTCCTGAGAAGTTTGGGTGAGACAAACTTCAGATCTGGGGGCTACCACTTATCACTGTGCATTGACATGGAGAAGATACTCCTATGATTTGAAACTATTTGGTTCTCCTCAAACTCACACACCAAAAGAAACCAGAGATGGGACATCAATGTGCGGCAGAGCCAGAATAGTTTCCCATTTTCTAACCATTTCCTCTGAGCATGAAACTATTTATTCCCCCCATTTTCTCAAAACTGGAAATGAAATGAAAAGGAGGAAAAACAGGAGGAAAAAAGAAGTGTGCGGGTTAATCTCTATTGCCAAAGGCAACATTGTGACATTATCTCTTCGTCACAGCTTAACAGAGGCATGCTCCCATGAGTTCATGCGTTTATTTGAGGGTGTGTGTACATACATGTGGAAGCCATACATGCATGGGTACATATGTGCATGTGTACATTTGCACACTATGTGTGTGTGTGTGTGTGTGTGTGTGTGTGTGTGTGTGTGTGTGTGCACGTGCGTGTGTGTTTACCACATTTTTCTGTGGGTGGCTTGTGTGAGTTTTGAGAGCATTTGCTGTTGTGCTCCAACTGAAAGGCGTTGTGTTTACACACACACACACACACACACACACACACACACACACACACACACACACACACATTGTGACATCTGCAGATTAGCCTGGGGCTGCCTGCCTGTTGTCCCCATACAGGAAAAAGTGTAAATACACACTTTCAGCCTTTGTTGAGCCTCACTACCTGTACACTCTAAATCTGCTCCTCGCAAATACACTATATATATATCCTCCAACAAGGGATGATACTGCAACAGGCTCAAGGACTAATTTCACAAACCCTCACAATAACTGCAGCCAGACATGTTGCATTAATAAAAAAAGAGTCATTCTTAAATTTGTTGAATTACATTGTCTGGTTTGACTGCAAAAAACCTTTCTATCTGATGAAACCGCTGAGGGAAAGCTGCACAAATATTTAAAAAAAGTTAAATTGTCTCACATACAAGTATTATTGACTATTTCTATTTCTCTTTGCCACTTTTTTCCCCATCTCACTGTTCTCTTAAATGTCGGGGAAAATCCAATTAGGGGGACACATTCTGCAAGAACACAACAAAATGCACTCCATACATATGAAAAATGGATTGTTTCCTCTTGTTGCTTTTTTTACACAAAAGATGGAGTAATAGGCACTCTTTTTTTTTATAGGCACTCAGCATAATAATGGGTACTTCTGTAATCTCTGCTGTGTGATTCAGAAATGAAAAGGCAAGGAAACGTGTCTCCTGGCATGTGAGGGAAATGGCTGCTGCTTTCGGTAGAGCATGTTACCAACATCTAGTGGCTTCCCCATTGACACATGAGAAAAAGGCTCATCATTGTCTAATATATTGCATTCGCTGTTCAAAATTTACTTTTTGACATACCGGCCTAGTTGGCATGGTTAATAAATTAATAAAAAACCTTTGTAGCTTGGAACACAAAGTACAGCTGAGGCCGCTGGGAATGTCATTGGTTTTGAAGGTATTTATTCATCAACCGAAGTATTTGATCTGATGATGGCACTAGATGAAAAGTTCAGGGATAGTTAAAGTTACAACAATTCATCCTGAGGGCAACCTGAAAGTCTGTACCAACTTTCAGGGCAATCCATCCCATGCCTGTTGAGACATTTCATTCCAAACCATATATGTCAACCTCATGATGGTGCATAAGGAAAAGTCTCTTAGTTATGTAATCCGCTTCGTCCCCTGTACCCCCCCGTCCCTTGACATAAGGTCACAATGCACTCCCTCCACCATTCCCCATCCATGGCAACATATTGAGCCACATCTTGGGTAGCTCGTCAGTAGCACAGTTCTGCGCCAGGTAATTTTTGGTCTTCCAGGTTTTCTTTTCCCTCAGCGCATCCTTTGGGATACGATCTTAGTCCATTTGCAGCACATGGCCCAGCCATCACGGATGCACTGCTGCCTTATTCCAGCGTTGATGTTCTGGCTTTTGATGTTTGATCTTGAAGATGCCAAATACCTTTCCAAGACACCCATTGTGGAATGCCTCAATCATTTTTATATAAGCTCTGTTTTTTTGCCAACATTTAGAACCACACATTAAGATAGTCTTGATGTTACTGTTGGATAACCGCAACCTGAGCTTTCTCCAATCTTGCCTCTATGTCTTACTGTGTCCCCCTGTCCATGTTAATGCTAAGGCTTCCTCAACAAATTCAAGGAAAAATCAAGGGCTCACCATCACTAAAGCCATTGTGTGCATTTCATGTATAGGGACAATTTTGATAGTTTTGCCATTTTAAATAATATTTTATAATGTATTTTTTGTATTTATTTTGTATGTGTATCTATTTAGCAGTAGTATCTATTTACAGATGGCAATCCATCTGGTAGATGCTGAGATATTTCACTAGGATAGATAGATAGATAGATAGATAGATAGATAGATAGATAGATAGATAGATAGATAGATAGATAGATAGATAGATAGATAGATATTTACTGATCCCAAAAAAATGGGAAATTACCTTAGATACATAACTTCGATCTTCTGTTGGCCTCAGATGAAAAGTCAGAGGGCATTGGGATGCATCGTCTTGGTGTAATGAAAAATCTGTACCAAATTTCATGGCAACCTGTCCAATAGTTGTTGACATACTTTTCTTTGGACCAAAACGGTGGACCAACAAACATTGTCATCCTTGGAGCCATGCGGATAGCATGGCTACCCAACTCACATGCATTAATCAACAAGATCACACACCCCAGCTCAATCATTTCTAAGTTAAGAGGGAGGGTTGGTGGGCTTAATCTGTCAATAATGCCACAATGTATGAAGAGAGGACCCCTGGCATATGCTATAAGACACACAGAAGCACAAAATCAGTAGAAAACCATGGACCTTTTTTTAATGTATTTTATTTTATGACTTTGCGAAGGTTTCCATTCCTTACTATACATTGCAGAAATAAAATAGGCCTGTTTTGATGAGTTGCTTCAGAATTGTAGTGTAGAAGTTTGCCCCTGTGTGTGTGTGTGTGTGTGTGTACACGTTCCAGTGTCTGCTCTTGAGGCAGTTATGGTCTGTGAAGAAGCAGACTCGCAGATGAGCGCGGTGCTTTACACTCTCCCATTAGCCGACAACCACAAAGCATCACAAAGTACTGTCCTCCCGCTGTCTCTCTGCCATTACCCCACACTGCACCTCCCCCTCGTTCCCCCCCATTCCCCACTGAACCATTGCAATCCCTGCACACTGTTTATGTAGGCGGGATGGCACAATAAAGCAGGAATTGCTTACTAGGGGAGCAGCTCATCGTGGATGCATATGGCTCTCGGGGGAATCAGTGGAGAGAAATGGTCAGAATAGGTCACCAAACTCTGGGATGCATGCCAACAAGCCAGATGTAAACAGGGCACGGAGGTAACTGTAGTGCAGCCAGGGCTACAAACAGGATACAAACCACTGGTTGGGGACTCCCATTGTCGTCCAGCCTTCACCTTATTGGATTTCCCCTGGAAATGTTTATCCCCTTCACTGCACCGCTGAGAAGTAGCTCTCCTTCTATCTCATCACTATTTATTAAGGATGGCCCTAAGGAGTTTAATGGATTGTGAGGGTAGATGGGCAGCGGAGAGAGAGACAAAGAGAGAGAGAGAGAGAAAGATAAAGACAGAGTTGAAAGAGAAAAAGAATAAGGGGATAAAATATAAAGTAGTTGCAGCTTGATTTTCATAATTTTTTTTATCTAAGAAAGGGTCATGATGACATGAAATGGCATACAATTTGGGAGTGGACCACTCACTGCTCTCTGATTGCTTCTTTGGCTCGGACTTACTACAGTGGAGATGAATACTCGCCAGCCTCCCATGATTTCTGACAATTTTGAAGAGTTACGTTTAGTGTGACTTAATACTGTCAGCAAAACGTTGTGTTTTTTTTTTTTTTTTTACACTGTTTAACCTTCTTTTCTATGTGGTCTGCTGTCTCTTTACTTCCCTTATAACATGTGTAATACTTACACATGTTCTACTGAAATAATGTTATACTGCAGTACTGAATACTTACATACAACATCCGGTTTCCATTGTAGCTCTGCGGCTTTCAAAGGAAGACCTATTCCGAGACAGAGGAAAGCCCAGGGGATTTTAAAGAGTTCTCTCCCACATATTTGAGGGGATTGTCAGATTGTCAAACTTTGAGGAGAGTTCTACCTAACTGTTGTCTGTCCTGCCCTTGACTTCACTCTTTATTTGTGTGCTGGAATGCCATATAACATTAGCCTGACTCCGCCCTCATACGTACTTCCACTAAATTTTCATTTTCCTTTAGTACTCCGTGTGGATTTGCGGTATATCCTTGGGTTTTCTCCGGTCAAATTTTTATTGGTCCAATCAGTGAACAGAGGGAGTGGCTGAGAACAATGACGCTGAGGTTCGGTAACTTTCAGTGAGTTTGGTAATGGCGGCGGAGAAAGATACGGTCTGTTGTGGCAACTCTTCTGAATATCCAGAAGTTAAAGCCCGAGCAAAAAAAAATCTTTGCTCAATTTTGTTGGTGGCCATGATGTTGTGGCCCTCCTCCACACAGGCTTCAGGAAAAGTTTGATTTTCTAGCTCACTCCGTTAGTGGTGAAGGAGTTAGCTAACACTCTAATCCGTTAGTGGTGAAGGGTGGCTAAGCCTTTACAAAGCCGAAGTTGTTGTCATCTCCCCTCTTGTTAGCCTGGTCCTACAAGACAGTACGTAGGAGGCGGAGCCAGGCTACCAGGGTGGCTCTGGGCAGATCCAATAGTTTTAAACTTCAACAAAGTACCTGCCTTCAAGGAAGTTAACACTTGTCAATGGAGAGTGGCCAGACTCTCTTTACAAATGAAATGTACGAGAGTCTGGTAGGACCGGGCTAACACAACATAGTGAATGACTTTTTTAGTTGGCCTATTTGAAGGCATATATTCCGTGGTTGAGGTTACAACATAAATCAAATAGTCACTAGTAATGGATGACTGCTGTTTAACCTGCAGGAGACTCCTACGCTGGCTGGGTACAAGGCCAGAATGACCATTTAGTCAATAAATGACACTTCAACCATACTATAACACCTACTCAGTAAGCTTGGATATGGTCTGCGGAGTAATGACTGGCTCCCCTCTGAGACTCGATCGTGTTTAAAACATTCTGAAGTCTCACTGGAAAGCACTGATTGACATCCTGATCACTGGAGTGTAAAGAAACCAGATGCACAGCTCTGCTGCGCCCATCGGGACCCGAGGATAAGCATAAGCTATTTGTGTTATAGTTGTATGTATGTTCCTCCTCAGCACTTCCTTTCACTCTGGCTTGGACAGTGGATGTATTCCATTGTGTGTGTGTGTGTGTGTGTGTGTGTGTGTGTGTGTGTGTGTGCGCCCACATGTAAAATGCTATATAGCACAAAACCGAAGGTAAGCGCAAACGGTTCAACTTACACCTAAACATATGTACACATGTTTTCCTAACCCAGACACAATTACCCGAGCAGTGCATGGACAACAAAAACAAACAAAATGGGTATTAAGGCCCTACTGCAACTCAACCTATTCAGTAGTTATATTAAGGACCTGGCTACTCAGCTCTTTAGGAAGAACTTAAAATTTCCTGTAGAGCTAATCAACTTAAGGCTTGCACGTAACCTATTCCACATAACTTCTGCTGAATATAAAAATTAGACTTTTCTTTACAGCTTTTGAATCTGCATGGCACAACATTAGCAGTGTTCCTTCTAATGGGATAATTATGGACATTGCAACCCTGAGAGAAATAATTAAATGTATAGTCTCTGAGTCTAAACTGAGATAACCCTGATGACATCACTAGGGTAATTTTTCAGACTTGACAAAGCTCCTCCAGACTAGTCTGGCTATCACCAGACCAAGCTTAATCTTTTAAGATTGAACGTTAGTCATTGCTTGCTCAATAATCTAAAGCCAAATTTAACCTACAGAAAATCTGGTTGATAACCACCCATTGGGCAAAAATAACCATTGGGTGTGACAATTACTGCACAACGTCCCAACAAAAACCCAAGCATGTCATATTTATATGTATATATCACACCCTGAAGAAGTCTGTCTGTGCTGCTATGCGTGGGTTGCTTCTCCCTATGTCTTTTACATTTTCTATTATGAAATAGCCAGTAAGGTAAAGGCTTTTTAAATAATTTTGAAGAAGAGTGCCTTGGATTTCTTTTTTTCTATACTTATTTGAATTTCCGACCCCAAAGAGCACCTTCAATCATCTGACTGAACTTCCTGAGCACCCTGGAAATTTTGTCTTTTTGTCATATTATTATATATGGTTTCCCCTCTCCTGTTCAGTTAACAGTAACTTCTGGTTGGGTTCCAACCTTTTAACTATCACCCTCTGATCAGGAGCATTAAACCAAGACACACACACACACACCATCTGTCATATCACCCATTTTCACTCTGCAACATGACATTACATCAAAGAAAGAAGTTTGACTGGAGAGGGCAGATATATTCATTGGCATACGGAAAGGCAATCGCATAGTGCATGTTAGACTGGAGCAACAAATTCAACATGAAAGTTCTATCTTTGGTCTCATTTGTCAACCTGGTATGGATTGGATAGGGAAATTGATTGGGCCTTCTTTAAGGATTTAGTCTTCTCTTAAATACTGGAGCATTGCTAGAATCCCATAGTTCACATGTTACGAAACATTAGTCTTAATCTATATTATGTCAACACTTTCACCTCTAGATCACTCTCTGTGGATACAGTGGATATGCTCTTCAACATGGGTTACTGTTTATTTAACAATTGTCTTATGGGCACTTTCTTCCTTTGTAGTCCACTGAGCCAAGAACATTGACTCTGTAATTTTGCCGCAATCAAAGAAACCTTAATGTCCTTTTCAGATTGCGAGACTATTACTTTGGGAGGTGAAGGAGTGGCATGATGGGATGGTCGCATCACATCCCAATTATACAGCACCCTCCATTTATGGCAGACAGCATTTCATCCACCATGGAAGTCAGATCCCAAAGTGTAAGAGAGAATTATTAATTGATTAGTTAATTTTAGCTTGATTTTAGCTCACTCATCAGACTGTTTAGGATGTAGACACTGCACATTAAAATAGCAGGTGTTTGCTGTGTTTTGATTACTTGATTGATTGGCTGAACACATGAGATAACACACAAAACAACCAATTTTGTTTTGGAGAAGAAAAAAAAAGTGTGATCAAAACCAAGATAACAGCTGGGACATCTTTTGAAGACAAGACAAGCGCAGTGAACCATCTGGATAATGTATTGCTAAGACAGAATGACAAAAAGAAAAATAGCATTGTGTGCCCGGATGCAGCTGCCGTGCATGGATCAGCTGGCAATGACACACTGAAATGAGGATCTATAGACTAGGTAAACCCCTCCCACTCTGCCAGTGAATTGATTTTGCCCTGCAGCTCGGTCTGGAAACCTGCACGTTCAATTCTCCTGCTTCGGTTTACAATTTTGCAGGGAACCAATCACAAACTACCTTATCTACCTGGCGCGCTATTGGCGGGTTTAACACGATGACAATAAAGAAGCGACCAAGCAGCTTCTTGTTTACATTCAACATAGCGGCCACTGAACGCCACCGAAGCGTTCAAAACCCGTTAATGCTGCTGTCATCACCCAGATCGTTGGTCTGATTGGTTAAAGGACTATCCATTTGCATTCAGAGTCAAATCTATTGAGCTTGGCTTGGTCTGGTGATAGTAGATCTTCTAGGTAACAGAAGTAGAATCTTTCAGCCTTGCACGTTCATAAACATGTCTTTTTTCTTTCTCCACAGAGTGAAGTTGAAAGAAGGAGTGAGTTTTCTTGGGGCGCGTCCTAGCAATCCCACTCAGTGGATAGTTAGTCAGGATGTGCGCAGCGAAGGCCACCGAGTCGTGACTCTCCACTGCCGCAGGAAGGAGTCTGGCTACGATCAGCAAAGGTCAGCACATTACTTCACTTTCAAGGAATACACCAAGTTTTTGGAAGATTGACCCACTAGTTACTCTTATTCAGTAAAGTGATAAAGAACAACCTGAATGAATTAATACTTTTGGTCACTTGGGGGACAACAAAGCACAAAATTAACATAATATCTTAAACATTTGAAATTGTGAACATGCAAGCTAACAGCTTCTTATTTACACCATCATTATTTTACCCACCTGATGAATTTAATTCCAATATTCACTCTCCTTTAGCTCTGTTTTGGTCTTTACTAACTCCTGTGGTAAATATCTGGCCTTTAAGCTGCTAAATACTTCACTATATTCAGCTGCTAACAACTTGGTCTATCTGCAATATGGTGCTAGGCAGGTAGTGTACAGTGAGTTAAGCAGAGGTTTTTTTGTTGAAAACAACTGCCTGCTGCAGCAGACAAGTTTGATGAAAGTGGTGAGAGCCAATCAAAACATTTATATCATGGAGCATAAAACCAAAACCATGAGCTGAAAGATGCTAAAATTCTCCACAGAGTTGAAGTGAACTGCATAACTGGGTTATAATTCTCTGTGGGTTCATTACATGTTGTTAATAGTTGTTTTTCCATTGGTATAAAATATAAAAACATGAATTATACATGCATACATACATACATACATACATACATACAGCTTTAATTTATTTGTTTAACTGCAATATTTCAATTGAAGACTCTTTTTTAAGTTCTGTAAAGTCACCATTATAACATGATTTCACAGATGTTTTTCTTATCTTGTTAAAAAGTGTCTTTTTTACATATTAACTTTTTACATTTTTTGCACAAAAAAACTAGACTGAATTGCTTGAATGCATTTTACAACAAATTTTCATTTTCTCATTTTTGTGATACTCAACTATCGGATTAGTGCAAGCCTTTCGACTTAGTAGTAGTACAATCTCCATAAAAAACTTTTGTTACAGTCCTTTCCATAAGGTTTTGCAAGATATACACAGGCACTGAAACATACAGTGCGAGTGGTTATCTAAGTGATGTCCCCTCTGCTGAAAAATGACACACTTGACTCTATGGGATATGTCTGTTGTGACCACTGTGGGGAGGGAGAAGTTAACAGACCATTGCTATGTCCCCTCTTCTCGCTCTCCCTCCATCCTCTGCCTTCCTTCCCTCTTTCTTTTTATTTGCATACTTCTTTCCTCCGCTATAATATCCACAAAGTTGTTTTGGTCATTTCCTATCTGCATTCATGTCCTTAAACTAATCTGGCAGATAGGCAAGTGATTGCCAGCACTGGGGAAAAGGTTGCTGTGTTAATTAAGTGCTGATCGAGGGCCTTTGTGTGTTTTAATGGTTTTTCCTTCTCGGATCAGGAAGTAGTTTTAATAGATCTTACTTTCTAGTGACAGGTGTAATTTTATGGATTAGAGGCAGATTTGGGGTTGGGTAAAGCTCCACTTATTTGCTCTTTAGCTTTCCGTTCCACTTAGCAAATTCTAAACCACTCCCTAAAGAAAACAGGACACTTGCCATCGCAGCTGCAACTTTATAATCAAAGTTGTGCAGGGGTTATTTAAGTGTAAAGCAGTCTGAAACATATGTAATTTGAATCCGTTGATCCAGTGATTTGTTTAGACATGCTGCTATTAATGGATCACTTCAAGGAATGATTAGAGTGTAACTGCAACGCACACAGCACTTTTAACAGATATATGTGCCTGCCCTTGAACGGCTGTAAAATCAGAAGCAGCCAATAACAACTTTATTAAGAGATGTCTCATTCAGTCATTTGTCGTGTGATGATACTTCAGAGCTGCATTCAGACCAGCAGCTCAGTTGTGCCATGCCAGTAACTGATGGCTACAGATCTTGTTTTTTTTGCGTGGGTTTAATATTTTTACTTTTCAAAACATAGAGTAGAACTTTATTTGACTTTATTAGCAGTCAGTTTCAAACACAAGATGCCACAGGAGCTCAAAGTCTCCTCCGCACTGAAATTTCTTTTCAGACCTTATATTCATTGGTATAATGTGTTTTGACAGCTCAGTCTGCTGACTGAAATTATACAGGGATGGAAAAATATTGTGTTGACAATAATTTTGTTTGTATCTGCCTTAATCCACCCTCTTTTACTTGATTTATATATAATAATGCCCAAAATACTGCAACTGAATAAGACCCTTACAGCACATCATGAGCTGCAGGTGTAAGGAAATGATTTCTTGTTATCAGATTTGTTGTTGCCATACAGTGCATATGATTTTATACATTTGTTTTATATGATTTTAGCTACAAGCCACACAAGCCATTTTGGTTCTCTTTAAGAGCTGTTATCAGCGCTTTCTCTGGAAATGGAAATTCAGTAAGCATAAAGATGTTTTTTGTTGAATCAAATTTTCGTTTAAAATCAACAAACACTACTTGCCAACCTAAATATGCAAGGGGGCTGGCCGAGTTTATCCAAGTTAAATTCTTGACCTTTAACAATAACTCTACCGTGGAGGTAATCTGTCTGTAAGCAGAGCTGCAACATCTTGAACAACATAAAGAGGAGCTTTCAGCAAACTGCAGCAGTGAGCAGCAACACTTGGGAGCTGGTTCCTTGTTGCCCCCGGAGTTGTTCTCCCCCTTTATGCAGGTATTTATCTCTCTGCAATGCTCTCACGACCTCACCTTCACACACACACACACACACACACACACACACACAAGTGCTCCGTCACTTTAGAAAAATCATGTTTTATTGATTTACTAAGTGAAGGAGACAGTGAGCATATTTAGTCTAATCCCTGCTGTTTGGGCCATGTACAATGGACTGCTCCTTAATCTCCACAGCTGTCAAAGTCACTTCACAGAGAAGACCAAAGACGCCCCGCGATGTCTATACAATACACACTGCTCCAATTTTTCTTTAGTCTTGTCCTCCCCCCTCCCAGTCATTTCAATGCTCTTTAAGGAGGGGATTAGACATAGCTATCTCATCTGTTGAGCTGTCATTCAGCCCGCTTTCTTCTTTTCCGCTCCTCTTCCTTGAGTATAGGAGGATGATGAGGTGTGTGAATGCAGTAGGTCACACAAAAGTGGATCTTGCTTGCATCTTATTTTTAATTTCTATTTTTTTGACAACAACCTTATCCATTTATCCACGTTGCTTCTATTCTCACCCAAAAGTTAAATTTATCTGACACATGGCCTCTTTGACTTTTGGGTACTTTTGACTCAAATGTTATTGTAGGTCCAATATGCAACTTCATTTTATATCATATATGTAGTAGATGGGTTCTGATCCGTCTCTCAGTTAAAAAACGTTGAAGACCCATGTTCTTATACAAATGCAATCAACTACAGTTGTTTTTCAATACATTTCAATACCTCACAACAGACCCCTCCCATAATGACACCAACAAACATATATGTCATCAGTAACTGCACTTGTGATTGCAAGGAGGTTGGATTTTCATCCTGACACACACTCATACACACACTTGGAATGGAATGGCACAGACAGTCAGCTATGGTGCAAATGGATTGTTGCCACTGCCATTGTACCCTGCATTATGGACTGGACTAGAGTGTCATTGAATAATGTGTGTGGGGTGCTAATTGAAGCCTGTGTATGTGTGCCATGATGGGAGGTCAGCCCCACCGCAAGCATGAGAGCACTGGGATACAGATGGGTCAGGTGTACTTTATGTGCAGGTTCACTAAGTCACTTGGAGCTGCTCACCCTGGCCAGCTGAGCCATCTTCTTCTTCCCATCCCCAGCAGACGCTCCAACCACCCCTAATGGCTGTGAATAACCATTAAAAGCAAAAAAGAAATGAAACAGACATTGCCATTTATTCTTGCTGCACCTTCAAATTGCCATATTGTTTTTGTCAGTATTCATCAAATATGGATTTTTGCAAATATTCATCACACAAAACATATTCAGAGGTATGTCATATTTCGAATCTGTTTCACAGCCCTGCAGACATTGGAATCTTCCCATGGTAATGCAAAGCTGCACACTTTACCTGACCGACGGCATCAAGCCTCATAAAAGCAATACTGATGTGACATTTTTTCATCAAGGGGTGCTACAGTATAAAGACAGATTGTGTATTTGACTGAAAATAACAGAGCTAAATTCACCATAAAGAAAAGTGCCACCAAACAGCTGATGTCCTTTTTTTTTTTTTATTCAATGAAATAAATTTATTGAGTGTGCTGTAATGACTTAATAGCTGCCTGGGATTTTGTCACAAGATATTGTAATGAAAAGCCCATATCTACTATACATGCTGGGTCACACACACAGTACTTTAAAGATGCAGTATTTTTATGCCAAATCAGTCTGAACAACAAAGACTTTTGGGAAATAAACACTTGTTCATAAAGACCTGGAATTTGCTAAAATTACCCCGTAATGCTGTGTACAGTATGGGGCTCCAATAACCAAGATGTTTGTTTTTTAATCACTGTTACAATATTGTAAGGAATTGATTAAGCAGTTTGTGTAAATGTTAGCATGCCTGGCTAACTAGCTTACTACCTGCAGGAATTATCTAGCATTATTTCTAAAGGTAAGAGTCATATCATGAGCTAACTATACTATTATATGGGGCCACAGGTTACGACATTGTAGTAGTCTAGCTTGGCGCAAACAACCTTTTATTACATTTTAATGTATTAATTTAAAATAAATATATAATACTAACGCTAATTAGTTCCACCACGCAGTAGACCTTTTTCGCAGCAGAGATTTTGACCTACAGGGTATCTGGAAAAGCATAGGTGTAAAAAACCATAATTAATGATGGCTGCATTTCATTTAGGAATTCCCTCTATGCTTTTTCACTGTCATGGCTTACTGGGGTACTTAAAAGGGATGGAGCCATCGTTACTGTTATTACGTTACACCTGTGTTTATCCTGCTATGACAAGCCAAATTGTGTGCAATAAAAAGGGTCCTTACACAAACAAGGCTGCCCTTTATTTCTAATTGATCATCAGGTAGTGAGACTGTTAACTTTTGCCTCAGTCATTTAACAATACTAATATACTGTATCTATACTAAAACTCAATTCCGATTGGCTTGCAGGTGTCCATATCCTGATAATGGACAACTTCCAGTGAAACTGTCTGTTCACCGTTCTAAATCAAAGCGCTGGCTTCAAGGTATTAGCCTGTATCTATAAAGAGTAACCATAGCATTTTCTTCAGCACGTGACCATGTTGTGAGCAGGATAATGCCCTTTAAGGTGTCCATAATCAGGAATTTATAGACGATGCGGAGGATGGTTGCATGTGGGGAGATAATGGAAACCACATCATGCATTATCCCATACACCATGAATGTACCATCAGCTTGGATTCAAACCATATCACATAGTTTGGCATTAGTATTAGCTTACACTAGCTAGCTACAGTTGTCAGGCGATACTTAGTCTCACTTTGCCAGACCCTCCTCCAAAGCGCGATAAAGGAGGGTCTGGCTACTCCACATAGCATGAAGAATGAAGGAAACGGAAAATATATGCATTTGGTGGAATTTCCTGCAGCACCGGAGGAACAGTTGACAACTTTAGCTGTCATTTTCAGCCAACAAAATCCATGGTTTTCATCTAGAACTGAGAGGCCTGCTTTTGTTTTCTTCTGTGTGAAGACCCACTGTTTCAACTAAGGGGAGCTAAACTTAAGGGGGACAGGCTTTGTGAAACAGCCAGTTCCTAAAACTCAATGTATTTGTATATTGTTGTATCCTCCCTTAAACACGTAATGCATTATTGATATGCTGAAAAATAACACAAGTATGTTTTTGCTTTTACATAGCCTACACCTGACTTTCCATTTTTTGAGCCTGCATGATGAGACACGACAGTCTAGGGTTGTATTTGTGCATTTACAGCCAGATATACAGTATATGCAGATTGTTTTTGAACCTTCAATCATATTTTAAAGTGAACATGGCACCCTTTCTTTGACAAGTTGAAATTTTCAGTGAGGGTGCTTCAGAATGTCAAAGAAATCAAAATAAGTCATTAAAGAAGGGACTAAATTGATACGTGTAGTACACATAACACTGGCTGAAGTGCACTCTGGTAGATTGAAAAGTTCACTTTGTCACTATTAAAGGCTAGCCCATTCAAAACAAAAGCAGTCCTGCTTCCTCAGCATGTCAAAAGCCATAAGGGGAGACCTCAGTAAAAGTGCCATGTCTGGGCCTTGGTAGTTCATTAAGACTGTCTGGGTGCAGATGGATCTCCCTTGTGAGCCACCACTTCATTAATCCCCCACACCACACCCAGCAGAGGGGCAACAGGCAGTCCGCTCATTACAGCCACTCCACAAGATAGGCAGTCCAAGTGGGGGAGCATATATATTTAAATATCTTTTTTAATTTTCAAACAGGCTCCTTGTGGCCTGTTTTACATTAAATCAAATCTGCATAGAGTTCGGATTAATATAATTAAATTCAACGTACATTAATTTCCCTATGAAGATACACGACTTTTCCTCTAAAGCAAGCTTGTAAATCTCATCAATGTGAATGGTTAGGAACCCAGAGGGAAAGAAATCATACAGCTATGTAATAACAGGGAGATTTGGCAGCGACCTCACAATTTATCTCAATTTCAAAGTCTAGAGAACCTTTAAGAACATAATTATTTATAGTTTGTGACATTTACTGCAAAACTGCAATGAAACAAAGGACCCAGGATAGCTTTTTCACTCCTTGCAGGCCCTGAAAAAATGTTACATTAATACGTGGCTGTTTTGTTCTTTCTCTGATATCGTACGGTTCTCTGAGAAATGTGTGCTTTGCTCCTGAGAGGTGAAAAAGTCAAGTTACAAAATGAATGACGAGGTAAGAGTAATGGACACAAGTCTGACAATCAGTGCGGTACATGAACAAGTCAGTGCTGTTTCTATGATTTTTAACTTGGTTTTAAATTAGTTGCTAAATGCTCTTGATTCGTGCTGTAGCCCTGAGAATGAGCCACACGCCGTAGGCTTTAATGCTGCAAAATGCTGCTTAAATCAAGGCTGAAATGAAATGGCCCAATTACATTAGGGCCAAGCAGGAATCTTAACTTGACAGCCTTAATGCTAACACCCTTAATAATGAATCAGCTCCATTCCCACTGGCCTCCATTTACCGTAAACACTCTCAGTTGAGCTTCATTGGCAGTAAACACAACTGTCTACAGCGTTCTATTTCCTTGGTCATCTCTTAATGAAAGAAATGACGTTCACGATCAGTGCTCGTGTGTGACAGCACAAACATGTCACAGCTTTTTACTCACACTCTTTTACTGAATCTTTTTTTTATCAAGACTGAGTGAACACTGTTATTAGGTGCCATATTGTAAGGTTGATGAGAAAGGAACATTCAAATTGTGCCTAATAAAATAGAATTTGTTTCTTTTATCAAAACCGGAGTAGAGATGTGGCATATTCTGTGTCTCCCTAGGACAGCCAGCTGATTACAGCAGTCAGCCCAGATTACAACTGACTGTTCAGGCTCTGTTCCATTGCCAATGAAACAATGGGGAAATAATGTCCCAATGTGCCTCAATACACTTATCCCCACTTCACCAATCAGACAATAATAACACTTAATGGGAAAGGCCTGATCTGTACTGTACATCTACATCAAGTGAACATTAAGTTGCTATGTTAAGCATTCTTAAAATGTAAAACGCATCCATACATCACATTGGCATCCCGCTGGGACCAAATAGTTTGACAGTGATATTGGGAGCAGTTGGATTGTATAGCAGCTGAGATTGACTCAATTTATGCCATGGCGGATGCTATCCATTAGAATTTATTTGTGGCCGGCACCTTGGACTAGATGTGCAGAGAGAGACAGATTGAGGTTTGCATGTGTCCCAGAGAGTTCATGTGTGTCAGATTTATAAAGGTTTATGAATGAATTTCCTGCTCTGAGATGTTAATCCCCCAGAGGATTAGATCTAGTAGCCTCTGTTGTTTGAAATGTTGCATTACCAGAGGTTTTCTTTGTATGTAGTTACTTACACTGAAACTGCTTTTTAAACTATCTACTATGACAAGTAAAATGACTATTTAATAGGTCGTCACATTTATGTTATTTTTCTACAGATTTAATTTGATATTTGAGCAACTCCCACATTGAGTCATACATACTATACAATAGGACAACTTTTGTTCTGTTGCTTTCTTTGGGTTTTATTTCATACAATCATTACAATCATCACAGTCATTATTTTGTAGATGCAGGATGTCTGTCGATAACTTACTAACAACTTCATGGTATCAACATTTTTATATTTAAAAATATGATATCCTTTCAAAAATAGCTTTTGGAAATTACATTGTAAAACATACTCATTGTTTAAGCACAGTGTGCATTGTATCATTGTTGCTGGCAGTAAATTAAGTAATCTAAGGAAACTACATTTCCTCATGTACTGCACTGTAGTCTGGCTATCACCCCAAATTTCCACCATATGCGTATCGGCTGCGCATCCACTTCGGAACAGCGGCGGAGTCATTAGGTTTCCATTAAAGTCAATGTGTGTATTTTCACTGACTGCGGAACAGCTGCGTCCTGAGTCCGTCCCAGCTATCTCCGGCCTCTGGAGCAGATACGCAGAGCTTCTATTTTTCCGAATGCTGGAGAGCTCTGCAGCTGGAGAGCTCCGCTGCAATTCAACACAGATAGGGCAGGACAGTAAGTTGAGCACAGAAACAAAATTAGCCATTACGCATCCTGTGGAAATTGGGGGGTCACCAGACGATCAATGGGTTGCTGTGCTTTGGTGGCGTTCGGTGGCCGCTATGTTGAATGAAAACAAGAAGCTGCTTGGTCACTTCTCTAGCTTCATCCTGTTAAACAAGCCAATAGCGCGCCAGGTAGATAGGCCAGTCTGTGACTGGTTCTCGCAAAATTGTGAACTGAAGCAGGAGAATTAAACGTGCAGGTTTCCAGAGAAAGCTGCAGGGCAAAATCAAATTGCTGGCAGAGTGGGCGAGGTTTACCCAGTCTACTGTAAACCCAGATTTAGTTGTAATTAAACTTTTTAGTGGTCACTACTTATTCTTTCATGTTTTGTTAAAAATATATTCATTATGTTTGTAATAATCAGCTTAAGTATGCAGTGCACAGATCATGTTAAGCAGAGAATGTTAAGTTAGTGTATGGGAGGGGCAGGGTCATTGGAACTGTTCTGCGATGAAGCGATGCAAAGGCTCATGGGAAAAAACTGTATGTTCTGAACGACTTCTTTCCTAGTTAAAGTGTGTTTGAAAGATTTTCTGTCAAAGTTTTGGGTGTGCAGTTATGTTACGTGGGTGTTAGTTTTGTATGGTTGTATGGGGGGGGGCTGATGGGGTCTTGGCAGTGAGGTAGAACATTGGGCACTCAGACAACAATCTATGCATTGTCATCTTTTCTGTTTTACTGAAACTAATGTGTTGGTTACATTGTTCTTAAAACTATGCTGTTTGTTATAAAACAAAAAAACACATTTAAAAGGCTGACTTCTATAGTTTTGTAGAGACTTAAGTAGAGACTATTGTTTCATATTTATTATAGTGATGGGACAACGGCTCTTTTACGCGAGTCGTTTCAACCGGACTGTTGTTGGTTGCCCTACCGAGTTAATAGATTTAGTCACCGGTTTCCGTGCCCGTGGTGGGGGGATACACAAGACATAAAGGCTTCTGGGATCAGTTGATAACTCAAACTTGCCGAGAACCTAGACACCAATTACATTATCTTAATGCAGTGTAACTGTAGCAAATAATGCACCTAATTCAAACGTGAGCAAGGGCGTTCAACAATCGCCATTATATCGAATCAACAGCCAGGTGCTACCTAGCTAACAGGTAAAGAACAAACACAACAAAATCACTAGCTAACTTACTTTACATTTGCCAGAACTATAGACCAATACAACAACAGGCTTAAATCAACTGACATCATAAGTTAGATGACTTACAGTACGCAAGGACTCACACACACAATCTCTGCTGATTATCCTCCGGACAGCTAGTACCTTTTCCTTTTCTCTCACTTTTGTCTCCGTGTGGCGTGTCCGCGCTATTCTCCGACACGCACTCACAATCACACCTGATAGACGACCTTTTGTACAACACTAAAGTAACGAGCCAATTTTGGAAACTGTAAGGAGTAGAACGTACCAATATTTGTGTTAAAATGTAAGGAGTAAAAGTAAAAAGTCGCCACAAAAATAAATAACATTTAACATAACTACCATGATAACATGATGTGTATTTGTATGTAATATCTATCATTAATGTATAGCCTATGAATTTCTATGTACACAGTCATCTACGATGCAGTAAGATGCAAGAGCAGTAAGACACCCGTTTGAAGGCTAGAAACACATTTCTTCCGACTGCACCTCCGATGATAATAGAAAAAATAAATAAATAAATACTAATTCTTGGAGCTGCACTGGCTCTTTGTGGTTTTGCTAATTTAAAACTAATGCACTTTCATTTACTACTTGTTGTCTGGAGTTTGCACCTTAAGGGTTGGAAGCAATTAATTGGAAGTCACTTTGGATAAAAGTGCGGCCTCGTTCCAATCTACTACTCTTCAACAACTCTTTCGGTGGTGCTCGGCTCACCACGCCACTGGAGGAGCTGATGAGGTAAAAAAAACAGGATTCTTCCGGTTCATTGACACAAGTCAGGTTAATTAACTGGCTCTTCGGTCAGTTCGTCAACACTAATTTATTATATTTTAGCAAAAGTAGATTATGTTTACTAATGATTTTTAAATAATGACTACTATTGTAAACTTGATTTGTGTATTGCCTCAACGTACCAATCTGTGATGAAACCACTTGACCTGTTAAATTTCACCTTGTGTAAAAACTTCAACGATTTAAGGCAACAGGTTTCCACAATTTTTTTCGTAAAGACAACTATATTTGGGATAACAGTGTGTGCCTCATGCGACTTTAAACTTTTACTTTACTACATTTCAGAGGTAAATCTATTTTACTGCACTACATTTATTTAGTAAAGTTAGTAGTTAATTTCAAATTAACATTGTTAAGAAAAAATATTATTAACAAATTAAATTACATATTATTATGGATGAAGCTACCAGCAGTAGCCTGACAAGCCAGACCCGCATCAAGATGTTGCATCTGGGAACACACCGTTGGCAGGGCACAATCCGAGCACTACAACCAACCAGAGCAACGCTAGTTGATAGATTAAACATTTGCCGTATCCGGTCGGCAAAACTCCAAAAACATCTTCCTTTTTTAAGAATGACTTCAGTGTTTAACTCCAAGTCTTCCAGAGTAGCAGCCAAAGCCGGTTTGAAAGGCCACTGTTCGTCAACAGAAGCAACCATCTTATGTGTTTTCAAGTAGCAGGGTATTCACGCGGAACTGTCGCACTCTATACACGATGTGATTGGCCTGACCACAATTTGGTTTTCCAACTCGCAAGCCAACGGAGAGTTGCTAGACTGACCCTAGCTGCAAATTTCATTTGCTGCCACTAGGGTGCATCTATATTTCTGGGCTAACCCAGCAGTATAAAACATCATTAAAATGAGCTCCACCTTTACCAGCTGCAACGATGGACACACATTAATGCATCACATTTATTCTGAATATTGATTACAGTACATATATTTTGATGCTAATACATTTGTACTTTTACTGCACACTTAAAGTATTGAATGCAGGACCACTTTATAACAGAGTATTTATACACTGTGGTAGTACTACTTACTACTCTTTGATAGCTGTAGCTGTAGCTTTAGAAAAGATTGTATTTAGAATGTTGATAAAGTAATGTAGTTTTTCTGACAATCAAAACACATGCTGTAATAGAAGGCTGGGGGTGTGGCATTGACCAACTCTCACTTTGCTCGTTTGAAAGCAATGATGTCTCTCTCTTTCTAATGGGTGTGCCAAATTCTCTGGGCCCTTTC